>CM077462.1:33729487-34329487 GCA_039654755.1 Calcarius lapponicus
AAGGACCAAGGAAAGAAAACATTCAGTAAGATTTGCTAATCTGTGAACTAAATGATTTTTGTTTACAGAAGGTGCAATGTAGTGGCAATTATAACTGCACAACATCCACTCTTCAGCAACACATAGCACAGGAAATGTACTGAATTGTAGAATTTTTTGTAAAGTAAAAATATACCTGTGTTTTGATATCTTCAGCTACGGTCCTGATTGCCTTATGATACCGAGTATAGTATCTATTAACTATATTGTAAAAGTAAATAGGGATTTGATGAGGGGGCGGGTAAATCTATAGATGTAATTATTGCCTCTATAGAGATAATTACTGCATATACTCATGTGCAAAACAAATTATTCTTATTGTTTGGTTTTCTGATGAACTGGAAGATTAGATGCTGATTATACACTACATTTAAGGGTTAATTACTTTCATTTAAGCTACACACAATACTACATAGAACTTTACCTGAAAAACACAGTTCTTTGCTTTAGCATAATCTTACACTTAGATAAAGCAAATTTAGACAACATAGGGGAACAATCTGGGAACAGTTCAATGTTCTTGAACAACTCATTTCTCTAGGTGGACCAGAATTTAAATGTTCCTGTTTATTATAGTAGAGACCCAGAAGAAAAGAGAAATCTTGGGGGAGGATATAGACCAGCAAATGACAATTGTCTAGTCTTGGTATTATTTGTACATTTACTTCTGAATTTAAAAAAACTCCAAGCACACCTAGTTTGTATTAAGTTTTTGACACCTGAATAATACTTTTCTAGGTTTTAACTTAGTTGGGCTAACTCTAATTTGTGTTTGTTTAATGGAGGGTTCATAACTACTCATTAAACAGTCTGTTCATTTCTTTGGTTTAGAAGTGGAAGAATTTTATAATAATTCTAAACTGGAGAAATTGGGATGAGTGTAATCATTTATTGAGGCTCTGTGTGTCCACTGAAGTTTTACTGTAACGAATCCCCCTAAGAGACTGTCCTGGGACTGCAGAATATTTTTTTTCTTCTATATGGGATGCTATTTTCCTCCTACAAGTATTTTGTTGTGCTTATCTGATCATTTTTCTGGCCCTGCAGGACTGTTGTGTATCATGTTGTACTCATCCCTTCTCATCTGAGGCACACAGAAAGTTGCTTGTATCTCAATGTGTCTTACAGTAGCTAGAAGTTTCTTTTATGGAAACTAATTGACTGAGATATATATGAAGTAAAATTAAACACTGTCTTTTCTGGCCTTGAACTCTGAAGTCTGTAATATTGGACAATGTGATGAACAGAACAAGCTGGAAAGTTATCAAACGAGGCTATATCTGTGTCCTGGAGTTCTTCTATTAGTGAAGTGAAGAGATATTGCAGTGTTCAGATGATTTATTTAAGAGTTCTTTTAATCTAAATTGCACATGATTTGCACTTCATTTATGCCTGGTGCAGTTGGCATGTATCTGGAAATATTCACACATAAGAGTGGGTAATTCCAAAATCATCTAGGGAGATCAGAAAGCATAAAACATTGGGGCTTTACCAAATATTGAAGTTTTAGATTCACATTTACATTTTGCATAAAAAGCATATTAGCATAGGATAGACAGACACAGATATAATGAAAATAAACATTTTAAATTAGCTCAAAAATACTTAATTCATAACTGTAGAGTCATTGTAAGAGGGGTTAGAAACTTTAATCTATTCTTCAGTAAGGAAATGGCTTAGAAAAGTCATACAAATGCTTGGTGGATTGAGATCCAGACATCTGTTGAACTGTCTGTATTACTGCAATTTAGAATACATGCTGTATATTCCTCATTCTACAAAAATAATAATGTCTGGGTTCAATTTTTCTTTTTTTTCAATATCAAATAATGCAGAGTCAGCTGTTCAGCTTTATGCAGAGCTTCCCATTTTAATGAAAATTGCATTTGCATAAAAGAGATTTATTTTCTTGCCATGTGCTAGTTCAAATTTCAGTATGAACTTTAAAGGGCTTTGTTCATTTCATTGCAGTGAAGGACATTCCAGGAATCATTTTTTCACTTGGCACAAATATTATGTTGTCTTCCTTAGTTCAGCATTTTGACTCCCAGTAAATGCTAGTGGTAGATATGGTATTAGAAAGAAAACATGGAAATAAAAGGATGCAGGAGGAGAAAATCTTGTCTGTGTATGTGTGTCATATTTTTCAGGATATTAACGAAACCTGTGGCATTAGGTGAAGAAAATGTACACTGAAATAAGACTGAAGCTATGAAATGCTTATCTGTTTTAAAACTCCTCTGTCATGTCTTAGCTGTGGCCAAAAGTTGCTTTACCAGTGTTTATGGAAACTGAAAGAGTTTATCAGTCCTTTATCATTACCAAGTATTCAAAATTATTCTATGGAAAATTTTATTGAATAAAGACTGTTTATTGAATAAAGACTGAATATTGACTAAAGACTTGATAAAGACATGATAGGAAAACCAGGCTCAAAAGTTCCATCATAGCCAGCTTGCTGCAATAACTACATGAAACTAACTAAAGTTTGTAAAAATAATGTTCTCAATAAATCACAGTCCAGCCACCTTTCTATTGAACAGTAGTTCTAGAAATATACATAAATTGATACAAATATTTAAAGCTATCATTGGAAGCAAAAAAAGCAAGAATTTTTTCTTTACTAGAACTTGGAAATTTTAGAGTTTTACTAATGACAATTATCACATTGTGACACTTCATGATACCACTGTGGTTGCTAAATTATTAACTATTTTTCTTAAAAAACTGTTCTTCCCACTCTAATTAAAAAATTGCTTTGGTTTTGTAAATACATACCTGTACTTATATTGTATTTGTTCTCTATATAAATTCCTCTGAATAGTGTATGAGACAAAGATCAATGAAAACAAAAAACCAGCAATAAAATTTAAGTAGCTGTCCAGTGAAGAAGAAAGGTCACACCCAAATAATAACCTAAAATGAAGCTCAAGTCTACAATTAAAATGGTTAGTGAATACATTAAATATTCGCTAAGTCAAAGGCAAAGTAGAAGAGGCATGCCTATAGCGTATTAGTTAGAGGACAACTTAAGATCTTAGGTTATGTAAATATCCTAGAGTTTTCAATTTGAAGCTACTCCACAAATCTAAAGTAGTAGTAGTAGTACAGGTGACCTTAGTAGAAACACAAATTCTTAACACATACTTCAGCTGGAACAACTTGTGCGGTGCTGCTTCAGGGGAAAAAACAAAACAAGAGACAATGTCAAACTCCTTTATGTTTCATTCAGAATTGCTGACTGATAAACCAAAAAAAAAGAAGCAGCACTAAAGCCTTATAATGTTTCTGTTCTCTTTAGAAAGACTCACCTGTAATTTTGCTACTTTTTCTTAATCCTTAGAGTGTAGAGGATTTTGTTAAAACTAATTCCCAAATAGGGAAATTTTTGTATAATTTTTCTCCAAATTCTTCTCTCATGTAGGGAAAGATTTTGGATCAGGTTTTAAAAATAATAAACTAGGGAATTTACAGAGTTTGTATGACCTAGTCATGATAGAGAGAAGGATAAGAAGGAAGAATAACACAGTGGTATTAAAATGTGTTATGCTGCCTAAATGCTATGCATTTTTACATTAAAAAACTACCAGAGGAGATTGAGGGTTTATGAAGCTGAAATACGTGTATTTGAAAACTGGGAAAAGATATGATTTAGTTCTGGCAGACATTTGGAAGGCTCCTTCTCTTTAAAACAGAAGGTGCGTTCCTCTTTAATGAGTAGTGCTTTATATGGGGTATTACTGTATACAAATTTGGTTTCTAGGTGATAAGCACCCTAGTGAGATTAGCTAGAAGCTGAGAAAATGAGAATTAATACCTGGACACTGCTGTTGGTAACAGATTTCTGCTTCTTTTCATGGATGTAATGAATTTAAAAGCTTCACATTATGTGCCAAACATGCAAACACTCTCCTCCTCCTAAAAAACTCTCAAAGTAGTCAAAATAAAATATTATATAAGTTATTTTTTGTCTTCAAAACTCTTATGTTTATACAAACTGATAACACACAAAATTTTCTCACAATACTTGGCATTTTAACACAGAAAATCCAAACAAATTCAATTTTTTTTAACTGTGAAAAACAAGAAAGCTACATGGAGGACTTTTTCAAAAGAAATGCTAGAGGGTCATTTTAGTAAGAAGTGCAAAGCAGTAAGCTATCAGTATGATAATTAAAATCAATGAGTGTCCATAACCAGACTTGAAGATGTGAAGAAGGTTAAAACTAATTAAAAACATCACAAAAGGTCTTTCTGTAACGATTGAAGAGATGCCTTGGTGGATAGCACTTCACAACCTGATATCAAGGGAAAACAGGTTCAAAGGAACAAAAGTCCACTATAAAAAGTGTAATTTTTTGCCCAGAGAGAAAGAAAACATCAGACTGTTCAAACATTACTTTATGTAGCTGGCATTCAAATATCATCAGTTCTTTAAACTTTTGAACCTATTTCTGCTGAAATAAATGAGAATGCTTCTGTTTGACATAGAAGGCTGGGATCAGAATCTACCTTTCCAGTTGCAGAAGGTGATACAATTATAAAAGCTAATTTAGATATTTATTTGCCAGATTAAAAAGAATTGTGTTTTGGGACTTCCGAACTATTTGTGAGGCCCTTATCTGCAAACTGGACAGTTTTGCCTGAGAGATTAAGGGCTTTTGTCTTTTTATGCTCTCTGTTTTACAGTAGGAATAATCCTATGTTCTGCATGCTCAATTCATCATCACAGTAGAGAAAAACTGGAAAAAATTGCAATTAACAAATAGTCAGAAATTAAAACTAATATTCTACCTCTTCTATTGCTCGATTTAGTATGGGGATCATGGTTTCAATTTAAAAATAATAAAAAAAAAGAAGTAAATTATACATAACAGTAAGAGATTACATTTGGTGGATTAAAGAGTACAAAAGTACTTTTAATCCCATCTTAATCCCATTAATTAAAGAGTAAAACTTTACCCCTTACTATAACCCTTTTAAGCTAGGAACTATCTTGAAATCTTAGACTAATCATTGACAACTTTCTCTTTATTACATTTTTTAACTCCCCACATCTGGAAAAACCGAACAGGAATCTCATATTCTTTTTTAACTACAAACCACTGCTCAGATAGTACATTCAAAATCTGTTTTTTGCAGAAAACCTAAATAATATTTATTTTGTTTTCTATCCATCTCAGCAGTGTACTCCTTTTCCAAGCATAGTTGCTCCTGAAAAAATTACCGCTAGCAACTCTAGTCATAAGGGTAAGTTTTGCTGATTCTTATTCTGTTTGACCTTAGAGTCCTCACAGCTGAAAGAGATTCACATGCAGATCCAATTCCAGCTTGTGCATCCTCCGAGCTGTTTACTGTATTCAGGCAATTACAGCTGTGCAAACCCAGTGATGGCATTAGGGGGCACAGGTGCAAACAAGGGACTAATTTGGCCTGCAAAACTTGTGTTATTGGTGGTAATAGATGAGATGGAAAGGAGCCAACTTGATTCTCAAATCACAGACCGACTAGGTAAGGCTGAGAAGAATATCCAAATGTTTACTTAAATGGGAGAATGTGGGATAAAAAACTTCCATAGAAAATGAATGTATTCCCAGGGTTTTTTTTCTCTTTACTTCTTTTCACAGAATCATTTTCTAAAGTAACAATGTACTTGATTAAATCAAGTGAAAATGCTTATATATTAACCCCATGTCAGGAATGTGCCAACATAATTTTTCATTATACTATGGAAGTAAGAAAGTGAAAGGCAGAAACAATTTTGCAAAAAGTGTTACTGGTTATGCAATTTTTTTATTATGAAATAAAGAAAATTTAGGAAATGTGTATTTTTATGTAGGGGGTTAATTCCACCATTTAAAGATAGTGAGTATTGAATATTAAGGCAGAGACAATTTAAAATGCCAAGAAAGGACAGACAAAAAACAAAATTTGAAGAAATCAGGTGAAAGGAGAAACACTTTGGTGATAACCATCAGTTTTGTGATTACACTGATTATTTAAATCTGGAAAGATTTGACTGGCTCTATGCTTGGGACAACATTGACTTAATGAAATATCTAGGGTTTCCAGACATTTGAGATTTTATGAACTAACCTCAGTTTTCTTTTCTTTTCTTTTCTTTTCTTTTCTTTTCTTTTCTTTTCTTTTCTTTTCTTTTCTTTTCTTTTCTTTTCTTTTCTTTTCTTTTCTTTTTTCTTTTCTTTTCTTTTTTCTTTTTTTCTTTTTTCTTTTCTTTTCTTTTCTTTTCTTTTTTTCTTTTCTTTTCTTTTCTTTTCTTTTCTTTTTTTTCTCTTTCTCTTCTCTTTTCTCTTCTCTTTTCTCTTCTCTTTTCTCTTCTCTTTTCTCTTCTCTTTTCTCTTCTCTTTTCTCTTCTCTTTTCTCTTCTCTTTTCTCTTCTCTTTTCTCTTCTCTTTTCTTCTCTTCCTTTTCTTCTCTTTTCTTCTCTTCCTTTTCTTCTCTTTTCTTCTCTTCCTTTTCTTCTCTTTTCTCTTTTCTTTTCTTCCTTTTCCTGCAAAGCTTTGTTTTAGTATAGGTATTAGATAAATGTTTGCCTTCCTTTTATTTTTACTATTCTTAGTTTCCTATCTTTGGGTTACTATGACAAATATACATTAAAGAAGGTCCGATTGTTCTTATTCTTTCTTTTCAAAGTAACTAACAGTAAATTTTGCATTGAACAAATGAGATAGGCACATTTGAAAATTTATTAATTTTAATGAGTCTTTCTCATAGACTTAACAGGTAAATAGAAAGCATCTCTACTCTGAAAAAATCTTTGTCTCAAATCCTGATTTTTCTCTGTTAGTGATATTGGTCAAATATCTTTTGAAGCAAAGTTTTGAAATCATGGTGTTGGCTGAAATAATATATTGCAAGACAGTAATTCTATTTGAATGAAGACAATTTCTCTGAAATTCAGAGGAATATGTTGCAAATGGGATTTTCATAGGCTACATTAATTTGGAATCCAAGATTTGTATTGTTTGGGTCATTTAGTTGAAATTGCCATAAATTAAAATAATACCATAAACAGTAAATCTTAGAGATTGCCAGTTATTAGCTGCAGCCTCAAATTAAAATACAGCGCTTACATTCCAAAACAGTTTTCACCAAAGGTATTTCTGAAAAAAATTGCTTGTTTGCTTTATTACATGCTTTCTGGCATAATATGATATATATCATATAATCATACGATCATATTATTATATATATTGATTATATTATATTATTTTATATTATTTTATATTATGTGAATTTATAATTATATGATATATATCATATAATTTCTTTTTCCAGTCAAACAAGTGTTATTGGCAGGTGTGAAATAATTAAACAAATAAAGGAAGTTATAAGGTATCAAAGTAATGAAAAATTATGAATCTATCCTTCCTTATTTAGCAGTAATACGCTTGGATAAATTCATAAGCTGGTGTGGGTAGTGCTGTGCTCATATGAAAAGTATAATTTATGCATATTGGAATACATAATCATCTGTACACCACTCACTAATTCAAGGTAATTGGTTCTGTTTGAAAGAAGAACTGAGAAATCCCATTTCTTTTGAACCTTTGTCTGCCAGCTTCTTTGGGATTCTCAAGCAGAAGAAAATGCTTAAGGTTGAGATGTGAGATAGAGACAACTCTGATTTTGGAGCTCCTGCCTTAATTCATGAAGTTGTTCCCACGTGGTTAAAGTAATAAAGTAATAAAATACATGGAAGTGGCTGGACATTCATTGGGTACATGCTGGATTATTCAGGTTCTACTGAAACTGAGGTTACCTTGTGCTGTGGTTACATTGAAATTAAGGTCTAAAAAGGACATTTCAGGGTATATTATCCAGGCAAGACAACCATTTGGGTATTAGAAATAGCAAAAGTTATTTAAATTCCTGATCCAGGATTCAGTTTAGTCAGTTAAATTGTAATCTGTTTATTCAGTTCAGTGTCTATTTAGTCAGATTGGTAAATATAAATAAAATAAATAAATAAATAAACATTTGACATCGTAATTCTTCCTGAAAAAAATTTATCTACAAGAAAGACTTGACAATGGACTAACATAATGGTCAGTTCTGTGTCCTGGTATGTCCCTTTACTCCTACCCCTTTTTAAGACACGAAAAATAATGTTATGAATTTCTAGACTGTATGAAAATATACAGAATCTGCAAGAATCACAACATATTTCTCTCTCTATCACCCAACAAATATTCTAAAGGAGTACTTTATAAAGATTTTTTTAAAGTTTTATGCATTATAAAGAGTATTTTACTGACTGCCTTATTGAATCTGATGACATTTCTAATGTCTCTGGTTCCAAACTAGTTATTTTATTAGTGCCTGATGCAGTCAGCATGTGTCTGTAAATGTTCACAAAATTCTAAAGTACCTATTAAGATGTATTGACTTACTCATCCTCTTCTTATGACCTGGATATTTTATTATTTTCATGATGCTAAACACAAAGTTAATTCTAGAATTCTATTTTTAACATATTTCAGCTTTTTCTTTTGGAAACAGTAAAAAAGTCTTCTATTTGGTAGCTTATTTTTGAATATCAAGATTTTCACAAGCCAAGTTTTTCTGCTGTTCCTGCAGATAGGAAGGACTACTATGGCAGAACTTTAAAAAGGATTTTTCTGTACACCCACACAAAATTATTTCTGGAAAGATAATCATAAATAAAATTAAGCCAAGGACAAAGATAAGAACAAATTTGAGATGCAACTTATCTTCACAGAAGACTTTGAAGAAGTTAGGAAGTTTCTATACACATATAATGAGAAAGGAGGGAGAGAAATTTCACCTCCTATTTCAAAGAGGAGGAAAGAACATTAGTACAAAAGGATATTGCTGTTGACACTGCTTTCCTTCAGTTGCACATCTTAAAAAAGGGCACGTGACATGTCACTCAGGACCATGCACCCATTTGTTGCACTGGAAACAGTCAAGAAATGTGTTTGTCAAAACAGACTGAGGGAGCTGTGCAACATGATTAAATCATTAGTGATGACTCCAGTTTTAGTAATATGCGGCACATCTGAAAGAAAATATGCCACTGAATTTCAAAGCAGTGGAAGGTTGTGTTCTATTTTTATCCTCTAACCTTTTCTACTGTAATTTTTCTATCTCAGAAAACTGTAGTGTTGCCTTAATTCTAAGTTTAGCTTAATTAGGAAATGATATGGTTGAGTTGCATTATTGTTAGAGGATGATATTAATCCTCCTCAGCCCATCACTTTAAAAAACAGAGGAGAAAAATAGCAAGCACTATTTATGAGAAGGATTTTTCTCTGTGTATATTGGAAGAACATGTGAAAAGGAACAAAAAAAAGTAAAATAAAAGAAAGGTTCTATTAACCTACCTTATGTACAATCAAAGCTGACTTAATGTGACAATGATAATGTAAAGGAAATACATAAAAAAGCTGTCAAAACTTAGATGTAGATGAGTAACAAGAAAAATTACATCGAGTTGAATAAAATCTTATTAATTTTAAGCAAAGAAAATGAAAAGATAGCTTCAAAGATACAATTTTGATGGCAAGTGGGTAACCGGTACCTGAGATACCCTACAGTAACAGAAATCTTTACAGATTTCAGTTTCATTAAATACAAAAACAATTTATGTCGATTTCTTTGTTTTAAAATTCAAAGAATGGAGGAAGTATCCTTTGTCTTCCATTACTTATTCCTGGTAATAGGAAAATTATTTTTGTTTACCATCATACTGATGGAGAAAACATTTGTTTTTCTGGTGAGGCAGGTCAACAGGAGAACTGGGAATGCATGCAAACTGACAGCTTTGCAACTAGCTAACAATGGAATATTCACTTTACCCTGATCCCTGTACAGGAAACAGAAGCTCCAGCTCAAACAGCAATGCTTGCAGTCAATCACCACAGCCTCTGTAGAAGGAGGCTATTACTGAAGAATGTCTACTGATAGACAACACTGTGATTCACTGATGCCTCTAGTGTATCTTTGACTGAATTTTATTTCCTCCTTTTTGTTTCTTTTACTACATTTCCTTCACTAAGCTGATAATTTCGCATTGGGTTATTCATGTTAACACTGCCATTCTGCCAGTAGGGTCAATTTAATTTGAGTTTCACAATTACTGAACTAACATGTTCATTTCACTTATGTGCTGTATCTTTATTAGCATAAAAAATTCCTAAGGAAAAACTCAATAAATAATTTCATACCTGTACACTGAAAAAAATAAACTAGATGTCAATTCCTTGGGTCTATAGACTTTGTAGTTTAAACTTTCCTATTACCTTGTAATTCTATTCCAAGGAACAGTTTACTGACAGCATTTTAAAGCTTAAATAAGAATTTTCTTGGCTTCTCTTGTCTTCCTCTGTTCTCATGAAGGATATATGATGGTCATATGAAAGGAATAATCTGACAGGCAAGTTACAAAAATAAGATGATTTTCAACTTAGAAATGCAAAAGAGTAATATTTTGTTCTCAGTTTCTCTAAGAAATGGAGTAAAGCTCATAAGTTTAACAAGTTCTGAAAAATAGAAGTTTTACCACTATTAGATATCTTGTGAGATATCACGGACTGGGTCAAAAATGTCTCCCTAGTTCCCTTTTTGAAGAATAATTTGGATGCAATAAATAAATATTTATTTTAAAACATTTTTAATGTATTTCTAAAACATAAATAAGTAAACAAGCAATTTTATATGTAAAACCACTAACATGGATCCTGGAGGTTATCTGTCTTCTAATGCTCTGCTTCACAGGAAAGATCCAAACACACATATTGCTCACATTTCCCTTAAAGTAGTTCCATAGAGTAAAAAGCACTGAAATTTATCTCTGTCATATAGTACCTGCGACTTTGCAAAACAGTAGTCATTAGAAAACTGATTGTATTGAGCAATTCCACTGAATGCAGGTGAAGGAATTCCCACTGATCTCTGAAAATATAGTATGCCCAAGAAAGCCTTATTTTTATCCATTCTAGGATTCTATTTGAGTAGATTATTTCAACAGCATACACATAAAAAAAAAACAAAAAAAACCCCAGCCTAAATGCAAAAAAAAAATTTACTTAGCATAAGTGCTTTTGGCTTTAAGATTTATGAGCTGTAATCACCTTTTGAGTTATAGTCCATTAACACCCACACTAAAATCCTCTAAAATCCTCTGAGTGTAGTCTGAGACTTTATAATAGAAGGTTTATAGCATATTCTTACCTGTACATGAAACTGGAATTTTATACAATAATGTAGGAAATATTATCATAACGAGCAAAATAACTTGTATCTTCAATCAAAAAGAAGCCTATTGGAGCTTTTTTCTCTCCTTTGATATAAGGTAATAGTCTGTATTACTCTGCTCCTTCTAATGATTATAGAGTGGGCCTCAGAGAGAAATCTGTCCATTCACTGGCAGCTGAAGTGGAAACCTTTGAGTCTTATACCAGAAAGGAATACAAATGCTGAATCAAATTAACAGTTCTATGTGCTCAATGTCTGTGTCTAATCTTTTATGACAGCTGGTACCTGACAGTGAGTTATTTTACCTAGTCTCTGCTTCACTAGCTGTTCAATAAGCCTTTTCATGGAACTGAGATTTGCTGAGTAATACAGTTCTCCTATCTTGGCTTCTTATTCTACTGTAGAATTGAGTTGAAACTATTTCCATTTCTATCAGTGCCATACAGATTTGAAAAGAAACAATTGTGTTGTGGCTGAAATACTGGTAGAAGGTCACCTAGGGTAAAAATAAGTTTAGGCAGTCAAACCTCCTACAATGCAATTACTCTCATCACAAGCAAGGGGGAAAAGAAAAAAAAAAGACGAAACAGCTTCATTTCTCTAAGTCACTGAGATGGGAATTGCAAAAGAGTAAGTACTGCAGGTACAAGTACAAAAACAGACTATCTTGAGGGGTTAGAGAAAAAGGACCTAAATATAAAGTGCCTGAATGTGTGACCTGTTTTCCAAAGGGTTCAACACCCACTGAGGTTAGTAAAAGCTATGAAGTTGCATAACATTTTTAAGAAAACTCCTTGTTGCTTTTTCTGTTAATTATGACTACCAAAGCATTTTTGCTATTACATTTGTGCCCTGTAGTATAGTCAGATCAAAAAATATGTGAAGGTTTTCCCTAGTTTCACATGTCAATATTGACAGCAACAGGAGAAGAATATATAGTAAGGTCAAACATATAGCAGTGCTCATTAGTAGATTTTCTATAGTTTTACAAAGTGACAGAATGCTCTGAATATCTAAATATTGTGGAAATCACAGCTTAGTTGTGTTCTGAAATATCTGTCTGCACCTGTAGTGTGCTTTGCTCTTGATTTTTGAAACTGTTAAGCTCCCTTTTTCTGCCTTTGCTTCTCCCTGCTGCCTTTGCTATAGGACAACATGTTGGTAAATTTTGTTGACAAATAAAGAGTCTTCACTTAATCACTCAAGAAAAGAAAAAGGGAATATTGTTCATGAATAAATGAGTGGGCTCCCTTACATTACCTCATGCATCCAGCTTCCCAGGTTTAAAAGCTATAGGTATGCACACAACCACCTAGGATATAACTACACCAAAATGTCAGAATATTCATTAACCATACATACTAAAAATGTGAACTCAAGCTTAGAAAAACAAGCTTGGAAAAATGTAAGAAAATGTTGGAAAAGCTAGGTTTAAAGTCAGTGATGTAAAGAAAAACATGGTAGCAGTCGTGCATGTATGGCAAGAAATGCAAACAAGTCTAACCTCTTGGCATTATAAAGTTATTGATATTAAAGTTAAATCCCAGAGATCTTTGATTATTGTAGAAATGTTTTAAGGAAAGGAAGGCCTCTGTAAGTTTATGTTTATGTTATATTTACTTTATTTATATTTATATAAATATATATTTATTCTTATATATATTTATTTTTTTAAATATGTGTATATAAATTTATGTACATTTATGTTATATTTATGATAAATAAATAAAATATGCTGAGAAGGAACAAAAAAGACAGCTGTCTGGAAAAAGAAAGGATTCACACAAGTGACCAAACAGCTCCTTAAATTCTGGAGTGACTGCTTGAAATACAGTGTCCTACTAGAATGTGCTTATTTTATTTGGCTTTTAGGTTAAAGCTAACCTGCACATGGCTGCTTAGGCTATGCCAACACTAAAAACCAGCAGTACCACAGACAGTGGTACGTGACCCTCTGTGTTGTTCAACTGAGAATATACTTTTCACCTATGCTAAAGACTACTCTCTCAAATGATCAGAACCAGTGCCTTAACAGTCAGGAATTTCCAGGACTACTTCTAATGAGCTGTTCACATGCATATACCCTGATTTTGAAATTAAGAAAGTATCCTATCATAGAATGTTGACATCATTTAAAAACAGAGTAAGTCTTGGAAGGTGTGATTTCAGGCCTACCTGCAGTTTTGTAGATGCATTCAATAACATTACTGCATTGTTGTGATATACATTAAGAAAATAAAGGTGTTTCCTAACTTAAGATCTTCTTCCCACACAGATTATACTGAGTATGATAGAAAAAAAAAAAATCAAATATATCAGATCCATGACATATTTTTCAATATGAGAAAAAAGTTAAATTACATGCAGGTCCTCACAGGTAGAGATTTCCATAGATTAAGTGGGTTTGTAGCCTTAGAAGATGCAAATGGAAGTCACCAAGCAGGAAGACATTGGAAGCCATCCATGTGTACCTGACATCCAGTTTGAGGTAAGGTATTTTCAGCTGGAGAAAACTAATTATCTGAGGGACCCTCAGAGGATATTATGTACATGTGTAACTGCCACTGGATAACCAGCCTCAGAGACCTAACAGCAGGACTGTCCTACAATTCTGTTCCAAATGTTACTGGAAAAGTGTTTAAAATAATTGTTAGATAAATGCTGACATTTTCAGTGAACATTCTCATTGTTTCTCTCTGAAAGTAATTCCTTTACTAATTGCTACTTTTACATTACTAAGAAGGTGTAAATGTTACTTTCACAAGTAACATTTGCAGATTTCTAGTTTTTATAACCTTGAGTTCTCTAAGTAGCTTAAAAGTTTTGTGCATAATTGCAAACATAAAAGAAAAGCACTTTGCAGCAACAGAAATAAGTAAAGAAATTATATAATTTTTAATTTACTATAGTATGTAAATCAGAATCAAAGCGCGTGTTTATGGTAGGTTTATAAATATAGACAGTTACTCTTGCTATGAACTCTATGAACTGTCTCAGCTTTGAAACCATTGGCAGTCTATGATGAGAGTCTCCTCATCTACCTTTGATTAGAATTATTAAAGTTTACCTGCATTGATATCAGGAGAAGTGGATTTGCTATAATCCTGGTAAGAAAAGCACTCAGAGTCCATAAAGCACCATTTAAAATACTGTATATCAGAGCTAATACTATAAAGAAAGAGAGGATAGTGTGGATAATCTTATGACCATTAAGGTTCTGGAAACCCTGAGCCATGCTACATCAAATGGGTTTATAATCAGGGCACAGTATGCCAAGCAGATCCTATCCATGTGAAGCTTTGCCCATTTTGCTAATTTAAGTTCTTATACAATCTTTTTAGAAGAAAACTGGTCTGTATGTTATTTATTCTATCCAGCCGAAAGGATATTCATATGTAGGAAAAGATCAGGTTCAAGACCACCTTAGGAACCTGAAGGGGCACAAGTGAACGAGACCCAATGAGATTTGCGGACAGATCCCGAGGCATCTGGCGGATAATGTAGCTAAAGCATTATCCATCATATTTGAGAAATCATGGTAGTCCAGTGAAGTTGCCACTGACTGGTGAAGGGGAAATATAACCCTAATTTTTAAAAAGTATAAAAGGAAGACAAAGAGAACTCCAGGACGGTCAGTTTCACCTCCATGCCTGACTAGATCATGTAGCACATTATCCTGAAAACTGTGCCAACAAAAACACAGTACAACTAAGGGCAAACTGTGCCTGACAAATTTGGTGTCCTTCCACAATGGGATTACAGCAATGGTGGATAAGGGAAAAGCAGTTGAGGTCATCTACTTAAACTTGTACAAAAAAATTGATGTTGTCCCTCAAGACATCTTTGTCTCTAAGCTGAAGACATGGATTTGACAGATGGATCAATCAGTAAACATTTAAAGAGCTGGTTGGATGGTTGCGCTCAAAGAATTGTGGCCAATTGTGGTGATGAGTGGCGTTCATCAGAGGTTGGTATTGGGACTGGTAATGTTTAACATCTTTGTCAGCAACATGGAGAGCGACATTGAGCACACCCTCAGCAAGTTTGCCAACGACACAAAACTGTGTGGCATGATCAGTACATTGGAGAGAGGGGATGCCATCCAGTGGGCCTGTGTGAACCCCATGAAGTTCAACAAGGACAAGTTCAAGACTCTGTAGGACAAGGAGGAATGGTTTCAAACTGAAATCTGGTAGGTTTAGATATCAGGAAGAATTCTTTACAGGGGTGAAGCACTGGAACAGATTACCCATCGATATCCATTGTGGATGTTCCATCCCTGTAATTTTTTAAGATCAGGTAGGATGGGGCTTTGAGCAACTTACTCTAGTGGATGGTGGCCCTGCCTGCACCAGGGTGTTTTGAAATCCATGATGTTTGAAGCCTCTTCCATCCCAATGATTCTATATGATTCTATACGATTCTGTATGTGAACTTCTTTTAGATAAATGCTGAGACATGAAGAAAGTGTAATTGCCTCTATTTGGTAGCTACCAAGTGGAAGCACCTTCCCTAACCCTATGTTACTGTCCACTGACCGAGTTTATCCTGGGGCCAACTGCTTTTCACAACACAACGCACACCTGAAAGCCAGACTGTGTGTGCACTCTGACACCGACAGAACTGGCCCTACTCTGGTAACTGAGTCCTCAAAGGTTTTTCAGTCTTATGATCAAGAACTGTAATACCGTATCTGAAATTTGTAGGGAGATAGAATATAAGAAAATAAAGATAGTGTAGAAAGTAATCTCACCCTTAAGGAGTTGCAGCTGGGCCAATTATCAAAGATTAGGAACAGGCCTGACTTTAACAGGCCACAGCTGTGACCAGTGAGAAGAAGAGTGCTATAAGAGTGGGGTGTCTGGGTGAGAAGGGAGCTGGAGTCAATTGGCTGCTTTGTGAAGAAGAAAGAGGTAGCATTCTGAGGAGATGCCCATGAGAAACACCAAGAAGATATGAAACGTTTGTGATAAAGCGACAACAGTATGGAACCCCTGAAATAAGATGACAACAAAAATTTCCAGTAAAAATGTATTGCAAAAGATTCCATTATAAATAAATATGTTTTTAGGATGAAATAGATGCATTTTTTCTTTTAATGGCTGACCTTCCAATTTATGCAAACAATTGAATTGAAGAAACAATTTTTCCAGTCACACTTTAGCAGTAGAAACATTCCTTTAGAAATAAGCACAATTAAAAAGAATGTCTCAGTATCAGAAGTGGATTTATAGAGTGGCAAACTACAGAGATGAACATCTATGGAACTGGATACATTTCTTGACTTATAAAAAAAATGGTTAGTCTAACTAAAACTGCTGTTCAAGAGATCAGAGATTTCTGTGTTGGTCTGCTTTCCACAGATAAATGAAGCTCATCTGGACATTCACTTGAAATATACTGGGCATTTCAGATTACAATGTCAAGTCATATTTCTACCAGCACTTTGAACAGGTCATTGCTTCTTTTCTGTCTTCTCTCATTTTAGTTTCTTCTTCTCAAACTGAATTTTTTGAAGCACTAAATGTAATTATAAGTCTCACTGTGACAAATGTGTCTGTTTCTGATTAGAAGAACATTACTGATAAAATGAGGTTAAAATCAGAATAATTATCTCTGAGGCTGTAAATATTTCATATTGTATGAGATACATTCTTCATTCCAGCTTGGTTTTTGTCTTGATGTTAAACCATGTCAAACTCCTCTACAATTTTGAATAAAGCACTTGTGTCATTAACTCTTTCTGAAGAAAAATAGCAGTACATTTTAATGTTTGAAGATTTAAATTACTCAGCAAGCAAAAGCAACCCATGAGCTATCAGAACTTTACCTTGCTAAATCCATGATGACATAGCTACTGAGTGAATGTATTCTCAATGTAATCTTCTCAGACCTCCAGTTTAATATACTACTGAATTGCTTAATATTCCTCATTGAGTTGTTTAAACACTTCTTGGCAAATTTAACTGATATGTGATTTTTTATACTGATGTCTTTTGTCTGCAATTAAAAATTATTTCACTTTAATTATTTAAATAATTAAATAAAATATTATATTGTTATGTGAGTATGTGTTGAATATATAGGGGACTATTGATCCCTGATATAAATCTATTTTTTGCATTTATCAGTTGAAGCACAGTTGTGAGTATACATTTTGCATGTAAACAGACATTTACACTTAGACTATCTAAATTTGGGGTTCTCTCACTGAGTGCTTGAAATTCATAAGATGTTTTGTTACATTGTGTATCTCTGGAAAACTGAGCCACAGCTGAAAAAGTTTATCTGCATTTGATTTGACCTCTCTTGGATATATTAAGCAAAGAAAGATTTCTAAATATGGTCACTGGTAGAGTTTAACCATTAATCTGTTCTAACACTGATTTACATTTGTTCAAAGTCAATTATCAGAAATAACAGAAAATAACAAATATTTTATAGGAATAGAACTGCTTCAAAAAAAAAACCAGAAAAAGTCAGTATATGAATGGCAAATGACAACAGTCCAGTTTGAAGGCAGAAACAATAGATAGGACATTAATAGAGGAGAGAGAAGAGGTGGTGTTCTTTGGTTTGCACTGTTTGTTTCTCAGACTCTTCAGTTACCTGGACTCAGAATCACGGATTTTAAACTAAACACCCAAAGCAACTGAGAAATAATTAACTCAGTAGAATAAACATTTTAGATAAAGCAATCCACCTTTAAAAGAGTCTGAAATTTTGGTACCAAGTATAATCTAGGAAGATTTCTTATAAGATGTTTAAGAAAAAATTTCCATGAGTTTATTGGTCAGAGACTAAATCAGATCAGCTTTTAGCCTCAAAGTTATCTGCTAAAATATAAGCAAAAAACCACTACATATAAATGAATTTTTGACAAAAAATAATCCTAACCCTTATTTTAGTCTACAAATCCATCTTAGTCTTACCTGCAATGAAACTCAATTGATAATCTGATTAAAACTCCAATACTTTTGCAGTGTGATTGTTTCAGTCAATTTACTTTTAGAGAATATAATTCTGCTTTCTTACTCATCTTAATCTGAATATATTAGAATGTAATTTCTATTCTTCAACTCCAATTTCTGTTTTATGGCCTTTTAATCTTGAACACTGAAATATAAGGTTCTATAAAATAGCAATAAATTAATACAAAAGCTTAAATTGCAGCATGCGAAATTATAAAAAAGCACTTTTAATAAGAGTTAAAATCGTAGGAATGTGCAAAACCATTAAAATCTTTCAAATATTTTGATTTAAAACAATTTTAATCATTGAAGCATACAGAAAATCTGAAAGATTAATTTAATTTATTTTTTCAGGGTTTGTGGCAAGCATGCCACCTCTAATAATATGTATATATCATATAAATGTCTTTCCTTATCTCTATGAAATATGTCCCTCTGGGAATAATAACACTAAAATAATTCAAAAATTAGGAAATATATATTTATAGATTTTTTTAAAAAATAGAATGGTTACATTACCATAGTTGATACTAAAATATTAATATTAAAGTGATTTGTAGAACAATGCTAGTATCTAGTTTACTCTTTGTTTTTCTTATTCTGAATCAATGACACTGTTATGTCCAAGGGATCATGCAAAACTTACCTTTACTTCAAATTTAAATGTGTATTTAATTTTAAGCATGGTTACATTAAATTTTACTTGTGTGTTTCCAAGAGCATTATCTAAATATGGTCTTGAACTTCTGTGAACACTTGAAACTGAAGTCTGATTATATATCAGGTAATAACAATACAACCTGGAGTGAATTTGAAAGAAAAATTCACTCGGGTGTGCTGTTGTGACTATTTATGTATAAAACTTCAGGCCCATGAAAATTACTTATGTCCTACTGATGAATTTGGTGACTTGTCTGTGGAAATGATGAGAATCAGTGAATAGCTCTTTGAGTGTTAGATTATATCTAAACATGAGCAAATATATCCAGGAAGAGAAAATATGATACTGTCCAAGACAGAAGCTTTAATGACAAAAAGAAATATTTGATAGAAAATTCAGATTTTGCTTCCCTAATGCTAGAAATAATATATCAATGGATTTTACAGATATTTACAAAAGCTTTAGATTCCTTGAATTAAATTAAATAAATGTAAGAAGGCTTATACTACAAGGTAGCCCACCCTTAATCAGATAATTTATCAAGTAAACAATAATTAGCACAAAAATAATTAGAAAGGTTGTATGATATTAATTTCATTCTCCTTAATCCAAGATAGATGAAAGAAAGAAGGTCTATGCATATGTGGACTTAAGGAAAATTAGATGCCAATATCCTGAGGTCAGATCTCATGTGGACTGTCAGGAACCTTGTAAACTTCAACTGAGTCAAAAGCAAAGTCCTGACTGAGGAAGGAAGTCCTTGCAGCAGAGTAGGCAGGAGATTGCTTAGTTAGGGAGCCTTCCTGAAGAAAAGGCCTTGTGAGACAGTGGCTGGATGCGAGCCCCCAGGGCGCTCTGGCAACAGCAAAGGTCAGGAGCCTCCCAGCCTGTGTGAACTGGAGCACAGCCAGCAGGTCAGGGCAAGTGACCATCCACCTCACTACTCAGCACTTGTGAGATCCATTGTAAATGCTGCACCTTGTTTTGGGCTGCCCATACGAGATGGGCATCTACAAACTGCAGCGGGTTCAGCAGAAGAAACCCAGATGGCCAGAGCTGAAGCACTTGCTCTGCCAGCAGTGTTTGGCTCCGTTCACCCTGCAGAAATAACACTAGCAGGGTGTTATTGTGAAGCATCCCCTGCTCGTGAGGATGTTCTTGAGCAAAGAGTCAGGCTTTCCACAGCAGATCTGGGAATTTGAGTGATGACAGGCATAAAGAAGAGACCTAAATATAAAAAATAAAAAAGGTTTAAGCTATGGAGACAGTCAAGCACTAGAAACCAGAAAAGTTTTGCATTATCCATCCTGGGAAGTTTTCAAGACCTAACTAGATACAGCCATGAGTAACCTGGTCTGATTTCATAACTGATTCTGCTTTGGAGCAGAAAGTTGCATTAAAGATGTCCTTTCAAAACTTCAATTGCACTCCAAGATTTCAAGCCCAAAAAATAAGCTAATTTATGTGCACTAGAAAGTGGTGGCATATAAAAAAACCTAATATTTTGTTTAATTTCTTCATCAATAGCTAAAGAAATATATCAGTTATTCTTGCACAAAACAATCTTTGTAGCTCTATGCAATGTGAAGAAGTCAGTGAAAATGCTTACTTTGAATAGACATTGAAAAATCAGACATTTGTTCAAAAATTTTAATATCTTCCTCTTTTCTTGTCTTGGCAGTAAGAGAGCTTCCCGCTGTTTCTTTGGCAACACTTGACAGTAGAGAAGGGTGACTTAGACTTTCTGTTTCATCTTAAAAAAAAATCCCCAAACATTAAATTTCAAATATAACTTTATAGAGGTCTATTTTCTGCTTTCATAAGTGGCATGAATATTTTCTTTTAAAAAAGTTTTAAACTAGTATAGCATTGTCAAAAAGTGCACAGTATGTATTAAGCAAAAATTAATAAAAATGAAATTCTAATTAATAAGAATGAGATACAAGCCTTTGCTTCAGGAATATTCCATTTGATGCTTTTACTCAATAATTAAAGATGTGACAGAAGTCCTCCTTCTAGGAGGAAAGGAAGTAACTTAAATTGTGAATGTCAAAATGTGGCAAGTAATTATGTGTATGTGTGGGTGAGTAAGTGTCCAGCGCTGAAACTCTGAATTTTAAAGCAGAAACCTCATACTTGCTAAAATGGGTAGAGGCTGACTGTACTATTTGTACACTCGGATTAAACAATAACGTGATGTCCTGAACCACCAGTTAAGGGAGGTTATCACATATAATACTTCTGTATATTGACTACTTAGAATAGAAAAACCTGGTGTTTGAGGCCAAAATATGAAGTAAACTCTGAGGAAAGATCCCAGAAATCAGAGATCTGTGTGGATATGAAAGTCAAGGTGGTCTCAGGGACCTTGGCCAGTGTGACCAGTAGCATTGCACATATCTGTACTGAGCAGCCTTCCTGCAGGAAAGGGAAGCTGAGACCTAATAAACACAGTGCTGTGGTGTACTGAATGAGTGTGCAATGCAAATAAGCGGGATCAAAGCTCTAATCTTGTTGATTCTCAAATACATCCCATTTTCAAAATCTACTGTGGGCTGTCAATTATTCTGTCTTTCCCGTGACATCCTCATCATGTTTTTGGTTTGGAAGTAACTACAAGATACATATTTATCAAATTAAAATAATGAGAATATTGTTCAAGACTGCTCATGATTTTGAGTGAGAGTTATAAAGTGTATGAATTCATTATGTTCAAATACAATAGTTTGAAAATCAAGAACTTTGGTTTCTGTTTACTCTCTGGCATTAACTAAAGATAAAATTGCAAGCACTTCAGAAATTCAGGGGGAAAAATTTCTCACTTTTTCATTCAGTTTTTTCAGTAAATTCAATAACATTTTCTATATAGAAAGCTTCACTATTTAAACTGCTTAGTCAACTTCTCCATTTTGACAAATTTTTCTTTTGATTTTTATATAGTAAAATGGTAGCATCTATCTAAAAAGCAAAAACATGTAATTGAAAGGAAGAGTTCAAGACAGTTTTAATACAAAAAATACTTAATTTAACTTCAAAATATAATTTATTCCATATTAGAACGGATCCTTGTTTTCTCTAAAGGAATGCCTAATATGACTTTCTTTATGTCTACACATAACTCCTAATAGAAGAAAACTGTTCTTGTTAAATGACATTTGAACACTGCTTTTTCTTTTATTTCATCTTAACAATATTTAAAAAGTTTGACAGGGACTGTAGATGTACCTTACAGAGATGTTTTCAAGATTAATTGATGTTTCAAATTAATTGATTAATTGATGTTCCAGTGGTAATAGGCTACGAGTAAAGTTCTTCACTTTGCATTTATGTTATCATTAATTTTACCAAATCCTGTAGAATTATCCTAACTGATGTAGAACTTGACCAAAAGCTGAAACATGATCAACAAATATTGCTATCATATTCTATTTTTTTAATATTGAATTAAGTACAACATTTTAATGTGCAAGCTTAATGCTATGCAATATTTTTGATTTTTTTATTTTTTATTTAAAGGGGTAAGTGGTAAAGTTATAAGGAATAATGTGCTGGCAGAAATTGTTAGCCATTCAAATGTCCAACATAAATTATTGTGGGAACAAATTCTTAACATCAAAGAGAAGAATATTTTTTCTAATTTATTCAAAAGATATGTATATTTTAACTGGAAACACAAACCTGAATCAAGTCCTATCTTCATTTGAAGAGGTGATAGTGTGGTTATTTTGCATTTTATTTGTTTTTTTAGAAGTCAGCCTCATTTCCTTTAGAGAACTGCTTCAAGAAAATACCATGGTCGTTACTGAATTTTCACCAACATGAGCGTTCTGTTAACACATAAACACATCAACTTAGATGCTCAAAAGTGTGTATGAAGGAAAACTTTCTGTAGCCATCACAGAACTGGAAAGATGTGAAGGCCAAAAAGTCAACTCTACAGAGCATCCAAAGGCTCTGATGTTGCAGTTAGAAGTAGATAGGTAGAGGTAGTTATTTTGTTTTCTGAAATGCAACTGTTTGTTTCTGAAATGCAGCTGTCATTTGTCTGTGTTGGTGCAGAACTTCGTAAGCATCCTTACAATTCATCTTCAACAAACCTTTGGGATTCGAGGTAGAACATTTATTATTATTTTGTGACTTCTCCATATTAGGCTGAAGTGTTTAAATGTTTGATGTGCAGGAAGGAAAAAAAAAAAGCCTGAATAAAAACCAGGCTAAGTTAGTAATGTGTCACATACCACTCAGCAGTAGTAACTATTCCCCTTGGAATGTAAAAGACCAGTGCAGTGGCAAGGATAAAGGCTGGATTTATCCACAGACCTTGTGCCCCTGGTCTTTGGAGAAGATTCCACTTTCTTTAAGATTTTGAGATCTTCTACTGCTTCAGTGGAAGAAGCAGTCAGATCTCACTCACATCTTTGCTCCCGTCACCTATATTTGAAATCTTTCCCACTTAAATAAGCATTTAACTTGAGCCTTCTTTCTGAACAGTCACTAAAGCAAACAGTACATTCTGGGAGCTGTGTCACTTGCTCCTCTGAAGTTGGATTGAATGCAGAACATGTCTTTGGCATTATAACATACAATTGAATTGTTTCTTTCTGTGATTTAAGTGTATCCGATTCCATGAATGCATAAACTAGATTATGGTCTCTGTAGAATATAAACATAATGATACTTAATTTTTTAAATCCTAACCTACTGAGGAATAAAAGAAACATCAACATATTGAGCCCTGTGGAAATGGCCACATCTGTAGAATAGCATTATAAAAAAGATATAGCAACCTGATTCCCTAAAACCTTTAGACCTTTGGAAGGAATCTGCTCTTCAATGTTCTTTTGTTGTTTTCTTTTGTTCATTTATTTTCTTTGTTTTCTTAAATATTTTCTGAACTCTTTTTTTTGCAATGTGCACGTAAGTGTAAACTGAATGGCACTTTGCATGCTTATGCAGAATAATGACTTTTCTCTTGGAAAATAAAGAATACAATATGCAAATTTAATGCTGTGAAACAGATCTCTGGATTGTATTGCTAGGCTTATAAAGCAGCAGCTATGTGCTCCTGGACTTCCTTTACAATATGTGGTGAAAAATATCCCATCATTGTCTTCCTTATCCAATAAAAGTTCAAGCTCTCCTTTTCCCTAATGGAAGAAGAACAGGAAGACAATACTTTTCCTTTCTGTAAAATCTGTTCACTGTACAAAAATTAGAAAAAAAATCAATGTTTTATTAGACCTAACATAATGTGATTTAGTAGCGAAGTGATTCAAGCATGCACTGGGAAGAAGAGATATTAGGTTTTGATGGCTGTATTCAGGCTTTTGATATTAAGTAGTCATTGAATGAGATAAATATGCAGTTTTTGATGTCAAAGAAGAGAATCCGGGGTTCTCATTAAAAAGAAAAAACTATTAAGTTCTAATCATATTCAATTTTTCTTGCTCTGTGAGTTGGAAAATCTGGAATTATCTTCAGTAAGCCTATAATCTGATGGATAGGGCATGACTTTGCTTTATTGGAGGCAGGAGGGAAAGGAAGAGAAAGGAAAAGAAGATATGCAACTCCGTTCCCTCAGGCAAAAAAGACAGATGATTGTGGATAAAACTGGTTCCAAATAGTTTTCTCCTGCAGTCATATTTCAAAAGTCACCAATAGTATCATTGAATTGTTCAACCAATTTTTTTTTTATTTTGGAGTGTAAGAATATGAGAGTTCAATGAGATTGATATCTCAGCAAGTCCAGCAATTTATTTTTTATTTTGTCATCCTTCAATATGAGGAATGAATTGAAGATTGCAGATAAACTAAGAATAACTATCTCTTGAACTTTAAGAGAGTATTACAACAAAACTGAAATCCGCTGTAGTTTCTATACAGGATGCTTCTGAAGCTGGTCAGGATTAACATGGATTTCAAAATTGCAGTTATTCAAAAATGTCCATATTCTACCTAGATTATTCTTTAGGCGTTTAAATAGTTCATCTGGATCTGACACTAAGTGGTTTGCCCAAGGCTAACAGCAAGTTAGTAGCAGAGTCTGGATTACAGTTTAGAAATTGCTGATCACCTGCCTCATGATCAATCCATCAAACGAGGCTGAATAGAAAAACGCATCTCCAGCTGTTACAGAATACATGCTGTTGTAAGAATTAAAAGGAACCAGCTGTCTATAGCCCCTGAGAAATTTGAATAGACCCACATTTTTCCACACAATCATGCTGTAATTACATGTCACCCCAGGTGTTCTCAATATGATTACTCCCTACAAAACTATAAGTGAGACACAAGACAGCCCATACAGCTGCAGGAAAAATAATGAAGCAGCGGGGTTTCTCTTTTTCTGCGTGTGTTGCTTTGGTGCTGTTTATGTAGCCAATCTGTTCCCTGGGACTGCTGAGAGAGCCCTTATGGTCCCAGGCACCCAGGGACCATAGATGCTGACCTATATAACTGGAACATGAAATCAAGCTGCTTTTTTTGACAAAGATATCCATCATATATTTATTTTGAAAGCGACTCTGAAAGGTACAAACCTTTTAAGGGAAGAGCATGCCAAGATGAGAGAACAGGAAGACAGAAGCAATAAGATTTTTATTATTTATAGTAATTTCAAAGCCATCCTTTATTTCTACAAAAATAAATGTGTATTTTAATGTTATTGCCTGTTGCATGTCTGAATTCGAATTAGAAATCAAGTAATTAAATTGAAATTTTGGGAACTAAGGAAAAAATTAGTTAACTTGTGTATTTCTAAGGGACGACTTGTTTTTCAAATACTGCTGAATCCCACCAGGCAAGGAATATCCAAGGTAGAAACAGTGAGATAGAGGTCTTAATATACGCTTTGACTTAGCGCATACTTTCTGTTGGTGAATATTTAAATAGAGATACTGAAGGACTTCTGATGTTTAGTTGGGAATTATGGTATCTGTATTCTGCTTATGAAGTTAAACTGTGATGATGGAAAACTTCTTTGGCAGTGTGCTAAAATTGATCAGGAGCTGTAAGTCAGGAAAGGTTATCATAAGAGGAAACGACGCAGGGCACAGTGCTTTTTGGTTGAGAAAGAAACATGATGTGTTCCCATTTTAAAACTTTATTAAGGACAAGGATACAGACGTAGTCGTAAAATGCGGCATGGGCAGTTTATATGAGATGAAGGCAACTAAGTCAGCATCTAATGATTTTCTGCAAGTTTTAAAATAGTCAGCCAGTTTACAGAAGGAACTGTAAACTTTTGGAGTAAAGTGAGGAGATGCCTTTACAGCTTTCAAGCTAAATATGAGCAGTTCCATGAAGTCTGTGGTGGATTGACCCTGTCTGGGACCCAGATAACCCCCAGGCTACTCTCTTTTCCCTCCTCAGCTTGAACAGGGGTGAGAAAATATAGCAAAAGGCTCATGGGTTGAGATAAAGACAGGGAGAGATCACTCACTGGTTACCATTACGAGCAAAACAGACTTGTGGAAAAAATTTTTCATTTATTACCAATCAAATTAAAGCCTGATAATGAGAAATGAAACAAATCTTAAAAACACTTTCCCCCACACCACCATCTTCCTATGCTCAACTTAAGTCCTTATTTTTTGTATGTTCCTCCCTCCAGCCACTCATGGGAACAAGGAGTGGGGGCTGTGGTCAGTTCCTCACACGTTGTCTCTGCCACTCCCCCCTCAGGACTCCTGACACTTTGCCTACTCCCCACTACAGTGTGGGGTCCTTCCCATAGGAGACAGTCCTCCATGAACTTCTCAAACATGTTATTCCCATGGAGAGCAGTCCTTCACAATCTGCTCCAATGTGGACACCTTCCATGGGGTTCAGTCCCTCAGGAGCAGGCTGCTCCAATGTGGAATTACAAGTTCTGAGAGCAAGTCTGCTTCAGCATGGGCTCTTCTCCCTATGGGTTCACATGTCCTGCCAGGAGGAGGTCCCAGAGCAGGTGGATGTCCAGTGCCTCCACTGGACATCCACGTGCTCTGGTGTGGGGTCCTCCATGTGTTCAGGTGGATCTCTGTTCCCCTGTGTGCCTCCACAGGCTCCAGAGGCACAGAATGTCTCACCATGGTCTTCACCGGGGGCTGCAGGGGAATCTCTGCTCCTTGCACTCAACGCTGGTTTTATTTTGTGTCAGCACGGCTTCCTAAGGAATTATTCATCACTTGGTCATTTCCTGTTTGTTGGAAATATAAGTAGAGGATTTTTTATCGTTTTATCTTAGAGTACTAGGGTTATAAAATTGCTGATACTGAATGTACAAACAAAATATCTTTTAATGTTTTAGAGACCTGGGTGACAGTGTTTGAAGTACCACTGATACGAACCATAGAAATAATTGCAGTAGGTGCCTTGACTCCAAAATTGATGTAAGCAATAAAAATTACTGTCCTCTTAAATACAGGTTATTAAACTTTTGAAATCATTTCCTTACAAATCATTTTTATTTTTACATTAGCATAAACTATGTTGCGGCATCTCAGTATGAAATATTTTCAAGACTTCCTAATTTAGCACACAGATTAAAGAGGAAGCTGAATCACTACAATGGAGAGTTTCTACGGGAAGAAATACTGTATTCCTAATTAGTTTCTGACCATATATTAGACATTTTTGCTTAAAAAGTGAGTTACTATCTATATTTTATTTTGTGGACAATAAGTGTTAGAAATTATATTTGATATTGTAGTGAAAATTCTCCAGAAAAAAAGTATTTTTTCATTTGAAAAGGGATGCAGAATTATGAAAATCATGTTGGAAACACTATATCAGACACTGTTTAATCTTTATTCAAATGAACATCTATGGGCCTCCCACCAACAACCACCTCCTTTATTTTTTTCTATATTGTTTTTTACAAGGTGGTTTGATTATTTCCAAATTACTGTTTATCAAGTGCCTTTTAAAGAATATTTTTTACGATTTTTAAGAACTATTTTAATACTTATTTTAAACTTAGGGGTGAAAAAGACATTATTTCTGTAAAAAATGATTACATTTAGATTTCTGTTTTAAGCTTTTCCTTAATATAACTTAGTCTTAAAACTTAATTGCTCATTTCTTATATATCCAAATAGGTCCTAGTTAAGTATATAAGTTTTTGAAATAAAATTAAAAAAAAAAACTATCCAGTTTGCTTAGTATTTTTATTTCTGTCCTGCTTAATAAAAAATACTTTGAAAATTAGTTAACATTCTTTACAATTCAGAAATTTTATTGGCTAACTCCTTCCTAAATTTATGAAAGAATAATGGGAGAATCTCTCATTAATATACAGTTGATGATATTGCTAATATAGTAATTACATGCAAAACAGTTTCATTGTTTGTATGCCAATCTTCTCGCATGTTTCTTAATCCTGATGAACAATACTATTTTGGTATTATACTGTATCAAAGGATTCAAAATACAGTTTCTAGTATTACCAATATTAATTTTATGTCCTTTAACAGCAAAATGTCTGATTTCATGGGTAAAATTTTTGCTTAACCATGTTTTCACTTTCAAATCTATGAAATATGCATTGAATTGGACCTTAAACCATCTTCATTTTCAATTAAATTATTCAAGTTTGCTCACTTATATTCACTCAAATATATTTTTATGCATTAAATTATTTCTTTCAATTTCATTACATATTCCTTACTGACTTTTTTCATGATTTGTCTGTCCAAATCTTGTGATCCAAGACATATATTTTACTCACTTTTTTTTTGTTCTAAAATTATCACGTTTCAGTTTCACACAAATTCCTGTCATTGTAATATAACGAGGAATTTATTGTCCCTTTTTTTTCAGCAGATATATGCTACAGATCTTTAAAAGAAAAAGAAGTATATCAATGTCCTGACAAAGTATAAGTTGGTCTCTTACTGAACTCATAAGTTGACTGATTTTTTTCTGGTTCTTTAGCAGTTCTTAAGTAAAGAAAAAATGCAATTTATTTGGCTTGCAAATGAAACCACGTGTACGTGGTTTGCGTATTTTATACGCAAAATTGCCAACCTGTGCCATTGGGGGTGACATTAATTTTATTGGACAGTGATATTTTCTCAAAATTTTTTTAATAATTAAATTTAATAATTTAAATGTTTAATATTTTTAATAGTTCAAATAGTTTTGAATATGAAACATCAAGGCTTGATTCAATTTGTTTACTTAAGTGTGCCCTGATTCAGAGACTGTACAATGTCATGTGAGCAAACTCCTGGAACACAAAGCAGCTGTTTGAGCCTTCAGTGTGATGAGTAACTCATTTTTCTTAGACAAAGTCAGTTCATATGTCGAAAAGTACTGCTTCCTTTCTTTTTTTTTCCTCAAGATTTTTGCACTTTCAGCTGGAAAAATGCCAGGTAGTTGGGAAAGCCCTTCTCCTGTAGGTGAACAAATTCAGGGAATCCACAGGAGCCTTTAAACTTTTCAAACCAAGGATATATGGTTTGTCTTCCATTCTTATTCTTCGTATCTTATTAGATTTGCAGCTCTATGGCACTAGAAGCAGGCAAGATAATGGCTGTAGAGCTGGTAACAATAATATGTTAGAGGTTTATGGGGTCAAGATAAATGTAGAGAATGATGAGACGTAAAACATGGATTCATCAGCTGTGACAAGAAAAGAAGAAATTAGGTAAACATATCTTTATGAATGTGTATCAGCTGTAAATAAGATGCAGCTATTTAAATAAATCTTTTTTTTTTAATGAAAATGTGTCCCTATAGTAATGTATTTCTGATACAGACAAGGAAGTTTTAATGTCATTGTGTAAGTAAACAATTGAAGACTTGTATATGACAATACAGATACAAGAGGCTATGAGGGTGACAAAAGTAGAGAAAGGCTTTGAGAATAATGAAGCTAAGGGATATTTAGTGAAAAAGAATGGAGAACATGTCATAGGCCTGTACTGACCTAAAAGAACAAAGCACACAAAAAAGGGAACATTAATTGTGTTCATATATTAAAGTAAAGGGGGAAAATAAAAAAGAAAGTGGGAAATACACACTTATTTAAAAGTAATATTTATCCAGAAGGAATGATCATAAATTAACTGTGAATAAGTTTGGGTCTGTAATTTAAATGGTTTCTCAACTACATTAGTGTGGATCCTAGAAAACCTTCCAATAGTATTCCGGTCATATTTTTCCTTAACCGACATTAATCTTAGCTTAGAGAGTCAGCTAACTATTAAAGAGCTCTGTACCAGTTACTCAACAATCAAGGCTTTCCTCTCCAATCCCAAATTTCCAGATTTTTTTTAGATTAACTGGAATATAGACTGTGAATTTTTAGATTGCAAATAAAATCGCTGAGATAACTTCTATGCTAGTACAACAGGGAGAGAGATTTCATTCTGCAAGAACTTTAATTCTGATCTGAGCATATAGTCTGTGGGTACAGGAACATATTTTGGACATCATTGTGAAAAGGTAGATTGAAGGAAAGAACAAGAAATAATGATTTATGTTACTAAAATGGGAGTTGCTTGAGGCAACAGCCTGTTATGTTTCCTGCAAAAAGAAATCATGTGACAGATTTATGGAAACATAGATTAGTTTTCTGATATTGCCATCAAAGCAGAAGTTTGGATAAATGCAGAATACTGCAAGGGTGCAAAGATTTTTGTGTTATCAGTCAAATTTACTTTGTCAGCCATAGTCAGAATAACAGGGCAAACTCTCCAGAAATTTTCCTTGTTTTCATAAGATGCTTCCTTTCACTTCTCCTCTCCTTTTTGTGGCATCATTTGCTTCCTTACAGCCTACACTTTTCTTTGCCTGTTTTTCTGTCATTCAGTCTTATGTTTATATTGCTTTATTCCAAAAGCAAGAGTCTCATCAAGTAGGCCTTCAGAATTGAATCATAATTTGCCCAAAATCCACAGGGTTACTAGTAGGCTGAATGATGAGCAATCAGAAAACAAAGCCTGAATTTAGCATTCAGGTCCAGACTGGCTAGTGCAATTGAGAAAATGTAAGAACTATGGTTTTGAAATTATGGCTCACAAATTCCTTCCATTTACCTTCTAAATTATTATTTTGTAATAAACTCAAAAAACCCATCAAACATGTAAGATGATCTAAATACAATGCTCAACAGGAAAACAAAAATAAGACTCCAAACAAAAGAAGCAGCATTCTAAAGATTATTTGGCTAGGATTACAAAAAAACAATAATGGGCAAAACATCCAAAAAGTATGTCCAATTACCTCAACAGTAATAACAAGAACTGATTTTATTTTAGAAACAATTTATTCCATTCAAATTGAGCTTGCTTTCTTGTGGGTGACACGTGTTTTACAATGATCCCCTTTGAGACGCCTGTCAGCACCAGACTGCTTATTCTGACCTTTGTGTTGCTTGCTGATTGTGTGGACTTTCCTCTCAGTTCTAAATTACGTGTGGGCATGACATCTGAGAATGAACCAAAACCAGATTATGAGGTCTGCAATAGATAAACATGCAGAAGTTTATGGCAGAACTTACTTCTTGTCCACCTCTGGTTTCCATTTCAAAAATAGCAGTCAAAAGAGCATACAAAACCTGTTACTGGGAGGACCAGAGCTGGGTACAGGGAGAACAAGGGCAGATCAGGGAGGAAGCGCGGGGACAAAGGGATGAGGAAGGATACAAACATCCAATCAAAAGTGAGCAGGCACCAGTCAGCATGCTTGCATGACTGAGCCCAGGACCTGACAACTGTGATCTATCCTATCTTCTCATTAAATCCTTTTTCTTAAATATCTTTCTGTGTAATTTATCTCATTTGTGAGGCATGCAAGGTTTATGACCCAGCTAGTGGAAGGATCAGGGCATATATTTTTCCCCTACTGGTTTTAACTCAATGTATGTGCAAATGTGTGACAGTAGCAAATTTCAAGTTGGGTCAGCAGACAAGAAGGAGGAAAGCCTGTTTCTGGTAAGACTGAGTCTGACTAGGTAAGGGTGCCCATGGTCCAGGCATTGCTTTGAATTAGTCTGAGAACCTGTGGTGGTATTTGAGAGATCTGACAGAGATCCCAGGTCTCTGACTGCAATAGGTTGGCACAAGGTGGCTTTATAACTTCCCTTCACAGAGCCTCTCAGGACCTTAAAATGCTTTTTAAGTCTTTTACACAGATTTTAGCAGTCTGCAGCTCTCCTAACGTCAACATACTAAATTTTTTTCTGAGTGTTGTTGAACTTCACAGTAACTGGAAGATGTCTTGAGCAATAACACAGAAATTTTCTCTCCTATTTTACATATCTATGTTAGAATAAAATACAATATACCTTATGTCCTGGTTTTGGGCAAATTTGGTGGAGAGTTTCCAAAGGGGCCCCTCCAGACAGCAAACCCACAGGGCCCCTCCCCCAGCCGGTCCTGGAAGAATTCCTCAGAGAGAAGTGGGAAGAACCTGTTTATTCACAGGCACAGCACCCCCAGCACACAGAATGAACAACACCGGATGGCACCACTGAAAAAAGATGACAAATCCAGAGAGTCTCTCCTGGGGGTGCTCGCTCTGTTCTCAGTCCCTCCGGCGCTGGGGCAGCTGCTGCAGCCACAAGGTGCAAACTCTCGGTGTTCCCAGGGCCCAGTCCGGAGCAGGTTCAAGGTGGTCGGAAAAAAGAAGGAAAGGAGAAACAGTCCAGGAAGAAACGGGACTGTTCAGCTAAGCTAGCTACGCAGAAGCAAGCGGAAGCGAAGCAAAGCAGAAGCAAGCAAGCAAAGAGAGAGAAGTGAAAAGCAAGAGCAGCAAAAATACTGCTGCCGTCTCTGTGTCCCAGACAGGCTGATAAGAAAACCCAAACAAAACTTTCGCTCTTCAGAGCCAGTCTTAAAGATACAGAACATAATATCCAACATTAACATAACAGATGAACGGGGATACAAGATCATAACGTCACCCTAGGACACTTACAAGTATAAATTCCACTGTAGGGGATTTTTTTCCACTATTAACTATAAAAGGAGTTTGGAATGATTACTTCAGACATAAACATTTCTACTTTAGATTTCTGGTCTTGATCCGATGAATCCCACTGTCACCAAATACATTCTGCCCTTGTAGCCCTCTCAAGGTTGAATGAGGGAAGAAAACTACACCAAACCACGTATTCACCAACTCTGTGTTGCACTATTAAACACAAAAATCGCTACGCAAGCAGCTGTTGAGAACTACAGGCATATTTTAAAAACTCTTCAACTCTTCAAGAGAGATTCCTATTTTCTAGAGAAAAACTACTTATAACATTTTAACCGTGTTTTGATGTGGTGAGAAGTCTTAATAATAGGGGACTCGTAGTGCTTGAAATTTTCTTTCTCTGAATGTGTACTTCATATGGAAGTTTGTCTGTTCCCAGTTTTCACACTAGCTAGGACAATATTCACTGCAATAATTCCCTGCTCCATTATTCACATGTAGGTCATCCTTGTTAGGACATCAGATCTACTTTTATTTTTGACCTCTGTATGAGTTAAGACCTGCATGACAGCAAAACTTCATGTTATCTTTTTGTATGTATCTGTATTTTATATTTAATCTGTATTCATTTTACTGAAATTTTTGTGATTAATTAATAGATCTAAATGGATTTCAGGCCTATAAGCTTTCTCAAAGCAGTGATGAATTGGTTAATACAATCATTTGAAACAGACTTTGACAAATGAACCTTAATTTGAATTTAAAATGGAAATAATAACTAAAAATGAAGTTCCAATACAATAAAAGGGAAAGCAATAAAAGACTGATTGTATGTCTGTCTTACTTGAACAATTCCACTGGTCAAAATTATCTGAAGATCTCAGGTGTGGAGTTTTGGTTTCAGTTAAGGTTTGAGTCCAGCTTTAGGAATTGTGTCCCTTTGCAAAGTTAATGAAAATCTTTTTGTTTGCACCTGTGACTGGAGCTTGATCAAACCAGTTTGACAGCTCAGCAGGAGGGCAGGGATAGACTTCAAAGCATTTAACTTTCTGCATTGTCTCAGGTATTTGCTGGAACAGCTGCTGTCAGCTCCTTGTCTCCCAGTATATGCTGTCAGCTTCTGTTTGAGTTAACCCCTTAGACTCATCAATTAAACAATACTAAATAACTAACAGATGGAACTTACAATATGTATGAATCATAAAACAGTCCTACTTTCTCTACTGACATAAACAGCATAAAGTTTTCATAATACATAATCTTCTAATGCTCTAGGAGCTTATGGCCTGGTTTTGACTCATGGGTGCATTTTTTGTGGTCTGATTTTGACTGCATTTTTATCACTATGTGGCACTCAAGAAAGGAGCAGAAAAGGAAATGGAAGCTAAACAAAAAATCTATAGCACATAAACGAAACTGAATTCCTTATTACGGTTTCAAAAAATTTTTTTCTTACACTCTGATAGTGAGATCATACAAGTTCAAAAGGGTCAGGCCAGGTCAGAACTTGAATGAAAATACTCTAAGCTGAGGTGAAGACTACATGAAATAGATGTGAAAGGTGAACTATGAAACCAGTATCTGTGCTGAAAGGCACATCACCAGAATAGTAAAATAAACTGAAGGGAATACATGCTTCTTATTGCGCATAATTTTTTTTATCCAGCAGGTCACATTACTTTAAGAAATATCTGAATGTTAAAAAAAAAGTCCTGCAGCATAGTTTTTATTGCTGAATTTAAGTCTTGCTGAGGTGGCTAGAGGTCATTCTTTGCTGGAAATATTTTTCATGAGGAGTAACTAAATGCAATGATTTTAACTAGACATATCATATCCCAGAACTATCTTTACTTGGAAGTTTTTCTTTTCATCATTAAAGCCACAGTGGATTTCCTCAAAATTTACTCCTCCCTGAAAGGTCATTCCAGCAGAAGAAAAGGACTGAAGGAGGAAGTGCTTGGGCCTTCACTACTGGTTTCTGAAACACAATCTTTTGGGGAAATGTTTGGTTTTTTTCACAAATTCACTTGTAGGTTAATATGCCACAAACAAAAAAATTAGTCTTTACTGAAAATGAAAAAAAGTAGAAAACATCTGAAATTACATTTCAGAGAATAAAAATGTTTAACAGCCTTGTCTTGCACCCGCACCTCATCAAGTGCAATCTCATTTTAGATTTCCAAATGCAGGCTCATCTTCCAGTAAATATTAATTCATGTTGCATTTTTGTCATTTTCACTTGTCTAACTTGTACAACTCTCTGAATTCCCCAGTAAGAAAAAGATAACAGAGACTGAAGTAGAATGAGTTTCAACAGACAAACTTAAACTCTTTTAAGCTAATTAATTTTGCAGTTTTGTCAAAAGTTTACCTTCAATCTTAAGTGGAATTAATTCTGTTGGCTAATTATAGTTTCAGATAATGTAATTTTTGTTGTGCTACATTTGGATAAACTTGAGATAGCAAACCTTCATTTCTTTTACTCAGAGTTTTCATGTTGTTACAGTTCTGTCATGGAATCAGACAGAAAAATAAATTATAAAGATTTTTTTTTTATAAAAATCATCATTGAATAGATTTAAGCTACTTAACACTGCAGGAATATACTTCTAAGCCATATTTTAGATATTGTAAATGTACATTTTTTAGTTATATTTACAGTTTTTTTAACTAATTCCTGTGACAATTTCAATTTGTTATTCTGGAATTTTAAGATAGTACTGATGTGCTAGGTGTCTGGTGTGGTAGTTCTAAGCAGTATCCTTCCTCACAAGGAGATCAACATAAGACCAACAGCTGCCAAGTGCCTCATCCACAGATGAGACTATGTGCTCCATTTTGGCAATACAAATGCAACTTGTTAATACAATTCTCTTCTCTTCCCCTTCTGCAGTCAAACTGTGCCTAAAGAGCAGTTCAAAATTCCGTGGAAACACTCAGACATGTCACTAGAGCTATTGGCTGTAGTGTCATAAATTTTTCAACTTTGTTTCAGTGACTACTGTGCAGGGTTTGAGAAGTGAAAAATAAACAGGGATATAGGTCAATGACAGAGAATGACAGTGGCTCTGGAGTTCCAGCCAATGTTACCGGTTTTGATCCTCAAGTTTTATTCTGTCTTGTTTGGTTCATTCCTTGAAGTTGTAAACACAAATAATAAAACTGGACAAGGGCAATTTATTACATGCAGAATATGTTTTTGTCTATTACATATCAGAGGTATTTTTGCTTCTGTTTGCCTTGTCTTTGATGTTTCTTTCCTTTAATAATTGTGCTTCAGTCCTGTTCAGGTTGTAGCTTTTAATTTACAAGTTTGTGTTGTACAGGGCTTGGCATTAGTTATTGCAGATATTTTGTTTCTTCCATCATAGCTAACTTGATGAGCAAACTACAACTAGCAGTCTGTACACTTAGACAAGATCATATCAGCTAACTTCAGATAGTTAAACTTCATCTAGTCTTAGATTGCATATTCCATTAGACCCATGCTACTCATCCATTCTGTGTACAGGTGTGCTCTTTTGGAACAACTAACCTACAGGCAGATTAATTTCTCATTTTATTTTACTAGTTCTGTGCCTATCTTTAAGCTCAGGTATTCTTGTCAATGATTTACTTATTAGAGATAGGGGGTAGTTTTTACTGCAACTAATATAGTACCAGCTGATTTAGTGGACTATAATTTTATCTCATTCTTTTAAAGGAAAAGAAGGTCTTATATGTAATTTTTCTTTTCAGTTAAAAATAATTTTTTGTTGATAGAGAAGTGCTATTACTTCCACATTATTCATAATTTTCAGAGGAAGAAGATGACGTTTAAAAATTTTAATTCACAACATCTCAGAAAACCTAAAATATTTTCAGGAAATCAAGTGTAAAAAGAAAAAGTTACTTTTATTTTTTAAGTTAAAAAGGACTAGAGCAAACAGGAAATTTGTTTTGATGATAAAATATTTTAGAAAAAAGAATAACTCATAAAACACTTTAAAAATAGAATAATTCATTAAGTCATGTCACCATTTCTGAGAAATCTACTTGGATATAGATATATATATGTCAGAGAAATCACATCCTGGAATGTTGCATATGCGCATTAATAGAATTTCCTTCATTCCAGTTCTCAAATTCAAGTGTTAGGTACTAAGAGATAATGGCAAGACGTACATATTTAAATTGTCTATAGCTCTGTCATAGGAGACAGCTATTAAGTCTGTGATCAAAACCATTTGGCAATTTCAAACAACTCTAAATGTATCTACCAGATGTGTTACGTGTTTCTTTGTATTATGTCCCTGGCGCCTATAATGATGGCATTTTTTAAATCCCATTTGGAAATATTAAAGGTTCCTGTCTCTTCAATAAATTACATGAGTCAGACAACATGTTATTTTGACAAAGTGACATTTACTATGAATTGACCCCACTCCTATTGAATTACAGGAACATGCTAGCACTCTAACACTGGTGTGGAAAGAAATGCATTAGGGAGAAAGTTCAGCCCCATAGACTGTCAGAAAGCAGCATGCAGTGAAGAAGTTATTTTGGAAAAGAGAGACTGGATTTGTTTTATTAATTTTGCAGATGAAACATTTAGTCTCTGAATACCGTCAATGATGTGAGGTGATTTAACAAGGAAGATAGCTGAGGCATAAACAGTAGATCCACATATCAATATTTCCCTTTATATATATGCACACATACTGGTCTTCAGCAGAAACAGAAGATCACATGGGCAAAATATATCTGCTTCCAAACTATAGTGGTTTCATCTGGCATTTAATGTTCTTAAGTTATTTGAAATAATGTTGGGGTTTTTTTTTACATTCTTTAAATTTATCTTGTAGTTAATTATTTGCTTTCTAGGTCTTTACAGAAAAAAAAAACCCATCCAAATACTTTAAATGAAATAAGTAGTCCTGCCTCATCATTTAAATATTTTGCTAACATGGGTACTGTTTCCTCTTTCTAAGGCACTTACTATCTAAAGCAAATTTTGCTACAATTTGCAGGCCTATTGTCCTCAAAAAATCAGGAACTAATACATTGGACTCAAACTTTTAATTACAGTTCTATGATATTCACATTTTAAGCCCCTGACCATTATAAACACAGTTTCTAGAAAAGGAATTATTTGGAAATTGAGGTATGCATTGTGCATCAGGTCATGAACCTTATTCATCCATATAAAGAACAGCATAAACTAAGACTGAAAGCCTGAGGGTAGAAAGTCTGATGCAGATACAATGAGCTCAAAGACAGCACAACTGATTTACTGCATGCCTGAAGATTATATGTGATAGTCATAAAGATAAACAAGCCTGATATGACTAAATAAGAGTCTTGATTTAACTTTACTTCTAAAAATCTTTCTGAGGGAATATAAGACCTGATATTTTATATTTGCCAAGGTATCTGCATAGGAACTAGAACTATTCAGCATGTTCAGCAGCAGCCAGTAAAAAATCATGGATTGAATATGACATTGTTCAAATGACATTTTTTTTTATCCCATAAAGGCAAAAGCAAATGTTTCTCTTATGCCTTACAAAAGTACTTTCTGAGATCAGATTAAAAAAAAAAAAATCATGCACTAACAAAATGCTCCTGCATGTTTGTCAGCATGAATGTTCAGCAGTTTTGCCTTAATGCATGGGCCTGCATTGCCCATGGCAGTGACTGGCAACTCTTGGCAGTGAAGGGGTACCCACCATCATGAGGCAACAGATACCGAAGGGGTTTCATGTAGTGCACAAGATCCAGTTAGTCTGTACCCATAAAATACCAAAAAATATTAAAGATTTAACATATAGGCTCTTTGAGATATGTCTCTAATAAATCAATCACATTGGGGGAACTTAACCAGAATTCAGAATTCATTTCAGGGCACGATATATTTTAATACAGTGGTAATCAGTGTGTTTTGAAAAATCAAGTAATGGTTAAGGGTGGAAGGTTGCTCATGCACCTTGTGTTACTAGACGTCTCTTGGATTTGATAGGTGTCCACTGAATTTAATCACTTATCAGGAATATTCTTTAACTTTTATCCTCCTTTTTCTGTTCCTTTGGTTTAATTGACTTCCACTCACACTGATATTTAGTGCCATGGGAAGTGACCCAGGGTGACTAAGACAAATGATACAGAAGTGAGAGGTATGACAAAAGACCTACAGAGGACATTTTCTGCCATGGCCAATTTCTTATGAAAATGTTTCAATGAATTTGCCTTGAAACAAAAGATTTTAATGCACTAGGTGTTAATTCCTGAGCTGAACAAAGAGATTATACCTATTTTTAAAGAATCAATGCTTTTTTCATGCCTAAAACATCCAAAAATTTGTCTTCATATGTTAAGGGTTTCTATGTCAACTGTCTTTGCTCAGCTTCTTCTGCAAAAATCACCAATTACTTTAGGGAAGGATCACTTAAGGTACAAATAATAGTATTCATAAACCCCAGTTAATTTAGCCAAAATGAATAACACTTATTTTTCAGAACAGGAAAGCTAATGAAAGTAATTTGATAATGTTGCAACATTTATCACCTCACAAATGTTAAATTATTCAGTTATTAAGTGCTGCTAAACCCTTTATGTTTTTGGTGTCTTGCTATTTTGAGTACCAGTCTCTGTGTAAAACATTCCAAACTGATTCTTATTCAATTTTCCTATTATGCTTCACCTATGCAGTAAGTAATAGAGTGATTTTAACCATCAAACTCTGTAAAAATTGCAGTTTCACAAGTTCATTTTAAAACCTGCTTTGTTGCCAGTACCTTTGATAGTGATTTTTTAAGCAACCTAGCACCTCCTTTGTTACACCCTTTTACTTGGATTGCCATTTTTATGAAAATAAGGAAAAAAAGGTACATTTACTGCACAGTAAAACAGAATTAAATGTACAGTTCAACAAATGGTATGTTAACAGTGTTTCCTAACAGAATTATTTGCTTCCATCAATATTACTGATTAAGTGCTTTTCCATTAAATGCTTGACATTTATACAAGAAAATTGGTATTTAGTTCAACTATTTTGAAGCAATGGAAATTAACATGATATTGAGTAAACAAATTGTTTTCTATGTCAGAGTAGACCTCTAATTTAAAATGTTAGAAGTTGCTGAAACAGTTGAGAAAAATAGAGAAAATATAATGGTGTATCAAAATGCTTTGAAAGGTATGATCCTTTGTGGTCCAGGTTATTCCCAGCAGTACAAGCTGGAAAAAAATGCCAATATGATGTTATGTATCCCCTGCTGAAATGAACTGTCAAGCACACATCAGGGCACAGCAGATGTTAAAGACCACTGTGCTTCAAATGTCAAAGAAATCCAACCTTTGCTATGGTTTGAAACCATCTGTTGACATCCAAATAGGATACTGCATGTCAAGTGAGCTATATTTCTCCTTTGTAGATTAAGACTGTGGTCTCTGTTCTGTGCTCACTTCTTGTGAATCTTGGGTTTACGCTTAATTTAGGTAAGATATACTACAAGCTGCACTTTGTCATCCTAAAGTCATGTGTGTCTTGTGGTGAATTCTTCAGGTGAAAGAAGGAATATAAAAGAAAAAGAATGCACATGCAAATGTTTAACTTGCATATACTCTCTTTATTTGAAAAGAAAACCTTATAGAAAACGTACCTGCATAAGGTAATAAGTGATAATAAACAGAAACAAATTCTATTGAGGCAAAAAAAATCTGCATTAGACAAATATCTATGATTTGAAATGCTTAACCATAATAAAATACTGTAGTGAATCATCTTTAATATGCTTATGAGTAAAAAAATGACAGGGTTACATAGACTTTAGAGTTAAATTCATTTATAAGTATCTACTGCTAGATATTAAAATACGTGCAAAATATAACAAACTTTATGCACACAGATGTCAAGGTCACGCTACAGCAAATATAAAATATGATTGCTAAATTATGCATCCAGTGCCCAGAGAGTTGCATTCAAATCTGGATTTGTCTGTAGGAGTTTCAGAAATAGCCACTGAGCTCAAACGTGTCTGTGGAATATTGTGCTGAGAATACCAAAGCAGTCAAAACACACACAGAATAAAGGGAATAAAAAGTAAAAAAACCCAAAAAACAAATCCAAACAAAAACCACCACCAAAAAGGAATAGGCAAACAAGGAAGGCAAAAAACAAACACTTAGTAGTCCTAAAAACATACTAAAAACAGACTCTTAGTAGTCCTACGGTTACAATTAATTTTTAAAATCTAAATAGTAGTTTAACTTGATAAAGTGTTTTGATTATTTAAAATCATTACAATATTTTCTATATTTAAACATATTGACGTTTAGGGCCATATATAAATAAAGCAGTTATAAACACTTATTTGAAGGACAGAATTTCGCAGCATTTAGTTTTTTAACTAGGGATGAGATGAGCTTCTTGACCTAATTCTTAACAAGTTAAAACAAAATGAAACCAAAACCCCAGAAAGTTTTATACCTTATCATGACATCGAGATGATACATGATATATGCAGGGAAGAACCCTAGCTAATATAACAAAGTAACCAGTAGGAAGAAGAATATCTTATTTTATTAGAAATAAGTGAAAGCACAGTCTGTATGGGACATTACACGACTCAAGAAACAGAATGGGCATTACTGGTCTGCAGACTAAAGATACAGCTGAAAACTGCTGCCTGTTAGAATATTTATAAGCAAGTTTGTACATAAAGGTTAATATACTTTTGAAAGCCTTACAAAGGTAGTTCATTTAAAAGATCCTGAAGGAAATATTGCATTTCTGACGTCTTAGCTACTTCTTTCTAGCCATGTCACCAGGGCTTGTGTAAGATAGTGCTTCTAACCTCAGAAAGTCTGGCCAGTTTCTTCAGATCTCACAGCTACAAATACTGTATGCAAAAGCATGATAACTAATAATCATGGCAAATTTATCCAGATAGACAAAATAATTTAAAAATTTCAGACATTTTCAGTGGAACACCTTGCCATTTTCCAGCCCATTATGGAGAAAAATGGCTCCAGTATAGGACAAGATATGCTTAAAATCTGTCCTGACTCATTAAACAACTTGAAGAACACATTTAGTTTCTGTTACTGTTCATACTGTAATACCAACATATCAAAAAAGCATCTATGTTTATGCAATTTTTAAGTTCAAAAATTTTTAAGTTAGCAAGAGGAAAATCAGTATTCTGGTTATGGCCCCCATTATTATCTCTGCTGCAATGAAACAAATTGTTCAATAAATTAATTATTCAAATATCATGGGATTACTGCAGCTCAATATGTACAAAACATCTGTCACTACAAAAGGAAGATGCAGTTTTAACCTCTTAAATGGTGATAGAAAGTGTGCCAGTTTTCCTGGACACATTGTTTTTAATTCCAGACAGGGAATTGTTCTGTAGTACATAGATAGGGTGTTGTTTTTGTCATGGGAAAGTGAAATACACACTTTGCACCAAACATCATGAACAGACAGGGACACTCATTTGCCTAAGAATACTTCACAGTCTAGAGTCTAAAATAGTTGGTTTTGATGGTGGTCTCCAGACCTAAATACTGAGAAAAGACTGTCACAAAAATAACTCCAATGTTCTATTCCTGACACAAGGAATCTTAAAGAATCACATGGAAGCTGGACAGTCTCATAAAAAATACATATTCAGTTATGTTCCAGTATTTTCTCAGGAAGTTCATTATTGCCAACCATAACTGATATTGATATATTCATTTTTCATATCCAAAGTTTGATAAGGGTCCAGATGGTTAAAAAATTGGATCATATTTAGGCACAAAATCTGTGATGCTAATACGTGCTTTTGTCACCATTGCTTGTTATAAACTTAGTCTATGATGAGTCTTGCAAAAGCCAGCAGCAGACAGGAACTTAGAACAAGATTTTCAAATTAGAATACGTACTAGATAAAGCTAGTGCTCCTTCATAATGAAACATTATCTAGCATTGAGGCTTCTATAACAGATGAAATTATGACTCTGTTTAGAATTGTACTGAGATTACTGGTGCTTTTATGGACTTCTCTTCCCCTGCTAGCATTTCAGAAAGGCAGTCGTGAAAAAAAAATCTGCACATTAGCCTTTCTTTCTTGAGGACATTTGTGAAGCAGTATAAACCCTTTCCTGTCAATCAGACACTCATTTCATCTTCACATAAGATCAATTTTCTGGTTAGACATAGTGACTCTGCTAGTCTGCTTGGGGATTTGAGAAGATTGATTCACTTCTCAAAGTGCTTTAGGCATAGTGATTTCTTTCACCTTCCCTATCTGTGCTGAGTAGGTCAGGAGTTTCTAAGTTCACAAAATTTAATTCATTGCATGGATTAATCTACTGTTGACTCTAATGTATAAGCACATACCTGTGAATTAAAAGAAGGTTGGAAATTGCTTACAAATTAAAAAAAAAAAAGAGAAACCATTAATTGAATAACTGTTACATATTTCTCAAAAAACCCCATCAAAATAATCAGATTGAAATCTGGTTGAATTTCCATGTAATTAAGTATAAACAAATTATATAACAAAATTTTCAGAAGATGTTACCTAATTTGATAGCAATATTAACATTCATGTTATTTTTAATGCCATGCAGGTTTTCACTTCATCCGGATAAATATATTCCTTTTTGTTTTAAAAAAACAACAAAATTAACCAACAAACTGACAAAAACCATTGCTGTAATATACCGCCCTATTTCCCACTGAGTCATTCAAGAGCAACAAACAGAAGATACCAGTCTTGTACAAGGAATGGAAAACCTTATTAGGTGACCAGACAAGGAAAATGTGAACAAATTGAAAACACCTGGAATCAAAAGACCTGCATTTTTAGATTTGCAGTGTATGAGCTCGACCCTCCTCATGTTCCATGGATATCCAGTCAATAGAATGACAGTATCTTCTCACTGACTACTTATTTCTGCTTAATTTTATGTTGTTCTGTGGATTTTAAAACATTTGTGCATATAAATTTATATACAAAAATATTTATAATCGAGAATAAAATTTGTACCTAAGTGGATTGGGCTGCTTAGACTTATCACCAACTGAATTTAAACAAAATAATTACCTGCATAAAATGAAATAATTTCACATCTTTCCTAAATCATTAAAACTAATAAATTGATAGCTCAATTAAACTAAGTTCTTTATATAGGACCTTATACCTCCTTGGTCAGGATTCAAGTACTCAAAAATTTTCATTGTCTGAAGTTTTTTTTTTCTTCAAAATGTTCTTCTTTAGCTCCGTCAAAACAGCTAGGAGGTAACAAAAAAATAGGTGTTCTCAGCTCTGTGCATCCTTGAATTGGATTTCTCTACTCTGACATTCAGTTAAAAGACCAGTTGAGGGAAATGTTGGATGTGCCTTTAGGTAGAATAGCTCATGCACGGACTCTTCAGATATGAATACACTGGGGAGATGGGGAAATATATAGCTCCAAACATATATCATACAATCCAATAATGTAGAACTCCCAAAGCAAACAATAACACTCAAGAAGATGAATTGAATTTTGAAGAGGATGTTCTCTGGTGGATTTTAAATACACATGCATTTGCCTCCAGAGCAATTTCAAATATTCTGCTTCCTCCTTACTCCCAGTCTGAAGGTATCCAGCATGAAAAAAAATTTAAATTTCAGTTTCTAAAGGTTTTAAAATGTCTTTTCTTTCAAAAGTTTTTTTGTGTATGTTTTTTTCTACTGGTGGCTCAGTAGTTTGTGCCTTCAAATCACAGAATGACAAATATTTTCATTTAGAGAGTTTTGTTCAGAACAGATTTTTGTGTGAAATTAAATGAGTCCCTCCCATGTATATAGCTGCATGAATAGAACAAGTAGAAGATGGAAAATTACTTTGCAAATTCTAAACAACTGAATGAGAGGAAAGAAATTTAAAAAGCATATAGATGCACCATTCTTCTGTTCTTCGATCCAGAAAGAATTTCTAAGTACCAACAATTGATGATAAAAACACTATGAAACATGAGTTTTATGAGGCTTCATTGGGCTATCAAGTCATTTGAAACAACTGCATTGGTTTAAAAGCTAAAAACATACTATTTTCTCATAAAAACGTAGATGGTTGATGAAGTTTGCAACTCTGTAATCTAGAAGAGTACAATAAATAAAGACATAAATGAATGTGATTCTACTCATTAATGAAGTAATTCATGGGAGTTTGTTTAGCTGTAAGCCATTTTTTCCTGAATGATTATTCAGATGAATTAAATTACTACAAACCAGAAAGAAAAAATAAAATATATCCAAGTTCTCCTGCTGTTTTATCATGATTTGGAAAAACAACAAAAAAATCAATTTAATGTTAAAAAAAAATCTCCAATTCACAGCAATTTTTTAGTGCTGTTACACATTATAGCATAGAATACTTTGTAAGATATGTTAACATGAACATTGTTTTTCAGTATGCAACTTTTTTTTTTTTAATGTAGTTCTTGGTCTTCTTAGATAACAGGCCTCAAGCAGGACAACAACATAAATGAAAATACCATGCAGACCACTTGCAATAATCTCCTTAAAATAAGTAATAGATTGGATGGGGAAAACTTTGATGTTTGACTTCACATGGCTACTGAAAATGTTAGTAAATTTAGAACTCTATTTTTTAAAAGAAATTAACTAAAAAGTTAAAGAAAAAACATCTTACTCATGTGGTTAATTTTCTGACAAAACATAACCTAGTAATATCTAATATTAAAGACATAGAAATGCTTTATATTAAATTTATTTCCTAAATAAATGCATTGGTTTTTTTTTTAGTGTGGTAAAAAATTGTGTGTGCTTACAAGCAAAACTGATTATAATCTATTACATTTTTGAATTTATATTTTAGTTAATTATGTAAGCTATGTAAAATGCAAATTCTTTGTAACTTCTATAACTAGTAAAGTATGTATAAGCAGTTTCCAGAACAATTCAGTTTTTTACTAAGTAAGCAATTATTGCACTTGCTGTCGATTGAGTATGTTGCACTAGTTTTCTTCACTGTTGTGACATAGAACAAGATGGATTTCTTGGAATTCATTTAGGAGGATTCAGTCTACATCTTCATTTTCAATCCTAGATGACAATTACTTTTTCTGTGTGATTTTAAATTATTTTCATTAACGTCTACCTGCATTTCTTGAAATACTTTGATTATTCATATATATGGTTTTTGTTGTCTTTATTGTTTTAATTAAAAATTCTTTATTTTTTAATTCATTGTGGGATAAATATAAACTTAATGTTTTGTTTTTTATTAAATAAAGTTTTACTTATGTTGAAAAGCCTATAAGAAAAGCCTTTAGGAATGCTTATAGTATCCACAAACCTTTTAAGAGTGTGGTGTTGCATAAAGAAATGTTTCGTTAGCATTCACTACAGAATTTCATTTTCCATGCCTTAAAACTATTTTTGGACAATAGTAATTGTAACTCTAACTTTTCATTTCAAAGATGCCTCTAGTTATTTTGGAAAAAGGTAATAGTTCTGAGATTTCAGAAGATGCAATTGTCCAAGATTGAATACTTTCCAAATAACTAAAGATTTGCAGTATTTCCAGATAGGTTAAGATATGTGACTGTACCTAAAAAAATTCTCGGTCAGAGATCAATCAGTTAGAGCTTTTCATTATATGGTTTTCTAATATTTTGTCTTCAATGAGCAGCCTCCAGTATAAGGCTACTTCAGCTAAGCAGGACAGGACATAAGTTCTAGGTTTCATCTTTGAAAAAAGTCAAAACAATTTACCTGAGATTCAATAAGTTTTAAGCTTTAAAAGAAAAGAATTGTAAGGAGAACCTATCCATAATACTTGTTAATGATATGATTAGTAAAGTTAGTAAAAGAGTTTAGGTTTGTTGCATAAGGACATGTCCTGCTTTTGGGCAAATTTGGTGGAGAATTTCCAAAGGGGCCCCTCCAGACAGCAAACCCACAGGGCCCCTCCCCCAGCCGGTCTGGGAAGAATTCCTCAGAGAGAATTGGAAAGAACCTGTTTATTCACAGGCACAGCACCCCCAGCACACAGAATGAACAACACCGGATGGCACCACTGAAAAAAGATGACAAATCCAGAGAGTCTCTCCTGGGGGTGCTCGCTCTGTTCTCAGTCCCTCTGGCGCTGGGGCAGCTGCTGCAGCCACAAGGTGCAAACTCTCGGTGTTCCCAGGGCCCAGTCCGGAGCAGGTTCAAGGTGGTCGGAAAAAAGAAGGAAAGGAGAAACAGTCCAGGAAGAAACTGGACTGTTCAGCTAAGCTAGCTACGCAGAAGCAAGCGGAAGCGAAGCAAAGCAGAAGCAAGCAAGCAAAGAGAGAGAAGCGAAAAGCAAGAGCAGCAAAAATACTGCTGCCGTCTCTGTGTCCCAGACAGGCTGATAAGAAAACCCAAACAAAACTTTCGCTCTTCAGAGCCAGTCTTAAAGATACAGAACATAATATCCAACATTAACAGAACAGATGAATGGGGATACAAGCCTCGTAACGTCACCCTAGGACAGGATATTTTAATGTTTCAATTTTACTTTTTTAGAAGATTGTTGTGGTTTGACACGGGCCAAACACCAGGCATCCCTGAAAGCTACTCACTCAACCTCTCCTGTCACAACTGGGCAGAGGAGAGAAAAAAATTAAGGGTTCAGGACTTGAGATGAGGACAAAGGAAAAGCACTCCAAGGGTAAAACGGGCTCAACTTAGAGATTTAAAGTGAATTTATTACTAACAAAATCAGAGGAGGATAATGAGAAATAAAATAAGCCCTTAAAAACACCTTTTCTTCCCCCAGCCCCTCCCTTCCCAACAGCGCAGGGAGACGGGGCATGGAGGTTTTGGTTACTTTATCACTGAGAATTTCTTCTGCTCCTCTGGAAGATTCCCCCGTGAGACCGTGGGGTCCCTCCCATGGGAGACAGTTCTCCATAAAACTTCTCCAGCATGGGTCCATGCTCAGAAGCAGCAGTCCTCCCAAAACTGCAGCGGTGTGGGTCACTCTTCCAAGGGGTGCAGTCCTCCGAGGACAGGATGCTCCAGCCTGGAAGCAGGGCCCTCTCTCCACCAAGTCCCCACTGGATCATAGCCTCCTCCAGGCATCCACCTGCTCCAGTGTGAGCACCTCCCCCACGGGCTGCAGGTGGATCTCTGTATCCCCCATGGATCCCCACAGGCTGCAGGGGCACGGCTGCTTCACCATGCTCTCGCCACAGCCTGCAGAGGAATCTCAGCTCTGGTGCCTGGAGCACCTCCTACCCTTCTTCTCCACTGACCTTGGTGTCTGCAGAATTGTGTCCTCTCACATGTTCTCCCTTTCTTCTCTTCTCTTGCTAGGAAAAACTGTGTGCAATTTGTTTTCATTTTCTTCTCAAATATGTTATCACAGAGGCGTTACCAGCCTCTCTCATTGGCCCAGCCCTGGCCAGCAGCATGTCCATTTTCAGAGCCATCAGGTATTGGCTCTGCTGGAAATGGTGGAAGCTTCCAGCAGCTTCTCACAGAAGCTATTTTTGTGCCCCCCCCCCCCCCACCGCTGCCAAAAACCAGGCCATGCAAAACCACACAAAGAATAATGTATATATCATGTATAATGTTCTAAATTGCATTCTGATACAGACAGATGGTTGAGATTTTAAGAAGAACAATTTGTAGACAATAAAATTATTTTCTTTAGCAAACAGCATTTCATTTCAAACACTGTGCAGTATATTTGCTTCTTAATTTAGAGTGAGTAATAAAATATTGAGCACTCATTTCAGGGGTGGTGTTTCATCATATCATGGATCATGAGAGGGGAAAATAACATGTATAAAGTGAATTCTGAGCTTATTCCCTTAAAACTCTAAAGTAATGTCTGGTTTTCTGTTCAGGAAGGAAACATTAAACTGCAGGTTCTGGAAGACAGAGAAAAGAAAGGAAACCTATACAAATATATAAGGCCTTTTAAAAGAAATAATTGATGAAAAGGAAAGCAATACCAGAGAGATTCACTCAATTTTTTGTCTTGGGTGGGAGTTATCCCAGGTAGATCCCTTGATAATATTGTTGAATGTGCTTCCTTCTACAGAGAAATATCTCTCTTTTGTGAGTATTCAATAGTTTTATTAGTAGTGCATTGAACATTCTGAATAAGATTAATCTGCTACTGATTCATATCCTCCCCTAGGGAAATTCATGGCAATAAGTGGATTTGATTGAAAATATTACTTGCTGAAGAAGATTGAGAAGTATGGATAGAGAATAGGGGGAAAAGAAGCAGAATAAACAGTGGAATGAGAATGTGACAGAAGTTGGCTGGAGAAGGGGAGAAAGAAGTACAGTGTGAGAGAATGGCAAGGAGAAAATATTGCTCACATTTAATTTTAAACTGGTAGTGTTGATCAGAAAGAATGATTTCTTTTACTTTATTTTATAAAAATTGCATACACTTGTACGTACATAAGAAACTGTAATTCCATTTGGGACTACTTGTGACATTAACAAATTATTTGAGCAGAGTTCTTGAGGTTTATCATTATGTCACCAGTATCCTTAGGGAAATTACTTATACTGTGTGTGCAGTTTTGTGTACGTAATTCTTTATATTTATCAAATTACATGGGACTCTATAGTACACTTCAAAACTTAAAGTCTATCAGGCACATACACTCTTTTAGAGAAAACGTGTATTGCTTTAGGACAGGGCTTCACATAATCATCCACTTAAAGGCTCCTAATTTGTTTGTACATCATTTTCTGAAATGAAAATTTAATTATACTAATGCATCTAGCAATCATCTTTTGTAATAAATATTTATGATCAAACTGTAAACGAACTTTTGTTTAAATTTTCCTAACTTTTGACAAGACATGTTGATATTTTTGAGCATGAGCTGATGTTTTCTGGGAACTTCAAAAGCCTTTATGCATTATGTGACATTTTAAAACTTTGAGAGACACATAAGACAACGTTTTGCAAATTTCTCTCCTTTCCTTTCCTTTCCTTTCCTTTCCTTTCCTTTCCTTTCCTTTCCTTTCCTTTCCTTTCCTTTCCTTTCCTTTCCTTTCCTTTCCTTTCCTTTCCTTTCCTTTCCTTTCCTTTCCTTTCCTTTCCTTTCCTTTCCTTTCCTTTCCTTTCCTTTCCTTTCCTTTCCTTTCCTTTCCTTTCCTTTCCTTTCCTTTCCTTTCCAACTTCCCTTCCCAGAACTTCCTTTCCCTTTCCCTTTCCCTTTCCCTTTCCCCTTTCCCTTTCCCTTTCCCTTTCCCTTTCCCTTTCCCTTTCCCTTTCCCTTTCCCTTTCCCTTCTTCCGCTTTTATTTCGTCTTTCTTTTCTTTTTTTTTTCTTTCTTTTTCTTCCTTTCCCTATAACCTGGAGAACTCCTAGTCTCAGTCCTGTCCACAACAATTAACTCTTAATTGGAAGTAGAATCCTGACTATCTAAGACATACTCTTTTAGAAGTTTCCAAGTCTCCATGTAAGATTTTTTAACCCTATATTAAGTATATTTATTGATGAATACATATCTTTCTATTGTATTGAAACAGATAATTGCTAGGTACAATTCATTTTACAGTAGAACAAATAGCTAAAATAGACACTGTGACCTCAGCTATAGATGTAGCTTATGATGAAAGTTACACAATATGAAAACTTCTCATTTTATGTCCAATAGGATTTTAAAGACATATGAATACCAAATCTATCTTATATATTAATATATTATGTTTTAATAATAAGTTTAAAAGGATGTAAAATGAGTTCCTTCATGGGAATGAGTTGACAATTTCTCTCTACTCCTGATTAAACATGTTTTTACTTGCCAGTTAGCATCATAATAACTGACATGTTATTTTCACAACTCAGACAAATAAATTCTTTTTCCTGGAATATTTATTATCTTTCAAAATCAACTTTTGATACGAAAATTTTAAAAATATTTGAGAAATCAAGTGCAGTCTTTCAGAATTAAAAAGTATGAATTTTTGCACTGTCATTTTTGTTAATTTCGCCAAATTATTTTTTTCTGTGTGAAGGACTACAACAACTGATCCTGACCAAAAATATTTCAGATTATAGGATCTGAAAATAGAACAAACTACTTTATTGCAAATTGAAGCATTTTTATTTAGTTCAGATATCCTCTTGATGGGTATCTAGGTGTTATTCTTCCACAGTGATAAAGCTGGGTTTTTCCCAATCCTTTATCAGGGGTGTATCTGTCATCTCTATAAATTGCAGCACCTCCAGCTCCCTTCTAAGAGAGTTTCCACCAGTTTTGCTTAGTTTATACTGGAAAAATGCAGTCAGGCGTAGACCAGATAACTTCTGTCAGTTTGTGGAGCAGTCAAACCAAGAACCAAATATGGAGTGCCCTTGACTCATGGTATACTGTTAATTATTTTTAAACTTCTTGGTTGCAAAAATGAGAAAAGGACTCAACCCTCAGAGACATATTTTGGAGCAAACCCTAATATGTGCTTTTTTGGGATATGTATGACAGCACATGCGCTTAACACAATGAGAGGTTTGAGATACAGTTCTCGCTGAGATTTTGTAGAGAACAATGTAGGTTCATCACAGAGAGAGAAAATTGGTACAGACTCCTCCTTATTGCTGAAAAAGAGAAGTATTTGAGGTAAGCAATATTTAGGAATTCACTTGAATTTTGTTTCAAAGGAAATCAGGGGTTTATTTCAGAATATTACTTGGAAATGTGCTAAACATGAAAGTTAAGCAGCAGAATTTGTGAACTGACAGGGAACAAACTTATTTGAATATGTACAACCCTAGTGGGTTGCTTCTAAAAGCCTTTCTGTCTCTGCCATCTTTCCAATGCTTTTAATCTCTCCTAGCTCTCATGGGGTATTTTCTCCATTGCTACCTTATCTATCCAACAAGTATAGTTTTTGCAGGATAAAAGAAAGGCTGAACAAAATTGCAAACAATTTGAATGATGTTCATTTTGGAAGATATGGGGAGTTTTAGCAAATTGCTGACAGAGTGTCCATACATATTTCATTGCTTCCAGATGTAGACAATCTCTTTACATGTCAGTTAGTACAGTGAAGTGAATGGTTCTGGTTCCTGGACACATGTAAGAAAAGTAAGAGGTTTGGGAATAGAAAATGGTCATAAGAAGTCAGACGCTCTCTTATGGAAAGGCTGAAGGGACTGATGGACCAAAACAAGAGAATGGTTGGTATGTGGTTTGTAAAAAGTGGTTGATGCCAATTTTAAAAATTATTTATTTATTTATTTATTTATTTATTTTTATTAGGCTTTCATACTGTTGTTGCTTATTGTTTGCACTGGTGAGGCTGCACCTCAAATCTTGTGTCCAATTTCAGGCTCCTCACTTAAAAAAAAAAAATCTTGAATGATGAAGAGTTTGCAGAGAAGGTCAGTGAAGGTGGTGAATGGTCTACGGAGAAAAGCCTGTGAGGAGTGGCTGAAGAAGCTGGAGTTGTTTAACCTGGAGAAGAGGAGGCTGAGGGGAGACCATACAATTCTCTATTTAAAAGGAGGTTGCAGCCAGGTGGTGTTGGCCTCTTGTCCCAGGCAACCAGCGACAGGTCATGAGAGCATAGACTCGAGCCTGCACCAGGGAAGGTTGAGTCTGGACATCAAGAATTTTTTCACTGAAAGGGTGGTAGGGTGGTCAGGCATTGGAATGGGCTGGCCAGAGAGGTGGTGGAGTCACCATCCCTGGAAGCATTGAAGAAACAACTGGACGCAGTGCTATGGTTTAGCTGACAAAGTGGTGTTCAAAGTTTGGACTTGATGATCCTTGAAGTCTTTTCCAACCTAAATCATTCTATGTTTCTCTTATCTAAGTTCTTAATGACACAAATAAAACTACATTTGTGTAACCATTATCCTGTGACATAAAATTTAAGTAATCTAAAACTTTGCCCCATGCATGTGCTAATTATAGTTCAGTGATGCATTGAAATAATAATGACTCAAAGATTTTTTTTCATTTGCAATACTACTAATTTATTTTAAAACTACAGTCAGTTTAGCTGTCATTGCATATAGTCTAAACATACTTTCACAGTTTCATCACTCAAATGTAATAAAAAAACCCCAGAGTCAGAATGTCTTCACTAATCATTACAGAAAGAAATTACAAAAGCAGGTGTAAACCAAACACAACACACTTCAGTTAAAACAGTTTATATTTGAAAACAGTAATATTACTATTATGCTGACAGCTTTTAAAATGATATTTTCATCTAGTATCTTGTAGACAATTTATCAAACAGTTGCTGAACAAAAAAGGGTCTGAAATTCTTTCACCTTATCCTGATTTTTTTTCCATTTTTTCTCCTGCTTTACAACACTTTTTAATTTGTTTGGTATTTGGATGCTATTAATGAGATAATGCCACTTCTCTAAAATGAAATGTAGTAGTGTATACTGTCAGAATGCAACAAGACTTTTATTATCTAATTTAGGATGTGAAAGCCTTTTTCTGTGAACAAATATATAGCCCCCTCTGTGCTAAGGAGCAAGGTCACATCTACCAAAGGAATAATTAACTACCACAGAAGAATCCAACCAAAAAAAAAAGCAAATTTTACTGGAAAAATAACTGGAAAGATAATTAACTTAATAAATTCCATCTGCAACTGTATGCATACATTAACATTTTGAATATTACAGTGGTAATAAAAATACAACAAATATCATTCCCAAATAAGCAACAATCAAAGCTTTATTTGATAATTTTACTTTAACTACTGTGAATAAAATTATATTCTTGCAAGAAAGAATATTTTCTAATGTATTTTCATTTTTATGGTTTTTTTCATTTCAAGTGTGGGATACCAATAATGTTGCTACCTTCACTAAAATAGAATAAAGCAATGAAGCTCAGACTTTTTTAGTAGATCAGCATTTTTTTCCTTTTCTGAGGTTGCAAAGGAACAATTAAATTATATTCTCAACATGAAATTCCACTGAAAGTAGGAGAATCAGCATAAATTTGTTACTTTTTATGGATTAGGATATATGAAATTTCTGTTGGCTCTGCCAAACCAGGGGCTATGTCCAAACCAAATTCCAGAGAAAGAAAAACAGCCATTTTCTCTTATAGGCAGGTTGTGCAGGAACTATTTTATGGGAATTAAATAGACAATATTCAGAACAGTCTTTGTCTATCTATGTAATTCATTGCTCTCAAATCATCTCAGACACAGCAGATTATGATTTGATTTCAGATTAAAAGGTGTGGATATCAAAAGCAGACTCAGAATATGAAGATAAATCTGCCCATATCAGTCTTTTACATAACATTGCATATATGATTTCCAGAATAGTACTTTAAAACTACTTTTGTGTTGAAGTTTCTATCGACGCGAAAATATATGAATTAAAGAAAATGCTCATTTGTCAAGAATTGTAATTGAATTGAAATGGCCTTCTGTGACCTTTCTTTATTTTAATTCCTAAGAATGCTGAAATTTTCATGCAGATGTCAGCATATGTTAAATTGAATTAAGCAAGAAACTTATTTTATTTTTCAGTATATGAATTGCTTTTAGCAAAATATACTAAAGAAAAAATCTTTTCTAAGATTCTTCAAAGGTTTAATAGTGGAGAAAATACCTATGAGAATAATTATCCTTCTTCCTGACCCTTAAGTACCTTTCATTTTTCAGGTGTCACACTGGTCTTAGTAACATTGCAGTTATTCCCTTATTTAAAGGACAACATTGCCCATTCCTATGACCAACATTTTCTCACAAGAAGCTTTTGTTGTTCTCTGACTCAGTTGTCATAATTATTAGAAATGAGAATCATTGCAAAAAATACAGATTAATTATATATGAACATATATACATTTTGTCTATTGTACTGACTGACAGCTGACTCTTGCCATGTCATGCAACAGGTTCACAACCTTGGGAGTGTCCACTGAAAGTGTGGAAGTGAAAACAGTAGTGCTTCAGCTGACCATCTCTCAGTCTTCACATACGAGAGATGGAGATCTTTTCTTCAATGATTAGTTCTGTATGTAGATCCATGTGAAGCTATCTGGTTTAATAGCTTTAATGTGTACATATGATCCCAGTTTAGCTCTTTATTACTCTGGTTCCAAGGGAAACTAAGCTGAAAACTGTATAGAAGTTCACTTAATAGAAAATGTAGTCATTTTACTGTATTTGCTACAGGATTAATATAACTCAACTTGGTTTCCTTTTCTCCTGATATAATTAATCATTAAAGGTAACTATTCTTTGCATCTTGTACATGCAAGCTGCTAAGAGGAAGAGTTGCATGCAAATAAGATCATCTATCACATTTTTTTTCACCTCTGTTTCAGGGGCTTTTGGAGTAGAAAAATTTAGGCCACAGAATTCTTAGGAAATAATGGGCTGGTATTATGGAATACAACACCAAAAGTATGCCAATAACCAAAATCTTGCCTCCAGCTGACTTTCAGAAGCAGAGATTTGATACTCTCACAGGAAATAGGGCATTAGAGTGATGTCAGAGCACAGATGAAGAATGGGTGGATAAGAGTCTGAAAAGACAAAAGTGCTTTGAAGAGATAAATGCTGGTTGGGAGAAACTAAAAAACCAAAATAATTGACTACATAGCCTGGGCAATCAAACAATAGTCAGTGGTCCAAGATCCTTGCACTTTACAGAAAGGAATTTCTGTTGCAGTAGCAAAGAATTTTGTAAAGGCAAAAAATCATGATTTTTTAATGGGTTCAAGATTATCTTCTTTCATCTTAACAAAAGAAGGGGTTTTTTTTTAAGATGTGTAACTTTTCCATGTTATTAACAAGTTTAGACAGAGACAAAGTCCCACAGTGCTATGCCACCTGGAGTGCCAAATCACATACTGACACCGTTTGACCCCCACTGCTTGGAGGGTTCTATAGATATTGGAAAATAGCACATTATGCTATGAATATCAAAAAACCACACTGTGAATGATAATTTTTTCCCTGTTTTCCTAAAATAATTTATTTTCTTGGTAAAAAAGAAATTTTTATTTCTTTTTTACCAAGAGCCTGATGTGTTTTAAACTAGTCTTACCTGTAACAAGAGCTATCTGAATTGGGAAATCGGCTAGAAACACTAATAAAGGCATCTTGTCCTTTGCTTTACTCTGCTAAAGCAGTTTCCAAAGTCAGAAATACTGTTTGAAAGAGATGAATGGACATATTAACTGGACATGAAAGACAGGTCAAGTCTAAGTTTCACAGCCAGAAACCACAAGGATAGATAATATCCAAATGGAGAAAAAAGTCCCACAAAAAATATGACAAAATGTGGCCACAGCCTGCAGAACATTATGTTTAATTTTATGCTTAAATGGTTGCAAAGAACTTCAGAACAGCTAAAAAAGCAAAGTTATGCCATGTATGAATAAACACAGAACTGAGCCCTAAGTTAATATAGAACTTTAAACCAGAAGTTTAAAAATCAATACGTAAGAACAACTAAAAAATTATGGAATAGTATTCTTACTTTCCCTAATGTAAGGGATAGCCAATTAATTGCCACTACAGAAGTAATTGAATAGGTTATTGTGGATAATGGCTAAGATAACCAATGTCCTTAGGATAAGATGCTACCTCAGGTGCACATGAATCACACAACCACCTTCTCTCTTACAACTTGATTCTACAAATAGGTAGGAAGTGATTGCTGAGTCACTACTTTGCAAAAGAATTCATTAGGCCTCTAATGCAGTTATGAATCAAAAATAGTCAGTATAGAGCCTTAGGCAAGAAGCTGATGGCATGCCAGAAGCAGCACCTGCAGGGAACCATGAGCTTGTTAATGCGCTTCTTTGGATGAATGGTGTTAAACTGTTGACTGACCATCACCATCTCCAGACAGCCTGCTGCTGAATGAGACTGCGACCTACAATTTATCTCTCACATTTTGTCTGATCTCATCTACAACACCTCATTCTATTGATTCTGTCAAAATGATGATGGCAAATAGCATTCACCAGGAAACACTGCACGTGGTTTTGCAAAAATTACATGATACTCTAACTTAATGGAAAACAATGGGAACTGCAAAAACTGCACAGAGGAATAAATCACTGCTGGTGTATCTGGCAGTAAAGTTGATTTTCTTCTTTCTCCCAAACATTGACGCACTTCTCTTAGCCATTGAAATATTGGCAAAAAAAACCAACTTTAATGGATAGAAGGAAAAAATAACAAAAAAGCCTCTTTAAGTTATGCTGCTAAACTACTGGGAAAAAACAGCAAAAAAATTGCGTCTCAGCAAGAATCATTAGAGGAGGATAGCAGTTATCACTAAAAAGATCTTTTGCTGAAGGGCTGAAACTACACAGTACAAAAAAGAAATTGAAGTTCTCTGTGCCTTATCAGCTGCAGTGCATCACCCCTGTCTGCTGCACCCTGTTTTTCAGCTCCACTCTCTAGCACAACAGTTTAGGATTTTTTTTTTCTTCCCATTTTCTTAACATAAAAGTAGACATTGTGATATCCCCTGAGATTCTGTCCTGCACAAGAGACTTTCTGAGGCTATGGCTGTTTATCTCATTTCAAATAATAGGTATGGCCCTAAAGAATTCCTCTCCCACATGCCAAATTTTCTCTTCCATATTTCAGATTTTTAAAAACTCTGCATTTCCCACTTAGTCTTTTTATACAGTCTAAAAGTTGATGATTTTTCTTTCTGTGAAGAAAATGAACATCTATAGACATTTATGAATATTCTCCTCTAAAGTATTTATGAGAAAACTTAGAGTTCTCTAATAGATTCAAATACTTTCAGTCTTTAAGGAAAACTAATGACTTCCTCACCTGTAAAAGAGCTGAACCATAGAAATGCTAGCACATGGTAGAAAACATGTTGGTACATGAAAAGAAATAAAGCAAAACCAGAAAAAAGAAGCAAGAAAAAGAAAGAAAGAAGAGAACTTCCTAGGGGAGACAATGAATCTCATAGGTACAAATGATTTGACAAGGCAGGAATCCTAGCATCATGATTTGAGTTAGAAGGGGCCTTAGAGAATCACTAGTTCCAAACACCTGCCATTGGCATAGATTATTCAACTAGACCAGGTTGATGAGGGTCCCATTAAACCTGGCCATGAATATTTCAGGGATGGAGCATCCACATCTTCTCTGGGAAACAAAATAAACCAATATTTTAGAAATCTCTGATTTCACTCCACAGTCATCTGATATTTGTAACTACTGTTTTGTAGTCTTCTGTTTAATCTCTTTTTTTTTTTTTTAATTTGGATTATCTGTGATTTTTAATTCTAAAAAATGGTCTAATTTAATACATTAGCATTGCACTGCACTGTTTATGTAAAATTAGACCCGAGCCTGAAGGACATAGGTTCTCTTATGAAAAAATTCTTCTTGTGCAGCAGATTTATCTGGTGGAAAGTCCACTGGAATGTTCAAAAAAATTAACTGGGAATTACTTCAGTATTTAAAACGGTTATGGGATAATTAGGTGCTAGTTTTCCATCTATACCTGTTGGATTTGACTCTCTGATGATAATTAAATTTGGTATAACGTTATACAGCAATTACATGTGCTTTTTTAATAATTTTGAGTTTGGTAGTCCATACCTTAGAAAAGGAACTAAAATAAACAAGTAATAATAACAGAAAACATTAAAAAACATTTTGTAGTTCATAATTTTTAATACTTGAAACTTGTGTGTCTCTGTCAATTAAAAATATTCATTCTTCCGAATGTTTCAGACTTTACTTTTGAACCTCTTCAATACACTATGAAGTGCAGAATTCACAGTTTCACACATACAGCAGTTACTGTAACATTCACTCCATTAGTGTCTGCCAGATTCATTTTGGATTTGAAGTCTCCCATCTAAATTGACACCAACTATCCAATTGCAGCACTCTTTACATTTCTGATGTGTCATACCACATTACATTTTCTGTGTCACCTCCCATCACATTATATTGTGTCATGCAGAAAAGCCAATGTGAGTTGACATTACACAAGATGATGCAATCTAAAAGATTTAAAGCTATGCAATTCACTGAAGCAGAAAGGTGACACTGCAATCTAGGTGTAAATACCTACTTCCCCTAGAGCATCAGTTATCTCCTAAAAACACATACTAGATGACCTTTAAAGGTCCCTTACGGCTCAAACTGTTCTACAATTCTGTGTTTCTATGATATGTTGGATAATTTTCAGAACTTAAGAGAATCTGATCTGAGCACTTTTATTGTAGTGCATAAAATACCAAACTCCAAGAATACTGCATATTTGAGTTAGATGTGCAAAAGCAATGGCAATTAAATTATAATTTCCATTTAATAGTAATGTTTTCCACTAATATAATCTGCTGTACTAGCAAAGTGGATGCTATAGAAAATCAATTATACCTCACTATGTTCAAAAAAGAGGATAAGTATAATTTCCATAGTTTGATGAATAAAAAACTATTTAAGGACTGAAGTGGCAATAACTAAGGATATTAATAAGATATATATAAAGTACTTAAAGAGGTCCAAGTATTTTGCTTCTCAGTGTCAGGGAATATCCATTCCTGCTGCTTTAAATGTCCTCTCTTAACATCAGATACAAGAAATTGGATTTTGATTTTACATACATCATCAAGCCAAATGAGTTTTAGCCAAAATTCATCCACTACAATTTTAGGTGATGAATGGATCAGTATATGTTAGATGCAGTTCCAGAGCCCAAGTCTTCTACAATTAGAAAGGTAAGTGTTAGGGAACTAAAAAATTCAGAAATACAAGGAAAATTAGGTTGTTGCATCCCCATGCCTGTTTTTAGGTACAAATACATGGCCAGCTGCACAGATCAGCACAGACAGACCCACTCAGGGCTTGCACCAACAAAATTACATCAGCGACCACAACCTGGTCCCCTCTCTAGATGAGCATGATGTAGCTGTATTACTGGGAAATATATTTACATATACACATACATGCATGTGCATATGTAAGGTGTGGATTTCTCCTGTTCAGAATCTTCAGTATGCCTAGTAGTCTGCCTAGCTGCCCTCCCAGTCTTACCACTTTCTGAGAACTGGATGTAAGGTCCCTACAAGGCTGCACCATGTAGGTGCTGCTCCCCCTATTCCTCCCTAACCCCCCTGCCTCCTCCCCCATCTTTCTCTCCCTTCATCCTCCCCCATGAAAACTTCATGAAGTTCAAGAAGGATAAACACTGCAGAGTGTTTCATAGCAGCCAGATGAGGGCATTATTCAGCTACCCCACCTGCCTTTGTTCTTTTGTACTCCTTTCCTTTGCATCAAGATTCCCTTTTATCACATAACCTAGCCAAAGGGACGATACACGTTACAGTAGTAAGTAAAGCTAAGCGCTTAAAATAAAACATGAGGAAATTTGAACTTTGAGTTCAATGCAGATTCTGCAAATATCACATGGAACTTTGTATTCTCTCATCATGTTACTCTTGCAGAATGGATTTTCTGGTCAGCATCTATCCCTTCTGGTAGTTCAGGTGATATTTCTTTTTACCTTGCTGATAACCGTTGTAATCAACACTGTTTTCAGTGGAAATAAAAAACATAGTTCCACATCATCTACTGTGCAGAAAATAAACTGTATTCCAACCAAACCCCGTACTTCCCCCTCCTTTCCCCCCCCCCAAGTAAAATTGTGAAACAAACCAATTTTTATTTCTGAAGACAAACAGAAAAAATATCTTCACATGACATCAAACGTATTCTACACCCTCTTTGAGGTAGTTTTTGAAATTTGCTGTTATTAGAGGAAAGACAAATGTGGAGCTTTTAGAAATAACATTTTTCCTGTTGCAAATTATTTGTCAAAAAATTCTTATCACTTCTCATTCTTATGCACTTGATTTAATAGACAAATTGTGTCTCCTTTAACTTAGCAGAAAATTTCAAAGAAAAGAAATCCTACTGAAGAGTAAGTTGGGATTTTTTTAAGTGAGTCAGCCCTGAAAAGTAAATAACAAAACCAGCAAAGATGTTTTTCATCAGGAAAACTAAAAGGCACATGAGAGAATATGCAACCATTGCAAGGACAGTTTTTTCCTCCGCCTCTTGTCTTCAAGATCTCAGAAGGAACATTTTTGAAATATTGCATGTCATGCATCATTTAAATAAAACTTTGCTTAAATAGACAGGAGCTAACTCACACAGGGGTTTGATAGTCAATTTTTTTTCTAAATTATTCATGTGGGAAATTTTTTAATGTGTATCACTAATGTGAGCTGTAAGCACGTAATTGATGAAATCCTGCTTAAAGACCCTGAGGAAGGTGATTTAAAATGGCAATTTGTTAAAATAATGTCTATAAGCTCTGATTCTCCCATGCTCCTACCAGTTAACACAGCATGTTCATTTATCATTGAACTCAGATTAACTCACTCAAACTATGACCTAACCTTATCAAAGTTACTTCAAATTACCACCCATTAAACTGACTGTGTGCTGTAGTACAAATATCTTATTAAGTAAAGCTTGCTTTGATTGCATTTCAAGTGTGGAACGATGCTAGAGGTGACTTTTATAATTTCAAAATGTATTCCAAAGATAGATTTCAAGGCTTATATATTTTCTGTGTAAAATTCAATAAATTATGTATTTTGTTGACAATAACCTTTTATGCAATTGGAAAAAGCTCAAGTTTTTCTTTCTCTTTGCACACAGAGTTTGAAGCAGACACACTGACCCTTAGACACTGCAATATAAACAAACATTGAGTGTTTTTATTAAGCAGAAATAAAAAAGTGTTCAAAAATATTTTCTAAATCATGCTTTACTATCCATTCTACAAACTATGTACTAATGTACCTGCAAAGGAAGAACATTGGACCTGCATGTTTTCCTATTAGACTGAAGAATTGGTTCCTATCAGAGGCCAGAATATCAAGTGAAATACTGACTTATTATGCAGTTAGCATTGATCCAGCAACTACTTATGTAAATACACACATACATCTCAGACCTGGATAGATGACTTGTACACCCTATTGCATTTGAAACGACACTAAGCATTTTGTCCAGGGGGGAAAAAAAAACCTACCCTGTTTTGTCCTTACAAGTCACCAGAAGTCTACAATCAAGACTGACTTAATCAGTACTGCCAAAAACTGTGTTGCGTTTGTCTTGGAAATGACCACAGTTCCAAAGAAAATTTGTTGGGTTTTTCTCTCAGGGGTAATTACTGTAGCAAAGCTGTATTTTTCTGTATAACCCGGATCATACATAGAAGTTCCTGTTTAAGTTATAATGAAGTTTGACAAATGTAACAGTGCAAGGAGAGAGAGATAAGAAAGTCATTAGTGACTTTGTCATATAATGTTATTTAAGTGACCAGCTGTCATGCGTAAAAGAGAGATTTCCTTGACCCTTAGTGTTTCATTTGTCTGTCAGTGCTTCAGGACAGCCAAGACCCTTGCGCCGAGCCAGTCTGTCAGCATCCTGCTATGGGGACCCTTCACTGAGCAACCTGTTGGATCTGAGGGTGGTTTGGCTGACTTATTCAGGGACACACACAGACACCATAATGGAGACTCCTCAGTGAGTCTTCCTTGTATTCCAGTATTTCCCCTCTGCTGGTGACTGCCAGCACCCATGAAATATTCGCACTAACAACTTACAGAATAATACATTTTACTAATATTAAACTGTGACAGGTTAAGGTTCGAGGATTGCCTGTGATAGTGTTTGGCTGCAGAAACATATTCAAAGCAACAAACAGACAAACTCTAATCCCCAATAAAAGTGTTCAGTACACTCTGAATGTGGTTCTTGCCCAATAGGTGTACCTGCAGGGAAGAACTCACATTCTGCTCTATGACTGTTTCAAGAAGAATGGAGTGTCCTAAATTCCCCCCATTCCCAACTAATCTTTATAGTATTTCTTTATGTTTAGGTGAAGTTGAATGACTCAATCTGTACACACCTTTGTTACTGATTGGTGTAAAATTCTCTCACTTTGGTCTTCGTGGTATAGTCAATAAAATTTAGACACTTGCTCCATGAGAGGTACTTTGGGGGCAGGTAACTTTGGGATGGAGCTGTGTTTTGTATTTAATTAGGCTGTAATGAACCAAGTTCATCTAAGGAGAGCAAATTCTCCAGAGCTGCTGGCTGGGCAGCAAAGACACCTTCTCCTCTCTCCCCTGACTGACAGCTGGTATGGGGTTTATCAGCTGCAAAGTGCCATCGAGTTCACTTCCCTGCAAGGGTTTCCACAGAGCCTTGCCACAGGGTTTCCGCTCTGCTCCACCCTCCATTCCAGCCCCCTTGGCAGTGCTTAAGGTTGCAGATTTGGTGTGTGGGGAATCTTGGTGGAATAGGTTTTAAGTTTGATGACTGCATTCCATCCAGGGCATAGCAGCTGCATTTTACCCTATAGTTTCTGTACCGTTATAACATTTGTTAGGATGTGAACATAACTTCTCAGTTTCTAATTTTACCCCCAGTCATCTTTCCATGCCAGCTACTACTAATAAATGTTGAAGATGAGTTTTCCTTTCAAGGAAGATATACTAGTTAATATCTTAAGATTCTTAACACAAAAAAAAAAATAAAACTTCTGCTTTAGCTGCTGCCAGTCATGCAGTAAAAATGTAATCAGGATTTAATTAAAATTAAGTATCTCAAAACTGAAATTAGTATCAGAAACATAGAGCTAAAAAATGCATTCAGAAGTTTTTGGCATGCAAGCACAGAACCTCATAATGAGAACAATGTCTCTTTCCTGTTCTCCTGAGCCTTTATCCTTATTGTTTTGGGGTTTTTTTAATCTCTTGCTTTAGTCATTTCAGAAAAAAAATGGGTAATAGAGAAGAAGAATATCCAGAGCATTATCTTTCCAGTTTTTGAGAGAGATTGTGAGCTATAAAGAGAAGCTGGAGCTCTCCCATTCAACTAGCTTCGGGTGCTGAAAGCCAGTCTGTGAGGTCAACGTAAATCCATTTTTTTAATATTCAAGAGGTTGGACAAAAGAAGTAAGGAGAGTAAGTTGCAGAAACCAGATTGCATTACTACTGCTACTGTATGACAAGGAAAGGAAATGACCCTGAACTCAGAAAATTAAGCATATGCTTATGTCAATAGAACTTACAACTGAAAAGTAGGGTGGAATACTAGAAAAAACACTATTTTTGGGAAAAGATGTTTTGGAAAAGATAAAATCTATCTATAAAAGTGGCATCATTAACTGCAGTTTCACCCTGAATTCAAGTAACTCCTTCAATAGATATTCACTGTTTATTTGCAGATCCTAGAAGAAAGGTCTTCCTTAAATTTGTCCAGTGTTGAAAAACAAAATCCTGGTCATTCAATGTATTTTTCAATAAATCTTTTGATTTCAATTTCAAACTTCAAACAATCAAAGTTCTAATACAATATTCTATTTTTGTCACATTCTTTCCTATAATTATTTTTTCTGTTCTTGTTACAGTACCAAAGAACAAAACCACATACGGTCCTCTCATCCTTCCCACCCTAAATTCATCTGAGACCCTTTTCCATTTATAAATTTGAAATTCTATTCCTCATGTTGGGCATATTATGGATGAAAAGTGTTTGGGGGTTATTTTTTTTTGTTTATTACAGAAAAATATAAATAGAATATTGATACAGTATGGTGCAGGATTCTAATGTGGAAGATGGTTCTTGTGGAATGCTCAGCGTAATTTAAAATTAAAAGCCTATCTCTATTTTGTTATGAAACATTTGCCAATTATAGTCTGACATTTATCTGTTCAATACATTGATTCATCTTGACTTCAAGATACATAATTATGTAGGAGTAAATAAAAATTTAAATAAGGTAAAGAAAAGCCCAGCCATGAGTGGAGGATTCCCATCCATCACATTATCACTTTCTTAATACCATGAAACCAATGAAGCCTTGAGAATCTAATGATTCTCACACAGCCTCATCAAACATTGCCTATTCTAATAGGTTAATGGATCCTGATGAAATTGCAGTTTTCCAGGGTGTAAGCCCAATATTATCCATAAGAAGATAATGCTGGAAATTGAAAAAAAAACCAAAAACATGCAGAATAAAAACTATTTTGTATCAGTTGAGTCCTGTTTGCTGTCTGAAATTATTCAAGAGCAGTGTTAAAGTATCTCACTGTAGGGAAAATTTTAATTTATTTTTATTGAAGAGCAAAATAAAGGAATGCTTTTTTGGTTGTTTATGACAACAAAATGTAGTATTGTTCCCCCTTTAATTTCCTTAGTTCCAGGCTAGAAGAAAGAAGGGCCTATTAACACAGAAAAATTGATGGATTACTCTAATAAAATGCCACGGCCATCACATCTCAACTGCCTGTTACGCCAGTTGCTGACAGGTTCACTTGGAAGCATGGGAGATATCACAGTGTCCTTGATACACCCCTGTGTAATGCATGAGGAGTCTCTGCAATTTCCATACTGTTTTACTCCACCTGACATTAAAACTCTGCAAACAAGGTATGGACATTCTGTGTTCCTTATGTAACTCAGGTCAAAATGGGATTCTCAACCTAATTATTTTAGAAGCATTATATAGTGATTAAACAAAACTGCTTTTTTTTACTATGTTAGGGATATGGAACATAACCTCAGCAAAACCAGACACCACTCTCCTTCACTGTGTTCTGAAGGTAGAGAATGAATACTTTGGTTCCATGTAATTACCCATTACACTGTGATGTTATATCAATTATGTGTAGAAAATGTGTTTGCTGCAATAAAAGGATCTTGTTTGCACTGTGCAAGCAATGGCAAGCAGTAATGTATTTATAATAACAACAAATTTAAAAATTCATTGGGAAATTTTTTGATGTATTGGACTACAGAAAAAAAAAAAAGCTGACCAAAACCCCAAGAAATCTCTGAGAAAATTTCAAAACAAATAATGTATTTCTAAATGTTTTGTATGCTTCTGTTAGTTCACTATACTTGGTGTATAAAGGTTTCTAGTCTTTACAAATGAAGGTAAGTCAGATACAAAAAATATTTTCTCAAGCAAGCTTATGTTAGATGACTGTTGTTAATCAGAACCTCACTGGATTTTTTAATATGATTCTTTATATAGAATTACACACTGAAATGCAATGCTAAAGATGCTTCTGATTGCCTAATGTAACTGGACTTGGCTGAATTCTTATGATAATAGTACTGTTTTTGGATTAGTCCCTTTGCATGTATAGCAGAGACTGATTATAATGGAAAACAATATTTTTTGCTTTCAGAAGAGCTAAAATTCATTTTTAATAAGGAATAAAAAGAGCTATAATTTTTTTCTCTTGTCTCTGGATTGGTTAGCTAATACCTGAAAATTTCCAGCAACTATTAAGGAGGAATTTCCTGATTTAAATCATCTGTGGTGAAGTAGATAATATAAAGTCAACCAGAAACACTAGCTAAAGAGAAAGAATTACTTTTTTTTTTTTCCCTCTTAAAATGTCTTTATGTAGGGAATATTGATCCAGGAAGGCTGCTGACCCCAAAATTGAGTAAAAAATTGAAAAAGTATTGCCTGAATTGACCTATTGAGCTTTTTTCATCTACTGTGTCACTATTTTTTTTTAATTAATGAATAAAAGCTTCTATGACTCTCCAAAATCCCATTTTAAGAAATTAATAGGATATCCATGAATAAAAAATTCTGAACTCTCAAGGGATTGTTTAGCACATTTTTCTATTTTATTTGTCTCTTCATCTTGCATTATGACTTGTTGAAAACTTAGACAAATTAGTAGAAGCTGGAATCTTTAGTCAGCCACCTTATCCTTTCCCCGTGCCTTTGAGTGTTCAAATTGTTACTGTTTCCTGAAGCTGATGTTTAGCAACATCATTTTTTATCATTTTTGAAAAGTGTGATTTTTTTTTAGCAGCTTTTCCAGAATTTACTGCTGAGTTAATTTCTGAGTTTTATTTCAAACTATCTGCAAATTATTTTCTAATCTTACATAAGGCACCCTGCATTTTTGTACCTTGGATTCCTGACTCTCTGAAAGGAATTGCATTACTTCATTTTTTTCTAAGGTTCTACAGCTGTTCTATTATATACTTGTTGCTTCATACTAGGGAAAACAATAATAATAATTTAAAAAGCTATAACTGATAATGTGTCATGTGACTGTCCCTTTGCATTCAGTATTTTGCTGCCCATCCATATAAGACAATATTTCCTGTGCAGTGTGAACACAAAGTATAAGGTTATTCTCAAAACTGCAGATGCTACAATTTGGAAATGTTTAATACAGCTGTTTGCTTACAAAAAAAAAAAAAAAAGTTCAATCTAATTGCTGTAACTGTGCTGCTTACCTGGAACAGATTTACTGTTTAAAATGATTAAAGGGTTTCACTGACAAGCAGCTGTGTCTCCATCCAGGCTTTCTGTAGCTCCTGTCCTGTGCCTGCCAGGCCTGTGTGCTTGCCTCTAATGTCACTAGGCACGAAAGGCAACAGAGTCACACCCTGACCTGGAAGGTCTGTGGACTGAACTGGTTTCCAGCTGGAGTGTTTTGAGGAAACTGGAAAACCGATTACACCACAAGCACATGAAGAAAGCACACTGTGGCTTCACTGGAGGTGAGTCTAGTAATATCTTCTATCAAGGTTTCCCAATAATTTATGCTATTAAAACATGATGATATTTTATACTTCACTAAATTTTAATTGCTTTAGCAAACTGGAACAACTTCAAAGGACACCTACCCCAAGGCATTGATTTGCAGTATGGAAAGAACAGATATCGAAGTCCCAGAGATAATCAAGCAGAACAGGGAATTCCTTCCAAGCACCAAAAATATCAAGGGATCTTTCTAGCAACTAGATTATTAGATATTTTTGATGCCATCAGAAACTATCAATGCTATTTTTTTCCCTTCAAAAATGTCCTTTAAGGTTTGCAAATGTAGCTGGCCACATTCAGCAGTTGGTCCATGCTGAGAGAAAATCCATCTCTGTCTTTCTAGTTCTGTAACCCTTTTCAGTGTCTTTTGACCCTAGGTGGACTATTACCAAATATGACAAATTAATGACCCTAAAAATTTCTTTATATGATAATTTATTGACTGATTTTACAATTCTGTGGATCTGGAAAAATATAATTTCAAGTTTCTATTCATTAATAAATAGTAATGTTTCTGCCACAGTGAAATACCTCTTGGAAAGTCTGGCTACAAAACAGATAATACCACACAAATAAATGTCTGTGGGTTTTATTAGGATTTAGTGGTTTATTCTTTATGCTAATCTAGTCACAAGAAATCTCTTTTTATATTTTTAAATATACAACTCATTGTTAAAAGGATTTTAATTGTGAAATAAATTATTAAGCAAAATGGAGAGTCTGAAAGAATAATGCTAAAAATTTTAATTTTTTTATAGTTTTTGCAAAGCTTTTCATTCAAACTGGGATGTAATTTTTGAAATGTATTTCACTGTGCACTTTTTTAAATGTTATATCTTCCTTTCCTCTAAAAATCCTGACTAAACATAATAATACATCTAAAAAGGTATTTTAAAATCTTCCGAATCAAAGACAGTATATTACCTTTGAGCTACAGAGACAATTTAAATATATGGTCATTAAAAGCATGATATATATTTCATTTGGTATTGGTAAGATAACTTTTTTGACATTTTCGTGGACTTCAATTACACTGGTAGCTACTAAGAGTTCAAGCTAGATAGTATAGTGAATTAAAAAAATAGTAATAACGGATTCTTAGATTTTAAAAATAAGAAAATGAAAATTAGCTAATTAAAGTGATGTACATAGATAACAAATACTGTGTAAGAGCAGATGCAGTATTGCTTCTTTGCAAATTTAAAAAGCTTTGATAAAGGAAATAAGGATTACTGAAGTGAAAATTTACATAGCTGAGTAACAATACAGTCAAAGTTTTAATAATACACTGAGATTTCAGATGATCTATCTGGCTTGATAGACTACATCTTAAGGATTGCTCTTTCTGTTCCTTTCAACTTCCAAAGAAGTTCCTATATAGTTGCATGGGATTTGTCATTAACCTGGTCTAAGTCATGTTCAAGTAAGGGTTGTAGAAATAGGCTATGTTTATGTTATTCCTTGTCCAAGGAACATACAGAACAGTCAGGTTTCCCCTGAAGAAAACCTTGTATTTTTTCAAGGTATGAATAGATCATCAGAAATTAATTTTACATGACTTGATAATTAATTTAAAATTCTGTGCTTTCTAAGGAAGATGTGACTGGCAGAAAGCAAGGTAATAAAATGTTTGCACTCTTTTCTTAAGCCTTTCCCTGTACTCACAAAGGCTTTGAATTTTATTTAGAACTTTTGTCTCAACTTCTATACAAAGATAAATATGGGCTGAGAGTAAAATTTCCACTATCAAATTTAGTCTCTGCAACTCATCTTCTTCCTGCTGTGATTAAAAATAAAAAGCCCAAAACATTGCAAAACTAAACAAAGCCAAATTAACTATACCAAACAACAACTAAAAAAAAAAACCCAAAAACCAACCAACCAAAAGAAACCCAAACAACAACCTAAAATACCAAACCAAACCAAACAAAAGAACTCCCAAACTGGAAATCATAGGGGGAGTGAATATAAGAAAATAAAAGTAGTGTAGAAAGTATTCTTACCCTTAAGGAGTTGCAGCTGGGCCAATTATCAAATATTAAGAACAGGCCTGACTTTAACAGGCCACAGCTGTAACCAATAAGAAGAAGAGTGTTATAAAAGAGCGGGGGTGGCTGGTTGGGAAGAGGAACTGGAGTTAGCTGGTTATTTTGTAAAGAAGAGAGTCGGTGCTCAGAGGAGCTGCCCACTCAAGAGGGTGTGAAACTTTTGTAATAGGAGATAACAGTATAGAGCCCCTGCAATAAGATGATAACAGGAAATTTTTAGTGGAGAGTTTGAGGTACAGATCCTTAAGCCGGAGTTGTAATAACTGCCGTAATCTCAGTGGCTTTTCTTCCACTAATGTCAGCTTCTGATATCATAATTTTGCAACAGGTCTTTCTGTTTTAGAGATAAAACAGCAGAAGAAAGGTCCAGCCTGTAACAGCAAAGCAGTTTGAAAGGGGATATCTTTGTTATAATTGCCTCTCTTAGATGCCTTCTCTGCTACCAAACTGGCAGAACTTTGTTCATGTATTTGTGAAATTTTCTGATTGTCACAGTGGTTTAACTTTAAAAATTATCGTTATAGCTAATGGGAGAGAGTTGTCCAAGTGCCTTTTATGTGAATTGATAATCTCCAGAGTACTAATTATTGCATATCCTTGGGCAGGATGGGCAGGACCCTCGGTCTTACATCTGAAAAGGTTTTTCTTTAACTATACTTGGAATTTGAAAATGCTCAGTACATGAAACCCTCAGCATTATGTGTGGAAAGGGAATGAAGGTTGAGCTGGAACTCACATTTTGGTCTTCAGAGGTAAGAATTTAAAAGTGAGGCAAAAATGTAAGATTTTTTTTAAATCTAGTTGCTATATTTTTTTTAATGTTTTAATGAAGTTTTTCAGGTGACTGCTTCCTGAGTGACATACTGACACAGTGGTGGCAAGCACATCTGATATCAGTCCTGACAGAATGGGATTGAACGGTAGGAGATGCACATAACTAAAAAATACAGTGGGAAGAAGAGGGATTGTTCTGTCGGATCAGAACACCCTTGCCAAAGTAGTGTGCTTCAGCTCCTCTATTTCTATATTTCCTGAGTTTTGTCTATTTCTGATACAAAATTCCTGACAGGCTGTCTAGTGCAAAAATTCAGAAAGCAGAAAATATCCCTCTGCTGGTCTGCATGAGCTGGATACATAGTAAAGTGAAAGGCATCAATCAGCAGCATGAGTCTTGCACTTCACTTGGAAAGACCTGCTCAGTGTGTTTGAGTACAGGGATATAACACCTTACTTTTCCATCACATGTATGTTTAGCTGATTTGTACACCAAATTGAAAATACAGAGAAAAATTCATAGCTTATGTAATTCAAAATGACTACTGCAGATGGCTAATTTATACCTGCTGAGCGCAAATCCCACAGGATGCTTTCATAAGCATTGAGTTTAGAAAATTTCAAAGGTGAATACATTTTAGATTTGTAAACACCCCATTTTAAGCATACATAAAATCATGTACTAGATTTAAATTCATCAAAAATTCATTTTTCTGACCATTTCTCAGCTTCCTAAGTAAAAAGTGTGGTAACTAAATTTCTCTTAAATTAAAAAAAAAATCTAATTATTCAGTATTACATATTTGAAGTACTTGAAAAGAGGAGTAAATCTAACTTTTGATCTTTTTCACAGATTTAGCAGAAGCTAGCACAGTCCATAAGAGATCTCAATACTGATGACACTTGTGAAGAATTGGGTTCAACAATTCTACAGACTGCCTGGATAAGGATAAGAGATTAGCATTCACAGCCCCAGTCATCTGATTTGAGATCATCCTCAAGTCCCACTGTCCTGGGCCAGTGGTCTTTAAAATGTCAAAAAATTGTTCTTATTTCTGTTATTACAGAGAAGTAAAAGAAAATGCACCTAAAAATGTGTCGGTTTTCTAGACAACAAAAGACATTATGTCCTGCCAAAGATATTAGTTGAGGAACATTAAGCCTGCAATACTTGAAAAGCTACAAGTCAAGCATTCTATCTAAAATATCATAACATCATGCATCCTAATAGCTGAGTGTTGCTATACTTGTCTTTCTAAAGACACAGCCCAAATTCTGCTATTCTGGTCATCTGAATGCAGTCCCCATGCTGTATTTCCATACAGGCCCAGCCAAAGAAGGAAAATAATAAACTATGAGTTATCTGGCATTAACAGAGTTTTCAAACCCAAAAAAAACCCAAAAAAAAACCCCAAAGAAAAACAAAACAAAAACCCTAAAAACAATTAGAGGAAACAATGGAGTTAATGTTCTTTTTCAACACATTCACCTGGAAAAGATATGTCTCTATATCTGACTAGATCTAGCTCTAAAGCTGTAGATCTAGATTTATAATTTTTGCAAGCCAGGATTTATTTTGGTAGGAGTTCTGTGAATGCTTTTATCAATAAATTTATTTTATGTTTTCATAAATGCTATAGAAATTTATGTTGAAATCAAGACTTCTAACCCAATACAGTGATCACCTCATGTTCTGTATTTTAGCATGAGTTGTCTTAGCCTGCTTTAGTTAACAAACTTATTTATGAGTGGAATAGAACTAACCTGAAGTCATGGAATCACAGATATTTTATCTGGAGGACATCATCCAGTTTTACCTCCTGAACCAGGACTACCCTTAAGACCAGATTGATTTTTGCATGCAAATTTCCTTCAGGTGTCTGCAGAAAGATTCTAAAAAGTGCCTATTATCTTTATCTTTTCAGACTCTGACCTATGGCTGACTGATGTACAGTTTCCTTGTTTCTCTCTCTTTCTGCAGAGAACCATATCTCATAACATTTTGCAGATGTCTTTTTTTTTTGCCAGATTTCCAGTCAGTAGAATATTTCACAAACCATTAGTTCTTTCAGCATCAAGTATTTCATGTCTGATCTCATGGCTGGGAATAAAATAAGATTTCCCAATTATTCTTTATTGCTCTTGGTTATCCTTCTACTTCCCAATCCATTTTGATATGCCCAGAAATCTGTGATGTATAGATGTTTTTTAAACACCCATGTGTGCATGCCAACAGGTGCACAGAATGAGCATGAGAATGATAGAGTACTATAGTAAAAAACAAAAAGCAGAGTAGGAATAAATGACAACATAGAAATTATTTTTATTTAGTCAGTAGGAGAAAACTGAGCATAGTTAATGCTCATTTCTTGGTATTTTCTTTATTAAACAGATGGAAAAGCTAAATATGTTTCCCTAGAGAGAAAATAATCACAAATTGAGAAATGTTTTATTTTTTATTAAGAAATAAAGCAAGATGTGAAATGGCAGGCCCAAGTAGGAAGTCATGACCATTGGCAGTTTACTTTCGCTCACCTTCCCCTAGTCAATTAATTTGCTGCAAAGATTACAGAAATATCATCTTTTGTGTCAGAACCAAACTCATTAGATTTATATCCAGAGAATGAAGGGAATTTTCAGTCTTATCTAGAAGCTCTTATACTTCCATAATTCTTATTATTCAGCAGCTGTGTATCTTGGATTTTAACTGAGTGTTTGAAATGATAGACAACTACCTATTAAATTTATATTCTAAATGGAGTGTTTCAAAACATCAGCTGATAAAAAAAGAAATGAAAAAAAGGATTTCAAAGCTACATATGAACTTCTTTCAAATTTTGTCTTACTCTAAATCTATTTTTAACAAAAGACAAAGTTTTACAGCTAAAATTTGCACTATAGTTTAGTTTTACTTGTATTTCTGGCTTTTGTTCAGTTTTGGTCTAATACTTTTGGAGATTGATCTGGACAATTGCTCCATTTAAAAATAAATAAACCCTAAAATATTATGTCAGTTTTAAATGGAAAAGGATTTTCCTAGTAATCAATAACATTTTGAAAAAGAAACAACTGACCTGATGCGTTTATTAGCTTTCTTTCCTAGGAGAAGAATGAGGAGAAAAAATAAAAAAGTGAAAAAGTCTTATTAAAAAACACAGAAATACTATTTAATTAGGAAGTTAATATAATCTATTAGTTTTATTGCAACACTGTGCTCTGTATAAGACTATAAATGTTAACAAATTTGACAAAACTTTCTCTTCTAATTCCATTTAATTCAAGCAGTCCACCATGGGGATGGGTAAAATTATTGGTTATTTGCTTACATTTGAGAAGCCTTCAATAAAAATCTTTGATAATCAGTTGAACCATATGCTTCCCCCCTGTCTTGCTGCAAAGAAGAGTAGGCTAGCGGTGGAAACTCAGAAATGGAATTTTGAAATATAGCATAAATTTACTTGAAACAGTAGGGTACAGAGTACAGCTTCATTAATCTAGATGAAGAGCAAAAATAATTGAAATAAAGACCTGTTGTTCCTAAAAGTGATGTTTATGGTCTCATGCAGTAGAAGTAGTTATTGTAGTACCAGAAAAGAAGGTTAATTCAGCATTTTACATAAAATCTCAGCTCCAGATTAAGTATCCAGGTTTTCTGTTGACAATTTAGATTTCTATGTGTGTGCTACTTGTCTAAATCTTCGTTATACTCAGTGAAGAACTAAATTTGCAGTCAATAGAGTTTATCTTTTTTGAAAGCTGACATACTTGACGAAAACCAAGTATGTTAAAAAAAACAACAGCCCCAAACTTTTAGAACCAAGATTTTTGACAGAATATGCTACATACCTTTGCCCTCCTTTTCTTCAGAAAGTGCCCAGTATGAATTCTAAATTGTAAATAGAATCACAGAATAGCTGAGGTTGAAAAGCTTCTCTGGAAATATTATAGTCTTACCAAAAGAAAGTCAGTGGGAGCAGGTTGCTCAGAATGTTGTTCAGTTGGGTTTTGAATATCCTTAATGGTAGAAATTCTACAACCTCTCCAGATAAATTGTTCCAGTGTCTGACCACTGTCACCATAAAAAAAAATTATGATGTGGTGTGATAGGATGGTATGAATGCTTTTTTGTTAGGAGTTAAGGTAATGATGTTAATGTAAAACCATTTTGAATGGTATTTTATACCCAATAAATAAACACAATACCTTGAGAGAAAGAGAAAATAATGTGAGAAAAGTACATGTATAAACATAAAATCCCATAGTAGAATATAATACATTTTGAATTTATATTCCTTCAGCTTATATTCACAGCCATCGCAGTCTGAGAAAGCACCCTGCGTAGCAATTTCTAGTCTCTTGAACAAACTGAAGCACACTAAGCATTGCAATTAGTCCAGCTGCACACACAGGAGGTGTGTGAGGACCAAGCAACAGTCATCAGGCTACACAATTTTATGTTTTAGATTTTGTCCTTTAGCACCTAGCTCAATACCCAAGAGAGGAGCTAGGAATTTCAGAGCATTGAGCTAAATTTATGAGAGACTTTTAGAGAAAACAGACAGGAAATTCTGAGCACAGAGGGAAGTCTAAGTTCCTGCCATTCTCTGGGAGCTACAAACACCCAAAAAACCCATACTTAAGAAAAGTTTCTTTTTTTTTTCCCTCCTCAAATTCACTTTTTGAATTTGAGGAAGGAGAAAAAAAAAACAACCTTGCAGAACAAAATTCAACAAATTTACTCTGCAAGGCATGTTCAAGACTCATTATTGCTAAAATTATCCAAGAAAGAAAAGGATCATATTTTTGAGGTAGAACACTCATGATGGATCTGGGAATTGTAAACCTGGATTCCTTTGAAGCTCATGTACATTACAAGTGGTCTGTGAACAGAGACTAAGTTTATTGATTATTCTGGGAAATTACTTATGTCCTTTCCTTCTACTGAAGTTTCTTTAAAATAAGAAAAGATCTTGTAAGGATAATCATTACCGCAAAACTAATTGGTCAGGCTATTATAAGATGAATTGCCACTCCTCCAGCTATGACAGCCACTTAGGAAGCAGCTCTCTTGAAGTACATTGAGAATATTCTAAGCATCAGGTATTAAAATCTCTGCCATTTTTATGGCAATTCCATGCTTTTCCAACCTATGACTACATCCATCTTAATAACTAAATTGGATCAGGGCTCATTCTCTAGCTTTGGCAACATAGAAATGTTTTTTCCCACAAAGTTATACTTCCTTACCTCTCAGAATTTGACTGTATTTAAATGGAATTGCTGTTAACAAAGCTGCATTTTTTTTTTGTGAGAATGTAAGCTGACCTTAAGAAAAAGTGCTGGCAAACATTGCACAAAGACTATAGTAGTTAGAGAAGTATATGCCAGAGCTGAATCTTGTATTCCTGTCCTGTTTAATTTGCTATTGCAAATGTAAACAGCAGGGTTTATACAGAAGTTAGAACTGTTATTTCTTAAGCAAGATAGTTATAGATATTTAAAGATACTACCATATGAGTATACAGGGTTTTTTTATGATGATTAAGAAATACTGTGGAAGGAGTAATATGGGTTTTATTTCTAGATTGTATATTTGAACATTGTCCTTCAATTCCACCTAACCTTTTTAAATGTTGCTTTTTAGTCTTTAAATACTTGTACATTTTCTCAGAGTTTTCAACAGAATATATATGCAGTGTGCTGTGGACTTCAGGAGACCTTGACAATAATCCTTATTGGATGCAGGGTTCATTGCCTTGCTCAAGGCTCTTGCATGGCTGTCAGAGATCACACCGTTTTCTACTAATCTCTTAGGGATGCTCAAAGGATTAATTAGGGAATGTGTTTTGAAGTACTTTGAAGATGAAAAGTGCTAAGCATTACGAGGAAAAAGGTTGGGGAGGGGAACCAGGGTTTGACAGGTAGCCGAAACACAATTTCAAAATCTCTCATTTGTTATTAAGAGCCTTAATTCTCTCTGAATTATCTGTGATCTGGGTTTCAGAATAGTAAGAAAATCTTTAAAACATCACCCTACTTCGTTTGAACCAGATGAAGGTTACACGTTTCCCCTCTCTTCTTTCCCTTTAATTAATTGTGATAAATACAACGAAACTTGCTGTTCAAAGAGTTTCAACTGTTTAAATGTTACCTTGTAGTAAATATTAAACACTGTATGCTTGCATGACTTTCCAACAGCTTGCAAAAAGGAGAAAAGAATTGGCAATGTGCCCCAGGAGGAATGGAAAAGGCTTTGAAAGCCCCACCACTGCAGCTGGCGCACTTCAGTGGTGTTTCGCTTGATGCCTGAAGTTTGTTGGATCAAAAGAACTTGAATCCCACTATTGTCGTTTCACAGACTTCTACACTTTTAGTGGTGGGGCCATGGCAGTAACGGAGTTACGGTCTGCAGTTTAGCAGGTGGAACGTGGTTTATAATGTTTAAGAATACAAGCAGAAAGGAGTTTAAAACTGCTCCCTTTTTGTTCAAATGTCGAAGCTATGGACATATGCTTTTGTCTTGTACATGACTTCTCTTTATTAAAGAAGAGGTGCCCTTATGCTTGAATTGCAAATCTGTCATCAACAAAGGACTTTTGTGAAGAAAATTGCTTTTCAGACATAACCTCTAGGCTGAGTGTTTCAAATAAGTTAAAGAGAGAAGCATAAACAGTTTTCCACTTCTACTTTCAATGTAATGAAATGTCTTTCTACTGGTATTGAGAGTAAATTGTGTCCAGTCTTTTAGAGATGTCCTGCCTCAGATTCTGCTGGAGTCTCTTAATAGGTAAAAAATCAACCTGTGCATTACAAAAATGCATATGCAAAAAAGTCCTCATCTAATAGAGGTTCAATGTACCTGCCCTTACAGACCACTAGTTTATAAATGTTATAATAGTGAAAATAGGGATAGAATATTTTTTTTTTTTTAAAAACCAAACAAAATAACAACAACAAAAAAGAATAAATAGTGAGAAATATTTCTCTTGGTAATAAGTCAGTTATGCAAAATGGCATTATAAGTTTATTTTTAGAATGCCATAATTGAACTTCGAAGTAAGTATTATTCATCTTTTGTCTTTATGTCCTTTCATATGATTTCATGACTTCTAAATTTAAAGAGGAAACAAAATCAAAGTGAAAAGGTAGGAAGTTTCAGTATTCCAATATGACATAGAAATGCACATTTATGTAGTTTGGACTTTTTTGTGGTAGTTTTAACATGCATAAAAGCAGGCAAAAAATCCCCATGCTGTCAGTATTTCTAAAAATGTTTGAATTATCTTCTCTAGTTTGATCACAAGGGACAAGAAGACTATCTCTTCACAGCTAGGTGACTAGGTGATAAATGCATTTCAATGGAATTACTTACAACACCACTACTAAAATCTCGTTGATTAAATAACTTTGTGTTTGAACTAGTGAGCTGGTCTTGATGAAAAAACTGCCTCAAAAATGTTGACATGATTAAATTACCTTTACAAATACATCCTATGACATATGATGACCACATCTTTAATTTTAGAGTGGCTTTAGACCCTTGGTAAAGAAACCTATTAAATTCCAATAATAATTATATTAACAACAACCAAATCAGCAGTACCTATAGTATTGCATATCTTAGATATTTATTTGTTTGAAAGACTAGAACCAGTTAATGTAATTGGTGTTTTGAATTATGTCAGCAATTACTGTCCACAGTAACATTTTTTTACATTTTATCTTTGCAAAGTTGATCACGTTTTCTTTCTCATTTATACTTCTGTTAATCCAAGATGTTTCTTTGTTGTAAGGTCTTAAATGCAAAAAAGTCACAAAATAATAGTTACAGGATAACGTTTCAGGTGGTAGAATGTTCTAGGATTGGATATAATTGAAAATTTGAAACGCATAGTTTTAAATGGCAGGAGGTGAATATTAATGCCAGAATGGCAGAACAAGGTCAACAAAATACTTGGTAGCCTGGTAACTTTTCTTCAGCATTAATCAGTAGTGCAGAGTATGAGAACAGGCAAATGCATAGGGGTAGTTTCCATCAGTATAAAGTTTAGGCACTTTTTGCACAATAGATGATGGTAAAGCTTTTTGTGATTTGTTTTTTTCTTACATGTGTTTGCTTTGTTTCTTTTTGAGCCTCCAACAGTTTTGTTATCAATTGCGCTTTTGACAAGCTGTTGTGTGAAGCAATACATTCTTCTGGTAGCATTCCATCTCTCAGCTGCTAGGAATCTACACAGCTCATGCTTTCTAAACATGTACTTCCTAAACAGCACTTAACTGCAGCAGCACAGTTTTTAAAAGCTGTGTGATCTGAGCAGAATTATTCAAATTGTATACAGTAAGTTATAGATATGTTACACAGTTTAGATATCTTATCCCATTTGAAAACAAATGACACTGACCCATGTCCCCCACAAAGTGCCAGATCATGGGCTGAAGCACTGGCCCATATCCCCTGACTGTTAGCCTGATTCCACACACATCTGTGGCTCATTTCAGCTGACTCTCTCTATTTCAGGTAAGTTGTCTGGAGGATTATATGTATTGAGGACCATTCCAAGAGCTGGGTGTGGCCTGCCTGTTTTAGGGGCAGAGTTGATGTACTTAAATGTAAGATAGGATTCAAAGTTTGGTCTCGGGTTTTAAGAATGACCATGGCTGAATGTGGACATATAAGATACGCCTAAATGAATTTTTAGGTAAAATTCTCAGACGTACAGATTAAAAAAAAAAAAACAAAACAAACCAAAAAGCAGAACTGAATCAATGTAAGGGCAACTTTGTTAACCTATGTCTTTGTCATTAAGAATCAATCAATATCTTAAATGCTTTTTATTACTGAGTAAAACCGATATAAATATATTTTCTTAGTTGATATGGTCAGTACTAACAATAACAGTAAGCTAAGCCTTACAACTAACTGAGCAGCATGGCCTGTTCCTGTCAAACATTTTATCTTGATGTCATAACAGTTCCTGTCATTTGAAATGAGGAGTGATAATGTTTGAGCAAATACTATAGGTATAACTTAGCTGAATCATTGTGTGCTAAAGCTGCTGAAGTCTCAAGTCCAATATTAATTTATTTATTTAATGTGTGCTAAAATATTAGCCAGTATTTCATTTCATTGCCTTCATAATCTAATACAACACTGTTCCATCTGAATCAAACACATTATATCTCAGATCAAAATCTTTCCATTTGATTAAGACTTTGCTAGCACATTTTAGTCTTTCACCTTAATATTGCCACGGCTTCTGAAAAGATATTTGGCAGAGTAGATAGATTGAACATTTCTGGGTTTATTGCCATTTTTTTTCTGAGACTCTGACTTTGGGGAAACATTTTGCTTCTGAGTTGACAGCTTTATTCCAACCCTAAGGCATCTGTGATAATTAATAACTGTGTCAAATCAGTTCATTCTAAGCAGATGTGCTATGCAGGGTTTTTCCTTATCTCCCATGTTTTCTACCTTGGTAAGTGACCTTTATTAAATTATGTTTCAAACCAGGAATTCATGACATTCAGATCTCATAGGGCAAGATGAGAATGCTATTATCTCACCTCATACCAGAAGCTGTGTTATTCTATAGTATTCTGAGTGTATCTCACTCTCAGGCTTCTTGTTTTGTATTTTAATGCAGGTTTTGGTGGAACAAACATTAAGACCAAATCAGGATAAAATATTCCTTTTTCATTTAATTTTTTTCTTTTCTTTTTAGGTATAAAAATTAGTTTTATCTGTTTGGTGACTATATACTCATTTCCTTCAACATTTAATATATTTTTTTCACTTTTTTCTCATTTCTACTTATTTATTTTCTTAACTAGAAACTGCTTCTTTAAGAAATATATTTTAGAGATGTTATGGATGAGAGTTTTATGCACTAATTTTTCACACCATTTTTTTCTCCCATCTGAAAAGTAGTAGAAAAAACTGTGAGTGTCAGGGATCTACTTGTCATTCATATATGCTTCATGTTTTTCTTTTTAATATGGTGTCAAGATGAAATAAGGGAGAAATTCATAAATTTGCCACAAAATTGACAAAAAACCTCTAAGAAAAGGGTAAACAAACCCATCTAACCCACCAAGAGCATCAAGTCATCAGGTCATGACTACACTTAAAAATCCTTCTGCTGCTTGGACTCTTCTGTTTGAGTCATAGCTCCTGACAAGAGTCTGCTCCAGTGAAGGCTTTCTGTGAGCTCAGCATTTCCTCCAGGGCATGTCCACTTACTACACTGTGGGATACTACATGGGCTGCAGGTGAATATCTGCTCCCCCATGGACTTCCACAGACAGGGGGACAACCTATTTCACCACAGGCTGCAGGGGAATATCTGCTATCACACCCGGAGCATCTCCTCCCCATTGATCATCTCTGACCTTGGTGTCTGCAGAGCTGTTGCTTTTCTCATGTTTTTTTCCTTACTCCTCACTGTTTGTGCAGTGTTATTCCCACTCTTAAATACATTTTCTTGAGGTGTCACCCTTTGGAGTCCAGGGCACAGAAGTGCTTGCACAGCTGAAGGCTACTGGAAGCAGCATGGCTGGGGCAACCCCAGCCTTAATTTCACCCTTCCTTGTATATTTGTATGCACATTTCTTACTGTTACTATAATTAAAGTTGGGACTATTAGGAGAGTACAAGGAACTTTTTGAGCCATCATGTACTAACATTTTTTATAAAAAATATCATCAGCTTCATGGAATTGCTAGGAATTCAGCTCTTAATTTTAAGTGCTCCTCATTTAGCTGCTGGCTTGAGAAAGATTGCATTGTTTACCGACTCCTGATTAATTTTACCTTTTTTAAGGGTTGTTTTACGTTTTATTTTAACATTATTAATAGACATGCCAATTATCATGTGGATATTACTCAAAACCAACAAAAAATAAAAGAAAATTTTGTGGGGCAAAGTAGGACAGTGTCATTACTACACAAGACGTGAAAAAAGATGGTTAGGGAATAAGAGAAAATTTAGAATAATATTCATGACCATGTTTTTTAACAAGTTGATTCCCTGCTTCAATTTTTATTTGTTTACTTTGGTTATTTTTAATTCTATTTATTTGCTTGGTTGTGTTTTCTCCCCTTCTGACTTTACAGTAGGAGGGGTAGTTTCTCTGATGAGTACATTTAGTGTATTACAGCATACAAGCACATCAGATTCTCCAGGACAATTCCACAACCTTCTAAACCTGCATAAATGATTAGAAAAGACCATTTCAGTACATTTTAAACATCGAAGACTTGATTCCCTCTACAGATATGGAGAATCCTTTGCTGGAAGAATAAAGTCGGACTGTGAAGACTAAAGAACTGCTACATAGGTATCCCATATTAACCTGAGGTTTATTACTAAAGGGTGAAGCCATAAAACATTTTTACCCTCTGCCTAAGCATGTATATTTGTTTTGTGTCTCTGAGAAATTATTTCTTTAATTTTTTCCTCCTCACTGGATGGACCTTTGAGGGAAGATGAATAACTGCATAGTAAAATTTTCCTTTAAGCTTTGTTGGAAGGAAGATAAATACATTTAATCACATAAGGCTGGAAAGCCAGTGTATTTTGCTTTAGAGAGGTTGAAGGAGAAGGCAACCTGTTTTATTTGGTTTGTGAAGATATAATTCCTTCATACATTTTTAAAATGTACAGATCATCAACTTCAGTAGCTGTGTTCACTTTTAACTGATATCTGTTCACTCTTGTGTTCGGCTGTTTGCCTTCTCCAAGATTGTTTATGTTTTAATAGGTTAGGTATTTAGCACATAGTTCTAAATGTCCTATGGGTTCTCTGCCTGCATAAAGATCACTTGTTATCTCTTCAACTTGAAAGACGTTGGACTTATAAAGTAATAATTTATTTTCAAATTTTTTCCTTACTTACAGCTTCTTCTAAAATTAGTAGATCATTCTTGGTTCCTTTTCTCTCCGTACAGCATGTGTGGTTACTATCTTTCTAATTTTTAACAGGTCAAGCAATGTGACATTGAATATACTTGGAAGATTAAGTGAAATGGATAACTTAGCAAGTTATCTATTTTCTGACAGTTTATTCTTTTTTTTTCACACAGCCCCAAGTCACATTTAGTTCATCTTTTCAGCTTGTAAAGCTCAAGGTTAGAGCAATGAGAAGATGAACAGTGATAGAAAGCTAATAAACAGTAATTTATCTTATGCTACTGGTTTGTAGTTCTTTCCAATTAAAAAAAAATCAAAGTTTCTTGAAAATTTTGAAATAAAAACACTAATGAAATAGATTGTGAATGGTTTATTGTAGTCCTGTGGGCCCTCCAGTAAAATAGCTGAAAAAATAAAAAATATAAATAAATACATTAAATAATAATAGTTTAACTAGAAAAAACTTGCAGCTTGTGAACTTACTGCAAGGTTCCAGAGGTTTCATTCCTTCCTTTTTTGACATTAATTGCTCTAGTTCTTTGGGAAAAAAAACAGTCTCATTATTACTTCTTCTCATAATTATTAAATAAACAGAATAAAGAGAGTTGCATATTAGAATCACCCTAAAAGGAAAAGTGAAATGGAGGGAAAAATAAAATCTGATAAATAAGCTGGGGCTTTAGCATATCCTTAGAGTGTAAAAGTACATTAAAATGTCCATTAACATTCTTTGAAGGTTTGCTTACCAGTTCTAAAAAAACCTCTTTTATTCTGGGCTTTAACTTCCTCACTTCTTAGCATTTAAGATAAAAAAATCAATTATGAGTCCACTACCTTTTTTCTTGTTACAATGGCGAGCCAAATATTTGAGAAACAGTGAAATATATTTTTGTCTATGTGGAAATTAATTGAGACTGGTTGAACAAACATCTAGGCTATCAGTTTGATTTAATTGTCTGAAACCTAGAAAACTCTCATGCCATTCGCAATGAGAACTACTGGCCAGTAATACACCTGGACTTCAGTAAGCTTTTTAACATGATCCCACACAGTATTCTTGCCACTGAATTAGAGAGGAATGGATTTGAAGGATGGACTGTTAGATGGATAAGGAAGTGGTTGGATGGTCACACCCAGACTCGCAGTCAATTGCTCAATGACCAAGCAGAAAGCAGTAAAAAATGGTGTTCCTCAAGGGTCCATACAGGGTCCAGTACTGGTTTGTATCTTCACCAAAGGCAGTATAAGGTGGGACTGAGTGCACCCTCAGCAAGTCTGCAGATAACACCAAGCTGAGTGGTTCAGTTGCCAGACTTGAGGGATGGGATTCCAGCCAAGGGAATCTTGACAGTCTAGAGGAGTGGTCCTTGTGAACCTCATGATGTTCAGCAAGGTCAATTTTAAGGTCATGCGCCTGGGTCTAGGTAATTCCAAGTACCAATATAAAACTGGGGGATGGATGCCCTGGGGAAAGCAGCCCTGGGGAAAAGGACTTGGGAATATGGATGGACAAAAATTAAATGTGAGCTGGCAACATGCACATGGAGCCCAGAAAGCCAACCCATATCCTGGACAGCATCAAAGGATGGGTCTTCCTCCTCTCAGAGCATTTTGATTTCTGCATAAGGAAGAAAATTTTTACAGTACGTATGGTGAGACCCTGAATCAGGTTTCCCAAGGAAGTTGTGAGTGTCCCATCATTGGAAGTCTTTGAAGTCATGTTGGACAGGGCTTTGAGCAACCTAATCTAACAGACAATGTTCCTGCTCAAGGTAGAAAGGTTGACTAGATGGTTTTTAATGGTCCTTTCCAACTCAAATAATTTTCTGATTCTATGAAATGTCTCAGTATTTATTCATTCTGTTTAGCTTCCAGTTTTAGGTCTAAAGGATATAAAGCAGCTCTGGGTTCAGTATTACATTTTCCAAGGGATAATAAACATTTTATATATTCTACTGTATTATAGACAAGATTACGTATAAAGTTTTCTCTGTTTAGGTAACAGAACTTAGTTCTGTCTACATACTAAGTTCCTGTGCTGAAATCTTCCAGAAGTTACAGTTTGGAACCTGAGCTATCTTCTATGACTTTTCAAAGCTAGAGTTGTGGATATTAGAAACAGAGGAAAGTCCATTAGTGTTTTTCCCAGACTGGACTGTTGGTTATGGTACGGTATTACTCTTTCTTCTTCTTTTCCAGAATACCTATGCATCCTATATACTGTATACATTTAATTCAGAAGACAATGAGAAGTAAATGCAGTCTTTTCCTGACTTGGAAGAAATTAAATACTACTTTTCCCCCCACATACACGTTACGAGTATTTCTCTCAGGATAATTTAGAAAATATGGAGTGACAACAAGATGTACTGAAGAATATTATGGTGAAGTGGAATTTTCAGTTTGGAATATTATAATATAATATTTAAATGCACATAAAAAGTAAAGTATGTACTCAAAGAATTTGATTTTCTGTATTTATGACTGAGAGTAGATAACTGAGGTCACACTTCATAACAGTAAATTTTTTATTCTCTTCCCAAAAGGAAACTGGCATCTTAGTCCAATTACTTTAGATGTATCCATGTCAACCTTGTACTTGAAAAATGAACCTTAGGGAAAACAAACCTATCACCAGCTTTTGTGTTCTACTGTGAAAACACTGATGACTATATAATTGAGGTGACATTGGCAAAAAGCCTATGCATTTTTTTCTTAACTAAGACGGTCCTCTAATCCATGTGGGATTGTTTGAGACTTTGACATATATCAAAAAGAAAGTTGAGGTTTAGAGTTTTTTGTTTGTTTGTTTTGTGTTTGGGTGGGGGGTTTTTGTTTTTCTTGGTGGGTTTTTTTTGTTTGTTTCATTTGGCTTCTTTGTGTGTGTTTTGGTTTTGTTTGTTTTTTTTTTTTTAAAGTTTAATGAAAGAGACTAGAGATTCTTAATACAACAGTAGGGAATACTAAATGGACCTAATATGTAACCAAATATTTAAATATTTAAAATATAATTAATTCAAATCCCTAAATTCTTGTTTTATTAAACTTGCCTACAGCATAGAAGAAACAGAAACGAATGACAGGAAACTGGAAATATTACTGCAAAGAAACTGGAAATATTACATACTGAGAGAAAAGTAGCCATTTGTGATTCAGTCAGGTGTTAAAGCTATGAATGTTTGCTCTTTGCTGTGACTGGGATTTGTTTTATTTATTTATGATGAAAATCATTAATGTTTGATGACTGCTTAGTGTACATAACTATGAAATCATCTAAGTGTCCCTTTGAGCTGAATAGATTAGCCATATCTACCTAGATTATACTAACGATAATTTTCTAATCTCTACAGTGCTGCCCTTTAGATTTTGGGGTTTTCTCTCTCTCAGTTTTTGAGTGATGAGAGTTGGAGGGTTTTTTTGAAATCTGATTTTTACAGTCAGAATTGATTAAAATAATCTTTCTGTTCTTTTCTTTATATATCTCAAAAAGATTATAGGAAATCAACACAAATATGACAGTTACATCCATCATCACTGGCACATCCGATGGTGGGTGATAATGACATGTTTCTTCAGCTGTTTAAAGTGATGGAAAGATTCTATATCTTGATATGAGGAACCAATCTTTCATCTGATTTTTCTAATGTATTACATTAACTGAAAGTTCAAAGCAATCAAATTGACCTTGTACATCTAAAACCAGAATAGAAAAAAATTCTCTTCTTTCTGAAGTCAGGCCACTGGAGAGGATTTGCTGTGAGATCCAGGAAGACTTTAAGAATGAGAAAAGGACAAACTGTCTCTGGGGACAATACTATTGTATGCACTGGCAGAGGATTACATTTTAAATAAAATGATACCACTAGGGAACTATAGAAACATGGACTGAAGCATAGACCAAACACACAGCAAAATTTAGAGCTCAAATTTTACCTGGGAAGTTGAATACAATGCTACATTTAGTAAAGAAAGTGGACACCTAAGGGTTATCTGATCCTAATCAAGGCATTCCTTATTGGGCAAAGAGAGAAACTGACATATAATAATGGCAATATCTGCAGGCACATATAACAGAATGAAAGCTAAAGACGCTAAGTTCTTTATGCAACTTCTAAGAGCTCACAGAAAATCACAGAAAATGCTTAACATTTTTGAAAGAAATCCATCTAAAAATCATTGGTGAGCTATCTAAAAATCAGATAGCTCAGAACTCACTCACCATGAGAGGTGATGGTGGTGAGAATATGAGAATACTTTTTGGCAATCTAACTTTGAGATAATGGTCCCTGGAAAGTAGCAGCTCTTCTTGAGCACCTTTCCTGCCCACAGCTGTGCTTTTATTCATTCTCATTTGGCCAAACTCCAGAAATATGTTACTGAAAAGGTGTTTAAATTTGTTAGCCGACTGAAAATCTGGAAAGGTTTCTTAAGAGCAACCTTGGTTTTAATATCGTTTAACACCAAGTTGAACCTCACCCGGTTTCGAACTGAAACCTTCACATCTTCTTAAAGTTCAACATGGCCATGTGCAAGGTGTTGCACCAGAGCTGGGACAAACCCCCGATCAATACAAGCTGGGAGATGAATGGATTGAGAAGGAACTTGTTAGAAAGGCTTGGGAAAACTAGTAGAGGAAAACTGGACATGAGCAGTTAGTGTATGCTTGCAGCCAGCCAAATCCTGGGCTGAATCAAAAGCAGTGTGGCCAGCAGGCCACCTTGAGGAAGGTGACTCTGTCTCTCTGTTGTGGTCTCATGAGAAGTCACCTGGAGGGCTGCATCCAGTTCTATGAAGCTCCAACCTAAGAACGTGGACCTGCTGGAGTGAGTCCAGAAAAGGGCCACAAAAATTATCTGATGGCTGGAAAGGGACATTTTTTTACCAAATTTTGTAGTGACAGAACAAGGACTGACAGTTTTAAATTGAGAAATTGTAGGTTTACATTGGACCTAAGGAAGAAATTCTTTACACTGGGGTTGGTGAGACACAGAAACAGGTTTCCCTCTTTCAAAGCTGTGGATGTCCCACCCTTAGAAGTTTTCAAAGGTTTGAAGAGGCTCTCAGCAACCACTGCCAATGTAAGGGGAGTTGCAACTAGATGATCCTAAAGTCCCTCCCAACCCAAACCATTTGTCCTGGGGTGACTTTAGGACGCTTGCATGATGATATTTTCTGATTCTATGATTCTATAGTCTTCCCTTATATCTCTAAGTTTCAGGGGATTTTTTTGTATTGCATTTTAAAACTTGGTTTAGAAGCCTTAAGATAAAATAGAAAACAGAAAAGATTGAGCATTTATTCTAAGAAAGAAACTGATCAATAAAAAATGATGAAGTAATTTTTTACAGTGTGACTAGTAAAATTAAGTAAGACAGTAAGAATGGAAATATATCTGATGAAGTCTTATAGGCCAGATTTAAACCTAAAATGCACACAACAAAATGTGAGTGTCCAAATACAGGTATCATCACATAAGTGCTTGAGCTCTGAAAGTATAACTGATAGCTATTCAATTCAGCTGCCTAACCATATCTGTTTGCTATTATCTGAGATATTATATGGTATTTAAGACATCCATGTGTGTATTTCAGAGCGGAACTTGTCATATACAATATAAGCAATCTGCTTAGCGCTAAAGATCCACAAGAGAACCTGTAAAGCTCGCAAGTATCTCGCAGAGCAATGGAAGACATTTTTTTTGCTCACTTTTCATTTTTCTAAATGTTTTCTGTTGACATTTAGTCAGCATTAGTCTTCATTATATCTCCAAGTGTTGACACCAAATCAAAGCTTCTGCAGCTGATGTGTCCCTTAAGAAAAAATATGACTCCATTAAATTGTTCTATTGCTCCTGAAGGTGAACATAAATTCCATAAAAACAAGAAATGTAACCACTGTTTGTTCAATTTGAGATGTTTTTACTTTTATCTTTTCCATGCTGATGCTGTTCCCCTTCAATAATGAAAATAAAACATAAACATAACACATGTTAGATATTGTCAGTTCAAAGTGCTGACATCCCATTACCAAAATAAAAAGTGAATTTCATTGGGCTAATATTTGAAAGGGATCTAAAGCAAATGAGAATAGAAAAAGCATGGGACAACATTTTTTATTCCTGGAACTGGTATTTCAGTGTCAGAATTGAAGTCCATCTTTTGCTTAATTCAGTCTGATTTTACCACATGGGAAATGTGTTGTCTTTTTGGCCATACAGTGTAGTCCTTTTGTAGGGAATTTTCACCTTATGTAAAAATCATGGTTGTTAATATTCAGATTCTCACTTACACTGAGAATTAACATTTCCTTACTGTATTTCTCAAACTCTTGAATAAAAGCAGTGCTCTAACAACATTAAGAGCTTGCATTTAGAGAAAAAGAACAAAAAAAAAAGTATTTCTTACTCTTGTTGCATGGCAAGCTTAAATTGCAGAGAAGGAATTTGACCTGTTGGTTTTTTAGGAACTTGCTACTCAGTATCAATATTGACCACCTTAATTAGAGTAACTCGAACAAGAACTTCCTCTGTTCTGTCTGAAAAAAATGAATAGACACCCTTTTACTTTCAATAAATGATTCTGTCATACCTTTGAGTCATATCAGAACTGAAATTTGGAACACTCACAACTCTGGATCTGAATTCTCATTTCAGATATCTAATAAAACATGATCAAGAATGAAAATTACGAAAAAAAGGACTATTTTTTTCAGAATGCTCTTTTTCAAACTCTCTGCTGCAATTATAAAAATCCTGTTGGCTTATGTGCATCTTTTTCCAAGAACCTTTATACGTAACATTAGTTTTTCTTCCAAGAATTCCATGTACAGTTGCTAATAGAAATGCTTTTATCTATTACTTTCAATATTGATTGAGAGAATATTGCTTGCTAAGAGCAGATTAAAGAGAAATGTTGTGGTGCTTGTCACTAGAACACAATGAATTATAGGCCTGTTGTGTAAATACCTGATGTGTTACCCAAATGCCAGTTACTTTCTGACTTACCATTTTAATTGCCTCTTAAAATGAGTCCGCCAAGGTGACACTGGGGATACAGAGGAGATCCAGACCCAAAAAAAGGATACCAAACAACATACTCAAGTGTCTCAATATACTAGTCAAGTATAGTTAGAACTCTTTAGAGCCATGATAATTAAATAAATACCCAGTGACCAATGAACTGTGGATGACAAGATTGAAACCAGCATATGGTAACCCTGTTTTTCTCCTATTAGACATTACATTGTGTAGAACACTTCTGTCTTTGTAGCAAAGTCAAAATATTAGCTTTTAAGACTGTACCTTGCTGGTCAGACAGAAAATTTTGTGTGATCACTAAAAAGCTTTACACATGTCAGTACTGTCAATTGGATTGAAACAAACAATATTTCTACTTAATTTAAAATTGGTGGAGTGTTCTTTCCCTATTCTTTGTCTAGGGCAAAGAGGCAGCTATTTTTAAGCAGTATTGTATATGTTTAAATCAAGCTATTAGTTTGTCTAGATTTCAAAAATGTAATTGGGAATTGTGTGGATTCTTTTATTGTAAATTGAAAGGAATTCAGTCAAGAAGAACAATATTTACTTTATCAAAGTTATATAATTTTCCAAGTGTAGATTTATACCAACTATTTCAATTTTAAATTCAAAGTACAAGCCTTGATAAATTCAGTTTTTCTGACTAAAAATAGGAATTAATTTATTTTCATTAATAACTTTTATATATCTGTTTCAATAATGAGAAAATTGAAGCAAACTTGCTTCTTATTTCTCTCATTTAAAAATCAAAAATTCTATGAATCTTTAGTATTTTAAAACTGGAAATAAAAATCAGAACTGGACAGAAAAGAAATTACAAGCGCAATATTAAAGTAATTAACAAGATTTTTACTTATTGCTTACAATTTTAGCCATTCAGTACTCCTATAAAAATTATTTCTTCTGTGTGTTTCCTCGATAGTTGTTGATGGGCAATGGTATACCTCTCCAAAGACTTTTGGAAATATACATTTTTAAACATGGAAAAAACCTAAATTAGTGAAAATGTGATTGAAGGGGGTGTTCTGGTATAATAATAATCATCATCATCATCATCATCTTATTATTATCCTTCATATCTTAGTTATGTCCTTGTTATCTCTTTTGCCAGCAAAATCCTTGTTGCATCTTCCCTCCCCAGAGCGGTCAGTGTCAGAGGGTCAGAGTGACCAGACATGATCTCTTCACCTCTGTTCTTGCCTTGCTTCTCTCTCCCACAGCTTTTCCCTGTACCAGGGCCAAGAGGTCAGTGGCACTACCCAGCTCAACTTTTGTAGCTTTCTGATCTCCCACAGGTCCCCTCTAATATAGAACATTAGTAAGTATATAGCTACATAAATGTTTAATGCATTTGTTTAGTCCAAGACTCGTGATCTGTATGCAGCCTGGCAAGATAAGTGTACAAATACCATACTAGAAAAGTACAGAAAGTAAAGTTCTGTGAATACTTGAAAGATTTTCCAGCAGTTCAAAATAAATACAGAAAAAATATTATGTACTTTTTTTTTTTGACTGGGGTTTAGTTTTTGTTTTGTTTTCACAAAAGCTTGCACATTTTTCTGGGAATTAGTTTGGAGTCCAAAAAATATTTTCCTATCTGAAAAATGTCCCTATTTTCATTCTTTGCCTTATTTCTGCACACAGAGTTATACATTGTGGGAACACTGATAAATTACACAATTCTTTCTATACCATTGTGATTCAGAGTTTCCAAAACATCATTTACTTAAATAACCCATCATCACCATCAAACATTTGTAATCTGCATACTATTCCTACAAGGAACTACAATACTATGTTCACTTAAATGTTGCAATTTCTTGGCATGATAGATAAAATATACTGATTGAAAATGAAATGAAGGAAACTACTGTAAATGCAGAAAATGCTTTTTCTTTTGCATCTAACACTGCCAAAAATTACCCTTAAAGAAATAAAGCCTACCATTTCATTTAAATGTCCTGAAAAGGTTTCTAAAAGTTACCATGTGTTTAGGGACAATGTAGTAATTTTGAAATACATGAGTTTCTGTTGTTCACATTTATTTTGTATTTCTTACAAGGAGGTAGCTTGCCCCTCCCCCCCCCGTTTTGTTTTTTTTTTAATGAGAAATACTTTGTTTGTTTGTTTGTTTGATTGTTTTTCCTTTGAAAGTGTCAATAGAAATAGCATGGGATTTGGTTTTTTTAAACTCCTAATTTCAAAAATAATCGGAAGGGAGAATTATGCATAGAGCACAATATACAATCTTGCTAGAGACTACCTACAGCTTCACAAAAGACTTTGATAAGAATAGTATTTAGAATCAATTTTGGCTATTTATTTCTATCATTGGCTTGTTATACAAGAGATATTTGAATAAACATAGAGTTAATTTCTAAAGAGATTTCCTGCTTGTATTATTATATCCCCAGCTAGTCATAATCCTCTATTTGCAACAGTGCAAGTGGATGGAAGAAAATGGCTTTGATGTCACAATACAGGTTATTATTTCAATTGATGTACCATCATTGAGAACTGTTAAACAGAAAAAGAAGAAAAAAAATTAGTTTTTTGAACGCATCTTTACCATTTGAAATTCAATTGAAAGAGTGACAAAGATGGAGAAAAAGTTAAAAATACAGAATTATTTTTTTCTGGTGTATTATTTGTGCTTACTTAGAAAGAGATCTTAAATCTTAAAATATATAATTCTCTGCTCCTTCTCCTTGGGGAAAAGCAAACAAACATACAAAACAAAATATTTTCTCCTCACCTGCCATCTTTTTTTTTTCTTCTCAGGAATACACAGGACATTTTCTTCATAGAATCATAAAAGCTCCTGAGTTGGAAAGAACCCATAAGGACCATCAAGACCAGCTCCTGGCCCCTGCACAAGACCATCCCCAAGAATCACACCCTGTTTGAGAGCACTGTCCAAACACTTCTTGAGCTCCATCAGGCTTCATGCTGTAACCACTTCTATGGGGAGCCTGTTCCAGTTCCTGATCATCCTTTGGGTGAAGAAACATTTTCTAAAATCCAGACTAAACTTCCCCTACACAGTTTCAGGTCATTTCCATGGGTCCTGTCACTGGTCACCACAGAGAAGACATCAATGTTTTTGCCTCCCCTTCCCCTCACGATGAAGTTGCAGACAGAAAGGAGTCTCCCCTCAGCTCCTCTTCTCCTGCTTGAACAGACCAAGTGACCTGAGCTGCTCCTCATACAGCTTCCCCTCAAGGTCCTTCCCCTCAAGGTCCTTCTTTTATTGCCCTCCTTCAGCAATACACTCTCTAACAACTTTATATTTTTCTTACATTGCGGTGCCCAAAACTGCACACAGCCCTTGGGGTGAGGCTGCCCCAGCTCAGAGCAGAGCAGGACAATCCCCTCCCTTGCCCAGCTGGCGATGCTGTGCCTGATGGACAGGGTTGGCCCTCCTGGCTCCAGGGCACTGCTGACTCATGTTCAACTTGCCGCTGATGAGCACTCCTAGATTTCTTTCAGTGGGAGAAATTTAGTGAAATTTAAAGATGAGACCACCAAATATCTTTTGTGCTCTAAGATGGATATGGGCTAAAGCATTTATTTGTATCCACAAAAAATAAAAATAAACCAAACAAATTTTAAAATGTCTGAGAGCTGGTCTCAGTGTTCAGGGGAGCAGGGTTGTTGTTTTGTTGTTTTTTTTTTTTTTTGAGAAGTAACTGCTAACACAGAGATCCAAAAAAGAGTAATTTAGACATTGCAATGTTTGTAACTGCAAAACTTAAAAGTCAACTGGCTGTAGGCATGCAACTCACCACCAGCAAATTACGCATGCAGGTTCTCTGGAGACAGTTAAGTTGTCAGATTGCCATACACAACATCTAGGGTGCTAAGCTATGGGTCAAATAGTAATATTGCTATTTCTTGCATAAAATAAAAGCAAATATCTCTTTGGAACCATGACTCAGTCTGCAACTGTTTTCCATGTTTCCAAGACAGCTTCTATCAGGATTTTATACTTCTTAGGATTCACAAATGGATAAGGAGAGAGACAAAAGCCAAAGTTTTTTCTGTTATCTGAGTATTCCTGTGCCTATTCCAAAAGCATCTGGGTACACGAGATATTCTCCTGGAAGGTGAAATGAGATAAGATGGGTTTAAAACCTTGCTAGCTAAAATCTATTTACCACCGCTATGTAGTCAGCTTAGCATAAGCAGATCCAGTTTAAAATTTTATTTAGATTTCTGCCTAGAAAGCCTGCATACAGTGTTGTTTTCTAAAATGTGAACAAATGATGTATTAGAAATATAAATGTTTACCATCTGCTTAGAAGCTTCTGCATTTTATCCTATTGTTCCTTTCTCCATTGAAAAGAAATTTGATTAATAGGCAAGTCAATACTTAAGTCTTTACAGTAGTATAACGGTTTAACTTTTTGATTTATTTCTGCAGTATAGTGTCATTTAGATTGGACCTTCTTCATAGTAGGTGAATAGAAAAGGAAAAACTAAGGAGGAAAAGGCAATATATGATTAAAAATTTGATCCAATGTACATGAAAAAACTCAGTAATTTTATGGGCTTTAGATCTGGCAATTTCATGTCTAAATATTTTGAGAAGCAAAAATCCCTTTGTTCAAAGGAACACTTTATCTATGAGCAAGGAGCAAAATGTATGCTGTCTGTGCTAAACCAGGACTCTAACCATATAATCATACATACTGTTTTCATAATAATTTTATTTGCTAAAATTCAAGGAACATTTCATCTTTACAAGATCACATACTAAAAACTTTCTACTGCAGCTCTAATTCAGAAAAGTGTTATACTTCTTAAGTCTTGCATCCTAGCTCTGATGCAGTAGTTCTATGTTCCTTATCACAAAAGTTCAATATGTTTTCTTCTTAATTTTTTACTGGGATGATATCAGAGATAGTGGTGGGGGGGCAATGTAGGTAAGAGAGAACACAGACTAAAATCTATTCTGCTTTCTAAAAAATATATGTCAGAAATCTGGGTGTGACTCAGGAAGGCATGCAAAAAAACCCATGCATGAGGATATCTTACAGTCTGGGATTTCTTAGTATCAGATACTTGTAAAGGTATCACAGAAAACAGTGAATTGGAAAGGAACTGAAAATACTTCATTTTAAATGTAGCTTTATGACTTTCCCACCTTCACAGAAAAGTTCAAAACCGGGTAGATTTGCTTACAGAGAAGGACACTGAAAAATTCATATCTACAGTAGTGCTTAAAAAGAAAATAGCAAACCCTCCCTCACTGCTTACACTGCAGTTTGAACATTTTCTTATGGACTAACACTTCTGTTACTGGTGTGGTTGATGACCTTTGCACTGGTTTATACAGCACTTACAGACATGTTTTTTTGGTGGACTGGGCAAGTGTGAGTTTAAGGAGTGGACTCGGCAAAGTTAGAGGTCTTTTCCTACCTGAATTCTTTGAATCCATAAATATTTATGGTTTTCTCATCATTATGTTGTGTCAGATATTATGTTACCTGATTATATTGTTATTATTATGATGCAGATAAACTCAGGTTGAGACCTTGTTTTTCTCTATGTGTCACTACTGCAAAGTGGGTTTTGATATTTTTACATAGTTTGATATCATCAAATAGGTTGTAATGCAGCTGTTCTTTTTTCCTTGTTTTCATACAAGATCTTGAAAAAATAGAAACTCTTTTCTTTGTGGAAGGGAAAAGTGACAAGGTGAGAAGTAAGTTGTAATCCATAATTATTTTATTAAGTAGAGGATAATTGCTTCAACTGTACATGTTTTTGGTTTTTCAGCCTTGAAAATGGACAGAATCAGTCATGGTTACAGAAAAGTTAAGTTGGTTTTTTTTTTAAATACTTCAAAACTTAATTCATATATTTCATGACTGGGTTTTTTTGGTGTGTGTAAAAACCATGCTTTTCTTAACCTGGGTTATTGAAGGAGAAACTTGCTTTTCCAGTATATTAACGTTAGACATGTAGGTTATTGCAACAGAAAACCAGCATTTTATTAGTCAAATTACGTACTGATGCTGCATATTTAAAGTAGCATGCTAAACATTTTAAGAAGAAAGCAAAATAGACTCTTTCTTTATAAATATTGTAACTGAGATATGAAGAGAATGGTATGTGATGATTTAGAGCATAAACCAGGCTTCATATATAGGTGTGCTTATAATTCTCTCAGAATGCCCCTTAAGTACCATACTCTCTTGTACTGTAAAAGGGAAAAAAAAAAGTACTATTTCTTTTATAAGTAATTTTATTAAAGGATTTAGCACCTCTTTTTCATTACTCTCTATCTGTTTTGGTAGGGATAGATGCAGTCCATTCAGGATATCAGTGAATAGAAGAAATCCCCAGTCCTTACAGCTTTTTTGTTCCTGAACTAAAAAAATATGTGTTAGGAAGAAAATTTTGTTAGAAAAGAAATCCAAATTGAATTAGTTTCATTTTCTTCCTAACTGTATTCCTATTGCAGCTGAGGTACTTAATAGAAAACTATCCTGTTGACCTTCATGTCCTTTCCAATTTTCAACCCAGCTGAGCTTTGGTATTCCTAACTCGTCCTTTTTTCTCCCTTTTCAAGAATTCCTTTTAAAATTTGAGCCCAATTAGGAATTCCCTGTTTATACCAGCTGGCCTGCCTCAGTTTCTGTGCTTTCTTCTTACGCTCTGAAGAGGTCAGCTGCAAAGATTACCCAGTTCTCTCAGGCCCCCTGGCCCACCAGGGCAGCCACCCATGCTATCCTCTCAAGCGGATCATTCAACAAACCAGAATCTGCTCTTTCAAATTCCATGGTTATAACTCTAAAACATCTTGGTCACTCATGTCCATAATCTCTGTTAAGCAAGGCTGCTGTAAAGATATACTTATTCAGGTAGTTCTTTCCCTTTTTTGAGCATCAACAGGTCCAGCAGAAAATCCCCTCTACACAGCTCAGGAAGCATCTGCATCAATTACCACTAACACATACCTGAAATTTCCTAGATTATTTGTAATCAATTATACTATGCATTCTGCAGCAGTCCAGGTGACTGAAATCCCCCATGAATACCAAATCTTGCAGTTGTGGGGTTTCTTCCTGCTGTCTACAGAAGGCTTCATCTACTTCCTTAGGCATAGCTGGTACTTGTCTCAGCACCCTGCCTGTCCTCTGACTCTTACCTACAAACTCTTGTAAGTCTCATGACCTTTCCCTAGCAAAAACCCCTTCTATTCTAGCCACCTGTTTACATCACACATTGCCCACTTACCCCCCTCATTTGTTTTTCTAAAGCTCCCCTATCCATCCATCCATCACAATATTTTGTAATCCCAGTGATGTGATTACTCCAATATTGCAAATACATGCATTGCTCAGCCATATTTAGGTCTGCTCCATCAGCTTATGAAAACAAACACATTTTCTGCTCATGGGATATCTGGTCTTAATTGTCATCTTGACTCAAATTTTCTGCAGAAAACTACTTTGTCTCAGTTCTTCATTTAGGAGCATTTTCTTCTCTGACCATTGCATATAAAGTCATACAGAAAAGTAAAATATATCTCCATGGTCACGACTACTTCATTCATTCATTTTTTGCTTATGAAAAATAAGTGTATTTATTCTAGATATCGTGGAAATCTTAAGATCTTAGATTTTTTGGACTTAGTTCTATTACCATGTAGTTATACTTAAGAACATTGAGGTATGTGTTTGGTTTTATTTACATAACAATTTTAAAGAGATTTACAGGGTTTGGCATTTCCATTTCAATATATACAGTATATATATTTATATATATATAATATCTACAGTATTTATATTATTATACAGTAATATGCTTATTCCAGAAAAAGATATATATACTACCACAAAATAAAAGAAAAACAACCAAAAAATTCAGATTCAAAAATATTGAGGCAAATTTGACACTGAAATAGATACACAATTATGTGTCTTTGAGAAACATTCTAAAATAAAGAGGCTATTGAGAATATCCACAAATGAAAAAGAAAGTTTATGACTGTTTATTAAAAGTCATATTAAACAGCTATTCTTCTTGTAGCTTAATCAAACCATACTATAATTGAAGAACTGAATTACAAATCTGTTTTTGTTGCTAAACAGACAATTTGAATTGGTACAATTCAGTTACCAGCTTGCTCTAAAACCCATCAGCCAGTAGAAAATTTCCTAGTGTCTCCTGTGGTCTTCAAGGATGACATCAAAGAACAAAGTCTGTCATGAAAAATTATTCAAAAATGTGTTTAACTAAACACACCTTTGACATAAATTTACCATGAACTTAGTTGTATCAAGTTAGATTTTATTAATAAAATTTAAACTGTGGACAATATAAGAATTACTGTGGCTTTTATAAAATTAATCCTTTTTATTAAGAGCAAACACAGTATTTACCTTTTCTAATAGAAAGAATGGGCCTCATAAAATACATGGACAATTCAGGACAGAAATAATCTCCATCAGTATTTCTCTTTTATTGCTGTACCTCACGGCTTTTCAGTAGATTTAACATCTTTGTTTAGAGTACTTTCAATGCCCAGAAAATGTCTATTCAAATTGAAGATGCTGTCCTTTATTGTCCATGGTAAATGTATTTAAAGTGCTAGTAGTAGCTTTGGGAAATGCTTTTGTATCCTGTTGCCAACTGTTTCTATTTTCTGTTGACAGTGCTGTGTGTTGTAGTTAGACACAAGGAAAGTTTCTAGGTTTTGTCTAAGAACAGGACTGACATCTTCTACCTCCTCTGTCAAGTCTGCCAGTCTATAACAGTTTCACACTCACACATTTGGGCTCTTTCTTCTGTACAGGTCTCTATTGCTTTAAGCGGGAATGAAAACTCTATCACGGACACAGAGAGAAAGCTTTGAATGTCATTCATTCCCTTGCTGCAGCTCTGTTAGGTAGGAAAAAAAAATTCTTTAAAAGGAAAGATGTTCTAGAGGACCGGATGGCTTCTTAGATAAACCTTGACAGACCAGAAGAATGTGCTATTTCTTTCTAAAATAAAAGCTCAAGAAAGTTTAAATTAAAAAAATCCCAAACCTCATATGACAGCATAGGCTGAAAACCAACAGAGTTGGATGGAATTTAGCATTAAAAAAGGCCAAATGATCCTGGCAGACAAAAAATTGGACATGATTCAAAATAGACTCTTGCAGCAATGAAGGCCAACCAAACAGAAGGATGTATTAGTGACAGCATAACCACAATGAGTTGAGGAATTCATTGCTACCCTTTGTTTGTGAATTATAACCCTGAATCTAGAGTACTGTATCCAGCTTAGGTTCCCCAGCTTAAGAAAGACAATGAGATATTTGACCAAAATTAGTAAAGAGTCAACAGGACAGTTAGGAGGCTAGAGAACATGACATCCAAGAAGAAACTACAGGAGCAGAATTTCTTCAGCCTGAGGAAAAGGCTAAAGACCAGCCTAATTACAGTCTTTATCCACCAAATGGGAGCCTATGCGCCAAACAGACCCAGAGGGTTCTCACAGGTGCAAAGTGAAAAGATAAGAGGAATCCAGCTGCAATACCCAATATTCCAATTATATATTTCCCATTTAATTATTTTCCTCTGTGATAGCCAAGTGCCTCAGTTGTTATGCTTGGATATATTTGAAATTCTACTGGACACAATCCAGAGGTATCCATTAGGTATTGAACTCTCAGGTTAGATCAGACTTCAGTTTTGTCATTTGCTTTGTAAGATGTTATTCTGTTACCATAAGTTAAAAGAAAAAATCTTCAGTATAATTGTATTATTTTTTCAAAAATCATGAAAAAATGGCTTCTCTGAGATACTTAAAACATCTATTTAGGGGACTTACTATTCAAATGCTATGATTTTCTTTATTTGTAAATATGCAGAACCCCTTACAACTGAAATGTACCTATTAAAACATCCAGATTGGTACTTTTTAAAACATACTTTCACTTCCATTTAAAACATACTTTCACTTCCACAAATAATTTTTAACACATACTTAACATGTCTTCACAATTTCTTCAGTTATTCCTTTGAACACTAACTCAAACAATCTAATTAGAACTGTTTAATGCCCCAACCATGTGAATTTCTAAAACCAGGATATTTTTTTACTCTTCATGATAGAAAGTCTTTTTTTTTTTTAATTTATTTCAACATGGATTTCATTGTGGCTATGGAAGCCTTATAAGGTATTATCATCAAATTAATGAAAATCATTAGATATTGATCTTTCAACATCAAAACATTAGCACTCACAAATTTCAGCGGTCAAAACACATTATTTTTTATAGTCTGTAGTAGTTTGACACTGGCCAAATGTCAGGCACCCATGATAGTCACTCACTCACCTTCCCCTGCAACAGCTGGGCAGAGGAGAGAAAAATTTAACAAAGGGTTCATTAATTGAGATAAGGACCAGGAGAAAACACTCTAAGGGCAAAATAGGCTCAAAGTAAAGGTACAAAGTGAATTTATTGCTAAGAAAATCAGAGGAGACTAATGAGAAATAACGTGAGACCTTAAAAACATCTTTTCCCCCCCTTCCTCCTTACTGACAGCACAGGGAGACAGGGCATGGGGGTTTTACATAGATTACCCAAGGATTTGTTTTTTCCCTCACATGTTCTCACTTCGTCCTCCTCCTCTCTTGCTGGAATTCAAATTGCACCACCATTTTGTTTTGATTTTCTTCTTAAATACATTATCACAGAGGTGTTACCACCACCCCTAACTGACCCTGACTCAGCCAGCAGTGTACTCATCTTCAGAGCCATCAGAGATTGGCTCTGCCAGACATGGTGGAAGCTTCCAGCAACTTCTCACAGAAGCCATCCCTGTGCCTCCCTACCACCACAAACCAGGCCATGCAAAATCAGCACACAGTCAATGTGTTAGACATTTACATTTTCTTTAAAAAGATTCATAAGGCTGTAACTAGCAGCTAGCTAAAGTTATATTGCTTGCAACAAAAGAATGCACCAGTTGTGTGTAGGTCACACAGTAGAATATTTTGGTAATTAAGATAGATCTGACAATTTTTTCACCATACCCTAGATGGTTTACTAAAATTAATATTTTAATCATGTTATGGGAGGAAAAAAAGCAAAATAAAAAATAAAATAAAAACAAACTAAAAAATAAAATAAAATATTTGTTGTAAACTTAGAAGTTACAAAGTTCTAATATATAAAATGTCCTGACAATCAATGGACTAATGAAGAACATTTGAATTTCTGTTAATATAAAACAGCTCTAAAATTGGGAAGATCAAATTAATATTAGACCATCTATATATATATAAATACCTAAGGAAAAAGATAAAATAGTTCTTATAGAAATCAAGATTGAAAAATCTATTAACTCTGAAACATGAGCATGGAAGAAAAAATATTAGATCTGTCAAGATTCAGGAAAATAATAATTTTCTTGAGTAGAATGTCAGAAATTAAATTAGCACAAAAATCTTTCTACCTGAAGATGAATTTCAGATCTTAAAAAATTAGTGAGCTTTTAACTATCTTCCTATGGTAGAAATTATTGATGAACAACTAAAAAATCATGGTTGCATTGTTTTGGTATCAAAAATATATTTGAGCTTTTCATTGTAATTTTGAATCCCAAAAACTGAAGAATAAAATAAAATGAAATAATAAAATAAGAATTTTAAAGAGATCTGTGTTAAATTTTGTTCTTGCAATTTCAGCTATGTGCTACAGACTAAGAAACAAGAGTGCATTTCAGTGATACCATATAATTGTATGGAAGCAAAAGAGGAAATGTTGCATTGCACACTAAAATTTATTTCTCCTCCTTCCCTTTCTTCATTATGTGAGATCTCTTTAATACATTCATACTGCTGATTTTGTGTAGAAATCTTGCCTCAAACAAGCACACTGAAGTGTTGCTTCCAATCATATGTCTGACCTTCGAAAATTTAAGTTAACCACTGCTTTTCTCTTTTATAATTTGCAATAATTTTACTCTAAACTAGGGTTTGGCTTTTGAGGAGTTTATAAATGTGGAGTACACAAATTACAAACAGACTGCTTTTTCCTGTTATTTGTATCTCATTCAATACTTCTTCCACTGACAGCTGCATTTATAAACCTGCCAGAAACTGATGGGAATCATCAAATACATGATTCTGCTTTGCTAAATCCTAACAAAGATTATGGGGTTTGACACTAATCTTTGACTTTGTACTTCTACTTTTATCTAAATCCATCTTGATTTCTAATTAGTGTCTGAGAATGTAGAACTTGTTCTTGGGCTTAAGGACATATCTGAACAAGTGTTAAGTTTGTTTCAGTTCTTTGTTTTTCACAAAAGGAATAAATGGCTAAATATAATTAAGATTTATTGTAGTATGCATGACTATCAGGAGCTAACAAGTGCTCTTGTACTTCATTTAATTGAATTATAAAACAACTACTTGTGAGAGAAAATACTGAACTGAAACTAAAGGCTGTCTTTCTTTTTGTGATAATTTCCTTGAGAACAAGTATACTGAGGTCAAGTAAATGGAACGCTCTTTCAGCTAATGGGACATTACTGTGGAGAAAATATTCTGAAGAGAAGAGCCCTTACTCTAAATGTGGCCATTTGTGCACAGGCTTTCTATTTTAAAAATGCTACTACTGCTACTACTGCTACTACTATTAATTATTATTATTTTTACTATTTTATTGTGTTTTATTATATTTTGTTTTTATTATTTCAATTTGCCATCATGTCCAAATTAAATTATGCAGCAAATGACTGGTGAATAGGTGAAGAAATAACAGTTGTTTCTCTCTGCAATGAAGCAATGTATTTAATAAAGAAATTATTTTCTTATTTGGGTTTAATGAAAAAAAACCCATTTGCACATATTGCACTTTAATTATTTTGAATTGATGTCAATTAAAACAGCAGTTAGGCTGCTTCCTGAGAGCAGTTAAGCTCTCAGAAGTGACCATGTGTCCACATTGGGGAAAAGGTGTGTTCTCAGGCAGGATTTGCATCTCTGATTCCTGGACAAACTAGACTGTAAGACCTGATGGATTTCACCACAACCCATCTTTCTGTCACACACTGAGATTTGCAAGTCTCATCCATGAAAAGGAAGGCTTCAGATCTCACTGGACACAGTTTCAGACTCCAGCCCATGCTGAGCATTCCAAACTGGGAAGTTTCTCCCTGCTCTGCAAAATAAAGAAAAACATGGAAATGGAGGAGGGATATCCTTCTGATATGGGAGTGCATTCCAGATTTTAAAAAATTAGCTTTGAATTACAGATGTTAACAGCACTTTTATTCTATTTTAAAATAGAATAAAAGTTAGTTATAAGCATTTAAAATTCAAAGATGATAATTCTTATTAAGAAGTAACTGAATATATGTATTTCAAATAGTTATGGCTCCTGGAGATGATGGTTAGTACTGACATTCTTCTATTTTCCTAATTCTTGGGATAAAAGAAACTATATTCTCTTTACCACTGTTATTAAGAACAAGATCCAGAAGATATTATTTTTTTTAACTCTGATTGTCATGAAACTGCTTACCCTGTAAATGCTGGCACTTCAATAGAGTTGTTTTGATCATATTTCTAGGACTACAAGACTTTATCTTGCAGAACAAGAAATAAAGAAAGAGAAACATGAGGTTCTGTATGGATTACATGCAGAATTGCTTTCTTCTGTCAGCTGCCTATGAATTTGAGACAGGGTGCTACACACTGAAGTTGCTCTTCAAGAACGAATGCTTTCCCACTTTACTAGTTTCTCTTGACAATGGGAAATTAATTTCACTGTTCTTATTTGGAAAGTTATCAAATTAGTTATTCCAGGTGTCAGGACCTTATAAAAAGCACTTCCTGTTGTACATTAAAAAGCTGATAAAATATAGTACTTGGAGTGTTAATTTGTATTCAAGTTGTCAAGAACTCCTACTCAGGAGTCTGGAGCAAAGTATATGAAGTCTTTTAAGAAAAATAACTGGTTTTGCCATCATTGGATGCAACTCATCAGCGTACAGTTGTACCAATTAACTTCAGAGCAGCACCTATGTGCAGGGGTGACATGGCTGCAAGATCTCTGTTATTTCATCCTCTTACAAAAACAAAACATTTAAAGGTACTTGGATAGACTAAAGGAGTAGTCCCATGGGAATCAAAATTTAGTAAGTCCAAGGGCAAAATACTGCAGCAATGTGTAACTATATGGGCTGGGAGATGAACAAATTGAGAGCAACCCTGCCAAGAAGGACTTGGGGGTGCTGGTGGATATGGGCTGGACATGACCCAGAAATTTGTGCTCAGCCTAGAAAGTCAAATGTGTCCTGGCCTGCAGCAATAACAGCATGGGCAGCAGGGAGAGGGAGAGGATTCTGCTCCTCTACTCCACTTTGGAGAGAACCCACTTGAAGCGCTGCATCCAGCTCTGGGGTCCTCAGCACAAGAATGGTGTTGACCTGTTGGAGCAAGTCAAGAGGAGAGCCACAAAGATGATTAGAGGGATGGAGCACCTCTTTCATTAGAAAAGGCTAAGAGTTGTGTGTGGGGGTGTTCATCCTGGACAAAAGAAGGCTCCAGGGTGTCCTTTTTGTGACTTTCCAGTCCCCAAAGGGAAGCTGGAGAGTGACTTTTTGCAAGGATATGTAGTGAATTGATTTAGACTGAAAGAGGGTAGATTTAGATTAGATATTAGAAATAAATTCTTTGCTTTCTTTAGAAAGAAATTTAAAAAGAAGGGTGAGGCACTGGAGCAATTTGCCCAGCAAAACTCTGGAAGAGTTCAAGGCCATGTAAGATGGGGTCCAGAGCAATCTGGTCTACTTGAAGGAGTCTCTGCCAATGGTGGAGGGCTGTAACCAGATGATCTTTAAAGTTCCTTCTATTGAAACCATTCTGTGTTTCAATAATCTTAAAATTAGTTATAAAACCATGACATAAAAAGTAATGAAAATCATAAAAATTTGGAGAATATTTTTCATAGATGGAGAATTATCCCTCGGAAAAAGAATGCTACAGGTAATTTTAGCAGCTGTAAATTCTCCTTTCCAAGCTCCCCCCTACACAAGCAGCTCCTTTAACTGCAGGGCAATGGTTAAAGAGTGAAAGGTGCAGCAAATGAGGGATGGACAGGCTGAGTGAGAAAGCAAATGGAACTAGACAGAATGTACACAAGAGTGCAAGAAATACTAAAGAAAAGGCAGTCTTGAAGAAAAAAATTCTGACTCTGAGATAAACTGAGCATTTTTTTTCATGTGTTCCTCAGAATATATAAACATTTGTTTGCCTGTTTGGGTAGGAGCAGCAGTAATACACACTTTACTATGCATGAAGTTCTTATTGATGGAGACAAAAAATCCCAGGAATAGCTGTCACACTTTTCTTAATATTCAAGAACAGTTATCTGTCTCTTTCTACTGCTTTTTATTCAACCCCACTGTTGGAAATGGTATAATCAAAAGGTTTTAAAAAATGCAAACATAGGATAACCGAAGCCCTCAATTGTTCTGTTCATGAGGGCTTTGTTTATTGACCATATGAAAACATGAGGACTTAACGGGTGTGTGCCATATGATAATAACTGTATTGACTTATTATACCAATTAAAAATTACTAATAGAGAGAAATTCCTTTCACAACTGGTCTTTTAAGAAGCTATTTAGTTAATGGACATTCATGAAATGAAGTGTGTAAAAAAAATGAAAACTGCAAAAATCCATTACTTATCTCTTTGTCTTGAGATATTTTCTTCGATGTCTAGCCATCCTTATACTAATTTTAAAAAATATTTTGGCTTGGATATATTTTATATAAAGTTATGATTGGATGATGTTAGGAGAAAAACAAAAACACCCCAACCCACAAAGATAATCTTTAATCCTAGCCATTAGTTTCTTTAAACCTTGCCCAAAACCAAAGCTAGGGGTTTTTAATGTTGTTAACTCTGTAGAGTTACAATTCTGTATGTCTCTCTTGGATGTTTTCTTCTAATCATCCTGTACAGAATGATAGTCAGATTTAAAATAGGTCAGTTTTCCTCTACTGAGCCTATTGTTGACCATTCTATATCTCACAACGCTAAATTTCAACAGGATGTTGTTGGCATAATGATACAGAACATTTTTATGTTTACTTTAATTCTTTCATACAATAATTGAAGAATTCATTACTAAAGATGGGCATAGAAATAAACACTCATAATTACAAAGATGGGAATACCTTAGGAGATGTTATTGTGCTATGAACATTTTTTGGTGTTTTTTGTGCAGCTCAATTTGCCTGCATTGCTAAATATAAATTAGTTTTATATCAGGATATCAGAGTGGAGTTCTCTTCTGCATGACAGAAGTGAATAATATGGAATCTTTGAAAAAAAAAATCAGTTTAATTCATTATTTTCCACATCTTAGGGTCGCTTTATTTGCAATGCTTCAAGCAGGTTTACAGTAAGTCAGTGTTCCACTTGTTAAAATACACATCATTGTAGATCCAAAGTTCTCATAAGAAGATGAAGATAATTTAAAGAAGAAAAATATGTTTGTGGGTTTGCAGCAAAAAAAAACTTGAACCAATTAGATTATTCATATTACCCAATAGCATCAGAACTCTCTTCTTCTCAGAATATTTGTGGCCTGCTGCTTTAATAGATACAATCCTGCACCATCTTAAAGGAGACTACAAAGTCTATTTGAGAACGGTGAGTAGGAAGCAGATCTAATGCCAGTCTCATTAATTTAATGTCTAACTGTGTTTTTATTCACAGTGGCCAGGTGCCATAATACTTTGTCATGTCTTTATAAAAATGGACTAGTAAATTATTCTCGCTGCGCTAACAGGTTTTTCTGAAAAGACATTTTGAGGACATGCTGACATTATTAAAAGCAAAAAGGATCCAGGTTTATTCTGTGTTGAAAAAATATTCCCCTTGTTTAAGAAACTGTTCAGCTTTAAAGATATTTCTATTCTTTAAAATGGAGGATGGTTAGAAATATGTCCAATCTTTTTGACTTCAGAGACAAGATAGCATATATTGCCTTGGCCCACCAGGACAATGTATACTCTCAGAAAATATGTAGTTTATTTTGAGAATTCTACTGTCATTCAAGATCTGTGAAATTTTATTCTCTCCAGTGCAATAGATAATTTAGCAAACTAAACTTGTTACCTTTGAAAGAAAAACAGTTCAGTACATATGCAAAGTCTGAACTTTATTACAACATGGTGCCTATTATTTTGTGCATGAAATTTAGCCCACTAAATTTTTATAATAAAGCAACAGATGTGTATTTTGAATTTTTTCTCTTTCTCTATGTTTTAAATAAAAGCAAGTAGCAAATGTGCCTTACATAAAGAACTGACAATAAATATTTAAGGTTTTCACTGGAATATTAGAAACCTAACACTGCTATTGAAATTGACATACCAGTAGTAAAAAGAGTCAAAAGAATATGATTTGCCTTTCCCTCAGCTTTCAAGCTTATCAGGGTAAGCATTAGTATTTATAATAACATTTCAAATATGTGTGGTTTTGTGTGTGTATATATATCTATATACATACAATCAGGGTCAAGGATGATAAACAAGTGAAAAGATTGCTGCTGTTGCCTGAAAATCCTTTCAAATAAAACTGGAAGTAGATATCTGTATTTCCATCCTTTGTCTATCTTTCCTCCACCATCCCAACTATAGAATGGTTTGTTCAACCCTTTTAAATTTACTTCAATATCTGTTTTAAATGTCATTAGTCCTCTCCCATCTCTTTTAAAAATAAAAGCAGAGATGAGAGTCATGCTGGAAGGAACTGATAAGGTTATAATTATTTTCTTTGCTTTTTCAGGGACTTACATTGTAGTACTTTGTAGCTAAGGCAAGCTTGAGTGTAGCCTAATGAGGCTCATTATTAATAGTACTGTCTGATTCTGATACAAACTGAAGTTTTCCCCCATTTTGGATTATTATTTATAAAGGTTGAGCATGTAATCATTTATAGCAGGAGAGGAACAGACAGGAAAAATATAAGCAGCAAAAAAAAGAAGTGTGATATCAGAATAACCTTAAGCAACATTAAGGCAATGCTCTTTTGTATCAGGAACAGAAAGGGACCTGCTCTCATAGATGATACTGTTTTTCCATCATCAATACTGATAATTTTCCTCCTTCATAAAAATAAAGTGCCATTGTCATCTCAGATCATTATGTAAACTCTAAGGATCATGTACACTACTCAAGGATTGCAGTTAGGGTATTTAAGTAGTTCATCAAGTTTTATAATAGGCATTAGACTTCTTACTTCTTTTTGAGCATAGATAATAGATATTCTGACTTCAGCAATAAGCTGGTCTTCTTCCAAATAATATTCAACTAATTGTTTCCATAGTTTTCTTATATTCACATACAACTTCCTTCATAACAGTGCCTTCCACATAACAGTGTACTGAATACTCTCTAATGAAAGGCAAGAGGTGGCCAAACACTTATGTGTAGAACAGCTGGATAGTTTCTGATCACTCAGTTAAAATTCAAAAATAGCAAAGAAGAATCAGGATTTGCTGAAGAAATTTTACTTTCGGGCTGTATTTCAAACTGATTATCTCAGAGAGCGATATTTTTCCTGAACATCATTTAATAGTGTTCTCCAGCACCAGCTGTTATAAAAGTATCTTTTGCATCCCTTCAGAAATGTTGCAGTCATGGTGAGTGTTTGAACAAAGATTTTATCTCTGATCAACAAAAATAACTCAATGCCACACATAAGTGATCTTTGAAATAAAATTTTAATACGAAAATTTACTGAACGTAATGGAAAAGTGTAAATGAAACAGATTAAGATCTATTGCAATAACTGGCATGCATGTGATTAGAAAGATGACACAGAAAATGCAAGGAATTAAGGAATCCAAACAACTTAGAAGGAAAGAAGATGAATGAATGGACAAAGATCAATAATGTCAAAAGCATGCGAACTGTCAGGCGCCAGCAAGTAACTGATTGATCCAGAGCCTGAACTAATTAAAGTGCCATTGGTCACCTGTAGCTCTCCAGTTCAAATACTTTGTAGATTTCTAAAACAAACCTTGATCTTTGGAAGCAATAAATAGATGGCAGTGATTCACTCAGATTAGTACTCATCTGTCTGAAAGGCTTTCTTTTCCATGTTAAGGTGGGCTTAAAGCAAGGTTTCGGCTTTGTTGCTTATCACCATTCATTGGTTTCAATTCTTTTCACACCAGTGAAGCTTTATTGACTTTTTTGATATAAAAATATCAAAATAGACTATCCTAACACTTAGGGATTTATAATTCTTGTCATTTATATCATTAGGTAGCTATTCTATATAAAAGGATATTATATTTTTCAAATTGCATTTAAATGAATTACTTCTTACTGTACTGTTTTCTTCAGAGTTGTCTTTCATTTCTTTTCATAGCTATGTTACTTTTTTAATCATCAAGTTCCTCTCCTGTTGGCAAAGATTTTCTTGTTTTCTTATCTTCTTGACTTCAAATTAATACAATATTCATTAAATTAATGTCTTACTACATTTTTGCTGACATGAATTACAGATGCTTCCTTCCTTCCTTCCTTCCTTCCTTCCTTCCTTCCTTCCTTCCTTCCTTCCTTCCTTCCTTCCTTCCTTCCTTCCTTCCTTCCTTCCTTCCTTCCTTCCTTCCTTCCTTCCTTCCTTCCTTCCTTCCTTCCTTCCTTCCTTCCTTCCTTCCTTCCTTCCTTCCTTCCTTCCTTCCTTCCTTCCTTCCTTCCTTCCTTCCTTCCTTCCTTCCTTCCTTCCTTCCTTCCTTCCTTCCTTCCTTCCTTCCTCCCTTCCTCCCTTCCTCCCTTCCTCCCTTCCTCCCTTCCTCCCTTCCTCCCTTCCTCCCTTCCTCCCTTCCTCCCTTCCTCCCTTCCTCCCTTCCTCCCTTCCTCCCTTCCTCCCTTCCTCCCTTCCCTCCTTCCTCCCTTCCCTCCTTCCCTCCTTCCTTCCTTCCCTCCTTCCTTCTGCCACTTCCGCCACTTCCGCCACTTCCGCCACTTCCGCCACTTCCTTCCGCCACTTCCGCCACTTCCGCCACTTCCTTCCTTCTGTCATTTCCTTCCTTCCTCCCTTCCTTCTTTCCTTCCACCACTTTTGCCACTTCCTTCCACCACTTCCTTCCACCCTGCCCTCCCCAGCATGCCCTCCACTCTCACAAGCAGAGTCTTCCCAAAACTGCTACAGTGTGAGTCCCTCCCGTGGGCAGACAATCCACCCAAATCTGCTGTGGTGTGGGTCACTATTCCATGGGATGCAGTCCTCCAAGGACAGGCCACTCCAGCCTGGAAGCAGGGCCCTCTCTCTCCACTGGGTCCCCACTGGATCATAGCCTCCTCCAGGCATCCAGCCCCTCTGGGGTGGGCACCTCCTCCACGGGCTGCAGGTGGATCTCTGCATCCCCCATGGATCCCCACGGGCTGCAGGGGCACGGCTGCTTCACCATGGTCATGCCACAGCCTGCAGAGGAATCTCAGCTCTGGTGCCTGGAGCACCTCCCACCCTCCTTCTCCACTGACCTTGGTGTCTCTGTGTCCTCCTCACATGTTCTCACCTCCTCCTCGTCTCTAGCTGGAATTAAAACTGGGAAACAACCCTTATTTTGATATTGTTCTTAAATATGTTATTACAGAAGTGCTACTACAATCTCAAATTGGCCCAGCCCTGGCCAGCACCATGTCTGTCTTCAGAGCCATCAGGGATTGGCTCTGCTGGACATGGTGGAAGCTTCAGCTTCTCACAGAAGCCACCCCTGTTACCAAAACCCAAACCATGCAAAACCAGCACAATGAGGAAGACAGCCTAGACACAAATGCCTGTGTAGAACATATTAACAGCTAAATGAGAAGAATCTCACTCAAACCTGAAATCAGTGAGCTCCAATATCACTGTCTGGTTTCCTCTTTCAGTGTTCTTTCTTACTTTTCTCAATCTTACTAATTTAATTTTGTGTCTAGTGGCCTTTGCTTGTTTTGCTGAACTGAGTTTCTTGGATATTTGTGTCCCTCATAATATTAGTTTTGTGAAATTATATAGGGTTTACTTTCTAAGCAAATCTACCTACAGCACAAAATATGACTGAGGCAATATTATACCATGTACAAATTATATTAATAAATTTTATATTTCAAAATATTCCATTCTAAAATATTACATTGCATGCATTTTTTGAGGCTTTGTCCAAAAACTAAAATCACTTGCATTAACAAAATACTTCTTTACAAGATAAAAAAAAGTGTTAGGTTTGAGCTCAGTAAAGATTTATCTTAATGTTTAAAATCTTTTAAAATAGAATATCTATAATAAAAAAGCATGATAAGAAATAAACTGAATTATCAGTTCAGAGATATATTGAGAAATTCACAGTTTAAAAATGTCTCTGGAACCAGGGCTATAAATACAGTCTGCTATATTTTCTCTCTGAAGAAGGAAGATTAAAATGTAGCATCCAGAATTTTAAATGAAAATTGATTATAGAGTCTGCATATTTATAATAACTGAGACAGCATGTATTTACTTTGAGAGTATAGCAATATATATATTAAATATATATATATATACTGTACATTTACTTATTTCCAGCAGAGTCCTTGAAACTACAGGAAGGAGTATCTACTCCAAATTTGATAAACCACTTGTGATCTCTCATACCAATGTCCATGATACTTTAAGGTAGTTTTATCTATTTTTTCTGCTATTTACATACCTAATGAATATGACCTATACTAGCACAGCATTAATGAAATAACGTTTTTTGAAAAATGTCCTTAGTTAAACTGATGCAAAAAGTTTCTCAAGCTAGGTTCACATCACTGAGATACAGTTATTAGATTTTCTTAATTAAACATTGAGTCATGTTGTTTTATCAGCGCTTTCCTTCAATGTTTATTTGGTTTTGTATGGTTTTTTTGCTTGTGAAAAAGTTTCAGATATTAGTAAATTTCTTCTTGACAGAAAAGTAAAAGCTGAATTTCATGCACTTTGCCTAGCTAGGAGAGGTCTTATAATGAAACGAAAACTTTTTCTGCATGTGAAATCATCTACTCTGAAACATTAATCTTAATTTCTAATGAACAATATTCTGAGAATAAAGTAGAATTTAATTACATTTGTAACAAAATCTAATAGAAGGTATGTTCAAACATGTACCATTGAACACCTATGACATTAACAACTTTTAAAGAGATTTTTTGATGACCAGCCAAGTTCAGGTGGGTATGTAGACATTTAACCGGCAAGCATATTGGAATTGAGAAATATAAATACAATGCCATAAATAAGTGATTTTGATTTGCTTTTCTGTCATGCTTGTCTTTTCTAGTACATTTTGTGGTAGGTAAGTTTAGTCAGAAACTGAATACTATTTACAAGGCTTACAAATCTCTGTTTACAGCTGGCAATTTCCATCATTAAGCCCTTCACCTTGGTTCTCAGCATCTTACATGAATGCCTGAAATGTGTTTTTTTAATTTTTTTAAATTTACTTTATTCCTAGACTGGAAGCCAAACTTGTGAGTTTAACTGCCCTTGAAAGACCTTTTATTTGATCATAAAGGAAAATAATTGTTTTAATTAGTGCCACTGAGATGCCAATCTTCCAGTATGAAAATATGTGACGCTGAAAATGAACATTTAATTGGTTTGCCTAAACTTAGCTGCCTAATGCTAGGTAAGATTCCTTAAGGTATCTCACCTTCTTTACTGTCAGTGCTCCAGAAAAACACAGATCTCGTATAGGTAACATTCATTTCTGTTAATTATGAACGTCATAATTACCTCAGCTGCTTAAAGATACTTTTAGATTGCTTGGTAGTATTGGGAGTAACAACAAACAAATTTGGATTCCCTGTAATGCTGGTGCAAAGTCTAGATAAAACCCCCAAAACATCACATCTTCACTGTGTTTCCCTATATTTACTTGATAGCAAGAGTTGCATGAAAATATTCTAGAATTTGTTACTCCATGTTTAAGAACCTCCACTATACCAATGAAAAGTTGCCAATTTATATGAAACTCTATTAAGCAAGACCTGTAAAATATATGTGCATTATCTGTAAAACTTTGAGGGCTTTTATTGCCATGATATGTTCCCTCTATGAATTAGCAGAAATTATTTATTACTTCTCTGAAAATATCACTTTAGAATAAAAGTGAGATGTGCATTTTGTTCATTGAGCTTCAATTATTAAAAGGACATGTCCATTTAATGGACCTCTGCCTATCACCTATTATAAAAGTATGTTTAAAAAATTGTCCAAGATACAAAAAAATCTAGTTCCCTTGAATTTTCTTGACCTCTCTCTTTTTCTTCCCCCTTTTTATTGTCCTTCCTCTGTTAGACTTTCTATGCTGAAAAATGACAATGGCACCTCTGAAGCCAAATTGTCAGCCTGACAGTAGGGAAGAAATGGACACAGGCAAAATCACTTTGTAAATATACTTGAACTTTTCAACATAAATGATCCTGCCTGTTATTTGACAAATTTCTTTTTTTTCCCTTTCTGTCTTTCCATGTTCAACTTTCTCTTTGTTCCAGTTAAAACTAGAAGTTTTTGAAATACATTAAGACATAAAAGTAAATTGCAAGCGCTTAGCCCTTGCTGTGTTATAAAACTCTCGTCTGAACTCTAAGAAGAAATTGATGCCCAAAGGATGATAATGGAATTTAAGTTAGTTTGAAGGTAATGAACAATAGCTTAAATAGCTTCATCTGATAAATGTTTTAAGGAAAAGGGTGGGATTCAGTAAGGGATGAATAAATTCATTATTAGAATCAGAAGGAAAAGGAATTTAGGCACTCTAATTTTGATCCTGAAAACATATTCATCTGCTATTTCAGTAGGTGACTTAAAGCAGGGTTTTTTTGTTTTCTTTTTTTTTTTTTTAATCTCATTGTTCTTAGGCAAATGAAAGATTTATTCTGAGTTATCTATAGAAATGTATTGTTTAACTAGAAGCAGTAAATCAGCGTTTTACTCTTGCCTCTTCCTCATTGAGCCATCACAGACTAAAAGAGAGATGAATCTAATTTAACATTGGTCATCCAACAGATAGTATCTAATTTAAGCTTGTTGTCAATAGTGATTTGTCTCTTCCTAAGTAAGATGTCAGACATAATCAGGATGAACTTTATTTCCAGGTTCTGACTTTTCTTCACAAACTGTAGAGGGAAAATTAACTTAGACTAGATACTAAAGATAAATTATAAAACCTGGATCAAAATGAACCTCACTACGTCTGAAAGGCTTCTTATATATTTTGAGATGCTTAGTCACATGTTTTTGATTTGTACTTATGCTACATTCCATAAAAGCAATCTGTTCCCTACAAAGATACCACTTGTTTTTGTGTTTTTTTTTTTTATTTTTCTTAAAGCATAGGTGATATTATTCATTTTTAATAAACTTTCCCTGTGATTCCAGATTGTGAAGCATGGAAGTTCATCACCATTTTACTGCATGTAATTTTTATTTTTTTTTTAAGCCTCCAAACTAATGAACCAACCATCCTCTACTATGCACTGGAGAGATGCCATTTGGAGTACTGCATCCCACCCTTGAGTCCTCAGCACAGGAAGGACATTGACATGTGGGAGTAGGTCCAGATCAGGACTATGAAAAGAGTTAGAGGGCTGGAACACTTCTCTGAGGAAAGGCTGCATTTGTTCAACATGGAGAAGACTCTAGGGGCATCTTATTGCAGCCTTTCCTACCTAAAGTGAGTTTGTAAGAAAGATGGGGAGAAAGATTTTAGTACAACCTGTAGTGTCAGGACAAGGGGTAATGTTTTAACCTACAGGAGAGCAGGTTAACGCTAGTTATAAGGAAGAAATATTGTCTGGTTTGACCTGGAAACAGGATTTCTGGGGTGCTGTGGTCAGGGGCCAATGACTGCTCAGATTTTAACATTGGCAACCGGTTTGACCACTGAAATTTTGGTCCTGAAAATTTGTCTGCTTCTGAGAACACACAGGGGTTAAAAACTAGAGCTGCTCACTAAAAAAAGCTTTGAATTTCCGGCGGGAAGGAGTTGGATCCCTCCCCCGGCCCTGCTGCTGGCAGGGCAGGGGAGGGGAAAAGCCATGCGGCCCGGCCCGGGAGAGGTAGGCCTGCCCCCCCCCCCCCCAAGGGTAGAAGGAAGAAGTAAAGAAATGCCGGGAAGCAATGGGCAGCCTGTTCCCCCCTTGCAGACAGACAGAGAGAGAGAGTGCAGCCTGTGCTTGTGGCTGTTACCTTGAGATTTGGCAAACATGTACAGGCAGCAGGCAGCACGGCTGAAGAGAAGATGGAGGGAAGGTGCAGCCAGGAGTCCAGCCGCTTAGAAGAGTTTTTAACCCTTCTTGGACAATGAAAACTTTACAGAACATTAACCCTTCCTAGACGAGATAAGAGTAGAAGATAAAGAAGGAAATGGGCAAATGATGAAAGTCTGGACCAGAGAGAGAGGGAGAGAGAGAGATGTTGGAGGAATGGAGAAGATGGAGTGGCATTTTATGCTGGACTCTTCTGTGTAGCCATGGAGAGAGCCATGTTCCCTTGTGATACAGAGACTGAGTCCAGGGGGAGAAATGCCCCAGAGCCAAAGATTCAGTGTAAGTACCCCTCACCCCTAGGGGGTATATAAAATATAGGGGGGACAGATGTCCCAAAGGTGAGAGACTGTGCTTTTCTAGAACTAGACAAAGCATCCTTAAAAAGACGACCCTAGAAGCAGCCCTGATCCTCGTTCAGGTGGTGAGAGCACCTGGACAAGGACAGAAAACGCCACCACTGTACATAGAAAGACTCCCTCTCCTCTTGAAAAACTGAAAGTTGAGCATTCTAAAAGGTGGTGCTGGACCCAGAATTAGTGATTTTAGAAAATGTACTGTATTAAGAATTTAAGGAAGAAGAAGAGGAGAGTGTTTTTGTGAAGTTTTCATTTTCCTTGTTTTTTTTTTTTCTTTTGTGTGTAATTTAGTTATTGTTTTGTAGTTTAGTTAATAAACTTTTCTTTCTTCTCAAGTAAGAGCCTTCTGTTCTTAGTCCTGGTCAAAAATCCCACGGCAGACACCAGAGAAAGTGTATTTTCATGAAGGCATTGGCCTTGTGCCAGTGTCAAACCATGACAAATATTTTTGATGAGGGTGGTGAAACACTGGAACAAATTTCCCAGAGAGGTGGCAGATAGAATTATGGAATCATTAAGGTTGGAAAAGGCCTCCAAGATCATTAAGTTCAATCTATGAATAAGGGCATCTTGTTAACTAAAATATAGCACTAAGTGCCACATCCATGTGTTTCTTAAACACTTCTAGGGATGGTGATTTCACCACTTCCTTGGGCAGCCTGTTCCAATGCTTGAAAACCCTTTAGGTGAAGAAATCCTTTCTGATATCCAACCTGAACCTCCTCTGTCACAATTCAAGGCTATTTCCTCTTGTCCTGTTGCTGGTTGCCTAGGAGAAGAATCTGACTTCCACCTCACCAGCATCTCCTTTCTAGATAGTTGTAGAGGGCAATGACATCTCCCTTGAGCCGCCTTTTCTCCTGGTTAAACAACCCCAGCTCCCTCAGCCACTCCTCATAGGATCTGTGCTCCAGTCCTTTCACTGGCTTGATTGCCCTTCTCTGGGCACACTTCAGTACCTCAATGTCCTTCTTGCAGTGAGGGGCTCAGATTGGACAGAGGATTCAAGATGTGGCCTCACCAGTGCTGAGTACAGAGGGACAATCCCTGCCTGGCCATGCTGCTGATACAGGCCAGGATGGGGCCATTTGGCCCCTTTGGCCATCTGGGCACACACTGGGTCATGTTCAGCTGTGTCAACCAGCAATCCCAGGTCCTTTTCTTCTGGACCATTTTCCAGGCATTCTTCTTCCATCCCTGGAAACATTCAAGGTTAGACAGTGAGGACTCTGAGAAACCTGACCTAGCTAAAGATATCCTTGCTCACTGAAGCAGCAGTTGGACTAGATATCCTTTACAGGACCCTTCCAACCCAAACTGTTTTACAATTCGATGGTAGAGATTTCCAGTTTTCCCCTTGAACCACCAATATTGCTATGAATATTTAACCGTATAGTATTGAATACTGCAGTGTCAAAGAAAGGAAATTAATTTTTCAGTTTTTTAGCATTAGTGCGACATTTGTTTTATTTTCTTTAAAGTATTTGGATATGAGGATAATAAATATCATCAACCTGTCACTTCAGCTGGAATTCTGACCTTCAGCTGAGTCTAAGAGCTCAAAATATTATGTCAAAGTAGTTCTGGACATTTCTAAATAGTATATATTTCTTCATCTAATTAATTGTTGCTACACCCTCATAAACATGGACTTTATTTATTTATTCTAACAGCTTTTGATTTTACTGCGACAGTAAAGTGGCTGGAAAACAGTAAGAATAAATTCTCTTCATCTGCAATCTTCCACATGTTTTTAACTGAAAAAATATAATGAATAATATACATCTTTGTCTAATTTTTACTATTTGTGTAGGAGAACGGTTTGTACAAGCGTTAATCATATCTGTCTCAAGGTCAATAGCAGACCAGGAATTAGCTCTTATATGTGAATAAGGTTGGATGAAAAGAAATATGAGTTGCAATTTCAAAATATGTCTTTTATAACCTTGATACTCTGATACTGAGAATCTCAGTAAATGGAATTTATTGATCTTGGTATAAATAGTCATGAGTGAAAAACAAAGCAGGAGAGGACTAATTCAGCTTTAATAAGTTGAACATCAAGCTATTTAAGAGTGGAAATACAAAGATAAATGATCAGAAAAACTGCCAGGAATAACAAAATTGTTTTGTATTATTTAGCATTGTTTTCTACTTAGTTTAATTAGAAAAAAACCCTCTCAATTTCTGTATTAATTTACTGCAGCATTGTTTTGAATTTTCTGAAAAAAGTCCCCATTTTTGGTTAAACAATTACACTTTCATTACTGAAATTTTGATAAAGAATTTAGGATAAATGTGATATATATGTAGAATTTTAGTGTGTGGTATTTTAATAATAACATACCAAAATCCATTTGGTTTTTAGAAGTAGATTAATTTTCAATAATAATAAATATTCAAATGGCTTATGTGTACAACTCAGATGTCTGTTTTCCTCCTTGCTTTACATGCATGAATAAAAGATTACAAGGCATACTGAAGTCCTTGAGGAAATTTCTAAGTCTCTGCATAACTTGTAAACTCACCTGTACTGTTGTGAAACTTGTGTCAGGATTCTGCTGGGAGACAACTCATGTACACCATGCAAGGACTTCTGAATATAAATGTCAGAAAATTTTATCATGTCACTGCATGGTATACCTAATTGCACCTCTTTAACTTACACCTTTATTTTCATTTCCATGAACTCTAGATATGTACATTGCATTATGAATATAAAATAGATTAAGTTTCCATACTAAATTACTAAGATGTAGGAAATATTTACTGTTAACTTTAATTACATTTATTCATTGCACACTCTAGAACTGTTAATATATTTGTGAGATTTATTTTCCTCAAAATAGGCAGTAAAAGTGCTGCAATTTCGAGGCAACATATTGATCTTGTCAGATTAACATGCAGTGCTGAGTGTGCAAAGTTAATGATTGTCATATTTGAACTCCTTTGAAAAGATAATGATGTTTACAATTTCATCTACAGTAGCAAACCTGTAGGGTATTTGCTAGCTGACCACAGTGCTTCAATTCTGACCGAAAAATATACACCACTAAAATCAGGGTCATGGCTATCAGAATTTTATTTCATATCTTTGATGTTTCTGCTGTCAGGAGAATTCAGGTGGATTACATCCTTCTACTTTTTCCCAGAAAAAGAACATCTGAAGTATTTTCTGAATTCTTCAGTACCTCATCATGTATAATATAGTATGTGTACAACATGAAAGAGTACAATGGTTTGCTAATGAAAACCTTCATCTTGCTTATTAGGAGCACAGAAAGTATATATTCAAAAGCCAGGCACTTAAATATTATGATATAAGAGGCAAAAATAATTCATCTTACTTTATTGAGCTTTCTAGGAGTCTCCTATACAGAATTAGTCTCATTACTTGTGAGGTGTTTATAAGTAATTATAACTATTCCATATGTCTTTAGGAATTTGCATTTTAGGTTTATTGCTTTTCAGAAATGGTTGTTTGGGCTACATTTATGTGTAGTGGGTAGCAAAAATATGACCAATCTTCTAAAAGTCATTAGTGCATCAATAATACATCTATCAAACAATGAAGATATCAATACAGTACCTGAATCAAGGAGGTATAGAAGATCTCTGAGGGCATTTGTACCCATCAAAACAAAATCACTGAGTCTAAACTGTGTTAAGAATTTGAAGATACATCCAGTAAATTCTTATTAAACCATACAGAATTTTCAAATAAAGGAATTTGGATCCTAAACTATTTTTTCTCATCCTTGTTACTTACCACAGAGTTTGTAGCTTATTTTCCTCCTTAAAATGAAGCTATCATTTAATATTATGATTGCAAGGAAGGAGAGAAAAGAAGAAAAAAAATATTGAAAATAAAAAAAAACCTGAAATTTCCTGAAATACATACCACTTGTATGTTATTCAGCAGCTACCTATTAGTCACACTGTAATGGAAGGTAATATTTCACTATTAATGTGTATGAATTTAATTTGAGTGATCCTTTTAAATCAATTTATCTATTTCACAAAGATTTTTTGAAATATGTGTTAAAAATTTATAATATTTTATTCAGCGTGAAAGTCATTACAGTTCTAAGGAACTGGCAGACCCTTCAGTACCTTGTCTGGAAATAACAGTGATTTCCCTGTCTTTGATATTTCCTTTTTTTGTGTGTGAGAACTTACACCATGCATTGAAATAAAAAGGCACAGCATAATATACCATTACACATTTAATAATTCATTTATAGCAGTTTAGAGCCTAGAGTAGTCAATATCTAGACATAACTTGTTACTTTATGTTTTAATGAGAAGAAAGCATTTACTCAAACCCCACAAATAGTTAATTTCAGTTTCCAATCAAAAATAGTCTTTACTTGTATGAAAAAGTTTCTGTTTCAGTTTGACTTTCAAAACGGGATGCAAATGTTGATGTGAATATTGTGACTTTAAAAAGAGAATGATATAGCAAATCTATCTTCATTTAATCTTACAACTAAAATTCATTTTTGAGGAAGCACCTTTGTAACGTCATTATATTGCACATTATAGGCCACATACAAAAAGACAAATATTAGTAATTCCTGGTTGTGTACATTAAGGTGATATAAATAAGAATTAAATGCCCCACTCTGATTATATTTATTTTGTATCCTTATGTACACTTCCATTCTGTGATGCTTAACTATCAGTAAGCAACACAGAATGGAAGTGACTATTTTCTTATCAGTAAGAACTCTTAGAAATATCTCATGCAATAATTTTAAAATGCGTGACACACAAAAATGAGTTGTCTCAACATGTGCATTTTGTCCATTGTCTGTCCCTTCCTTATGCATTTCGCCCTTGGATTCTTTTACTGTCGTTTCTATTTCTGGCAAGTCAATAGGATAGATATCCAGATTTCAAAAAGCTAATATAACCCTTCCTGCAAGCAAGGTCGTTCCTGAGGATAAAATATCACACAGTGTAATTTGCTTAACTGTATCAAATGTCAAACTATAGTTTATACTGTTGGAAACTTTCTTTAGATGATTGAATGCACACCTGTATACACACTATATAGTCCTGATGATATCCTTATTCATGATATTGTGCATAAAAAATGTATGGCCACATAAACAGAAACAACAGCTTACATTTGGGAATACCACCAAGGTGTTATTAACTCCAAGTGGAGTTAAAGAATTTTTTTTCTCCTATACTCTGTATCATAAGTGCAACTTTTAAAGAACCTTATCACAGCCTAAAGTCTCTGAACAAGCAAGATTGAGTATGAAGAGTAGTTTTATCTTGCAATAGGGAGAAAATTTCAACCAGAATATTCTCTTAAGACAATATTAAGATTCAACAAAAGTTTTTTGTGTTATTTAGTTATTTGTTTGGTTTGATTTAGTTTGATTTTTTTTGTTTTGTTATTGAATATTTCTGAGTGGTTAAGCTTACATACACTTGCTTTCAAAATGATGTCAACATTTTTTTGCTTCTGCATCGATCAGAATAAAATTAAATCATGTTTTACTGTATCTTATCTGCACACTTTCCCCAGAAGGATTCATAAGAAATGGCAAAAGCCAAACTGGATGGTGTTCATAATTTTAAAAGACAGTTCAGGTCTAGAAAATTCATTTAATAGAACATTAGCATACTTAGCTTAAAGACAGTATTTTTAACTCTTTGTGACTAAGAAAGTAATCTGGAGTAATGAAAGACCATAGGGATGCAGAGATCCACCTATGGAGGAGACCCACACTGGAGCAGGTGGAAGCCTGAAAGGAGGCTGTGAACCCATGGGAAGCCTGTGCTGGAGCAAACTACTGTCAGGGGCCTGTGGACCTATGGAGAGAGAAGCCGACACTGGAACAGGTTTTCTGGTCAGACTTGTGACCCTGAGGGGGACCCACGCTGGAGCAGGCTGTTCCTGAAGGACTCGACCCCATGGTAGAGTGACCCCTGTTGCAACAGTTTATGGAGAACTGTTGTCCGTGAGATGGACTCACACTAGAGAAGTTCATGGAGAGCTGTCTCCTGTGGGAGGGACCCCATGCTGGAGCAGGTGGAGGACTCCTCTCCCTGCGCAGCTGCAGGAGCAGTGTGTGATGAACTGTCCATAACCACCATACACTGTCTCCCTGTGCTGCTGGGATACAAGGAGGCAGACCTGGGAAGGAGGGAGGGGTGGGGAAAAGTATTTTTAAAGTCCTATTTCACTTCTCATTATCCAGCCCTGATTTCTTAGCAATAAATTCAATTAATATCTCCAGTTTGAATCTGTTTTTCCCATGATGGTATTTGGAGAGTGATCTCTCTTTGTACTTATCTCAACTCATGAACTCTTTGTTATATTTTTTCTCCCCTGTCCAGCTGTGGAGAGGAGGGATGGAGAGGATTTGGTGGGTGCCTGGCATCCAGCCAGGGTTAACCCAGTCAATGACAGTCCTGCTTACCTGGATCCATGATGCTGGTCTGAACTGGATTTGGAGAGACTGTGAGCCTGTCTGGTATGTGGGAAGTGCATGTCTTGTAGAAGAGAAATCTATCCACTAACTTTACACATCCTGCATATTAAACAAATTTTAGGCTATATGTCACTAATTGGTGACATAAAGTCTAAATATAATATATGCATATAAAATATAATTGGTGGTTCTGTTCTTGCATCCACTCCACATAAATCAGAGAATCAGTGTCATTTGAGTTGGAAAATACCCTTAGGGTCAATTTCAGTAGAGAACACTGCCAAGCCCATCACTAAACCATGTCTCTAAGCACCATATCTACAAGTCTTTTAAGTACCTCTTGGCTCGGGGCCTCCATTGCTTCCATGGGCAGCCTGCTCTAATGCTTGACATCCCTTTCAGTGAAATAAGTTTTCATGATACCTAATCTAAACCTCCTCTGGCACAGCTTGAGGCCATTTTTTCTTGTCTTTTTATTTGTTAATTTGGTGAAGATACCAACCATCTTCTCACTACAACTTCCTTTTAGGGAGGAATAAGGTTTCCCCTGAGCCTTCTCTTCCTCAGGCTGAACATCCCCAGCTCCCCAGCCACTCCTTATATGACTTGTGTTCCAGACCCTTTACCAGCTTCATTGCTCTTTGGACATGTTTCAGTGTTTCAAAGTTTTTCGTGCAATGAGGGACCCAAAACTGAACACGGGACTTGAGGCGCAGCTTCAACAATGCCAAGTACAGAGGAATGATCACTGCCTTAGTCCTGTTGGCCCTGCTATTTCTGATGCAAGCAATTCCTTGTATCAGAAATCCCCCTTTATCAGAAATGCCTGGTGTCTAGTTCTAGGCTAGAGGTAACACATTCCCAAACCAGAATTTATACTAGGTGTTATATTTAATCAATGTTTTCCTTAATTTGTGAGTTATTAATTGCTTTTTGGCTGCAATGTTTCTTGATTTTTTTTTTTTTTTGCAGCAGTGAAGTCAGTAGTTGAATGGTTAGCAGTAAAATAAAAATTAATTCAAAAATCCAAAATCACTCTTTTTAAAGTGAATACTCTAAAAGCATGATAAAAATAGTATGTCTTTTTTTACCAAAGCAGGAAATCTAAGTCTAGTGTTGTTCTTTCATACTCTGCAAAAAGGTCTTTTTTTTTTTTTTTTTGTCCTGTGGAATAATAACCATTTTAAGATATTAGCTGTATATCTCTTATTTTGTTTAACACTTTCTTGTCTGTTGCAATAAATACAAGTACGTATCTCTGTAAGAAAGATAGTGAGGAGGATGCATCCCCCTGATTGCACTAACTCAGAAATATTTTTTTTTCATATCTGAGGAGTTTCCTTTGGGAATGCTTCATCAATTAACAGAAGTTCATGGATGATTAAGTTGCCTGTGGAATGGTCTATTTTCCGTATTGAATTACGCATTTTCAAGTTGGCCATATTACTACTAGAGCCTTGCTATATATCCATTAGTATTCTTAAGATTAGACAGCAATTAGAATTTAAAATAAAACATTTGCAAACATAACACTTGAGTAACCCTAATTTTGATGCTAGAAATAAACTGATAATGAATTTCCTGATATATATCTCACTACAAATTAATGGCATTATATAGAAATGAACTTGAGCATGGGAAGAATTTGATGTGACATTTTCATTATCTGTTAGTTAATGTGTTTCCTCCAATCCAAACTAAAATGAAGTTACAGAAATGTGTGATTTGCAGTCACTGGCAATGCAGACAAACATGCAGTATTCATGGAGGTAAATGCTCAGCAGTTATACGAATTTCAACCTCACAATTCCCTTTCCTTTAATAAGTGTTTGTTTTGTTATTTAGATAATGAAAGTACTCCCTTCTTCAGTATTAAGGAAAAAAACTTTTGCAATTCAAGAAACTGAATCATTAAGTTCTGTTACATTATAGTCTTTCAGAGAGAAATTTGCCTACCTACTGAATGCTAGTATGTACCACACTGTTTTATCCTTTTTGCTTTATCTATATTATCTCCACCTCAAGACAGATTATATATATTGAGTTTTTTTAACTGCTAGGTTGACCTCATTAGACTATTTCATTCACCTTCATATGTGTTTTTGTAAAAGTGAAATTGCTGTTTCAAATTTATTTCTATAAAATGCAATGATAACCAGGCATTTAAGTAGTAGACTATATTCAGTGACTGGTTAAGTTTGCTGAAGATTACCTCAGTGTCAGCCCAAAGACAGTAACATCTGAGCATGAGTGCAAGGACATCCAAACTAAACCTGTGTGTGTTTCTTGGGAATTTGTTTGCCGCACCAAATCCTGTTACAGTGTGTGCAGCAATTGAATAGTATAGATAAGTGTGTATGGTTTTTCCCTTTTAGATTACTGGTACATTGTAGTGTATTTGTTAGTTAGTATAGTATAGCATAAGTTATTTCTGTTTATTTGCTATCATAGCATTTAAAATAAAGGGGAAAAATGTTGTGTTTGGACCAATATGAATATAACTACAGAGGATTTTCCTGGAGTTGTAATGCCCCAGCCTACCCAGCTGCCTTTGGGTATGGTCGTTGGATTTACCCTGATCAGTGAGCAGGAGAAACCACAAAATTCTCTGGAGGTTCAAAACCAACTTTTACTCAAAGTTCAGAACTCCAGGGAACAAACCAGTTTGCAAAGTTTGCCTTAGCAAACTAACTTGCCTCCAGGCACAAAAAAGCACTTGACAAGGCAATGACTGGACTTTTTTCTTGGTCTGACTTACAATATAATTTGAGGAGAAGAAGACATGAAGAAGGAAAAGGAAGAGGAAGAGGATGAGGAAGAGAAAGAGAAAGAGAGAAAGAGGAAGATAATCAAAACTCTAAGACTCAGCATGATTTCTGGGGGTTTTAAATCAAGGGTAGTGGAGCATATAATGTGGCCATGTTCTATTCTAATCTACTGCATACAAGTTTATGCTTATTTCAGAACTAAAGTCTCGTGCCTGCATTTTACACAGAGTCAGAGCATTCCCAGCTGGTCCATGCTGTCAACCACCCTCATTGGAGTGGGGGCTGGCACTGACTTTTCTAATCCTCATGTGTTTCACAGTACAATACAAGAAGGCTCCAGGGGGTGGGGGATGCTGTGCACTATCCCACCTATACAGGGCTTGCCCTGTTCCCTGCCATTTCCCAACTGGCTGATTTGAGCCAGTCAGCCACTCCTCCAGTCTCCTGCAATAGTAATTTTAAAGGGAAAATAAGGCAATATTTTTGTTGCATAATAGGTATACTCCTGTCATGGTTTGACACTGGCACAATGCCAATGCCCCATGAAAATACACTTTCCCTGGTGTCTGCCGTGAGATTTGACCAGGAATAAGCAAAGCAGGCTCTTGCTTAGAAATAAAGAAAACTTTATTAACTAAACTACAAAACAATAACTAAACTACACACAACAGAAAGAAGGAAAAAAAACACAAGGAAAATGAAAACCTCACAAAAACTCTCTCCTCCTTCCCCCTAAATTCCCAATACAGCGCTTAGGGGGAGGCAATGCCCCAGAGCCAAGTTTCAGTGTGGGTACCCCTCAGCCCCAGGGGGTATATAAAAATATGGGGGGACTGGTGTCCCAAAGGTGAGAGACTGTGTTTTTCTGGAACTGGACAAAGCATCCTTAAAAGGAATACTCTAGAAGCAGTTCTGGTCCACAGGCAATGGTGCTGGACCCAGAATTAGTGATTTTGGAAGATGTGCTGTAAGGTAAAAATACTTTTTAAAAAAAGGTAATATTGTAAAATAAACCAAAGCAGAACATTACAGTCAAAAGAAAGGAGGAAGAAATCTTTTCCTTTTCTTTTCATTCTTGACTGTTGAATAATCATTGATTCATATCTTGTTTGGGATTGGTAGGCTGCATGCAATCATTAGAGTCCTTGAGAATTGAACTGTCTTCATGGAAGAGTTATGCCAGGTCTGTCTTCTACATGCCTTTGTACTCTTCTTTCTAATACTGAGGAGTGAAAGAGCAAAGTCTGCACTGGATAACTTTGAGGGTGATCTCAGTCAAAAGCTATCAGCTTCTGACATCATCTGGACATGGATTTTGAAGGTCTGCAGCATTGGAAAAGGCTGGAAGGAGGAAAGATAGAAGAACTGTTGCCAGAAAGAAAGCAGAAAAACTTTTAGGTGGTGCTTAGGAGGAGATAAAGGTTGAACAGGTCTCTGTCTCTCACTACTAGCAACCTTCAGAGATGTGATTTAGGATTTTTCACAGCAAAATAGAGAAATAATGTAAATTATTTATGTACAATCAGTATAGACTTGGGCATCATTCTATGTTTCTATTTAAAGGATAAATTAGGGAGGTATTGAAGTGATAATGGAGTGTGGTGGGGTTTGGGAGGTGTTAGAAGTAAAGGGGGATTTTTTGTTTGTTTGTGGTAATGCTGGAAAATAATTTTTCCATCTAATTAAATAATTTTTCATCTAATTAAAATAAATCTTGATAATGTTAGAAATCATTATGCTTAGGTTGTGAAGAGAGAGAAATATCAGAAGAAATAAGGATTTCATGTATTTTCAAGTTAATTGCAGTGTAAAGTAAAAGCACTCTCAAAGAGTCATCCTTCTTCTTTCTGTATTCACAAAGTACAGTACACCACACCACAATGAGCCACCAAGGAGTAAACAGTGAGAGAGAGAAAAACTGCTACTAGAGCATTAGTTCAACAACCCAATACTTCTTAACCAACACTTTAAGAAAGGGCATGTAATTAAGCAGGAAAATTTTGCAGAGTATTCTGAGTTGGGAGGGATCCTCGAGGATCAAGTCCAACTCAACTTAATGGCCCATACAAGGGTTAAAGCTGCATTTTTGGTCTTATTTGCACCATGCTCTAAACAACTGATCTAGTCACAGAATTGCTGTTCTTGGTTTTCCCATTCCCCTGCCTACGCGCCCCCTCTATCACTAATTTTGAGATTAGGCAATGAGCAAAGGATGAACATGAAAATATGATACGAAATTAGTAGGTATTTCTAAAATCGCTATGGATTGAATGCCTCCACAGCCCATAATCTGTCTCATTGTGTTGTAAAACATCAAAGGCTTGACTTCTTTACAAATTGAGAAGAGATATAAGAAAATGTTCTTCAGATCCTTGACTTGTGTTAAAATGAAAACTGAGATCAAGAGCAAATGTCTCTGAAAGGGATAAAAATATTTTTTCTCTTTGCACAGGTTGGATGATAATAAAGTCTCTGATAGTACTGACAGGTGTAGTTTTTATGTCTACTTCTATACTCCTGGTCATATTTTCCACCTCTGAATATACTACCAAGGGCAGATAACACAGCATTCTACTTTGCTTTGACCAGGAAGTGACAATTTTTTAAGTTCATTAGTTTGTATCAACAGCTAATCTGCTCATACTTTTGGCTTTTTGCCAAAAGCTTTTGGCTTTTTGTTTTTTGGTTGGGTTTTTGTTGTGGTTTTGGGGGTTTTTTTGGCATATTCAGAAATATTTTAATTTCTGATCAAGGCCACATGAGACCATTGACAAAGACTGAATGAAGTCTACCAAAATCTACATTGTTTTTAATCTTTATATCCTGTACACTACTATGATATTCCTCCATCTAGGGAATTTCCAGGGTTTTGCTGTACATACATGATTCTGGAAAATACTGAAGAAATGAAGAATGATTTTTTTTTTCAAATGGTACAGCTGTTGCATTTACAAAGTCAAGTACAGTACGTCAGATAGAACAAATCATACCTCCATTTTTAGTACATATAGACTTGAAATACAATTGGTATTTAAAGTTAATGCATGTCTCCATTTCTTTTAATTGTCATACAATAAGGATTATGCTCTCATAAGAGATCTGTGAGCTAGCACAGAGTTTAATTTGATCTTTTAGCATATAATGAAAATGCAGTCCTTAGGGATTCTGACATAATTGAAGTTCATCTCTAATGTTACTGAATTCAATTTGTGTGCCGTTTTCTTTTTTTTTAATGAGAAACAATTGTAAGACAATTATACATGTGCAAAGAGAAAGAAAAAGGAGAAAAATAAACTATATAAAATCTCTCTTTTTTATATTTAAACATCAATGCTGACTAAAGTCGATGAAATGAGAATAAATATTGTACAATTTATAATCACCCTTCTATGTCTTGAGCTAAGAATAAATTTAGTTTAATATGTATTTTAATAAGGCAAAACATCTAGACCCATTAAAGTATATCCAGAATAATATCCTTTTAATACAGTTGAAAAAATGCTTGAACTTGAGTACATAAGCTTCTGATGTACGGCTTAATTTTAATAATTGCTAACAATGAAATGAAACTTCCCCGAGAGTTATGTGAATTTAATGTGTTTTGTAAAGTTTGTTTCTGTTCATTTACTACATGCCAAATGCATATGATAAAATAAAATTTAAATAAATAAATGTAAAGAAAGAAAAAAGGGGGATGGGTGGAAAATAAATTGCTGTACCTTCAGATATATAGGGCAGTGCTTATCTGCACTTCTTATGAGTCACATACGTTTTTTCAAATGAACTACCCCAATAACAAGGGAAGGGAAGGGAAGGGAAGGGAAGGGAAGGGAAGGGAAGGGAAGGGAAGGGAAGGGAAGGGAAGGGAAGGGAAGGGAAGGGAAGGGAAGGGAAGGGAAGGGAAGGGAAGGGAAGGGAAGGGAAGGGAAGGGAAGGGAAGGGAAGGGAAGGGAAGGGAAGGGAAGGGAAGGGAAGGGAAGGGAAGGGAAGGGAAGGGAAGGGAAGGGAAGGGAAGGGAAGGGAAGGAGAATTGCTAAGAAGGAAAGGAAGTATATTAGAAAAAAAGTAGATACAAAAAATATTAAACAAAAGGGCTTGGTAGAAAATGGCTCTCTAACACCATAAACAAATTCAATCTAAAATGTCCAGTCATAAGTTTCTTTCAGAAAATCTGGGAGTTACTAGCAGGAAATTTGGTAACACATACTGTTTCTAAAGAAAGTAAACATAGACTACATATTGTGATATCACTGCTGTAGGCATTCTAAGTATAGACTTTCCATATCTGTCATGCAGTTTTCTAAAAGAAGAGGGAAGAAGAAACACACATTCTCCCAACTACTACTCCCATATAGTCAAGAGTGAGTATACACTTAAATATAAATGTGTTTCATTAAGTTATGGATTCGGGGATAAAATTTGTTTAACTATCTTCTGCATCTTCATCTGTGTATCAGCTGGAAAGGCCCACATTTAATCTTCCCAAGCAAAAAAGTTACAAAATTTCATGCATTCATGAAAAAAGATCTGTTACGATCAAGACCTCTTTTGAGGTAACTGGACAGATTACCATGTCCTATACCCAGGTTTTTGTGTACATTTGAACTTTGGTAAGTATGACAAAAAGGTTTATAGATGAAAACAGTACAGATTTCTATACTTCAAAAACTTCTTTATAATCATTGGAGAGAACTCAGCTCTTCTAGGGTGACTTTAATTTGAAATCTTGTAGATTATTAATTTTAAAGTAAGGAAAAATTACATAAATAACCATGGGACTACAAAAGAAGAGGGAATAGTTTCAGATTCTAGTTTAGAATTCATAGAGATGCCTGACTACATTCCTGAAATTTGTATCTAAGTTCATGTGAAACATCTGTTACAAAGACTACATCTCTAACTTATCCTATTACTTCAGGTTTCTAGATGTATCTGAGCACCATTTTGTCTCACAGATGCTTTGAACATCTATTTAAACCAGTATTTATGTTTTTTTTTTTTAATTTTGAATAATTTCTTCTACTATCCTAGCATCTACAAACAGCCCCTCCACAGAGGTAGAAAGACTACTTAAATTAACATTATTGCTAAAGAAATGCAAATTTTTGGTTGAAGATGTTTCTGCTCATGGCAGGACGTTGGACCAGATTTTTTTAAGGCCATTTCCAACCTAAACAATCCTACAATTCTATGATAAGCCACTGGTTCAAAATGGCAGATCTATTCTCTGACTACTAACCAGATATGAGGCAATTTCACTTGGAAACTGAATGAAATCAGCCACATTAGATGCTGGAGTTTTTAATTTCATAGATCTAGTTTTAGCTCAGCAAACTCTTTAGGCATTTAAATGGGATTCACCTCTTAATTCCAGATGCTTAGAATACACACAGACATCTGAGTTAGGCACTGCAGGCTATCATTTTAGTCACTTACCCTTTACTGCTGAAGGATAAATATGGATACATTTAGGAAGTGATTCTTTTAATCTTAAAGTAGGTACCTGCAAAAGGGTACACTAATTTATCCTCAGAAGTATTTATTTGTATTTATTGATCATAAGGTAAAGTGAAGATGACTAGCTCAGTATATAGAATTATAACATTAGGGGAGAAAAATTGACACATTTGCACATGTGGTGTTTCAGGAATTTTGACAGACTGCTGAATGAGGCAGGGCAGAAAATGTGTAGTCAACATGAGGGGATGGGCAACTAGAAAACTCTCTGGCAGTCTCCAAGGGGAAGGAATGGAAATCTGAAGATTAATTTGAATTACTTTTTAAATTATTGCAGGAAACATTGTATTATTTTCTCCAGCTTTCTTATTTTCAACTAATCAATAAGGTGTTAATTCAGACTGTGTTTTGCATAATTACAGTGAGATTTACCTTCAGCTACTTGCTACCAATAGATTAACTTTGTGTTAGCAGTGTTTTGGGTTTTTTTTCTTCTTTTTCTTCTCTGAAAAGCACATGCTGGTAACTTATGAAATAGAAGTTTCTTTCTGCAGACATCAAGATTTTTTCCCCTTGAGAGGATGGACTTGCACCAAGAATTAAAAAAAAAAAAACAAACACTCAGGGCTGTAACAATACTTGAAACAGACAATCCTCAAGCTAGTGCATGCAAATGCATTTACACCATCTGTAGATCCATGCTCAGGCCTTTCTTCCCAGTGCAGCATTTACTTGCAGCCTTGAGAGATCTAGTCACATGAGGGATCTACTGTGAATTCAATTAATAGTTGTTGACCATCAGTGGGCTTTCTCAGGCCACACAGAAGCAGCTCAAGTGCAGCTGCCTGGGAAAGGGATATTGCATGGAAGACTTAGAGGTATGGATGGGGTCATGATAAATCCTGTTTTGGGGAGTTAAAGGCCACAGCCATCCTTGCTGAGCTTCAGAGGCAGACCAGTAGTGGAGAGCTGAGGTCCAGAGAGAGGTGGCTACAAGGAGATGAGAGCCAAGGGAGAAGCGGAGATGATGAAATTATGAAGTTTGTTAGTTTCATAATAGGTGCCTTGCATAGGTATTACCTGTTCAATGCATCTTGGTTGACATGACCTCTGTTCCCATGAACAGTGACAAATTAAAACAGTAATTGATTCATATTCTGTCTGCACTCAGCAAAAACAACTACAACAATACCAAAAAATACTCAAACCAACTAAATGCTGCACCCAGGAGTGAGATAGTTTTTCAAAGTATTTCCTTGCCTCTCATGGAAGTTTTGATAGTGTTTTCCAGTAGCACTCATGTATATGTGTGTGTATATATATATATATATATATATATAGCATAACCTTGTGAAGACTGGAAAAGTTAATCATGTTACAAGACATGATGAAAGTTTCTGAAAGAAAAACATAATCCAGAAAAAGAAAGTCAGGGCTGGGCTTTTGGGGTTTTTTGTTGTTGTTGTTTTTGGTTTTTTTTTTCTGATTCTTGTTTGGTTGGTTTGTGGTTTTTTGTTGGTTTGTTGTTTTAAGTAACACCAGAACACGTTGCTATATATATTTTTCTAGGCAGAAGTTGTCAACCTGTTTATCTTCAGACTTCCCATATTTATTTTATTCCATCTGAAATCTTCAGCACCTTATCAGAAAGATAAAAGAATTAACTTTTGAGAATTGTGAAACACCATGATAGAATAAATAATTATTATAATTATTATAAATATATTATATCTGAATTAGCAGAACCCTGGACAGTTCTATAATTTACAGAATAGAATAGATTCCTCTAGAGATAAAGAAAAGGTGAAATGAACTCAATAATACTTTGCAAAGATGAAATACAGAGATAAAGAGTGCAGTCCCTAAAAGTTAATATTATCAATACCACAATGATTTTAGAATTCTCCCCAGACATTAGTTAGGATGTTTGTTGATCAACACATGTATATTCATATTTTTAGAAATTATTGCATTCGTACAATTTCACAAGACTTTCTGCAAGATCTTTTTTTGTTTTTGTTGAACTGTTTAACCCTTGCTTTTTTGATCAATCAAGTCAAAGCAGGCAAAACGGACTTTTTGACATATGTTGTACTTTTGCCATGCTTAAATTGACATATTGAATTATGGCTGTCAATCAGTTCCTTTATCTGGAAGGTATAGAGAGCATACCTGTAGTTTAAATCCCAAAGAGCAGCTGTTCCCATGAACTGCAGTATGGTTAAGGAGGTCTGTGAAATATTTCATGCTGATACACACACAGCTTGACAAAAGAAAAAATAAACATAGATGTTCCTTGCGATGTTAAAGAGACAAAACAAAGTGAAGAAAAGCACAAAAGAAAACACACCAGAAGAAAAAAATATCAAATTCATTTGTGTTGTCCTAACTGTGAAGGTTACTGTGAGCCCCTTTAAATTTAAATTCTTGTCTTGCAGTACTTTAGAGACAGTTATTTGGAGTACTGCTTAGAACCTGAAATATTTACCCAGACATTGGCTTTCTGCACATCATATAGCTGAACATGTTTTAAATGCCAGAAGGTGCATCTTGACATAAGGCTTGCTCTGTTCTTTAAGGAGTCCTTTTAGTCCTCGTTTCTGTTCTTCCAGTTCTGTTAAATGATTATGTAGGTCTTCAGATCCAAGAAAGTAAATGAATTTAAAACACTCTCTTGTTTTCTGCCTGCCTCCTAAATGCCACACATCTGTTTAACTAGGACAACAGGGTGGACATTTCCAGAATAAATACAGTTGTTCACACAAGGATATCTGTATTTCCAGAAAGGAAGTTCCTCTTTGGAGATTTGCACAAATTAAAATTGTCTGTATAAATAATATTTTCCAACCAAAACAAAGATTACATTCTGCATAGTTAAATTAGGATTTGCATTTTGAAAAACTGTCTTGTCTTTCTTGTTGCTATTTACTTCTACATAAAAGTAATTAACTCTTCAGTGAACAAGCACCAAAGAAGTTTTGCCAAGGGCAGAATGATCATCAACTTGTTCTAGCTGTTACTGCTTGAGCAGGGGGCTTGGACTAGATCATCTCAGAAAGCATCTTTCAACCTAGATGACTCTTTTTCTATGTGTATAATACTGATGATTCAATACGTAATTAGAAAAAACTAAAAAAAAAACACATACCAAAAAAAACCCCCAAAAAAACCACCAGAAAAACTTGTAGTACTTTCACTTGCAAAGTTACTACCAGGTCTTTGATACTATACACCAGAAGAAAAGCATCAAAACCTCGCTCTGAGATTTTGCACTGCACTCTGACTAGAAAGGCATTCTGACCATATCAGGATATTCCTTAGCTTCTCTTTTGTCAGTATTAGGTCAGGAAACAGGAGTGAAAGGCATTTGGAATTAATAACCCAGCTACTTAGCTGGCATATTATGTTTTTAGAGTTGTCATGATATTTGAAATTTTTCACCAGCTTCCTTAGAACTGGTAACCAATGTTTTGGAAAATTAAGAGACCATATCCATCTTTTTGGGAAAAAGAAAATCTCTCTTAAGAAGCATTCTTGAAGTAACTATTGGAATTTTCACTTTTGATGGAAAAGCTTACAGAACACAGTTTTTTCTGTAAGCCTTATCTTCTATAGCAATAAGAGGTACTGCAGATACAATTAATTTCATATTGCAGATCCATTCCATCTTAATACTTTCAGTAACATCAAGATATTTGAGTAACATACTCAAATGTTTTCCACACCTGTTCTGGAAGGAGAGAAGAGTCACAGAACAAAAAAGTGACTGTATATTCTATTATTAATTACCATGTGGAAATAATGACAAGTAACTTACTTTTTATAAAGATATCATAGTGTAACTTAGGTTAAAATGAGTTGTATGCTGCAATTACAATGTGAATGGATAATTTTTTAAAGTATCTTGGGAACCATGTACACTACCAAAGAACTTTAAATGCCCCTATATTCAAGTGACAAAGAAAAAAATAAAACAGCAAAACCATCAATTCAATAAAACATTTGAGCTGAATTTCAGTGCATAGGAAAGCAAAGCTCTGGCTTTGCCTCTTCCCAAGGATACACTAATTTACAAAACAATGCTCCTTTATGTCACACAACTCTTTACAAGATGATCCTTCATGAGCTCTTTTTTTAAACTTCCATTCAACAGTGAAGTTTTTCACATTATTGACTTTTAGCACAACATGCTTTCATGTCATGGAGCAATTTTATTTCTCAAAAATAGTATTTATGAATTTCATTGTGAAACAATCAGTTTAACCACTGCAGGTAATACAAGCTCTTTATAGTATTGAAAATCAAATTAGATTGGTGTTTTTCTGAACATTACTCTGATTCAGCAGATTAACTTATCCTGAGGCCTTATCCTCAACTAACAAAACCCAAAATGAAATTTCTTTTTGTTTGTCAACATCATATATCTTTCTACTCCTAGATATCCCAGATGCCTTCTAGTGATTTCTTTTAAAACAGCTAATCAAGTTTCTAACCAGTAAGTTATTAAATAGAATTTCATTCTATGCACAAGACTGCAAGTTCTTAAAATCCCAGCAAGGCCCCTCATTTTAGGTACTTCAATCTCTATTGAAGTAAGATGTGCTTTGTATTGAAAAATTAGTAGATTATATGCTTGCAATTATCTTTTTTAATTTCAGAATCTATGAATTTCTGACCGATTAATTAGTAAAAAGAAATGGTGGTTACTTCAAAGTAAAATATGGGAAAAGGGTCTAATTATAAGTCATGAACCCTTCCCAAACTAAACTTTTTTCTTCTTTAGAAATCTAGTCATTAGGCATCAAAAGTATGTCATCATGAACACATAGACCAACTTGATTATTTTCTGTATTGACAACAGAGACTGTGGGGTTCTCTTTGTCCCCTGCAATGTAGTGTTTTCTAGAAAAAAACTCAAACTACAAACAAAGAAAAAAAACCAACAAAGCTGTGAAAAAAGCAGAAAAGGATAATGAAACTGAGACTCCAATAAATAGGTATGTTAGTGATATGAATATCATAGTCAATTTTTCAAGCTGCATTAAAGGTACAATCGTAATTAAACTACTTTCCAATATGTTAATGAGCATTGTGGAAAATGATACTATAATATAAAGATAAATTCTCTTATGGATTCCATTAACTTCAGAAAGAAGATGTTACTAGAAGAAGACATCTGATGATACTTGAAAGAAAAACAGAAAATCAGTAGCCAATTTGAGAAAAAAAGTATACAAATAGGTGTTGTGAGGTTGACTACAAGCAATACAAAGTAAATTTTATATGCTTTTCCTGAAACACAGAGGAAAGCAACATACTCAGTGATGGTTTTACATAATTAAATACTTAGCCTTTATTAAAATATAAAGATTAGAATTTACTCTGCAAGAAGGAAGTAATCTCCAAGCTGAAGACATCTTTCCATTCTTAGCATAGCCTCACATTGTTTTCATGCAATGTTTTGTAACAGTGGAAGAAATATAATATTCTATACTGCTTTCATCAAATTCTGTGAAGTTTTTAAGACTAGGCTTAAGATTTCAGTCAGAAGACAAATGGAACTACATCTATTATATTCTCTTCAGATATATATTGATTAGGAGAGTCACTGCTGAATGTGATTTCACCTAAGGAACCAATGGGTCTCCTGCAGCAAAATATAAACCATGTTCAAGTACCATTCATCCTGGGTGTACTCGTCCCTTCCACCTAGACTCCTTCTCTTTTTCCCCAATCTACAAACTTCTTTTTCTGTTAAGATCTTGGGAAACCTTGGTGATAACTCTCCACTATGGATGTCTGTCTACCTGCATAATGATTTCCTGCCAAATTCAATTGAGATCTCTGTCTTGAGGAGTGACCAACAACTTAATATATGGCAAAGTGTAGAAATCCCACTTTCACAAGTAGTGAATCAGGTCATGATCAACAACAGCGAGAGGCTCGATATTTTAACTCACCAACCACTTCTTATGTGACAAATATTTGTATTCCAGTTAAAAAAAGAAAAAGTTATCTTTTAAACCCATTATTTTGGAGTTTTGGAGTTGATGGATAAACCTCTTTTATTCATACGAATGTTACATTTTATTCTGGATCCTTTTTCTTTCTATCTTAAAGGCAAATAAAAGGTACTAGAGATACTGGTTATCTACAAAGATTTTAAATAATTTTCTCTCAGGGAACTCCCTGCACAGTCATCGGAACAACAGGAAACAATTAAGAGATTACAAGTTCATGTTCTTTTTTTAATACTTCCTGCAAACTGCAACAAACTGAAGATCTATTAAGTTCAAAAAATTGCATTTCCTTTTAAAGTAACTGTGTTTGTATTCTTCTATGTAAATGGTAAAAACTACTTCATGGGATTTTGGAAATTGACCTCAAAGGATACTGCATGGTCAACAAGGGAAGTCGAATTGATATAACCTACTTAGATTTTTGTATGGCTTTTGACACAGTATCACAGTGATGTCATTTTATTGCAGGGGTTCCATACTCTTGTCTCCTATCGCAAAAGTTTCACACCTTCTCAGCGTTTCTCATGGGCATCTCCTCCAAGCACTGCCTCTTTTTTCTTCACACAGCAGCCAACTGACTCCAGTTCCCTTCTCAATCAGCCAACCCACTCTTTTATAGCACTCTTCTTCTCATTGGTCACAGCTGTGGCCCGTTAAAGTCAGGCCTGTTCCTAATCTTTGATAATTGGCCCAGCTGCAACTCCTTAGGGGTCAGATAACTTTCTACACTATCCTTATTTTCTTATATTCTATCCCCCTACACCACAGGTCATCCTCAACTCCAAACTGAAAAGAAGGCTTCGAAGGGTGGACTATTCAGTGGATAAGAAATTAGCTGGAGGGACACAGCTGTTGAGGCTGGCAATGAGTGGTGTTGCCCAGGGCTCTGTCTTGGGATCAGTGCTTCAGTGACACAGGCAGTGACATCGAGCGTACCCTCAATTTCCTGTACAGAGCAGACTCCTGAGAGGTTAGGTCAGGAGGAGTTTCACAGCATGTATTTGTCAATTTGCTGGAAAATTTTCTGCAGTTCAATTCAATAAGCCACATAATATTCCTCAGTAGTTTATTTTAAATGCACAGCATAGGAACATCAGTAAATAGAACATCAGAATGCATTGTGAATAATGACAACTAGAGTGCAAAAAATGTTTATTCAACATTCCCTGTTCTCCTGAACTTTAAAATAATTATTCATAAAGAGGGTTTTTTTAGTTGAGATGTTATTTTTTTAATATTTGCATAAAAATTTACATGGATAAAATTCCCTACTACCCACCACCTGTCCGCCTTTCCCTGGTAAAAGAACCATTTTTGTCCCATGAGGTGAACATATTTAGAAGATGTAAACATCCACATATATGCTAAATCCATGTGTGCTTTTGAAAGCTGAGTGGTGATATAATGGATAAGATGCTATATTCAAATATTGAATTGTCTGATGTACTGAGGTGCTTAAATGACCTTAAACTTTTGGGTTCACGTGAGTTTGTAATGATTTGAAAAGAAAACCTGAAGTAAAAAGATAAATACTAAGTAATTTTAGTCCAAGATTTCTTTTCATATTTCTTTTTCTTCATCAGAGTTTGCTTAAAATTCAAGGTTATTTTCAATAGCTGCTTTTGCTTTAGCTGTAATTACTTTTTTGCACTTCTGGTTTCCTCCTTGTATTGTAATGTCAGTCATGACAGAAATACATAGCATGTTACTTGTATAAAGAGCTGATTAATGGATAAACCTCAGAAAATGTTAAATTAATTATCAAATGATATAATATCAATTATTCATCCAACTTTTATGTAAATATGGAAAACTTTGCACCAGAAGAGCATTTTAAAATTGAAAAATACATGAAGGCAGAAAGTAAAAACCCTTAGATAGTTAGCTGATAAATAGATACAAAGTCCTCCTTTTTATCTTCATACTCAGCTACTTAGGTAAATGTTGAAGCAGTATTAATATCAATATCAGCTGTGTTATTATAGTACTATGTATAATCTGCCTTATAAATTTTCCACTTTGAGTTCAACCTATACATATAGTTGGAAGATGTTCCAGTCATATTAGTTTTCAAGAGTAATAACCTAGGATTAACAGAACAGAAGTGAAAAAAGTCCTCAATCTAGCAACAAATAAAACCTCCACTGTAAAATTTAAGCTGTCATTTTTGGTACAGCATGTGCATTGTTTGATAATAAAAGATCCAAAGTACACAGGTGCAGGACTTCTGATTTATTTTCACCTTCTCTTCAGTTAATAATCCATAAACTTCATGTATTACATAGCTGTGTCCTCAGGCCACTTCAGTGAGTATTAAAAGATTTCTTTTTCCAGGCTCTTGTAGAACTATAATATCCTAATAAACTTCACACACTTCATACCTAAGGTTGAAGTTTGATACTGAACTCTGTTTCATTCAGTTCTTCATCTTTTTCAGGATATAAACAACTGAAGTTCTTTATTGAAATAAAGTAAGGATATTATCTATTACTTTAGCTTTTCTTTTCTAAGAACAAATTCTTTTTAGCTTTTTAAAGTGGTAATTTGTATTTGTGAGTCTGCATTTGTCATATATGGATTATTTTTGAAGGTGAGAGCATAATAAGTTCTACGGAAAGACATTCAGTTAAAATATTTTCACTAAACCAAAATGTTGGTGAATGAAAGGCAATTTTATAGCCCTGTTGGGGGGACATGGAGGAGTTTATGGTGGACTGCAGGAGTGTATTGAGGTAAGTAATGGGTTCTGACTCGGGAGTTTTAAAAGAAGATGCATCATGTGCAAATACAATCCATTGAAATACAGATTTACATACCTGTGATACCTCTGCTCCCCTAGTTGTTTTCATTAATCCTGATTTAGGATCCTGCTGACTATGTCAGTTTGTCAGGAATGAGTGATTTAGATTGCTTAAAGGATAGCCATCAAAGGTATTAGCAAAAGCCATTTTAATATGATGTCAAAGTGCAGTTTGGCAAAGGTTCACTTTATTACTGCATGGAAGAAACATACACAGAAAAATTGGATTAGAATTGAGCTAGAATGATTGATGTAGAGACTGTGAACAAGAAAGTGTAAAGGACACGCTCCTGTTGACTTGTGAGATTCAGAGTGGATTCTGTCAATTTCTAAATTCCTAATGAAGCTTAGGTGTGGCTGGTCTCAGTCTCAGACATGGACAATGTTTATATCTAATGGAAGAAATAGAAGCAAGGGATATCTCTGCTTTGGATAAGTGTTTTTAAGTGTCAATTACAGAATCTCAAATCTTTAATGTTTTTGCTCAAGGACAAAGTTAACTGGTGTGCAATGCAGCAGCAATTCAAGAAGAGCTCAAATTTGGCTCATTCAAAGATCTGCCATTAGTAGAAGTTCTGTCTGAGCCAAAGAGCAACTCTGAGAGGTATCCCAGCTCAAGAGGATGTTACTGCCATCCAGCCACACTTCCTAGAATGGATAGCTCAACGTGCATACGTACATCAAACTACCCTGTATTTCCTAAGGGTTTTTATCTGAGTCTCTAACTTGTTATCATGAGTCTGGACACATAAAATAAATTAAAATGGGAATAATGTGGCCACTGGAATATAACTACAGCAATAAGGTAAAAAAAGCTAGAAGACTATTATTTAAAAGCAAGGAATGCTCTGGGATATGGTTTACATAACTGACTTTGAAATCTCTTGCAGTCTGCAGCTATTTGGCTGTTGGATACGAGTATGCTTTCCAAGCTTACTGCCACAGGGAACTTTGAAAAATAAAATCAAAAGCTTCCTCTCAAAGTTGTAAATATAAAAAGAGTACAATGTCACAATATGATAATAACTTTCTTTCACCCAGAGGCCTTTAAGTTCTGATGTATGTGGTAGCACAGGCACATTTGCACCAGCTTCAGTACTGCTCTTTCCAGAGTTATGGGAAGAATAGCATTTTAGCCACATCCCTGTTGCAGTGTTGCCGTGTATTTAAACAATTCCTCACCATTTAGATTCTGGGAAGCAATTCATTATAGCTCATAATTGCACTTCAAGTATCTTGATATTCTTAAAGAAAAAACTAGACACTTTTAATATGGCTTTATTTTACACATCTCTACACCTTTTGAATTTATATAGTTGTACACTGAGAGAGATTAATTTCTATAAATGTTTAGATTGTTAATTTTCTTTTTCATTTAACGAAATCATTCATGGTACATCATGCATGCACATATACCTATGTTTATATGTGTGTTTGCATACACATACATGTACCTCATGTTTAATATGGAAACTATAATTAAGGTGCTGGATTGCTAAACAAAAACTAGTTTCCTGGTCCCAACAAAATGCATGAGAACTTCCAAATCAATTTACTAAAGTGATCATGGGAAGCTTCTCTAGCAATAATCTGTTCTTGGTCCTGGAGAAGCTATTCTCCGGCAGGAGGAGAATTTAGGATTCCTAAGAACAAGTTTCCCACTCTCAAATGTGGCTTTATTCAATTCCTTCTTCCCCAGATTCTAGTTGTAACATAGCCCAGCTCAGAAGTTAATCAAGAGGCAAGATAAAGAAGTTGAGATAAGCTGAAAGAATCTTGATGAAAATCTGCCTCAAAAGTGTCTTAGAAGGAACTGCCATGCTAGGTATTGCCAGTTCTGTTTTGCAGTCTTAATTGCTATTCAATATTGAAAATAAAACCTCCTTCTATGCTTTTTCTTACAACCCAAAATTAACCAGTCCCTATCTTCCTTGACTTTTACCAGAGAGCTGATTCTTAAGGAAGAATGGAACTACCTCCTGTCTTGGTTTGAACCCAGTCAGCAACCAAGTCCCCACAGCCAGTCATTCACTCCCCCGCCAGCAGGACTGGGGGCAGAATTGGAAAAGTAAGAACACTTGTGAGTATGGTTCAAAGCAGTTTAATAGGGAAAGAAGAATCTGTGAGTGCAAGCAAAGGAAAGCATGGAATTCACTCACTGCTTCCCATGGGCAGGTAAGTGTTCAGCCATCTCCAGGAAAGCAGGGTCCCATACATGCAGTGGTGACTTGCAAAGACAAACAACATCACTCTGAGAGTCCACCCGTTTTTTCTTTCTTTCTCCCCTTCATATGGGTTGATGTCAGTTTGGTCAGTTGGGGTTATCTGTGCATCCCCCCAAACTCCCAGGCACCCCCAACCCCTTGCCAGTGTGGCAGTACAAACAGTAGAATAGGCCTTGGCTCTGTGTAAGCCCTGCTCAGCAGTAACAAAATCTCACCTATTTTATACCAACCCTGTGTTCAGTACAAATCCAAATTTAGGCCCATACCAGCCACTGTGAGGCAAAAACTCTACACCAGCACACTGGTACAAAGAGCAATGCAGAAGATAACAGCTACCAAATGAAAAGCTGTATTCAGAGAAGAGTTTAAACATTTGGTAGTAAAACAACTGAGAATCTTTTGAGATAGCTTTCTGTAAACAGAGACTGCATAGACAGAAACTGTCTCTGTAGACAGAAGCTGTAGAGGTGGATTTAAAGAATCACTTGTGCATACTCAGTGAGCACTGACTATCCTGAACATTAATGGGACTGGGTTCCTAGGGGGAAAAAGATGCATGCAAAGAAAATATGCATCATAATGGATATATTAGGACTGGAGCTGGGAGGTTATTAGATAGATAAGTAGCCTTTCACGTATTCTCTATGTTTTTTTCTGAAATTTGACTTTGTAATGTTAGTACTCCTACACTACTTTCTTTTTCATATTTGTTGGAATTAAATAATTCATTCACACTTTCTCTCAAATATATATAAATCTGCTGCAAAGAAAATAAATAGAAATGGTGACTACAATAGAAGTCCTTATGTTTTTCAGTACTTTTGCTTCATTAAGAAATGTAACTGATAAATCTAAACCACCTTCTGTGATGTTTTGGAGACACACACACACACACGTATATCTGTACCTATATAGAAAAAGTGTATCAATAACATATTGATCTTTTAATAATTCAGAAGTGGGTATCCACATGGAAAATTTTGTACAGGGAATCAAAATTAAAATCGTTTAAAAAAGGAAAAAATAAATAGAAAACTCCACTCAAAGATAATACAACAGTAAGTTCTGCTTTGTAGGCATGGTCAAGGGTTGTGACTTTGCTCCTGACATTATTGTTGAAAAAATACTTTTGGAGGCTACATTGACATGCCCTCAAACATATATTTAAAATTATTTGATAGGATTTCATAAACAGACCTGTCAAAATCAGGGAATATTTTGCTGCATGCACTCAGGAATAGTTATCATGCTGGTCATGTTGCAAAGAGCTTGCAATACAGAAATGCAACGTCTATGTCATAGATTCACTCAATCCAATAATAATGTTTATTATTTATTTTATTTAGCATTTCTTTCCTAAAAAATGCAACCAATTGTTTAGGCAAGATTGTAGCTAAGTAAACAAATTCCTAACCTTTTGTTCAAGAAAAAGACTCAACTTCTTAATCTTAAAATCTGAAGAGTGGATGGACACCACTGGGGAAAGGCTGAAAGACTAAAGACATGATTTAGTGGACAGGAAATTTATAAAAATAAATTACTTTTTGATAAGAGATTAATTGAGCTCCTAAAGTAATCTAATTTTTCTGATTCCTTATGAGTAAATTCAGAGTTTTACCTACTTATTTTAGTAATGGGAGAAAAGATTTTGAAGGCACAAAAAGCAGTCAATCATGCAGGCTTAAATGACATTTGAAAAATTTCTGTGGAATTCTTTTCCCAGAATAGGTTCATACTTTCTTCTGAATAACCTTGGTTCTTGGAATGCTCTACTCTGATTTGCACCTCCATGTCAGAGTCTCCAATTAACTTCCTATTACAGGTAAAAATAATTTTGTTCTTTTGCTGCTCCTGGTCTTATTCTTTATCAACATTTATTTTCCTTGTGTTTTAATATTTGGAAAGGGGTGTTGTTCAGCTATTTTTTCAAGTAAAGAATATTTCCACCAAGAGGTGCTCTTTTTTTGAAATATCCAGATCCAATTCTATGTGAAATGGCAAAATGTAGGTGGAGAATGCATTTGCTTTGCAGAATCTCCATGACTGATATTATACTGTTAATATTGAAAAGGAGAGGTAAATAAAAGGAAAAATAGGCAATCTAACAGAAAATTCTTCTTTGGCAAATGTTCCTGCAATTACTCAGCTGCTTTTGATTGCTCTGGATTTTTCTTAATTCTTCCTTATTGTTCTCTTCTACTAGAAATATGTTTATGTGTAGTGAAAGCGCTTATAACCTGCAGAAACATCAAAGTTTGCCTTGCTTGTCTAGAACTGAGCACCTCTGTTTGCATGAGAAATCAAGTATGTCAAACAATTATGTAATTGCTTTAGAGATTTCTGGAGAGAGCTGATTAACTTACTGCTTATCTTTCTGTTGAATAAATACTACAGCTGAGTCAGGAATTCAGTATGAGAGGAAAATTTCATAAGACTGGCTATTATGAGTAGCTGATTATATTCCCACTGCAGAGGGTGAATGAATTAGTCCCTGGATCTCTCAAGACATCTTTGAGTAATCTTGCAATACAGCAAATGTATTCCTCAGCTATTGATTTTGTCCTAACAGTTTACAAGGGCCTTGCTCCAAGACAGTTCCTAGTCAGATGGCTGATAACTAAGAAGGAATGCCTCACATAAACATGTTTTTCTTGTAGCCTGATTAAATTAAAAGTCATATTTTCCAAAAACAGTCATTAAGATTCCATGAAACTGAGTAGTACAGGGCCTATTAAATATTTAATTTATCTGAACGAATTCTTTTCATAGAACCAAAAATTTGAAAAATAATTTAGATTAGAAGAGTCTTTTGGATGATATGCAATCCTCAATTGTCATTTTTGGGGATTTTCTTCAGTCATTGAAAGAATTTGGAAATAAGATCCCTTTAATTTTTTTTTCCTACACACACACACACCTCATTTGCTAAGAGCACTTCCTAAATGATTTGTTTATCCCATGTACTAGAAATTTAAACCTCTAAAATTCTGCATTTTATCTGGTTTAAGTAAAACTTTCTGCATAACACATTTTCATATATTTAAAGCGTGTACTATTTCTCTGTTCTGCATTAGAACCATAACACTGATAGGTACATATAAATATTTTTATTCATAATCTTTTTCTGAGTTTTGAATTTTTGTCTGGTGACAGTGATTACACATACCCTTTTTTGTGCATAAGAAAATAGTTTTCTCTATTAGAAAATAGATTTTTAGGTATGAAATAAATTTCTATTAATGTGGTAAGAAAACATTTCTTGCCACTTTATGAAAAGGCATTTGGAAAAAATTTAGGAGAACTGAATTAAATCCTATGGTATAGAGAAAATACAAGGACTCTTTTTTTTTTTTTTTTATGCGGCAGTTACACTGAGCCATCCTGGTAATTGCATCAAAGCTTTAAGTTTTGCCAAAATTTGTTCAGTAGAGTGCCTGTGAAGTTTTTTTCTTACATCTTTGGAAGTTGTACTATTTGCTTCAGGAGACTAAACACCTAATTTTTAATTTTTTTTAATTTTTGTCTTTTTAAAAATTTCCATCTTCCATTTAAGCACTGTGTGTGGTTTTTTTTCCTGTTTAAGAATTTTAATTATGGATCTGATCTCTGACACTATATGACATATAAGCCAGTGATTAAAAAAAATAAAATTGGTCCTATATCATAATTCAGGAAAAGGCTCCTTTAAAACTACTGATGTATTTTGTTAGTGAAGAATTACCTAAGTTCCCCTGAATTTGCTTTCTCTCCCTTTGTCTTTGTGAAGGTACTTTTCTTTTTTATACTCGGCTGTATTTAGACAACTTATGTGCAAACATTTCAGATAACTCTGGATTTCAAAGTAGGTGACAATGAGACATTTTCAACAATATCTTTCACCCTTTTTGAATTACTGTTCTATTCAGAGCAAACATACCCTAAGATATATTTCTTTATTTGAAATAAAAGGACTATGAAATAGGAGCTTGATTCAGCTCACAACTGAAACTATCAAGCGAATTCTTTTTTTAATAAACAAAGGATTCCATACTGAACATTCTAAAATTGAGAATATTGTTAAAATAATTAAAACAGCAGCAACAACAACTCAGCTTTTCATCCACCCAGATCTACTATTTATGTAGCTATCAAATATCTCAGGCTAAGAATTTCTGTAAAAACATAGTCTAAATAATTCCTGACATATTTGTTATAACAGCTGGTTTCTTTGTAAACTGCTGTTAAACCTTGGCCCAAGGTTCTTCTCTACACTCCTTCCTTAGACAAAATACAGCAACATATTTCAAAATTATAGCACTTGCTATGTTTCTCAGATTTTTATGTTTCTTTTCACCATTTTTATGCACTGTCAAAAGGCACAAAAATATTACTGCAGTAAGGCTTATATATGAAGAGTGTACATATATTATTAAGATAAACATAGAACAAGACGTGCTATGTGTTTTTCAGTTCTTGCTGTTGCTGCACTATCCAGCTGTCAAATTCTGAATAATACTCTAGCATTTTAGAAACATTACAAATGTGTTATGAGGGCTCTAATATCTCACAAGGTAGTTTTATATCCCAATAAAAGCTGCATTTACATTTGGTTGTTTGTATTTTTACGCTCCTTAAGTGCCCAAAGAGTGAGTATAGGACGCTCTGTATTTATCGCAGTGAGGTCAAGAGAGAGGCAGTCTCTCTGCAAAGCAGCTGTACCTTTGCATATCATGGTTTCATAGGTGCCCTCAGTCTCACCTTCAGACAGACAGCTATTCCCTGCGCCAGCTAATCCAGCCTGGGTGTCCCTCAGCAAACTGTCAATTATGTTAAACTGTGTCAACCTGTATGTATTGTGTAATTTTCCATTCTGAATTATTGTCTACTAAATAGAGTCAGCAGCAAATATTGAACTCTTGCCATACACTCTAGGGGAAGCAATGTAGAAAATTTATGCATTCTTTTAACATCAGCCAACTGGCCTCTTGCAGAGATGTGGAGAGTTATAAAAGTTATACAAAAGTATTGCATATACTATAAAGCTTTATGAAAGCAACAAATACAGTATTTTTCATTTACTACATTAACAACCCATTTAGTGCGCTGTTGCCATTGAGACCAAGTAATGTAAATGCTTAACAGAAATATCTCCATATTTTCATTATACTGCAAGACAGATCATGTGCTTTCATATCAGCAAAATTAGCCAAGGAGGGGTCTGATACCCAATTCAAGTAAATTGCTATCCAACTATCAACTACAGAAATTCAGTTTACAGCTCAGTTTAGCAGTTGAGTATCTGCACTGTGATAGTCTTCTCTTAGGAGCATAAATTCTTTAGATGTAGTTTACTTAACTATTCAATTCAACTGTTACAGTTATAGTATTCTATGGAAATTTCTTAGGTAACTTTTTATTTTTAAAAAAATTAATACATCAGTTACACAATTGTACTGGCTTTAAAGATTTCATTAGCTGTAAGGGGGAAAAGTTGTAAAACTGTTTAGCCAAGCAAATAGTAAAAATGAGACCACTGCAAATATGTGCTTAAAAATAGTAGTGGATATAATTTTTTAAATCTGCAGTATGCATTAATAGTCATATTGTTTGTTTAGGCTTAGCTATTCCCCCTGCTTTGCTTTCCTGATTGCTTTTTTTACTCCATTCTTTGCAAAATAATTTGTAGAAATTTATTAATCTCCCTATAGATATCTTCTTACTGAATGGTCAGGCAAAATGTACCTTGAAATATTTTTTCCCTGTTCAATGAAACAAATATTTAAACCACTTTTATTCCATTTATTTTTATTATTTTTAATGCATAAAAATAATTAGTTAACTACATTATTAGCATCCAGAACACAATTTCTCAATGTTCTTATTAAGAAGAAAATAATTAATATGCTCATACATGAGCTACTTCAAAGGAAACCATTGAAACCACCAAGGATAACAATATTCTTTTGCAGTGTAAACAAAGGCAATTGAATAAGTGTAACTTGTTAGCAATTAACTTAACCTGAACACTACTTAGACTACCTTCAAAGCAATGTGTGGCTTTTAAGTACATTCAGCCATGCAGAACAAGAAATGTCAAAGGAAAAGGCTAATAGTTTCATAGGAAACCTTAGGAGCAACAATACATAATAAGCATCATGAGGCTTGACAGCTCTAATCTGTTGTAGGTAACCTTGAAACTTGCAAGGACAGGCTGGTATATTAGAATGTTTTATTTGAGCAGTCATAAAATAAACTGTTCAGATTTTATTGGATGTATTTGCATAAAAGAAATTTATCCAATCAAGTTTCAAAAATGTAACTTAAAATAGCATCTTTGTGAAGTTTTAGAGAAAAGTACTTTTTCTCTTTAGCCTCTGTTTGAACCTTTTGTTTCCTTCTCTTCTGCATGATGCAGATCTTAATCGACAATACATAAGCCCCAGAAATGAAATGTTTACTTGTGCTTTAAGGCATGACCCTTTGACATAAAAAGTCGGGTTTTGATGAAAGACATAAATAAAATATGGTTGAAAGACCTCCCACCCTTTTCTCAATTGTACTTTGGACTTTTTTGAAAAAAATAAATTAATCTTCCTGCTTCCCCTGATACCTCATTAAACTGCAAGGTGTTTCTCCTCATAGACAGAATTAACCAAAGCAGTTTCAAATTGCTTAGGTAATTCCATGAATAATTTTAGACATGGTAGAGCCTAATTTTTGGGTATATTTTCACTATATGAAATCTATTGCCCAAGTTGTGCTCTGCTCAAGCAGTAAGCTGCCAATGCCTATCTATAGAAGGAGAAATTAGGCTCCTAACACTTTTATGTACACTGATAACTGGGCCACACACAGTTATCAGTGTACATAAAACACAAAAGTTCCATGTCTCTTCAGGACTTAACACAGTTCTCTAATAGGGTACTTAATACTTCTGCACAATACCAACTTATTTCTAGAAAACTTTCCTGTCTATTTCACAGAAATTATAAAATTAAACAATGGGAAGTTGGCAGAAACAAACTGCCAAAGAGTAGGAAAGGACTTATTGTTTACCTCATTACAGCAGTAGGCATCTAATTGTGGGCAGCACTGGGCATTCATCTCTCTGTTTTCTTGGGTCAGGCTTCTTTCCTAGACCTCTGAAAACAGGGCTGAGGCTTAACCTATTGATTAGAGCAACGCTAGTCTTGTGGAATAGCAGAGATAGAAGAGTATATTTCCATTGCCGTGCTTGGAACAGATGTGCTAACCAAATATTTTTTAAGCTATGGCTTTTCTTGAAGCTGTTCCACTGAAATATATGCAGAGTAGCAAAACAAGGAAATTAGTCCAGATGTTCAACCAGTTGTTATCTAAACTATCAGACGGTAGGACCACTTGTACTTTCCCCAGTAAGACCACTCTAACTTTACCCCATCTGTATTTCTTTCCTCAGAGAAATGTTACACAACTTAATTGTTAAGACATTTAGCTCATAGTACCTTAGAGACTAATGATGAGTAGATCATCTGCACCATGGCTTAGATGTCCTTTCTCAGTTGTTCCAAATTAGGCAGAGAAGAAAGGAAACCTAGAGGCGAAATACATTGGTTCTTGTTATGCACTTGAATTTCTAAACACAGGCTTGACTCCTACGCCTCTCTTTAGAAACATCACACATCATAGTGTCATGAATCACCCCTAAAAGATTCAAAAGAACCACTCCTTAAGATTCAAAAATGCTCATTAGTCAAAAGGTGCTATGAAGGTCAGAAGATCCACAAACACTCAGAGTGTTTAATTAGTAAATTACACATATGGCATGGAAATTGGTCTTAGTCTCTGATCTACTATATGGGCACATGGCAGTGGGTTTTGAACAAGGGTACAGGGAAAGGGAAAAGAAAAAGTAAAGAGGTTGAATAAAAAGGGAGAGATGAATTAAAGAAAGGCAAAGAGACAAAAAGAAGAAAAGAAGGAGAAAAACAGACGGTAAAAAATAAATCCCTAGCCCTTGTTACAGCATCAAAACAGCTGATGGGATGCCAATCTCAGAGCTGACCCAGCTGAGGGGATGCCAGTTCTGGTTTCAGCATCAATCCAGTTGATAAGCTGCAACGCAGTTAACTTGGTCCAGCTGATGGGATATTCAGGGTCCAGGGCCACTGCCTGGACCATGAGGGGTACCTTTTTAAGAACATGTTTCTCCATGCCAAAGACAGGTTTCCTGCTTTATATATTAATTAGTCCTCATGTGTAGTCTGTTCTTTTAGGGCTTTGTGGAAAGGGGTCAGAGAGCTCTGGGGGTCTTTGGCGGTCCCAATCCCCCTGTACAGTCTATGTCTACTTCCACTAATCATTCCTGAGCTTAGGCTGTACTGTGATGTTTTTCTTTCTCATGGAAAATGCTGCCTTATCTCCACCTGCCCCCCCTTCTCCAGCCAAAACTTCTTTCTCATAGCACGTTAATACCAACAATCCTTGACTATTACCAACAATTCTTGTCTGCTGTTACTGACAGCCCTTGGCTGGCTTCTCAGCCATCTGGTTAGCAGTGTTTGAGACATATTCAGTAACCCCTTATCTTCTGGGAACTGAGGGCTCAAAAGGATCTTTCTGTGGACTGCTGTTTGTAGGGTTGTTAGAGTGTAAGCTTCATATTTATCTCAAAGGAGCAATTTACATTAACTTAAATGTGATCAAATAAACTGAATCGGATTAACCGCTTTCTAAAAATGAAGGGAATTCTACTGGTTATGAAAGGAGATTATGTCCCAGTGACTAGAATCTAGTAAGTACTGGATGCATATAGCTAGAGCAGATGAATTCTAATCTGTTGTTTTGGGTTTTGTTAATACCTGTTCTCAACATCTACTTACTAGACTATTAAGCATGTCTTTGTCCTTTCTGTGAGTTAGACATTAAAACTTACATTGGAGACTGATGTAGAATAAAAATGGTGAATTTCTAAGTCCTGATGGGTTTTGGAAACTGGTCAGCTGATAATGAGCTTTGTCTTGGAGCAGAAATATGGAAAATTATCGGGTGGGGGGGGGGGGAATCACTATAATCACAAGGGAAACAGAACTCATGAATTTAGATATTTAATTAATTATTTGCACGTTTAGGCAGCAACTGAAACTGAATTTTTAGGATTTCAGCAAGTCCCTTTCTTAGAATTAGCCCCAGACAGATATAATACTTATGTCCCTTTCTGAATTAAGCTATTGCTTTGAAGCAAAACTTTGAAAGAAAAATGTGTGGTTTAAAAGCCCACAGTAATGAGATGGTTTAGCTAAGTATCACTCAAATGAGCAGATGAGATTTGACTGCCTCCTGATTCACATCAAGGAATAGCAATATCCAATTCCGAATGTCTGTAACAAGCAAATTAATTGAAGAGCCTTTTGTGTTAGAAAGAGATAAAGTAGATTTGACATGTTGGCATGACTCAGTTAGTAAGCTGTACACTTGATTGCTTCTGGGTTCACGTCATTACTGCTTCTCTCTGTTGCCCTCATGCAGACAAAAGTTGCATTTGAGTGCAATAGAAGATTTAAGATTATAAAGAAGAAGAAAGATTTGTGTGGAAAGGGAGATAGAGACATGAAGTGTATTTTGGCTATGAGGGAATAAGGAAGCTACATGGATATGATATAAGCCTGATATTCTGCAAAGAAAAAAAGAAAAAGAAGGCAAAAAAAGGTTGTGCAGCATATAGTGTTTTGTAGTGTTGACTCTGCAACTGTAATTTTACAGTAGCAATAGTAGAATACATTTTTTATATTTATTAGATCTACTTCCCTGAATTGTAACTTGTAAAGTCCTTACAGCTAAATACTTACCCTGTGCAATATATGCTTACTAGAATAATTTTTTTTGCTTATGACAGAACCATTTAGGTTGGAAAAGATCTCTGAGATCATCAAGTTCAACCTATAGTCTAACACCACAATGTGAACTATACCAAGCCATGTGGCCAACTGAGTACCACATCCAGTCTTTCCCTGAACACCTCCATGGATGATGACTCCAATACCTCCTTGGGCAGCCCATTGCAATATCTAATCACCCTTTCTGTGGAGAAATTCTTCGTAATGTCCAACCTAAACTTCCCTCAGGGCAGCTCAAGACTATGTCCTCCTGTCTTATTGCTATTTAATAAACAGTAACAAAAAAAATTCTGCATCCTTTTGAATTTTACATGTGACACTGTCTTTGCAAAGTTTTCTAAGACAATAGAGAAATGAGAAAGGAAATATATGACTATCATTGGAAAATTACTTTCACATAAAGTAAATGAATGCTTTTTACTGCTGTTCAAGCTTGTTTAGCAGTTAGTCTTGCATGGCTTTGATTGCAGCATACAATATAATAGTGGGAAAATATGATTTTATGTAATCAGTACATTTTTTTTAAATGAAAGTATGTTATCTTTGCTGACCCTAAGACAATAATTAATTACTTTTGATTAGAAAGGGAGAAAATACTGTGAGTGTGCTGAAGTTCACTGGCAAAATACTGTTAGAATGAGAGCAACCATGTGTGATTTCAGCACAACATAAGCGTTAATAGAGTGGATCTAGCCTAATGTTCAGATAGCGTTTTGATTTTGGGTCAGGTCATTCGAAATCAGCAAAGGCAAAAAGAAATTTGTGAATGTGCTGCAAAATGAGGCTTACAAAACACCAGAGCAATCGAAGCAGTAGAAGCTCCTCAGAGCAAGTACCAGTACTGCTTTTCCAGTTCCTGCAGTGTGAGGGTACTGCAGAAATTAGAGAACTGTCCCATATGGCACAGTGAAGAATGAAATAAAGGAGAAAAAATATCTGTTTGTATATTGGAGTCTAGAAAATGCCGAGAACTGGTATGTTTTATTTTCCTACATATATAGGCTGTTGCAGGAAACATAGTATATCAATTATTCCCCTCCCAAGAGTGCTAATTCTCCATTGAATATATTACATCAGCTTTACAGCTTTTACAGAGTAAATCTGTTACCTGAAAGTGAGAAAGAGAGAGTTATCCAGGCCTTTTCTACACATCAAATTGAACAAAAGTGTAGCTGAAAGGGAATATTACACTTGCAAAATTAATGAACTGGATCACATGAGGTCTACCTGATTTAAGGTGATTACTGAAATGGGATTAATCATGTGTTCATGCATGGACTTGAAGCACTTGCCAATCATGTCTTTCCTGGGTAATGTTTTCATGAGGACACTTGGAAATTGTGTATCTTACCATTTATGCATTATTTTATTTATTTGCTTTTAAAAATACTGCATAAAGTAGCCTTGTCTTGTATGCAGACTTGCAACTATTTCACTTGTTTTACTATTCTGTTGAATTCTCATGCACCCTTTAGTTGATTGCCTTCAGAAATAAAAACACTTGTAGGAAACAGCTTTAGTACCTACTAGGCAAGTTGCTCACTGTTTTTCTCAGCCAGAGATTTTCAGCCTCTTCAACAATGTGTAAAAGCTCTGTCACAAGCATTTGTTATGTAGCATGGATATGAAACAGTCATCTGAAATTAGATGTTTGTGGTGATTTGAAATGTTTTAGAAAATACTTTCCTGGCCTCCTGAAAAATACATCTGTCATGTAAGGATTTTATAATTTCCCTTAGCTCTGGGTGGATTTCTCAGACCTTGGTTCTCTTTTGTTCCATTATACATCCTGCATGACTTATCTGCAGTAAAGATTCTGAACCCATAGCAATAGACTTTGTGTATAGTCTCCTTTAACACAAAAAAAAGTATGTCTATCCAGCATAGCTCAATGTTTCTGTAATTTTTAGCTGAAGAGACACAAAGTACTGATTTTGCTTTGCTTTTTGAGCTGATGACGAAAAAAGAAAACCAAAAACCACAAACTTAGTGAGAAATACTGAAGGTCATTAGTAATGAAAAGCTAAAAAAAAGTTAATAATATTAGATATTATTAGTATTTTCAGATTTTGCACTGGAATTGAAAAGGCTTTGAAAAAGGTAAAGACATATTATGAAGTCATAAATTAATTGAATTTGGAACAGACCTATGAAGGTCAACTGATACAACTTTCTTCACACTTACATGAGGGCTGCCTTAGATCAGATGTGATCAAATTTTAATTTGGATAAGCAAGCAATCCTACTATCCAATAGTTCATTGTACATCAGAGTTTAAAAAGTAGTATTAATACTCAATATAAGGAAAATACTTGAATCACTATAGAATGGTGAGGTAACAAAACTTCTTCAAGGTTTCACAGACAGTTTCCAATCTTTGCTCTCACAGCTTTCCTCGGTGACTTAGACGTCTGTTAACTGCCTTTACATCTTACAAGCCTTGTGATATTCATTTTATATTTCAAATAGCTGTGTAATACCTCAATATTTAGCTACAGCTGATGCATCCTAAATATTTCATAGTAGTAATGCAAGGAAGATTGTTTATAAAAGTTGGCTGGTTTTATTGGAAAAATGGCTTGCACTGAGTTTCATTTATTTTTATCCAAAAATGTCCTTCTTAGAGGTAACAGCCAACCTGAAAGGCTCTCCCTAGTGGCTAGAAAACTTTGGGATGATTTATCACTCACGATTAACAACTAAACAGCTGACCTTGGGGGGAAAAGGAATGGGAGGGCAACAAATGAAACAAACCAACCAACCCAAACCAAACATTGCCCATGTTCTCTTAAAAAAAACAAAAAAAATCACAGTGTGTGTGTTTTACAATGCACAAAAGTCATTCCATACAATTAGGGATATGTCCTCATGTTCCTGATACAGAAAATTTGGCAAATAAAATCTTGGATATGAAAGTGGCAGAAAAAACCTAGGAATTACAAACAGGTAGTTGGAATAACTCAGAAGAAAAAATGTAGAGTGGAAAGTCTGGAATAAATATACAAACAAACAAATAACATCAATCAATGAATATTTAAAACCACTTAAAGTTTTTGAAGGCAGAAATCTACTTAAAAAGAACTCCACATTTAAAAATAATTTTTTCCTTTCAGACTATTATATTCAACATCCTATCCTTTCTGCCAAATTTTGACAATTTAAACCCATGAAATTTCTAGCAAATATTCTTGTTATATTTATGCTCAGAACACCAGGTAAGAGAGTTCAGCATGCTAAAGGACCTGGAGACTGAAATTAATGGAATTCACTATATGGAATATTTTTTCTCCAGCTAAGAGGCTGGCATTGTGCTATTTATAACTCATACAATGAAAATGTATAATGATTCAGAGGCTTTAGCCAAAAGTGTAAATTTTATTAGATAAGTAGTAACAAGAAGAGTATTTGTTTTAAGTGAGAAATTACACATCTGTGGCAAGCTTGGTTTTCCACAATGTTGTTATGGATGCTAAAAACCAACCTTTACAGTTTTGCTAGTTCAATTTTGTTGTTTATGGTGTTGTTCCTGGAGCCCAAAGGACAAATAAGCAAAATTATTCCTTTTTTCTCTTTATTAATAGAGATCTGTCACCATATTATATGTACCACATAAAGATTTGTAATTGCTTTGGAGAGATACTCTGCCAAAGCTCCTCAGTGGGATTTTTGTAGAAAGTAAAATATAGCCATCAGAGAGTAGATATTTCTCTTCTGATTGGAGTTCAGTCTCTGAGTGTTTTGTCATGCATATTGACTTGAAGTTGATATCGCCAAAAAAAAAAAAAAAAAAACAAAGAAAAAAAGAAAACACATTTAAAGACTGTAATATAAAGTAGAAATGAAAAAAAATTGAGAAAGAAGATAAGTATTATTATAAACCCCGAATTAGAATAATTTGACTGTATCATTTTAGGGAAAAATTACATCTCTGAATCCCTTGGATCAACAAAAAAAAAATAAGGTGAAATTAGGGAGAAGCATCTTGCAAGGATGTGAAATGATTGATTTGTCTCAACATCCAGCATGGGGAAGTTGAGAAGATATGTGATTTGGAACTGCTCTCTTCAGGTAACGAAGATGAGTTGTTGTCAGATAATGAGAAGTCAGATGGAGCTCAAAGTGATATATTAAGGAAGAAACATTCAAAGAAGCAGATGGTTCTCACCTGAGAGTTCTTTGGGGGAACTTAAAATGAAATGCCTTAGTTACTAAAAAAGATGTGCAATCAGTCACAGTTATGACAGTAGAGACAGAAACTGTAGGTTCAAACAATGCAGCTATTTTATTACCAAGGTATTTGGGTTGATTCAGGGAATTACAAACCAAAGAGTTCTGATTCAATATTTATAAAGCTGACTGAAGCAATAAAAAAATACATAGGTATAAAGCAGAATGAGAATAGGGACAAAACAAAACACAAACCACATTTCTGGCCCTCTTGGAATGTCTGAATTGACCTATGTAACCTGTATTAGGTAAAAAAACAGCAAAAATATTGTATTTAGACTTTCATGAAGTCCTTAGCAAGTACTTTCACTAAAGGCTGTTAATGACTATGATAAGAGGCAGTATCAATGGTTAATTAAAAAAAAAAAAAAAAAAAAGAGATAAGCCAAGGATTGTAGAAGGCATGGTTCTTTTTCAGCATGAAGAGAGGTTGATCATCTTAGTATCCTGCCAGGCTAATGCAATCTCTTACAGTAATTGCTGTTAATCGAGTAGCAAGCTATGTTTAATACCACAGCCATGTTGTATAAGATATTTTTTCCTGTAGTTGATAATAGGAGGAGTTGTTTGGGGTTTTTTGTTTGTTTCTTTCTTTGAAGGAATGTTTTGGAGATTAGGAAATGCATTGCCTTCTTTAATATACTTCCTACTTTATAACACGGAATATTTTTCAAATTTAAAAAAGTCAATTGAAATGGAAACCTTTATATACAACAAAGCAAAAGCAGCTGAAGATCAGATAGAAATGTCACAACATATGTAAATAAGGAAGCAATTTTTCTTGGGGTATTAACTGAAGTAGAGTTCATATGCCCAAGTGTTTGCAGATTTACCCTTAATACAGGCAATTAGATTGCTAATTATGGTGAAATTATGAATATAGCTATTAATTGAATAAACACAAACCCAGGCCTTCCCAATGTACCTGCTTCTCAGTAAGATGTAAAATAGTTTACCTCTGACTCCCATGTGTCAGATAAGGGAAGTGAATATAAGTAAAATTACTGTCCATAACATGAGTAAAAAATGCATAGTCTTAATCTCTTTTGTTTGTATACTTTTTCTGTTTGTTTTACAGTGTTAACTAAATGCAGAAACTTATTTTTAAGTGTTAGTGTGGGGTTTCTAGCCAGAGGTGGAATATTCCTGTGTATAACTTCTACAAATTTGCTTTTAGAAGAATTCTACTATGTCAGGGTTAGGACTCTTACATTGCATTTAGTGGATGGCAGTGACTGCAGTGTACTCTGAGATCCTGGTCCCCTCTCTGTCCACAAGAAATAAGTGTTGGAGCACAGCAAGGTCATGGCAATCTCCAACACATTTACTTGTTTCCTTTTTCCATGAAAATCAGGGAACAGAAAGTGTCTGCTGAACTCAAGCCTTGTTCTAACCGGGAACATAGAAATGGCTGAGACTTGTGCCTGTACCCTGTAAGTCCCAAGCTCTTGCAGCTTTGATGAGGAAAGACATCATGTTAGGTACACAGGTAGGCAGGGTTGAAGGTGAGCATCTTATCTAAAAATGATCATGACATTTACCCTGCACTTGGCAGGCACAATTCTCAGCTTCAATTGAAATCAATTAAGACATGTTCATTTTTCTCAAGGGTACATTTTAAATACTGGGAATTGCACAAGTAAGCAATTATAAATAGTATTTTATAATGTCAACAAATAAGTAATTTTTAAAAATATGAGGGGAAATATCCATAAAATACATTTATAAAAAACAGTTAGTAAATTTTGGTTTTATTCCAAAATGTCTTCTAAGAGCACTGGATTATTGAATTTTTCCTTGATCTCAAAATAGAAAGAACTGACAAATATCTGCCTCGTTTTTCCATTTCCTTACATGATAGTGTTGAAGCCTCAGGAAGTAAACAAATCAAAGCGAGAGAGAAACAGAAATGTTAGAGCAGAGAGAGCTAAGATGATGAAGGCACTTTATATCTTAGAAAAATAAATTAACCATGGTGCACTTTGAAAATATTAAACAAGAAGACAATAATTTCAAATATGCACATATAAATTTCTACAAAATTATTTAAGAATCTTGATATAATGGTAAATCAATATTTTATTGTAGCTTAAGTGAAGAAAGATACAGATTTCAAATAATCAGAAAAACAACATTGAATTACAGTAATAATAATAATAATAATTATAATATAGTTATTGAAATTATGTCAATTTTTAACAACATCACAGCTGTCTCAAATTTATACTCTAAAGCCTGAGTTTACTGTAACAGAAATAAGATGGGCAAATCTTCATCAAAGGAAAAAACTCAACAAACCAAAAGAAACCAAGCAAAACCACACTCAACCTCCAAAAAGCTTGTAGAGAGAGGAGTTGCAGTATGAATGCTGACCCTGTGCTACTGAGCTGTTTTAAAATCCTCCTGCAAAATTCTTTAGCGAAACTTTCTAACGTCTTCATGGTGATGTGTCTGAATGGAAAAGGACCAAACAACTTGGAGCAACTAAAGCCATACTATAACATTAGTATGCTGTTGCATAGCACAGTGGCTTTATCTTAATGATATAATCTTGTCACTGCAACTTGTATCAAATTCAAATGTTTTCCAGAAACCTTAGCCTAAATCATTGTTGCCAACATTTATAATTTTTCCCGTTTTTATACAGCATAAGAGAACTTGACTCTTTTTCATTTACTTCGTGGCCTCAGAAACAACACAAGGTTTGGTGTAATAGACTTATGGATTAGCATAATGTCAATTTATAGAACTACACTGGCTGTAATTCTTATTATTTTTGCATTTATTCTTTGAAATGTGAGTCAGAGACGAGACAACCTCTAGCAGACAGTTGCATGCTCTAAAAATCTGCAGAATTTAGAATTTAAAGGATAAACCTCCTTAAGACCGTGAAACAAACTAGAAGGCTAACCTGCCTGAAAATACCTTGTTAGTGATTGCAAGTGGGTATCTCAATTCTGAGGTTTTCTAAATGAGGTATTATATCTGCTCATAATATTTAAATACGTTGCCCAAAGCTTTTGAGAAGAAAATTGAGGTATCTTCCAACTTTTTTTTCCATAATACGTGACTTTAAATGTTTAGAGTTGAAGCCTCAGGAAGGAAGTGAGTTCTTTCCCTCACATATTATAGTTGACAATAATCTCACTGTCATGATTGTGATATCAGTTGATATTTAGGTAATTTTGAATCGAGTAGCCTATGAATATAACTGCAGAAAAAGCTTTTGGAAGGGCTTTTTTTTTTTGAAGGGCTGAAGACATAAACATTCCTTTTTTAATCGAAATTGGACTCGAATGACTGATTACATTTTTCTAGACTTCTCAACTTTTATTATTGGTAACAATATATAAAAAATACTAACTTTCCAGTCAGGAAAGTTCCTTAAAGAGAATACTTTACTATATAGTACTTTCTGTGAAAATACACAAATTTTCAGATGGGTAACAAAAAGCAGAAAAATTTCTAGCAGGCTGGAATTACCAGCATGAATCATCATGTCTGGAAAAAAAGACCCAACAAAATATCACACCTATAAATGAAAAGAAAATCATACCTGCTTTTCAATTCCCACCTATGAATAGAAAAGCACAGGGGAAAAATGCTGAAACAAAAATGTCTGAAAGTGAAGGAGAGCCCCATAAAATTTAGGAGTTCAAAGTTACAGAAATTAAAACCAAAGCAAAAGGCATTGCAGGAGATTTTTGCTGCCAAAATTCTAATTGCTAGGCTTCCTAGATAGAGTTTTACAAATGTATTGCATTACAGAAAATGAAAACATTTAACCATATTGAAGTGCCTCAGTGTAACTTTGTGGAATGGTTCCTCTATGATTGATACCCTTTCAACAGAACCATTAAAGTGTGCTTCAGGGACTACACAGAATACAACAGATTCTTTAATCCAGTGGTTTGGGGAGTTTGTAAGGCTTAAAGCCCATTATCACCAGCTTCTCCAGGTTATAAATTCCTGGCGATAAATGACAAAATTTTCCAGAAGCTATACTGCTGAATTAGTAGTCAACAAACACAAGCTATCCTCTCACCTTTCATTATATTAATATCACTGTCTTTACAAGAGGGCAAAGAGAATGGATTTGCACTTAAAAAGGATGGTTTAATCATTTGAGTGTTTGGTGTAAACATAAAGCCTATGAGCAAAGAAAGCCTTGCTTTCTGATTCCATTAACGGAGTATGTTGAGATGTAACCACATTTTCTTTCAGTAAATAGAAGGGCCATTGTGTGAATTTTAACTACCACTTGCAAATAGTATGTTTTGATAAGTATAAATTACCACACAATGAGCAACAACAAAAAAAAAATGGTGATATGCATATTCAGCATTTATAAGTGGAAAGTCTTAGTTGAGGAGTGAATCAGATAGTACAAATACAATGATATCAACCTTTAAATAGTAAGAGTGAAATCTGAAATATTTTAGTTGGCATTCTGGTGCCCAGAACCTGGGGTGGGGAATTCATAATTCCAAGATACCTTGGATTTTCATCTTGAATAAACACATATAAATGTTAAATTCCTAGTTAGACGTGCTGAAACTTTTTATCTAAACATTTATTTTTATATCGCCGTGCTCTTACCCCATTTTTGATATTAGACAACCTCGTTTATTGCAGCATTCAAATTCTAACAGCTGACACAGTTATTGGAACTCTCAAGTATCCATAAGCTGTTCATGTCTTTATTAGATGAGTCCTCTGTAGAAACAGAGGCAATATGTCCTAATTTTCAGGGAATCGCACAACAGTCATGCCTACACCACATTCTACAGTCAGGATAGAAGTGATGTTCTGTGATTACAACCACTATTCACCTGCCAGACAGCACAGCCACAAGTTTAACTTACTGAAACACATGTATAGTGGCTGTAAGAGAGGAATTCCTATGTTGAGAAAAAATCAGGAAGAGATAAAAGGCCATTGGGAAGAGATCTCATGGTATTGCAGGAAGAAGTATGTGTATACATTTGTATTCTTCAACTGCTTCAGGGATTCCACTTGCTTACATAGATCAAAGAGAATTGAAAAAAATAAAAAAAACCCACAAAACACAGGGAAGGGCAGCAGAAAGCACTGTATGCCAGGTTAATTAAGTTAGACAGCAGTGACAAACAACTTTGCAATGTGAATATCAACAGAATAGAAGAAGATCAAAGCCAGTTTTGGCACATTTCTGGGTGACATTGTCAGATGACAAAATGAATTCTTTTGATCCCTCTACCTTTCCAACATGATTTACCACATACTCCCAGGTGTCACCTGTAAGGATTGGACATTTCCCTTCTCATTTGACAGGTTAAAAAGGAAAAGGACTGTGAGTTCTTTCAAGGGTGAGTGAAGCTAGCAGCCATCTTCCTGCCTTCACTGCTGCCCCTAAAGCTAACTGAACTGCAGCCTTACCTTTGCTGCAATCAAAGGATTGTGAAGGTATCCAAATGATCCTGTCCTGTGGTTCTGACCATCCTCAAAATGGTACAGGGTCATATCTGCTCAAAGAATGTAGGATGGTAAAATATGGCGTCTTTGTCTTATACCCATTCAGCTAATTTCTGTTACAATAGTAGCATTTGTTTTTGTCAAAGCTGAGGGAATTGGGAAATGATTGCCACCCATACACTGCAGAGAGATCAGTCCCATCCAGAAGCTTGGTTCTGGAGAGACACTAAAAGAGAATTTGACCAAGGGATTCTGACCTATCAGTGAAATAATCAGCCACCTGCAAAAAGACTGAAGGCGAAGCAAGTGTTAAGGTTCATATGGCCTTTGAGGTACTTTAATGGGAAATAACCACTTCCTGAAAAAGAAGGCCAGTCTCAGCTCCCAGATTGCTGGGAAAGCTGTTGCAAATTTTTCATATATAAAAGCATCAGTGTAACAAAACATCATCCACATTTTCATTTATCTTCATACTTCCAGAAGAAAACCAGGATGATATATGTCACTGTTGCAGGAGGTAATACTGCTGTTGCATAAACTTCTCCAGTAAAATTATTCTTCCATGAACAGTGAAATCCTTCATTGCTTTTCTATTTCTTCTAACCCCCTCATGGGACAACGAGCCAATTGAAATACGTTCTTAAAAACCATGTTCCAAGCACTACAGAACAAGCTAACTTCCTTCCTTCCTTCCTTCCTTCCTTCCTTCCTTCCTTCCTTCCTTCCTTCCTTCCTTCCTTCCGCCACTTCCGCCACTTCCGCCACTTCCGCCACTTCCGCCACTTCCGCCACTTCCGCCACTTCCTTCCTTCCGCCACTTCCTTCCTTCCGCCACTTCCTTCCTTCCGCCACTTCCTTCCGCCACTTCTTTCCTTCCTTCCGTTTGGTTATTTTGTCAAGGGTTATTGAATGTTCTAGGTTTGTTTTGATTTTTATTCTATGGTGTGCAAATGCCTGGGGCTCCCAGCTCTCAGGACCAAACTTCCAAGATTATGGAATGTTCAGCTGGGCCCTCATTAAGACTTCACCTTCAGTTGTGCTGGCGGTTTCATGGTATAACAGCCCTCAGGACACAAGCCTGCAGCAGAAGTTGCTGCATGAACTCCTGGGTGAATAGACATGACATTTGAAATCCTTCCATCTAGAACATGTTTGGGCTGACTAAAAGTCCCCCAGCACAAATCTCACAGCTGCTTTGAAACAATGGTTATCACAGTGAAGACTGCCACTGCAGAAGCTGGGAGAAGCTCAAAGAGCTGCTGCATTTGAGAAGCCTGGAGAGAGCCTGGCAACAAGCACCAGGCGTTTTACCAGTCCACTCTGGCTCACTGGAAACATGATCAGGCCAGGAGGAGGGGGAACACTCAATGTACTGTAATACCTGATTTTTTTTCTTTTTTAATTTTTTTTGTCTTAACATTTTAATATATTAATGCTAAAGAACTATTTTTCCTTTGTCTTTGTCCTCTTGACCTACCTTTCTTGGTTTATTTTCACAAGAACTTTCCTGTCTGCTGGGATATGACATAGGGAACTTAATTTGTTGATGAAGTGGAAACTTCCTTGAGAAAGCAAGCTAGTATTTTGGTAGTTTCAAACATTCATAAGGGGAGAAGCATCAGGAGTGTCTGCTGAGCCTCTGTTTGCGTCCCACTAGATGCCAGTAGCTGTCCTATCAGTCAACACTTTCTGGGTACGAAGCATGTACTATAACTAGTGGAAGTAATCTCATTGCATTTTGAGAATGTGAAAAGTTATTTTATTCAGAGGGGCCAAAATATAAAGTGGGGTTTATGGTCATTTTAGGAAGGTCAGAAAGATTAGGCATGTCTTTATGTAGAAAGAGGAAAAAGAAACTTATGTACATTGTTCATGTTGGCAGAATTACAAATAGCTATCCCATATCATCTTTCAGACTAGCATCTGCTGCTAGGTTAAAATTAAATTGGAGCAAAGTTGCTTGGATATGTTGGGAGATGAGCCTGGGAAAATGAATCAGAATAGTTCTGTATGTATGCGCTAATGGGAGGTGACTGATGAGTCTTTGTTACTGTCTGCATGCTTGATTATTACCTTTACATGTCTGACACAAGTTTCTTTCTTTCTGACCAGAAATGGTATCTATCTCATGAATGTAAATGTCTTGAAGGTATTAGAAAAGTAGTGGGAGAAGTTGTAGTAATGTATCATTAATAGAATCCAGACATCTTCAACAACTGCTGATGGATAATCTTTGTCAGGCAAAGATATTAATGACGCATAAAGAATCACTTTTCCATGTTGTCCTACAATGCAATCATATTAAAGAGGAATTTTAAAAAATGTTTTTTAAAGCATTGCCACTCTGAAGCTCTTTATTTCAACCAGTTCTGTTCTGTTTTATAAGAACATTCTCTCTGCATTCTCAGGTGCATACCTTGTAGTAAGAACGCTTGTGGTCAGTTGCTAAATCAAGGATTGTTAAAAGAAATACACAATAGGTAATGCTGGAATAAGCCTTTTTCTTGGAAGGAAAAGGAGAGAAGTTTTCTTTTTTTTCTTCATTTCCCTGTTCAGTGGTGATTTTCTCCTTTTCACTTCCCATTATTTAAAAATATTCCCCAAAACCTTGTGATTAGCTAGACTATCTGTTTTACAGTAGAAGTTTTTTGTTTGTTTTTTCATTTGTTTTTTTATTTTACTCCTTTCCTCATGCTTTCCATATGCATATCTGCCTGCCTTCCATCACCTGCCTCCCTTTCCTTCCACCATTCTGTAATGTAGACATGTGGGCTAATAACTTTTCTGAATGTAACCAATGGATGTTATGAAAACTGGTTCTATCACTGTAATTCTTTCCAAAAGTTTAGAAGCTATTGGAAAAAATAAAAGAAATAAAAGAGAAAAATTTAAACCAGCAGTAAAAAAATAGCAAAATTAATAAATTATATAGAGGAACTAAAATGGATATTACACATGTTCTATCATTCCAAGGCAGAAAAAAAAATGTGTGACTACTAAGAAAAAATAAGTAAACAAACCATGGTGTGTTCTAATTACAGTAATCTCTCATATCTGTGAAAATATTAGCAACCAAAATTATAGCAGAAATTAGTTAATATAATATATTGGTCAGAAGGAGAGTTTCTATTTAACCACTGCTAAGGACAAAGAAAAAATAATAGAAATTCATGATACTTTTTGGTTTTCAAAAGAATAGAAAACATAGACTATATGATGCACTCTCAGTACCTCATGCAGCATTGCAACAGCTGTCCAAAGAAAAATAATAGAAGTGAACTTTGTTAGTAGCAGTTTTGAATTGCTATTTGATGTGACATTGAACCCAATATCGAATTAAAATAGAAGTTAGACAGGATACATCCTGGGGGCAAGTTCTTTTTCTTACTTCCCAATCATCTGAAATTCTTTCTCAACAATACTCTCAAATAATTCATTCAATACCCACCTGTGTATGTGAGAAAAGAAAAAAAAATGTAAGAGAGGCTGGAAAAGAGCATAAAAGGGCATCATCAAGGCCTTTAGTGGAACGAGCTTGGCTAGCTGTTTCAAGGTGAGTGACAATACTTCAGCTGGTGGTCATAAGTGTGGTACACCTAGAGAATCAACCATCTCCAAAAGCTTGAAATAGGATGAGTTCATCCCCTGAATGTTTTTTGTCCTTGCAGGTTTTAGCAAGCCATTGCAGAAGCTAAATTTATGGTTGTAGCTGACCCCAGTGCCCAAGCTCCTCACCCCAGAGATTTTTTTCTTTTTTTTCTTAATCTTGAATATCTTTCTGGCTCTGTCAGTTACCGGACTGCAGTGTGCAATTCCTATGATCTGTCTCTGCCTTCCTTGAGACTTAAGTGCCAAATCAAAACACAAGTGAGTTCTGGCTAGAATGGGGAAATAGACAAGCAAAGAAAACCTTGCTGTCACATCTTACCTTCACACTCCATGTTAACCAGTTCAACCCGGTACAATAAGAAACTAGTAGTCAAAAAAAAAAAAAAAAAAAAGAAAGCAAGGTAAAATTGTGTGTTTTGCTTTCATTGAAGTGCTGCTGAATGTTTCTCATTATATGCAAGAGATGCCCAATCTTCTGCTATTTGGCAACTGAGTTTCAGTCAGTGGGAAATGTGGAACCAATAGAGATGTGGGATCCTGTGATGGATGGATCTCTTTACTTGTAGAGAATGTTTAGTGATCAGAAAGGTCATCTGATCAGAAATTTCAGATTTTCAGGGTTCTCAAATATTTAAATAAAAAAAAAACCAAAAAAATTTGTGATAACTGAGATGCATGTGTTATCTTCAATGATTGGGCCAACACAATAATGAGGCCTGTTGGGTTTTTTTGCTTTAATAAAAAGTGCATTTTGTCTAATAATAAAGCTACTGTTATTATCCTTAAAGGCTGATTTTTTTTTTTTTGTATGAATGACTTCTCAAAAACAGGCTCATAAAATAAGTGCCTTACTGTAAGGAAATAACATTAATAACATTTGCAGCATATGTCTCAACATGTTCTCAGTGGTGAAAGTTGGAGAAAACACCACGAGTGTCCATGCATAAGCTGCAAAAAGGAACAAAAGTTTCAGTTCTGACCTCTCTGAAACAGAACCAAAACCGAGACTTTTCACAGCAACATTCCACTGCAGTGTGTTGTTATAGATTAGGTGAATAATTGCGTAAGCTCAAGAAGTGGGGTCACAAATAGGACCCATGGTTTTGGGGTTTCTTTCTTCTTGCAACTCACAGAGAAGCTCACTAATTTTTTTGAAATTACAGCATGCTAAAAAAAAAATTGTCAGAAATTATTACTCCCTGCCAGCTTGGCCTCATTTTCTTTCTAAAAACTGTAGAGTGTAGAGATAACTAGAGATTTTTCTAAATGGTCCAGGTTGACATGACTTTTCAGAGAAGTTCACTGAAGTTTTCCTTGACAAAGTGTCAGCAGCCAAGGGTGATTTTTTTTATGTGCTGGTGATGGAAAAATAAAGTATAAACAAATGTGTCATAAACCCCACCAAAATCACCAAAATTAGAAAATGAAGAATGGTCTGTTTATTATCCTCCTTATCTACCAATATGTTAGATATGTTAGATAGTATCATATGCAGAAACACACAATAATCAGAAAATTCTATATTCTTTTTGGACAATTTTAGGATCAGATCCTCAAATTCAGGCCTTGCCTAGTTCTGATTGCATTGAAAGCACACCTTTTCACTGATTGTAATGCATGTTGCCTTAAGAAATTAAGCATCCCATAAAGAGTCTGGTCAAAGAGTCAATAGGAATAACAGTAACTGGAACACAGTGTTGATGGTTCTGTCATCTTATGTTAAAGAAATTGAATGTAATTCAGTTATAGTATTAAACTGTTAAATTCTATGTAGCATATTGGTTTTCTAGGAAGTGATTAATGACTTAGAGTCTGAAGCAATCTGTTAAACATGCACATTCTTGGACATGAACCCACTGTGCTGGGAGAAGGCTACCAATAAAAACTGAGAGAACATTAATTTTTTCTTATCCTGCCTATATTCTGATGGTTGCTTCTGGAAGTAACTAACAAGAAAATAAATTTGGTATAAATTGAGCTAACTCTTTATTTTTCCCATAGAATTTCTCTATACCAATTCTGGAATGGCATGTTGCTAAATATAACAAAAATAAATTAAGCAAACATAGCAAAATAGATGAAGTAAATCAAGTTCAGCCACATTCATGCTGTGGTATTGATATTTTGGGCATATCAAAAGATATTTCCATATATTAGTACCTTCCCACACCTGATGGCAGAAAATTATTCATTGCAATGAGTCCCTATTCTAAATAGAATTTTCAAGATACTAATTTAATATAAACTGTTAACTTAGCTACTAATGTCATTGAAATGCATGCAGCTATGTAATATATGTATAATCAATATACGTTTGCAATAATTACTTTTCTTCATCAATGCGGCATGTAATGAACATAATAAATTGTTCTCATATTAAGATAAAAGAGCCAAAAAAATAAACAAGTAACACAATGAAGATGAAACTAGACAACTAAAATTTAAATTTCAGAAAGGCAAAGAGATTTTTTGAAAGTATCTGAAAACAGGAAGACAATTAATAACCATACAAATATGAGAAATCCAAATATAATATTTCATTTTTCATCTTATATTTAACCATCATTTTTTGAAAATATTTAAAATACAAACTAAAAAATAAAATTATTGTCTCTATTTTATCAAATTTGACTTGAATCAATAAGGGCAATTTTACAAAAGAATGTCATTGAACCAAAAGGTAACTATGCAATAGCTAAATGAGATGATCAGCCATAAAGGAATGCTAGAGTAGGAGGCAAGGGTGAAACATTCATTAGCCTTCATATCCGTGTATGTACGAGGCTGATGCAGCAAAAGGGTTATCAGATATCTCAATTTCAGTACAGAAACAATTTCAAAGGGTGCAGCACAATTTTTGGGAATCAAAGATCAGGCAGCAATCAACCATAAATGGTGGAGTCCCACAACTAATCTATTTTAAGTAACGAGGGAATATGATAAGGAATGCAAGGCAAGCATTATGATTCAATGTCAAAGTCCTCTGCTCCAACCAAGGTACAAATGAAACCAAATGCCAGCTCAACAATACAGACTTTATTTTGTCAATTTAAGTGTCTAGGGAAAAGGAAGCAATGGAGAGAAGGGGAGAGAGAGGGGGCCCTCTTGTAGGGCTACTTTTGTTGACTTTGACTACACTTCATTTTTTCACTGGAATGTTGTTCCACATCCACTCCATCTGATAAGCCCTCAGAAACAGCAAGTTATGCACTGTTTTTTAATATCTTCTCCTGACTTTTTCACTCACTAATGCTTCATTAAACCTTAGAAAAAAAATATTTCTTTTTTGTTAACATTTACCAATTTTTTAAAATTTTTCTGGTGATTCAGTCAATTCTCTGGTGATTCAATGCTACAAAAAGGATTGAACTTGAATTCCTCAGGACATAGACGTCTTACTTTTGGTGACATAATTGGACTCCTTAGCATGTGGTTCTGCTGAACTCTTCAGCGGAATCTTCTGTCATTCAGTGCACACAACAGTTGCTGGAAAGCTTGAAGAGAGTTTCCACCCATAATTAATGCCAGCTGTGTGAGACATAATTACAATAATGATAGTTTTATTAATTTGCATAGAACAATTATATATGCTTGATTTGTGGAAGAGACATTCTGAAGTGTGGTGGTTAAATTGTTTTTTCTGACAGTGATTTCCTAAAAAAATTATGTAGGCATTGATTAAACATGGAAATGGAAGTGTTTTCATCTAAAGTCTATGGGACAACCCTTTTCCCAGGTTAAGAGACTGCTTAATTACCGTTCTGGTACAATAAATTGAGAGAATTTTGTGGGTTTCCTGTTTTGCTGTACTAGCTAGATCTTCCTCCTTGAAGATGCAGATTCATTTTTCCTTTCATCCAGAGAGCTGTTCTCAATTTCAGATTGAATCTTTCATTTGTTGAATTAAATATAGTTTTGGTGTTCTTCAGAGAGATATGGATACAGAGATCATCAAGTCTCTACATATCTAGAGAGAGAATGCTCCTCAGCATAGGCATCAGGCTGCTTAATACCGGCAAAATTTGGCCACTCAGGGGTAGAAAGGACAGAATTCCTCCATATAAACACAAACAGATTTTTGTATCTAATTACAGTAACTCTCTTTAAAATTTCCCTTCTTTATATGTTCATTGTTTAAAAAAAATCTCTTGGGAGATGAGCTTATAGATCAGCACAGAATTAAGAAAGCTGGTGACCCATCCTTATTACTGCAAAATTGCAAGTAATAACAATTGAATTAACACAGTTGAATGTGATGTTTGTTTCTAAAATAAAAAAATTATCTGTTTTATGTCCTTCATGAGATTTTTACCAGCTTCATGTAAAATGCCAAATATATCACTCCTGATTTTTTTGGGGTTCAGTGAAATTGTATTAAGATATATTTGTTCCTTGACTAGAACAGCTGCTGCTACATGGACAGTTTTGCCATTCATAATCTACCTAAACAATGTCTAACTGAAAGTAAATCCCATTAAATGAATGTGACATGAACAAATGAAACAGACTACATGTTGCAAGCAACAGGTACTGAGCAGGTTTCTACTACAAAATTAATTAAAAGGCCTGTTGCAGTGTGAAGCAACTTCCTCCCAGCCATCCCAGCCCCTCCCAGGTGTGGCAATACCTTCCTCCTCCCCCTCCCCTTTGTCTCCTCCTAAGTGCTGTCAGTCAAAGCTAACATTCCTGCAGGGACACTGCCTGGTTGGCAGAAGTTCAAAAGATGCCCCTCAGTGTCAGGGTCATTGGCCTGTCCTGGGTGTCACTCTTCCCCTGAGACCCTGCCCCTCCCACCTGGTTGGTGGCTCACCTGTCCCTTCCCTCCCCTTGCCCGGGCCTTAAAACCGAATGCGAAGCACGTGGCTATTTGTTCAATGGAGCAGATTCCTGATATTCAGATGTCCGTGACCTTGGAATAAAATCTGGATCTTAAGCTCTGTTGCACCCGCTCCTTTTCCTCTTCACCTCGCCTAAGGACTTTCTCCCAGAGGTAAACTGAGTTCCTCCAAGCCTGGGTGGCCCAGCCGCTGCATCCAGCCAGCCAGAGATATCTCTGTGGTGAAAACCACCACAGCTGCTGTCTCCGGCCAAGCGGCGAGGGACAGAAGAGCCCAGGCACTTTTCATCCGGTAATATTGGAATTTTATTCCAATAAAGGCCAGAAATGCAAACACCATTGGGAGGCACTCAGAATTTAGTGCATGGGTAGAGGGAGGCTGCTCTCCAAAGAAATGCTGCAGGGATGATGTAGCAATGCCAGTTTCCTTTTGTTTGTCTGAATTTGTTTAAAGATGTCACCACATGTCATCTGCATGTTCATGCATATGCATGTTTTCGCCTTCACTACTCTTCCTTGGTTCCATCTGGTGGTGCACAGGAGTGAGCAGTACCGCTTTCCCTGCCCTGCTCCATCCTGCCTGCTCAACCTCCTGTAACCCTGCAAGCTCTCCACAAAATATACAGAGATCCAGAAAACTGAGCAGGGAAAGACACAGTTATTTGCTGATCTTTGAAGGTTATCTGGTTTGTGTCAGTGGAATATAGAACACATCACACCAACAGAAAAATGAAGACTTCTGGAAAACACTGTATTTCAGCTGCATTAGATGCTATGGAGCATGAAGTGGGATTGAGTTCAGATGTCTTTACTGCGCCTCAAGATTTTCTCAGCTGAGAGTCATTCCACACAAAAGACCTTTGGACGTCCTATACTCTGAACAGCATAAATTATTCTGAAATGTGTAAAAAAGCCCTCTCAAGATTTTCTCTATCTCGTCCGAAGAGTTTGAAATGCCTATTCTGAGGCCGACCTTCAAAATTAATCAGTGTGGTGGGAACTGGGTGAGGAAATCAAGAAGCAAAATATAATTTTCCAGAGGAACATGTAAAAATAAAATATAAATATCAATTCTCCTGGACATGAGTAACTATTTTCTATTGCTTAATAATTTGGAGCACCTAGAAGCCAAATATGAAAACAGCAGTGCCTTACTGACTGAATTTGGGTTTTGTCAGACGTGGAAAACTGTGTCAGTAGTCTCAATAGCCAGAAGTTGGAGAAAAATAACTTTGACTAAGAAAACTTACTGATTTACTCTCTACAGTTATATTTGTTGATAGTATAGCACATCAGAACAGATAATTAAAGTTTGCAATTCAATTCTGTCACAGGAGACTATAGTCTAAAATCCTTTCGGCAATAACCGTGCCTATATTCCTGCTGATTTGTTAAAAGTGAATAAATAAATCTTATGAGATAAATCCCAGCAAGTTTTATTTGCCTGTTCAGTAGCTACTATTCCCAGTGAAATAAAGGAAATTCTAGGCAGAAGTTGAAAGTTCATTAATTGTTAAAACTTTTTGATACATTTGGGATTCTATATTTTGTCTTATAGTGATGCTAGTTTTAATTTGATTGTTAATGGATATCATAAATTTAACCAATTTTTTTCTGCTCTTCTAACTTTAAAGTAATACTTTTTGCAGTATGTAATGAAGAATAAAAACAAGTTTTCTCTTTATTTTTTAATGTAACTCGTCTGTCTGGATTGATAAAAACTGAAAATCTACCAGACTTAGTCATTAAGAAGCAGGACACTGTGCCATAAAATCAATGTGAGCTGATGAAATCTTTACTGGTTCTAAAAGACTTTGAAAAATAGAAGTTTTGTTTCTCTTGGCTTATCTTACTCAGATTATATGCACTGCACACTGCCTGGCTCAGGTTTTGTTGTTCATGCAGAACTGTACAGAAGTGGGTGGGCATCACCAGCTGATCACACCCTTGAAATAAACACAAAGATTACCTCTTACTCAAATTTGATCACAAAAGAAAATGTTGTTTTTAAACCATATGCCTGCATGGTTCTCATTAGGAAATGAGAACCATGCAGGCACATTGTTTAAAATTTTATTTTTTCAGAACTGGTCTATGCATTTTCAGAAATCTTCAGTTGTTTGTGTCTTTAGGAATAGGACAACCAGCTTTTAAGTTTCATTCAAGCTTGACAAAATAGAATGAAGAAAAAAACCCCACTTTTTTACCTGAATGTTTACAGCACTTTTTAAAACAGATTCTTAGATCTTTAATAAAAGACAGATGAAAAGGCACTTAAAATTAATCTGCAAATAAGAACTAAGGAAAATGTGACTAATCATGGACAAACTTTATCGTTAACCAGATTTTTCCAGGTAAAGTGTGCAAGTCAGTTTTGTAAATAAAGCATCTTAAAGACGGAGGGTTTAGGGGCCTGTTAACAGGAAAAGTTACTTTTATTTTTCATTATCACACAATAAAAAAAAAATACATCAAAGATAATAACAGATAAACAAATACAGTATAGATAATGGATATAAAAATCACCATACAACCTAATTAAACATTTCTATATTTAAAAATACCTAGCTTGTGTATATGAGTTACATCTATTTTTTATATTCTAGTCTCATCTGAAACCTTTGTTTTGTCCCAAAATTGACCTCAGAAGTTGAACATTTTGTTGAAAGATATAAGATGAATGCGGCAGAGTATCTGGAGTAGCTTCAACAATTCAACAAATCTGGATCTTTACTAACTGGTTGATAATACTAATACTAATACTAATATTAATACTAATACTAAATAATAACTATTATTGTTATTATTATTGGAGGGTTTTTTTTCTGCTTTTTGCCCTAAGAATTTTTGTATCAGGTAAACCCACATAAGTGAAAAGAACTGAATATGAATAGAGAAAGAAAAAGGTAACCTTTGCCCTAAGGAAATGACACTTTTTATTGGAAAAATGAAGAAAGTATGACAGAAAAGTCAGAGAACACAGAACGGGAGAGGTTGGAACAAGGGCATTGGAGGAGGTTTTGCAAGTTTCAAAGAAAGTCTGTGACAGAAGTTTTATTTAGGTACAGTAAGATCTATTTTTATCATTTAACTCCTGAAACCTATATCTATAGTATGTCCAATAAAATGGGTACAAATTTTCACACAAAAAAATTCTTCTAACTTGAGCTCTGATTGTAAATTTTTCACAATGTTGGTATATCATAGTCAGCTCCAGCGGAGAGTCAAGTGAGAGCTAAAGAGTCCAATAATATTATATGGATTTAGCACATTGTTTGGAATATTGGAAGTCTGAACAGTGATAAGTTATTACAATGAACATTAAATGCATTACTATCATTTGTGACTGATGAAAGTTAATTCCAGCTCAATTTAGGATTTGTACAAAGCAAGAAAGTTTTCTTTCTTCCTTCCCTTTTTTCTCTCATCTTCCTTCCTTCCTTCCTTCCTTCCTTCCTTCCTTCCTTCCTTCCTTCCTTCCTTCCTTCCTTCCTTCCTTCCTTCCTTCCTTCCTTCCTTCCTTCCTTCCTTCCTTCCTTCCTTCCTTCCTTCCTTCCTTCCTTCCTTCCTTCCTTCCTTCCTTCCTTCCTTCCTTCCTTCCTTCCTTCCTTCCTTCCTTCCTTCCTTCCTTCCTTCCTTCCTTCCTTCCTTCCTTCCTTCCTTCCTTCCTTCCTTCCTTCACTTCCTTCCGCCACTTCCTTCCGCCACTTCCTTCCGCCACTTCCTTCCGCCACTTCCTTCCGCCACTTCCTTCCGCCACTTCCTTCCGCCACTTCCTTCCGCCACTTCCTTCCTTCCTTCCTTCCGCCACTTCCGCCACTTCCGCCACTTCCGCCACTTCCGCCACTTCCGCCACTTCCTTCCACCACTTCCTTCCTTCCTTCCTTCCTTCCGCCACTTCCGCCACTTCCGCCACTTCCGCCACTTCCGCCACTTCCGCCACTTCCGCCACTTCCGCCACTTCCGCCACTTCCTTCTTCCAATGAAAACAGAACTTTCTCTAACACCCCAAAAATGAAAAGATATTTCAATATTTTGGAAAATGAGAAGAACTTCTTTGAATTAATAAATATGCACCAATGTGCTTGCAAGGCTTAAATCTTGAAAAGTGGCTTTAAAGCCTAAAACATATATTGGATTATAGTGATGGACTCATTTAGTGAGGGACTCCTTTCAGTAGCAACTGCAAATGAGACTTAGTACAGTTCTTGTGCAGTATTTAATAAATTAATGCTTGCAATATTAGGTGTTATATTTACCTTTCTAAAACACAGAATGCAGCATGGGATTTATAAAAAACAAAGAATTGACAGATAGCTCTATTGTCTTGCGTCATTTGTGTGGGTTTTCTGCAAACTTAATTTAACACACCCAAGTTCAGTGATTTAACTTTCAGAAGTCAAGTCAGCTGCAACCTAAATTAAGTATCATTTAATCATTTAAACTTCCCAAACTAAATAGTTCCTTAGTTCTGGAGAAATCATAAATGGAATCTACTTGATTTTTACCTCCAAGGTTTTATCTGATTTGTTTTATTGACATGTGCCTTTTAAATCATGTCTTGAAGCATAGAGCAGAATTTTGGCTTTGTTAGTTGAGGTTTTCTTATTCACCATATTTTGCTTTTATTTGTAGTACGTTGTCAAAAAAATCACTGAGTACACCAAAAACTCCTAGTTTTATTTCTTTGGATTTTTCCAATAGTCACGCTAAAACTATTTAGTTTTATTTTATTTTTATTATCATTATCATTATTATTTTTGTTGTGTTTTGTTTTGCTGTAGTTTTTTTTGTCAGATAATGCTTCTGGTGCCCTGATTACAGTTGATGATCTTCAGTGATCTTCAGTCCACTTTTAGGATTTGGAGGAAGATCATACATGAAGTATGATCTAGATTTGTTGACAAGTATTTTTGGGGAAAAAAAAACCAGTTTAAAAGCAAAGCATCTGCTTTTTTATAACATGTATATCCATTTAATTTGTGAACTGTTGTATAACTTTGAAATGTCCCCACTGCCTACTAGTTAGAGTTCTAAGAAAATATGCTTAAGGGAAAGATTTTGATGTATGAATCCTTGTTTCTATTTAGCATGCAATTCTAATTATTTTTTGCTTAGTCATCCTTTTAACTTTTTATGGGACTTATTTGTCTCTTTGCTGTATAAAATGAAGCTGTGAAGTAAAGCTCTGGTACAAGATCTACAGATCCCAGTAAGGCTTTCAATGCCAATCCCCCATAGACTATTGAGATTTGTACCGTTCAAGCCATTTAATGTACACACCAACCTGACACGAGAATTTATGTTATACAAGGAGCATCAAGCTGAGTTGTGCAACTGAAGTAAGCTTCACATTCAAGGTCATATCTTAAGAAATGCATTTTAATAAGAAATCAATTTTGTTTAAGTTCAGCATATACTTGTTTTGCTAACTGGAGCAAGACAGACCATAACAATTTTCTTTTCATTTCCTTCACTTAGCTCTGTTCCAGGAATAATCACACCTATTTATTCCCCTTTTTTTTTAATTTATTTAAAATGAAATCTCTCTGGTTGAAAGTTCAGCTCCTCAGCTTTGTTAAAGCAGCTTTGACAATAGGACTTTAGGTGATAGCGTACCACAATAATAAGTCATTAAACTTATTATTGATGCATTATAAAACTATAATTTATACAAGGCTCTGGGACTATGTACTACTTGAAGCAAAATTTTTTCGAAGATCTTCATGTTTTTAATAATATAAATAATGGCATTTCCATAAATCTGTCTTTTAAAGTTGCTTATATACAGCTACCCTCCCATATGCTAATGGAGAAATAGGTGAAGGTATATTAGCAGAACAATCCATCTTTGTAGTGCCACAAATAAAATTTCTTATTCATTTAAAAATAAATAAGAGCAAAGGAAAGAAAATGAAACCTTTCCCAGTTTTTCTCACCATTATTTATAAAACAGCACCTTGTAAAAATTAGTGACAATCTCTTAATTCCTATGTAAAGATGAATTCCTGGAATTGCCAAAATCATGAGTGTATTGGTTTATCTGATGTGTACATGCCAGTCACTTACATAATTTTAAAAGCTCTTATGGTTTATGAAGTTCCTTAGGAATCTAGTTTTAAAGTGAAGCAAGGAGAGCTGAAAAATATATTCAGTACCATAACAGGTGAGGAGGCCATACAAATACTCTAGATAGGCTTATGGAATCATAACTATATTGCATAATTTAGGAGGGTTATGCTCTGATACTGAGCCTGTGGTTGCTGTGGAAACTCATATCCCACCAGCATACTGTGCATAGAAAGCTCCCATGGGAACAGTTTAGCTGTTTGCTCTCTATAGCCTGTTTTAACCTTTGACTTGGTGTCTATAGGATCCTCACTAGATATACAGCTTTGTCCTCTATAGTAAGTGACCTGCAGGATGCTGTAAAGACTGTTAACAGTATCAATTCAGCAGTGTGAATATAATTCCAACCTCCTTGCTGCTATAGCTTCCAAATGCATGGAGCAACACTTGATAGACACTTGGGAAAGAAAAAAAAAATCCTCACTACTCTGGCTTGCACACTTGAAAGATAACTTCACCTGATGCAAAATTATACCTCTGTCTTCAGTGCTTCAGACATAGGATCTAGACTTTAAAGGACTAAAATCTTCAGATCTGTGTCAAGGGGCACCTGCCATGTTCAGATGGGCCACATTCATAAGAAACAAAATGAACATAGAATTGTAGTCATTGCTTTGTTCCAGATACAATGCTGACATCGCTAAGCTCATAAAGAATACCATAATAAAGTTGTATAAAATAGTCCCTAGATCTGAAAATATTGTTCATAAATACATTTAACATGGTCATATCATGAAATCCTTAGGATATTTAGATACACCATTTTCTTTGTTGCATACTGTGACTGTATTTCATAATCTTTTGACTATTGCAGCAGTGCAAATCAGTTTCTCATTTGAAACTGCTTATGTGACAGCCTATCAGTTGTATTTTGCACTAACAAACCAACTCATACTGGTTAATACAGGATAAATAGATTTTCATGTTTAAGGAATCAGTTTGATAGTGTAGGATTGAAAAAATATTTCCAATGTCATGCACAGTGATTAAAAAGTCTTTGGGATCAATCCCTCCTGGCGTTATTGAAAGAGTGACAGAAGTGACACAGTCCTAATACAGTAAGATTTATTATGGTTGAAATCTGTATTCTGTTTTATTTCATTAGCTTAGCCTGCAGAGAAAAGATAAAATCTCTTTTTCAGTCATAATACCCCGAATATTCTGAGTGAGGCAAACAGGAAAAGAGAACTCTTTAAAAATAATTGTCTTCAAAAATCTGACTTAGATTTCAAACCTAAAATAATCATATGAAGCTGCAGAATTTTTGCAACTTATCCTATTGCCATGTCCCATTTCTCACTCGCTTCAACAGAAACGGAATTGAATAGTGTATCTCTGATACAAAAATATGTTTTCAAACACATTTAGTAGCTCGATTAGGTAGTTTCCCATTGCTCTTCTCTTAAAGAAAATTTTAAGTGAGGTAAACGAGAGAAATTGAAAAAAGATACCAAATCCCCATCTGTATTCATGGAAGAGTAGAGAAGTACATTAGCCTAGCCTCAAATTATTTGCATAATAGTTCTAATATTATGCCTAGTACATGACATATCTATTTCCTTTTGCTAATGTTATGAATCTCCCATTTTAACCTCAGAGTTCATTGGCCATAATCTATTGAGGTAATTTTACATGTGCTCCAGAAAAGGAGCATTAAAAAAAAAAAAAAAAAAAAAAAAAAAAAAAAAAAAAAAAAAAAGAGGAGAATAAGCAGCTTTGACTTAGCTACAGGAGGAGAAAAAAAATTCCTTTCAGCTCATCAAGGTCATGGATTTCAGAAAATAGTAGCCCTTCCCAAGGTCTAACCTTAGCACATAAAATTATCTGTCTTTTAAAATATATATCTGTAGTTTTCATTTTAATATTCTGTTATCCTTGTTTGTTTATTTTTTTAATGAGTCATATTTCTACATTTAAAAAATTAAAAATTATTTAAAATTAGGAGGCTTATGGGCATTGTGCCATTAACATTTCAAACCAAGTGCTACTAATAATAAGCAAGTAGGTAGGCAGGTAGGTAGGTAGATAGATAAGAGACGGAGAGAAAGATAGACAGATAGATAGATAGAATAATAAAGCAGCTAATAGTGAAAGAATTAATACAGCAAATGCCAAAGTTTCAACTTTTCCCCTTAAAAAATCAGGTACCTTAGTCAGAGCTGTGACTTAACAGAGACACATTAAAAAAATTTGGGTTCTGGTTACTCAGAATGTTAGGCTATAGAACTACCATTGCTCTCTTGGTTTAGCTGCCCTCTGACAACCTGGCAATGGTAAGTCCAGAAGAGTTTCTCAGTCCCTCTACTTGGATCCACATCTAGGTTAAATCCTGACCCAATCATGAGGATATGATAAACACATACCATCACCTGAATTTGTCTGGGCTTCAGCAGAGGGAAACCTCATTTGCAAGCACATTAGACTGTGTTTTTGATGTTTCATTTTTAACACTGTAACTCTGGTGCCAATTCTGTACATGAAAATGGGTTCCAAAATAAAGGAAATACAAAGTGTGAAATTCAAAGAGATGAGTTCTAAATATGACTGTAAATTAATTATGTGCTCTGTAAATTAAATATGTACTCAAACAATGCATTTAGATTTAGCTTAACAATACAAAAAATTATTTAGAACACTATTTTCCAAAATCTACCTTTTTAGGTTGTATCTGGTGTCTGTCCAATGAAGCATCATAAAGAAGTACTAAAAAGCTGCAAGCAAACCAATGCTGCAGAATTGCGAATTGTCTTTGCCTCTGAATGCTATTTCAGTGCTAGTCAATGTGAATGTACCAGCTTGCTCAGAAATTCTTTATGCAGTTCAAACATAGGACTAAATTATATGGGGTAAACAGGTCCTTGAGTTAACATTCAGTTCTGAAGCAATGTTTTGAAACAAAGATGTATATTTAAAATGCAGTAATTGAGAACTAGTACACTGGTTTTAATAAGCCATGTATATTTCTCCATGTCTGTATTCAGGATTCCAGGTGTCAATTAAAATTGAAAACCAAAATTCTTGTACTCACCCATATAAATTTTGTTTCACTTGAAACATTTCAGCAAAGAAAATAAGTAGATCTTTAAACTGACAAAGTTTTCTTCATAAGTGTGCATCCTCTGGTTTAAATGTTGTATAACTATTCCATAACAAAAAATCAGGACATCAAAAATCTCACACTAATTTTCAGTGTGAGAAACCCAGTTTCTACTGGGTTGAATCTTATATTTGTTACAGTCAGTAATAAAGCTCTCTCTTGACATAAACAGATTTTTTATTCGCTGTTATCTTGCTGTTCAGTTATTTGTTACTCATTTATAATGAACCAAAGTGACTTTTCAGAAATCATAAACAGTATGGCTCTTTACTTGGAAAATTAATTCAGAATGAAAGTGCTTTAATGTTTCCATTTCTTTTCATATTTCTTTGAAAGCTCCTGATAACCCCATGAAACATAGGACAGATGGCAGTCTCCCACCGTGATGCTGAAATTAATACTATTAAATATGATTTTCTGTTTTAAATGTTTCAATGCAGTAGTATTGGGTTTACTCTTTTTTGTATCAAATGTTTGAATAAAAATTTGAGGATGTCTGTTAAAAAGAACAGAAATTAATGTAATAGGACTACCAAGTTGAAAAGTTTCTTTTTTACCATAAGGGTAATCTAAAAAATTATTATAAATTGAGAGCTAGGATAAAAGCACAGAAATATTGTGCCAGTAGAGATCTTAATTCACCAATACATCAAGCTCTTACAGTGTTAAGATTAGAAGATGTGGTTGGAAGGTACTTGCATTCTTTTCTTAGTTTGAACATCTTATCTAACCATTGAATTACTAACTTCAATGAAGTCATGGTATGATATGTACTCTTGTCGCTGCAGAAGTATTGTTCATTTTCCCCTGCATTTAAATCTCTTTATCTTTAATCAGTAATATAAATTCCCATTGTATTCAACTGCCATATGGCTCAGGCATATAACCTATCTCCTATGCAGTGTTTAGGACAGCTTAAATAATTACTCTCAAAAAGCTCCCAATCCTCTCTAGGTTCCCTGCTATATTTCATTGTCTATTTAGAAAAAAAAAAAAAAGAAAAACCGAAGCAAAAGTTTCAAAAAACCACCCCCAAGTTTGTTATTTATGGACACATTAGAACCATGTTCCTGACAGAGTAGGTCTCATCTAATACAAAAGAAAACTATAAGTCATTTCACATACAGTACTTAATTTCTCTTAGTATCATCACAAAATGCTGTTTTCTGGAGGTGCACTCCACACTACAAAACACCAGCAGTTCTTATATACATGTTCCAGCCTAGCTTAAGAGACTGATCAAATGTTTGCCATTGTTTCCTACCTCTAACTACACCTTTCCAAAACCATAATTTACCAATTTTTGTTGTGACAACAGCCTTACTATATGATTAACTGGGCATGTGCCAATTGCTTTAAAAGAGGGAAAAACTAAAAGTACTTCAGTTTTCTTTACTCATTACTTACTAACAGATTAATTTTGCTGAATTTCATTTTGACAAAAACTGACTAGGAATTAAAGATTACATATTCATTCATGCCTAAAAAGAAGCCAGAGGGTGATACTTGACATATGTATTTTTTGAGTTCTTATAGAAGGTTCTTTAACTACTTTAGATATATTTTTATTTTGTTGCCTTTATCCTTGAACTAAACACTAAATTATAAGCAAATGTGGTGATATTCCTTCCACTGCAGGAACTTCATGAATATCACATATCTGCAGCACTCACTTTAGTACTTAGAATGCAGGTTAGGAAATCCAAGCAATATCTCTCTGCTTTCTATGGTGTAATAAATTTCTTGTTTGGCTTTGTAAATCAAGTGACACCCCATATATTTATTAATTATTAAGTGCTCTTCTTCCTCAAACTTAAACCCTTATTGTGTACATGAGTTTGTGCAATAAACTCTTACTTTGTTTTGTTGCTTCATCTTTTTCTATTTAAATTATAATTTTATTTCTCTTTCCTTTTGTGCTCTTAATTATTACCTCTTGAATAGCTGACATGTTGTTTCTGACACAGCATATTGTAAATTTTCAGTCTGATTCACTAAATTCAGCATCCCCAGCTGAATATGCCAGATGGGCTTTGTTTGAGCTATTACCCAAATATTATATGCCACAGAAAATCAATACAGATTTATGAATTTGAAATAAAATGGTGATGCATAGTAGCAGCATCTGATTTCCTTGAGGAATAATTCCATTGAATGGCTTGAAATTTAAAATACCTTACTTACTGTGAAACCCTACTGATAGCCTAAAAACAATATATCTTGATCCTACAAAATATAATGTTTGAGATATCCAGCATATCAAAATGGTGTTAAGGGCTAGTCTTCAGGTACTGCTGGGTTTGGTGAATGGGAGGTCTCATGCAGAGAATTTTAGTGGCACTGTGTGTGCACACTAACATTGTCTCCACAAGACAAGTCATCTGATTTATAGTAATAAGCAGGTAAGATAAAATAAGCAATGACCTTTTTTTTTTATTTTTGGTAAATGCATTACTTGGAAACCAACATAACTCCACCCTCAACGTTTCTTTGTTTTCCTTTTTAAAATTTCTTTCACACATTGCACACTGTTGCAGCCCTGGTTTTTGCTCATCAGACTTGTATTTCAGTGGCTGCAAGCGATGGTATTGCTTTTGCTTCTTTATTTCCTCTTCTTAGTCTTTAGAGACCTTCATTTTTGATCTCCCTCCATTGTGAATGACATTAGTTCTGTTGTCCTGTAAATAACTTGGCTTGAATTCTGCCTGATCCTGGAGATTTGCTTCTTCTGAATGTCCCCAATAAACTTAATCATTTTGCCACACAGACTCTGCAGTCATCTAGGATAAAGTGTTCTCATTGTCTGTGCCAAACAGTTAGTGTCCTCTATTGCAAATATACTCAGAAGCATTGATTAAATATGCTGATTATAACTTTTTGATCTTCTTGAAATCATCCTTCTGTTTGATGTTGCTTGAAACTTTCTTTACTGAGGATTTTTTGGGGACAGCAGTAATGATAGCACAGATCATACTAATGTGTCTAGGACTCATATGCAATGGCTTATAAAGGGTACCTTTGTTATAGTTCCTGTTTTTCAATTTCATCCTTAAGGTTTTTCTCTGAATTTGAAGCTTTTCTTCCCCTCTTTCCTCTTTCTTGCATCATCTACCTTCATAAGCAAATAAATAGCATAATACATGGATGTCTATATATACACTACTTCTATACAGCCAAGCTATAGGACAAAACTACATAAAAATGAAACCTTCATTAATAGTCTGTAGGGGGTAAACAGAAATTTGGATTTTGCTTGTTCAGAATATGCTGAGGTTGATTAAAAGTGAAGAAAAAACATATGGTAGTAAAAGTGAGAGAAGAAAAAGCCCCAGACAGTGCCACAAAAACAATTTTTGTCGCAATCTGGGAGCCAGTGAATGCCTGATAGAATGTAATGGAATGTGATTTTTGTTGTTGCTGTTTAGGAACCCTGCAATGGTATGTTGAACAAGATGCAGCTGATAAATAGATTTCTGCTGACGCTCCATGGGAGCTGAATTACAACAGTGTGGGAGTAGTAGAACAAATGAACAAATTAAGATTACTTCACTGTCAAATACAAGTGTGTTTTAGAAATAAATAAAAAAATAAATAAATAAGAAGTAGGTTGTCATTGAATATTAATCTAAGAAATTTAAAAAGCAATATTTTTCTGCACAGCTACAAAGATGAAAAGTCTGGAGAAAATATAGAGAATAATTCACTGTTAAATGAAATGTTTATGTACAAATACAAAAAGACATGTAATAAGAGAACCTTCTGGAGAACAAATTGCCTATTAGATAAGAGCATTATTTGTCTCTTCTGCAACTGTCACCAAAACCAACCAAGAAAAAAAAAGTGACAGGCCAAATTCCTAGGGGTATCCAAAATTAATACTCAAATAAAATAGCATTTTTTAAATATTCTCAAATGTCTAGCATGGGCTACAATCAGGATTTTGTCAATATATCTCATCTTCCATAATAGAAAAGCAGATGGCAGCTAAGATAATGACACATCTGCAAAGCGCATGTGTGGAAAGACCAAACAAGGGAGTGTCTATGGTTTGTTTTTAGGTTCAGTGCTAGCAAGAGAAGGCATCATGCATGCAAGCAGAATTCTTAGGCTTTTGCTGTCAAGCCAATATTTGCTGCTGGTTTCATCAGTCTGGGAAGTTCACCAACAGAGTCTTTGAGGCACACTATTACACATAGATGTTTTGAATAGAAATTGATAATAAATTATGAACCTAAGTAATACAAGTGCCTAAGTAATGCAAGACAGCTACAATTGCACTGTACCAAGTTTCAATCTTTGTGTTGGAGAGCGTTGTATACAGACCATTATTATGAAGTACTGAAAAATAAATATAGTTATTATTATAACAAAAGACTAAAAGCTTTCTGACACACTATAGGTTATTACACAGAAGAATGACAAATTGCTGGGATTTATAGCTTTTAGGTATTTAATGAAAACATAGTCAGGAGAATATGTCATTCTGCTATCAGGAAATAATTGAATTGCTGTGATTGCCAGGAATCTGACACTGGTGGTAATTTTGATTTCAAAGCTAGTAGAAGGTACTTTTCACACTGAGAATCTAAACTACAAATGACATGTAGGCAACAAATAACTTTTGCTGGGAATAGTGTCTCAAAAGCTCATAAAATAAGAATCAAAATGACAGAAAACTTCATTATTTGAAGAGCTTGCAGACCTTTGGTGCAGGTAGCTTCATAAATAGGAGTATAGAAAGAAATCATCTGACAAAATTGGAAAGGGACCTGAAAAAAATCAAAATAATCAAAGGTGCTAACTGCAGTTTTCAGTACTGTCCTTGATTTCACATTGAGTCCAATACAATGACAAAAAAAATGTGTCTGATAGGAAAATATTTTGTTTATATAAAACCCATGAAGAATGCAACATAACTAATATGTAATGGAACTTTCACAATTACATTTTTTTCTAAAGGAAAGATTATAATTTCAATTTGGAACATAAACTTTAATAGAACATAAACCATTGATAAACACATCATATTTGGTTCTTTAAATTAAACCAAGTAAACAGAAATAAAAGTCATAAAGAAAGGCAAAACTTGTAAATATTGATGTCACATTTATGGACTCCCTTTATAAAGGTGAATTTTGAAAACCTGATAATTAGTTTTTACAATTAAATTTTGATTCTATGGCAATGGAAATCTATTACCATATGGTTTTAGGAAAAGATGAATGGTGCTTTCTCATGTTCCTCTTTTTAACTGGAGCTTTATACCAAAGGAGGTGGATTGATTTCTGTTTCATACACCGCTTCTCCCAGGACAGAAGGACACTCAGAGTACAAAATCAGTGACTGCTTTCTTTCACAGGGATCTGTGATCTGTGCATTACTCAGTCAAGAATGGCATCATTCCTATCTTCTCTTTGGAACTTAATCACATACCTTTTCCTTAGAAGACCTCATCCCATTGCACCTACATAAATGGTGTACTCGAAACATCTACTCCACCTGGGGAAAAAAAACAACCAACCAAGCAATCCAAATCTTTATTCCTTTATGCATATATACAATTTTTTTTTTTTGCAAACAAAATCATCTTCACCACTGCATTGCAATCAGCCTTAAAACACAGTGGGCTTTTCTGAATTATCAGAGTTCACTCCCTGACAATTGAGTCCCTCCTCTCATGAGTTCCCTCCCCAACCACCCCCTTAAAGCCAAAGGTATTTTGGAGCTATTTAAGTTTTAAATAAAAAATGTCACTTCTACAGAATCACAGAATTATTGAAGTTAAAAGCAACCCCTGGAGGTCAGTTGTTCCATGATTCCCCCCTTAAATAGGGCCACCTAGACACAGTTGGCCCACACTGTGTAAAGGCTTGTTTTGTGACCAGCCCATGGAAAGGAATCATGCTGGAGCAGTTTTGTGTAGTTTCTCAACCACTTCTTTTCCACAGCAAGCATAAAGAGAAAAGTTGATCTGAATAGTCTCTAAACAGAACATATTTTTACATATGTCTAATAAATTTAAAGAATTCAAAGTTCCTCTTCTAATTCTTGAGGGTTTTCAGTGTTATCCAAAAAAAGTTTCCCAGAAGGAAGGAGTTATTTTACAGCTTGATGGAGACAAGTGAAAGGAAAGAAATTATCTGAAATTTTACCTGCATTCTGTGTTTTCTTACCAGATGTCTTAAGACATTAAAAATTCTGTTATAGTTATTAAAACCTTCCTCAAAGTAGATATGCTAGGGAACTTATTTTGTATTATATTTTAAATCAATGTAATTTTAAACAGTTGCTATGATAAACCTTGAAGATATAATTAATTTATAAAATAATTGGTGAAATTCAAATCTTAGGTAGGTTGTATACTGACTATAGGACAAAAAGACAAATTTTTAACATTTTTAATCTTGGCTCTTAAAGTTACTTTCTCTGCAGTTTATGGAAAATCACTTAGAGTCTCTGCCTTGATGGATTTATATTTTGCTATTACCTTGCAAGTTTCTTCTGCATATTAATTACCCAACACCCATAGAACATTTTGGGACTATAGAATATGCTATGTTTCCGTTACCTGGTAAATCCACCTTTCCATTACATAGTACGATACCCAGACTTGTAACTTACGTTTGTAGACATGAAGCAGGAATATAAAATTTCCACTACACAGTGAAATTAGGAGCTTATTTAATCTATTAATCTCTCCAAATGATATTAAAGATCTGTAAACTCCCTAGAGAAATATCCTTTATCAAATGTAAACCTTTTTATTCTGCTCTAGAACAAGCAGATGTTCATGACTTCCATATGCTTCAGCTCTGTGCAACTCATCACTGAACCTTCTCCAGACTCTGAGTTCTAAATATGTGTCAGGCTTAATTAACTAACCATATGACTTCTCTTCTGATCAGTGAGACAATCTTGCCATTGGTTTTGTAGTGCTCCATGCAAGTTCATACCTACCTCAAATAAGAAAAGCATCTATGCTTTCCTTACATTCCTCCTTTATTTAAGAAAAACAACAAATTTCTCTTCTTGAAGATATCACCAGCATTTAGGGTTGTGTTTAAGAAATTTGATATAATTTATAGCTAGAAAAGAAAAAGAGGATAAGCAATTTAATGGGCAAAATTTTTTTGACCTGTTCTTCATCAGCTATTATTAGTTTTTAATGAATCTCTACAAGACCTTGATCCCTAACTATTCAAGTTAATGGGAATATTACCTTTGATGGCTACAGTAGAAATGGATGAGTCTGAGGGAGCAAAGTGCTTTTCTTTAAAATGTTTTGGTGAGCCAGTTAGTGTGGGAGCTCGCACTCCCAAGGTCCTGAACAATCTGAATAACCGGGAGAACCCTTGGGGGGCTCGTCGGTCATGGAACGTTGCCAGAGGCAGCTGGTGGCTGGATTTCGATTCATCTAAGGATGCACCACTTGGGTATGAAGGATTAAGAGTCACAAGGGTTTGAATAGTGTAGAAATAATGTGTTCGCAAGGTGATATATAGATTTAGCATTTGGTACAGGGAGGTTGTACAGGGGGGTTATGGAGGCAAGATGGAGGAAACCGGGTGTGTCTCGTGGTTCTTCCTCCTTCTTGTTGTCGTCCATCTTCGGTGGTGGTGCTGGCACTTTGGGATTGGTTTGTGGTGATGGTGCACTTGTTAATAAGGGTGATAGGTATTGGGAAGAATAGGTAAATATTGTACACGTGGTTTGTGCTATAAAGGGATGTGACCGCCCCGTGGGTGGTCAGAGTGCCCTTGGCTGCCTTGCTGGTCGGACCCTGGTCGGGCAGAGGGAAAACTCTGTTGATAAGAATTAATAAACATCTGGAAGACGGCAAAGCAAAGAGTCCAGCTTCGTTCTTTGAGAGCCCGGACGGCTGTGGAGCCTTCCCACGCATTCTAAGGCAGAAACAGAAGCTCTGTTTCGCCACAAGTTAGTCTCTTAAATCGGTTTGGTTTTGATCAACAATATTTGTTATGATCCACAATTACGACCTTTTCTTGTAATATTATGTGGAAAGCTAAAGATACAACAAGAACGAGAAGGTTATATTCAAGGTTAAGGTCCACACTGGCAGGAATGTTTTGCTGAGTTGTTTTAAGTCAAGCCCTGTGCACAAAACAAGCACAAATAAATTCACATCTATTGATGCCCAAGGCAGACCATTGCTTCAGCAATACAGAGACTTCAGGGCATTACTTTAGGACAGGAGGTGGATAGACATGAGTCAGGACAGAAGCGCGCTGACAACACACCAAAAATACTTCCCAACAAAAAGCTCAGGAGACATGAGCTTGTTTCTGTCTTCATTCTGATTTCTAGGTTTCTCAGAATTACAGAATTCAGAATTTCTCAGAATCACAAAACTGTAAGAGGAAAAATGGCATGAAGAGGTCCTCTTTTAATTGAAAGAGACCTATTGCAAATGACTGACTAGGTGAGTTACAACTTTGTTTAGATGAGCCTTGAAAATCTCTTGGGGCTGATTGACCCAAGGACAACAATTTCTATTTCATTACCCTCTTGTGGTGAGCTTTTTCTTAATGTCCACTTTGTAACTCCTAAGAAATAATTGGCGGTTACTGTCTCTAGCCTGAGAGTTTGGGAAAAGTTTTGATCCAACATTACTGTAACACTTTTAAGTTAAGTGTAAGCATCTGTTAGATCATCCTGTAGCCTCTCACCTCTCAGACTAAACATGACCAGCCATCCTGTCATGTCTCCATCAGACGTGTATTGTAGATTCTTAAATATCTTGCTATTCATCCACCTGATTCCTTCCAGTTTCTGTTTCTCTTCAAGTGGTGTCCTACTGCTATTCCCACTGCAGCATCACTGTCAGAGACTGAAGGATGATAGCCACAGACCTACTGTGCAAACCACTGCCCTACCAAAGCAATGCAGCCTGTGGTTTGTGTTACAGGCCATGAGAGCACAATGTTGGCTCATATTTAGTCTGGCATCCACAAAAACCTTCCCTGAACACCAGCACCAGTAGCAGTACTCAGCCTATTGATTCATATTCTGAAGCATGGTGCAAAACCTCCTGCACATTCCCTTTTGAAACTGTATGAGGTATCTTTCATCCTGGTCCTTATGTTTATAGAGGTCAATCAATTTTTCTTGAGAAATAAATGTATTGTCCCTTTTAAATTATACCCAGTTAAAGGACCACAGACTAAGCAGAGGAAGATAAGGCTACATAGCTGAAATATCTTTAGGGATTTAACTAAGGACTAATTTTCAAAAGACAAATATAATTTGTATTCTGCTGTTGAAATTTCCCCAGATTTTTAGCTTTCTCTACGAACTACTTAGAGCCTTTGAACAGTGCTCAGCACAAGACCTTTGGAAAGTCCTATTAACACCTTCTGGAATTTTGAACTCCATTTTTTCCTTTTAAGAGTGACTGCAAAAGTGCTTACTCTCAAAGTCCAGTTGGGAGTTGTGAATCTGAGTAACTCAAATAGTTGCAGAGGGTATATGAGATAAAGTGGTTGTAAAATCAATGAAAATAAAGGACAGTACATTTGTAAAGAATATAACTGGAGCAACTGACAATACAAGAAAGTACAGGAGACTATTCTATTACAAAATAAAAAATGAAACCCATGGATCTAGGCTTTGTAATTCAGACTATTAAGTGTTCAAAGGAAACAGAGTGTTTAAATGGAAATGAGGTGACTCAGAGTCTTTGACTTGATTTAACTTGCTCTACTAAAGCTAGAGAGAAAAATAAGACCACATTTCAGTGAAAGGGAATATGCCAATTTGAAACCAAGAACATTTAATAAAACTTCCTGAAAGAAAATCTATCAGACTGCAGGAAAAAAAAAAAAACAAGACTAACAAAAAACTGTCCCAGAGGTAATAAATGCCAGAAACCCCAGCACATGGAACATTTTAACTGATCTTAAACTGATCAAAACATTTTGAAGTAACAATGAGGATCAATCCCAAATGGACACAGAGGCAGACAAAATAACCTGATAGGTCTTTTCTTTCCTTAACTTCTGTGAATTTATGGCAAATTAAATAAGCACTGGGATATGGTTCCAGCACTGAGGAAATAGCTTTCAAGGGAAAAAAGAGAGTAACCTTGAAAAGAGACAAAAGAGAAAATAATAGCCTAGCTAGTTTGTAAATATAAAGCTTTGACAATTAATGTGCGCCAAGCTCATTTTAGGGGTAAATATCAGTGAATATTTTTGTCAGGCATAAGCAGAGATGGGTAAATATTTTCAAAAACATTATGCACTTTCCTTAGAGAAATGGGGCAGTGTTGAAGAATTTGGATGAAATGGAGATATTTAGACTAGATAAAATGCTACTTTATGGGAATAGAGCCTAAAAAGGGTTTTGCCAACAGCATTTGGGGTTTTTTTTTTCACATGAAAATTAAATTTGTGATGTACTGATGTTTAAATTCATATATCATATCTTTAAAGTATCCTGACTTAACTTCCATGAGATCATAACCACTAGGTAAAAAGAATACTCTGTACTATTTATTAAAGATAGATTTAAACCCAAACCTCTGGAAAATACGTAAGGAACACTAAGAAATAAAGGAAGTAAAAGAGGAAGATTAAGCTTTACGAGATCATTTTCTGTACACAGGAAGTAAGACAAAGGAGGACTGAAATATCCAAATGTGTAACTTCAGAATATTCTGAATGCAAAAATCTTTCTTTCACTACAGAGCAATAGTTTTTTCAGTCCTGAACTTTTTTGCCATTAACTTATACCTCATGTGTCAAAATTAAACAAAAAAAAAAACCTAGCCAGCTGTGAGGTTTAGAGTATGAGTAAGGTTCCCCACAAGTATAGGAGGATTTTTTTCAGCTAATTTTTTTAGTTTGTTTTGGGCATGGGTTTTGTGTGGATTTGTTTAGTTGGTTGGCTGATTTCTTTTCGTTTTAATTTTCCTGGCTATATTTTGCTTACAATAGGGACTATTGCAAAAAAATAATTTAAATGGCTGTCACTGTTTCACATGCACTGGCCAGCAGATTATTTTAGTTCCAAAATTCATAATCTGTTTCAGCAGTTCCATAACATTCAGGATATTAAAAAGAAATCTTAACAAATATTGACACTGCTGTTGTGCGGTGCCTTGGGAAACAAGAGATACTGATTCTACAGGAACATATCTAAATTTCTTAAATAATCCAAATAAAGAACTTGTAAAGTACTGCAGTGACTACAAAGAAGTATTACTGTCAACTCTGTTTGGAATTCAATACTTGTGTCCAGCTTGTAACCAACAAAAAACATATTTAAAGTTTATGTTTTGATGCTATGCCATAATTTGCTGCACCTTTGATAGGCTGAACCACAGTCAGGTGTGGTTCATGTGTCACAAATGTGAAAGCATCAGGAAAACAAGTTCTATACCTGATTTCTCCAAAATACATAATCCATTCAAGAAAGTACTTTAAATTGGCCATAAACAGTTTATATCCCTGAGAAAAAGCAGGAGGTTTTGAAACTGTGTGGACAAGCACTGGAGAATACCTGAGACACTTGGAAAGATTTACACAGAAATGTAAATCATGAATAATAGGGCATTCAAAATTACACTGCTGAAGCTTGCTTGCATTAGATCTGAACCTGGATTTCAATTTCCTCATTGGAAGTCCTGTTCTGTTGTTCATTTGCAAGACAATCTATCAGGTTTTTTAGGACAATGTAATGTTCTGTTAATACTAAAGAGATACAGCATAAAGTGGAACAGCAGAAATTTTCTATACGGACATATGTCTTAAATGAGTGCTACAATGGAATCAGTACTTCTTGGCAGTACAGAGTGGGACAGTTGCAGAGCTGCCTAATCAGTTAAATGTACCCATACAGATAATTGAAAAGTGCTGTGTATGTTGATACTATTTTATTGCAAAAATGCCTGATTAGAAACCTAAATCAACACTGAAGAAACATTTAGAATTTCTGCTTATTTTCAGACCTTATGTTTAGAGTAACAATCTAACAATCTAGCAACGCATGATACAGCAGCAATTTCTGTGTTATGCAGTTTTTTGCTTACTTTCCTTGGTAATGACATCATACATTCTTAAATTACAGTATCTGCTTCTCAAATTAGAGCTCTGCTTCTTCCACACATGGCTGAGCAATAGAGAACTTAGGTTTATTTCATGTCCAAAGAACAGCATATGTGCTGTTGTTTTAACTGAAGTGACAAAAAAACCCCAAATCTAAACTGGTCTAATTTCACTCCCTTCCTTTTGTCACTACATTTAATAAGTGAATTTACAAAGTATTGCACTACATTTAAGAGTGCACTTCAAATTCCATAGTTATTAAGCTAAAACCTTTCCGGATTCTTTTAAGAGAGGTTATGTCTCAAGCTGTATGTGGACGTCTAATGTTTTCTCTCAATGACATTTTCTAGAATTTGTGCAGTGGGGATTACTAAACTAGTATTCTTTGGTTTTCATCCTGAAATTAAAACATCTACCCCAAGATTTCACCTAAGAGTCAACAAAGATGTTGATTTAAATGTCTAAATCCTCTCAAAATGTACCTGAAACATTATTCTCTTCATTAGCCTAATTTATTTTAGTACTGTATCCATGTACAAATAAAGACCAGGTAAAAAGACAGATTTCGCTAGTGACTCTGCATAAATCTGTAAATGAATATCATTACTTGGCAACCAGCAGAGACTGAAAAATCTGGTGAGTTTCTTCATTATAGTTTTACAGTGGAGTCTATCAATAAGGTTCTTTGAGAGCCTTCCCAACAAAAATACCCCATGTACCAGTGACATTTTCAGCACAACAGCTCTGCCTCTCTTCTCATGAACATGAAGAATTCTTGCTAAGGAGAAAGGAAATGAGCTAAAGACAATGAGAGATGCAAGTATCTCCACAGTTCTCTGAAAATTCAAGTCACCTTTATGAAATCCATTTGTATATTTAAGACTGTACCTAATGCAGGGAGTTGGAATAGTACTAGTCTATGTCTTCGACCTCTACATATCTATAAAAATGACTAGATCATGAGAAAAGTTATCTTGAAATGATAAGTTAATTCAGGTAAAGTTTCTTCTCTGTAGAGTGGTCATTTTCTCCTATTTACCTAAAAAGTAAAATCTTGCATGTTCAGTAGTATATGCCAGCAGTTGTAAGAATTGTGGGGCTTTCAAAGGAGCTTTCAAAGACTTTCAGTGGCAGATAACCCTTCAAAATTTACTCTTCAAATCACTGTGCAAAATTAGCTCTTCAAAGTCAACTATTATTCTTTCTTAATTTTCTAAATGATATTCATGTAGTGAACTGTCTAATAAAATTCTATTTATTTTTGGGTTTAGTCTCATGTGTCGTTAGCAGTATTGCTTAAAGAACTCCTTCTCAGTACCAGTGTGGGTAGAATACTAATTACTGAAACATACAGTGCAAAAATGTTTTTGAGGCAAGAAATTACCTCTCCCTTCTAGAGACTAGTGGGAGTTGCTCCAGGATAAAATATTGAAAAATAAGAAATCCTGAAACATAGGATACCAGCAATTCTCAAAGTAAATCCAAACCAGAAACTTCTTCCTCCTGTCATATAGGGGAAAAAATAATTTCTCTTTTATCATCTGCCACAAGAAAAAATACTGATACCTAAAGTTGGGGATAGTATCTTAAAAAAAATAAATAAAAAAAGGAAGGCAATTTGTTAACTTTGAAGTTTTTAAAGAGATGTTTGAGGATGAGAGATGTTTTACAGCACATCTTGTCTCCTGATAAGCAGTCATTGATGATGATGTACATGCTACAGCACTGATTTTTAGCAGTTTAGAACTGCCCAGTATAGTGTAAAATAGTGAACAGATGGATCCAGTCAGATTTTTTTAAGATTACTGTTAAATGTCCAATATTCCAGGTTTTAAACTTCCTGCAAGCTAACATCTCCCTGAGCACAAACTTGTAAAAGCAGAGTAATGAAGGTTTGACCTTGTCAGGCTACTAGTGGCTGAGAGGAAACTGTTCACAGCTGTACTCACAAAGCAGGTATTCAGTGTCATACAAGACCTATATGCCTTTAAATTTGAGCCTCATGCATTTACCTAATTTATCCATTCATCAGTTTGCTGTGTCACCCTGTCCTTCATTAGCTCGTGTCATCAATAGATTAAATACAGTTATTTGACTATGAATAAATTGGGTGTTAACCTCCTCCCACAGTGAAATACTCTGGAAAAGTTGTCACAGAAAGTAATCCCTAATGTGACCTTAAGCTCTTCCTTCTTGTTAATTTTAATTAACTAACATGCCAATCAGATTTTTAGTGCATTTTTTTTCCTAGCCATTATCACTGTTTTTGTAGATCTTTATTTTAATCTATGTATTGGTACCTCTGCCCAGCTGCCTCTGAGTGTGTGGATGTGCATTTTCATTTTGGGTTACTCAGGCAAATTGCAAAATTGTGGAAGATCAACAATGCCATCTGCAGGTATAAGATAACTCCTGATCTGGAGACACACTCTCTTTCAATTTTTTGCTTTCCTAAAAAATTAAGCTATTTTTTCCTAGATTGAAGTTAACGATGGCCAAAACTGTGTAGGTCTGTTTTGCCAGACAGCAACTAGATAAAAAGATTTTGGCTTTGATCTGTATATTATTAACATATACAAAAGATTGAATGCAGGGGTTTTAAAGTCTTATTCGAGCTTCTCAAAGATGTTCAACCTGTAAAATGGAACTTAAAACCTGTTAATAGGACATCTTTCCAGCTTCTTAATACTCTTGGGGTTCCAGAAAGTTTGTGAATTGAGCCAGGACTTCTTTTCTCATGATCTAGAGCATTCTCTTATATTCAAGTGGAGCTAGTAGCAAACTCTAGAAGCATGTATATGCTACAAGTACTCCCTCTTTCTTGTATTTTCTTTTTTCCTGACCTTTCTTTCATACTGTATTTCAGGCATAGGGGTGAGGTATAAATGTCATAGAGAACAATGAGTGATGTGAGAGACTGAGTGGATTACTGGTAATGTACAATTCAGAGTATTTCATCTGTTTCAATGGCTTCTGCTAGTAAAAGTTAATCTTTCCCTCCCTTCTTTGAAGACAAAGAAAATTCACAATTCAGTGAAATTACAAACTGTGAGGAAATAAGTACACTAGTCTTATAAGTGATGAGTTTCCTTCAAATTTCCTATTAGATTAACTCTTACCATCACTAAAGTGAAAGAAAATCATCAATTTTATTTTTTAAAAAGTACTTTTTTTTTGTTTTCCATCTGGGTCAGCATGTTATTAGATGAAAGAAAAATTTATGGTCAGAGATTAGAAACTCCTGAATATTGTTCTTATTCTTTAACTGCATCAGTGGCTCTAGGCAAAAGCAAAGGTGATATGCTCACTATCTACATCTATAAATTAGAATCTATGCTTACCTCTCACAAGGGAATTGTGAGCTTTTGATAAGATGTTTGAGTAAGCTAATAAGTTGTTTGAGTCTGTAAGTAACAAAAAATTGTAAAACAGTACTCTGGGTTTTTTTACTAAATACACTTCTTAGAGAAAGAAAAATTAGTAGTCCTTTAGAAAAATTTTAAGATCAAGTGTTTTCATGAGTGAAAGTAATTTAGTCTTCTTAGTAAGCCAACTCAACTAAGAGGTTTTGTTCAGAAAGGAGACATTTAACTTCATGCAATCTATTCAGGAATCTGTTCAAAGTCTGGCAAAGGCAATGTGATCCTTTCAAAAGACTGCTTTTCCCCACAGTTTATTAATATTAAGCTGGAATTTCATTCTGAATGATTTATTTCAAGTTACCCCAAAAATTAAATTTGAATATCTTCCTAAAATTAATAATTTTAGAATTATTAAGAACATATTTTTTTTGCATGAGAAAGATTTAAAGAGAAGAAAAGAGTCTGAAAATGTTTCACAACTCTACTTAAATGTGTTTTGTGATACAAGAAAATATTTCAGGGTTGTCAAATAAATATAGATAAACAAACTGAAAATCATAAACTGTTTTCTGGCTTCACAAAACTTCATTAGATTTTAAAATAATTGCAATATACTTCTTGGCTAGTAATGAATTTATGTAAATGTACTCTTATTCTTAATTTAGCCTCTCCATTTTTAGAGGCTATCACCCGTAGCTGATGGCCAGATGCACTTGCAAGCAGCTTTGCCCCCCAGCATGACAGCGCATAATTTTTCATAATGCTATCTTTCCTGTGTCTATATGTCTCCCTCTCTCCCCCCCAGTCTTTTGTATTCAGTGAATTTACTTTGGGTTACATTCTGAAATAGATTTTACAAGTGTCTAATGAACTGGCTGCATGATAACAACTCTGTTGACCTTGCAAGCACAAATGTGAAATTCAGTGCTGCACCTCTAACAGGCATGAATGAACCAGCAGATGCAGCAGAAGTGTGAAGGGGTTTATTAGCTCAAAGGTACCTTTGAGACCACCAAAAACAAACTGCTGTAAAGGACAATTAGCATTGCAATGCCTTTCCTGAATTTTCCTATGGATCAGAAGGCTGTACTGAATCTCAATAACGCTTTGTATCCCAAGACATTCTATGCCTGTGAGGAAGTGCTTTTTATATGTCTCCTACATCACACCTACTGAGAAAATCCTTCATCACTAAGCTAAGTTTTGAAGTGTTTTTCCATCTTTTCCAAATCACTGTATCACAAAATGTACCACCTGTGCACAGAAAAGGAAAAGAATAGCTTTCCTTTCCTTTCCCTGGTTCTGATTAAAAGTAAATTAGACAGAAAACTGCTTAAATGTAAGTTTTTTCTGTGTCCCTGTGGGTCTATTTAGCACAGAAGTAAACAGAAAGAACTTTCTTAATATTTCTGTACTTTGGTAATACCTGTAGTTAAGATAGTCTAAAATTGTATTTCTGCCCTTCATGTAAATGCTTTTGCTCAGAAAAGCTAAAAGGTGCTTGCATTGCCAGATGATTTGTTTGAGGTGCTATGATTGAGATAAAATACAAGTGAGACAGGTGCAATTTTAGGAGCTTATCAAAATTTCTTTGAGCTGATTTAAATTTTGCCAGTGTTAATATCTGGCATTCTGCCTCAGGGTTTAAAGCCTCAGGTTAAAGCAACTGTTTGAAGAACACTTAAACCACTTTTTCCTTTTACTTCTTATATATTAATCCTCTCAACTCTCCCCTGCAACCAATACAATTTCTCGTTCATATCTTGGAATATTGCCCTCCTTGGATGCACCAGTTCTGCTGAACGCCTCGACCAGCTCTGTGAAAGATCAGTGCACAGCAGGGTACTTCCCATGTTCCTAAGGATGAAATGTACATAAAAACTGAAATCCAGTATTTGAGAATAATAATTTGACTGTCCCATTATAGATAACATACTCTGAATTCTATCTTTGAAGGAGTTATATTCCAGTTGCTTAATAACTGAGCTTTAGTCTATTTTAGTAAAAGATTGACTCTCTTAATTACTTAAAATTTGATAATATATTTTGTATTTACAAGGAGTCCTCATGGCAATTGTTGTCATAGGAAAAACCATTATTCCACAGTTAGATATGAAAAATAATTTACAATCTGATTTTTAATTTCTCTTTAAATCTTAACCCTAGTTCCTATACATTTCTCCTAGATGTATAATTATCCATCTGGAAGGGAAATGAGAAAGACTTGGCTCAATAACTGTCTTGACCTACTTAACTGACAATTACAAAGAGAAGCTTCATGCTACACATAGCTTTTTTCATTTAAGAGATATAGGGGTTATTACTGGTGTCATTATTTCTAACTGTAGCCACTAGATACTATCATTATTTTACTATCTTGTCATCTTTATGGATTTATACCTATAAAGATTTATTGACTCCTCCCTCCCTTCCTTAGCTGCAACACTCTCAAGGCAAGAGTGAACCTACCTACAATTCTGGATTAATAAACCAGGACTTTAACACTAAAAATAACATTGCAGAAAGCCTAATTATATTCTACATACTAATCCATCATACTGTCAATCTTCCCCAATCAATCTGAAAAAAACATTATTTTTAGCTGAATTTTTTCAAAGCAGTTTTCAGGTTGTTAAATGAAAGGGCATAGTTTCTCACTGAGGTTATACTCTTTCACTCCTGCATGCTCAATTCACCTTTGTCTGCAATGGGCACAGATCTACTAAACCAAGTTGGATCAGGGTATTATTTGTCACAGAAAGCATTTTACCTGTTTGCAAGGAGAAGAGCACAGAAAGGCAGAAAACTTCTAACTCACTTATGTTAGAAATGCTTCTTTTATGCAGATCCTGTGGATCTGGGGGAAAAAAATCCTGGGGGAAAAAATAAACAACTCTATGTGAATAAACACACATTGTCTCATTTGATATCATAATAATTTTTCAACTATCTGAGTATGTAGAAAACCAGATTGTCGCAGTCTTGTGTTTTTGCTTTAACTCTTATGTCAAACAGAAGGCCTGGTTTCCTATTAACTTCCTTGAACATGTTGTAAGATAGCAGAGCATTGCAAGTCACAGGGAATCAGCCATGAAGCAGAGCTAGACCAACACAGAATTATTGTTATCTGAAGGAAATAAGGGAAGTTTATAAGCATTTCTTTCACCTTTTATTTTGTTTTGTTTTTCTGGTGTCATGAAATAGCTGGGGAAAGGGAGGAACACTTTTCAGCAATGTGTCTACACTTGTTTTTTAGCTAGTGGAAAACAGTCATTTTATTTTACTGTAAAACTGCTTTGCACTTTGCAGAAACAAAATGTGTGAATCACAGCAGAGGAAGGAGATGCTGATTAAAGCATAAATTTTGCTTGCTGTAACATTTTTTTTTTCTTTGCAGCCTGGTTCTTATCCTTGTCATCATTAAACTCTGACTCATACTGAAAAACTTGGAAGAAAAGTGTATTCTTGTGGGTGTCTTAACATCTGGAGTAAAGGACATAATAAAACATTAATTCCAAAAGGCAAAGAAAAGACATTGTCTTTTGTCCACAAGGCAGCAAATTCCACAGATCTCCATCATGAAATCCAAGCTGCCATGTGGTTACAAAAAGCTGTAGAAGCCTGATACTTCAGGGAGATCTATTGCGCATGGACAATTCATCTGGGAAAAGACACTAATTCTAGAATGTCCAAGATACACTGATTCCACTGTGAATGCACAGAATGATCACCGTGTCGGTATGGTTTGAGTATTATTAATCACAGTTTGTAAATAGGATAAAGAATTGGTCTGTTCACACACTATACTTAACTGTCTAGGATTTCTGGTCTTTCACAGGGTAAAAGAGAGAAAGGAAAAGGAAACAAATTTCCTCAAATAAAAGGTATCTGTTTACCTAAAATTCTCATAGGAATTCACTGATCATATGCTGATTTTGACATCTGAGGTAGTATCCAGGTTACTTTTACAGCTTTTAGAGAAAATAGGCACTGCTAAAGCACAAAATTTATGATTTTAAAGCAGATATCTAAAATACACTGCTTGAATTGTTGAATTTAATTGAAAAAAAAACCACAAAAAATCAAACCAACAAACAAACTCTCCCCCCAATAAAACAGCAACAAGAATTCCCAAAATAGGATTAGAAATTACTCCTGGAGGAAAAGAAAAGTGCATATCCATCAGATAAACATGTCCACACTGAAATGTCTACAGATAGATAGGAGGTATTCCACTGAAATTGTGTACTGATTGTTCTTAGTCTACAAAGCCTTCATGCCTCACAGGTTCTGGGTAGTCAGGCACTGTCTGTTGACTAAAATGATAAATGTTCATGTTTATACTCCTCATAATTAGCAAACATGCTAGGTAACTTTCCATAGTTATAACCTGCTACAGATTCAATCATCCATCTAAGGTGATATGGAGCACAGGTATAACATATAAGGAACTTTTTTTTTTTGTTTTTTGAGAAATAGTAGGGGAGCAAGAATTACAATACATTTTAATGCTTCAGTATTTTGCATTCTGTAATGTTTCAAATCCCTTAATTAATTTCATCAGGCATGTATTTTGCACATTAGTAGAACACTTTGTTTTGGTTTGCTTCAATATAAATCACATTTCTTATTCTTATAAAATATCTGGTATTTTTCTACTCTAGTATGTTAGACAAAAAGCTATTTCTGATTTTTCTGAAGCAGTTAATTTGCCTGTTGCTAAAGCGAACAAGATAATCAATAAAATCAATCCAGAAGTCTCACAGGAGAATTTTAGAACTGAGCATCAAGCTTGTCACTGTAAAACTAGAGGTCAAGTTTTACTCTGAACTACAGGCAACCACATTTTCATCAGAGAGCTTACACTCATGCACTCAGCAGCAGTGACTGTAGAACATTTGACTTTCTAAAGGTCACAGTTTAAATCCAGCAATGAATTTCAGATTTTGTGACACTTGATACTGCAATGCCAGGAAGTTAAGCACCAAGATTCATCACCCTGACTTTCTAATTCCTTCTGCTGAAAGTAGATATGGAGGTTCAAGGTGGGTGTGATGCAGCTAAATTAGTGGTTTACGTAAGTGGTCCCTACTTCTAACACAGCTGCTCATCTTCCGACTCAGAAAGCAAAGAGGAAGTGAAAGAGTATGAACAACATTCATGTTGTCCTGGAAAATACAATACAATCAGCTCTACTGAACATATATCTTGTTTAGTGGCTTTCCTGAAGGGGAAGAAGAAGAGGAGGAGGAGGAGAAGGAGGAGGAGGAGGAGGCGGCATAGTTCTCTCTTGTGACCAGTACCCAAGGGAATGGCCTGAAATTGGTGGGGAGGGAGGGGGTGGTGGTGGTCTTTAGCTGGACGTCAGGAAAAGGTTTTTAACCCAGAGGGTGGCTGGACACTGGAACAGGCTCCCCAGAGAAGTGGTCCCAGCACCAGCCTGACAGAGACAAGAAGCATTTGAACAATGCTCTCAGGCACATGGTCCTGACTCTTGGGGACGGTGCTGCACAGGGCAAGGAGTTGAACTTGATGATCCTTGTGGGTCCCTTCCAACTCAGGATATTCCATAGGTCTATGATTTTTCTATTGTATTATTTCTCTTTTTTTTTTTTTTTGGGGGGGGGGGGGGGAAGATTGACAGCAATATGGTATTTTTGAAGGTGGAACAAAGGGAAGTAATCTGGAAAAGTTTAATATAATTTGACAATTTTAATAATTTCAATCAGTCTCCTGAATTCAGGGGGATAAATTCCATTTCACATAACTGATTCTGTTGGGAGATGAAAACTTTTTTGTGTGACCTGTAAATGTTATCGCAAAGAGTAACAGTATTTGACAAATGGTTTAATCACTACAGAGTAGATCAACACATTTTTCTTTGCTGTAATAAGTGTCTCTTCTTAGAAAGCATATGGATTTATATTTTTCCAAATTTATATAAAGTCTCATATACGTGCTAACCTTGTTTTACTCTAAAAATGCCAAAATGTTTCATAAGACAAATGTCTGTACTTTCCTACCAGATCACACGTTATTTTCAAGGGTTTAGTCATTCACAATTTCTTATGTCTTTTGGGACTGCTGTCATGTTTAAACACAGGCTTAGCCTCCCTTCCATCAAAAAAAAATACACAAGAGAATCAATATCAAAAGCTAGTCTATTACAAAAAGTCTTATGTGAAACCTAATAACAGATTTTCTCAGGTAACAATTGGTACAGCAACTGTGTATACATCTGAAAGAGCACCCATGCCAAATTACGAACACTCCCGCTGCATCATAATGTATGTTACATGGAAAAGGAAAACACTTATTCTGAAAGAGGCAATTTCAATAATTAAAACACGAATGCTGCTAGGGTTTCTCACATTTGTTGTTTCAATCCTGGAGTGATTCAGCACCAGCTAGTGAAACTGCCAATGCACCTTTATTGCAACTGAGCACTGATGCAGCCTTCTGTGTGAGGTTGCTCCAGCCCTTTGATCATCTTCATGGCCCTCCTCTGGACCTTCTCTGGATGTGTCCACATCCTCCTTTTGTTGGAGGCCCCAGACCTGGATGCAGTTTTCCAGGTGGGATCTCATATTCATTTAAGGGCAGAGCAGAAGAGATCACCTCCCTTGAGCTACTGGTCCTGTTGCTTTTGATGCAGCCCAGGATATGGTTTGCTTTCTGGGCTTCAATGAATTTTCAGAAATTTAGTTAAATTAAATTAAATTAAATAATGACTCAGTGATGTGGCTTAGAAGGGACCTTAAAGATCATCTGGTTTCAACCCCCCTGCAATGGGCAGGGATACCTTCCTTCAGACCAGGTGACTCAAAGCTCCATCCAACCTGATCATTGTTATTTGCTTTTAGTTGGTTTTGTTTCTTTTTCTTTTTCTTTTTTTTTTTTTTGATTCCAAAACTATTCAATTAAAATAAATCTATTCTTTTTGTCATCAAACTTTCTAATAAAACCGATAACAACATTTTTGCCTTATTTTGCTAATGAAGTTATAATTATCAGATATAATTTTATAGACTGAAATTCTTAAGCTGCATCCATTAGTACTTCCTCTTCTGTTTCTTTTTATTACTTGACAAGTATATCTGATAGACCTGATATCCGAGGTTACCTGTTCTGAAGCTGCCTTACTTCAGTATTAAATTTTCTTTCTGTTATGCAGTCACATTGAGGGATAGCACAGACTATAGCTGCATTTCTCCAAGAATAAATGTAAGCAACACCTCTTTGTAAATCACACTTTTTATTTCAAGCAATTTGCTCATATTTCTGCAGTTAATGCATACTGGGATCTTCCCCATGTATTTGTGTTTATTCATTAAATAAGTAGGATTTCTCTTAAAACACAATTTGACCTGTGCAAATTCCATCTGAGTCATAATTTTTTTTTCTTTCCTTGAATGGCATCTTTTGCACAGAAAAATAATAATATTAACAAATAATAACGAATATATGTTATTCCCCCAATTTATTTTATTAAAAAATTCAATTCAATTTTTAAATGAATGACTATAAGTAATATTAATACAGCTAACACATATGAGGATTGATTCTTTCTTACCAAAACCAAAACATTTAAGCTTTTAGAAAAGCACACACATATGTAAAAAAACATATGTACAGAGAGCACAGGAATATATGAAAAGAGCATGAATAATGTATTTTATCTTTTTTCTGTAAAGTACAATGATGCAAAAGGGAATGTATAAACATAATGGAAATTGATTTTACCTAGCTTCCAGAACAAATTTAAGCACATTTTTCATAGTCTTCCAGTTTGTTAAGAAACTAAAAGTCATATAAACTTAATAAAAATTATAATAGGGAGTATTTCAAGTAGCATTTAACAAGAACTGAAAATATCTTTGAATAGAAGAAGAAATCACAAAATTATGAATGTTTCACTTAATCATCCACAGAGGTTGCAATATTTTTTAGGGAATGTCTAGAACTATTAAATGACCTTCACTTGATTTTAAACTCACACCATGCCAAGACATTTGCCTTGGTACAATTACATTATGAACTATATCTGGATTATATTCACTTTCTTTATTTTTCATTATTCTTTTGCACAGAACCTCTAGCTTTCATTATGTGGATTCCAGATAAATCCAAGATCAAATTTACATTACAAGAGCTTTACAGAAAGGTTATGTAGCTATGTAATATTTTGTTACCTATCTTCTGAATCTGCTTGAAATCCAAGAGGAGTCATGGAGTACGGCAAAGAGATGAGATGTATTTCAGGCATTTGTTTTGAAATTTGAATGTAAATAGAACTTCAAAAGAAAAATATCCACATGGAAGGCAGGATATCAAGAGAAAAGTTTATTACTTAATCTCTTAATCTTGAAAAGATTTTAAGTAGCATAATATATTGCAAAACCTTTTTAAAATTCAGCAATCCAAGCATTGGATTTATAAAATTAGTTCAACATGGAAGGCTATTTTTAGGTCTCTATACTTCCAAATTTTCCATTTGCTATCAAATGGCCTGACACTGATTAGGAAATCCATTAGTCTAATTTTTACATTGGGAACTATTAAGTGACACAGATATTTGGAGTCACTGTCATGTTCAAAAACTAGAATCCTCCCACAAACACCCCTCAGGAATTCATATATATATATGAATTATATATATGTTTTCATATACATTTCAGGAATTCATATATATATGTTTTTGAATGCCAACACATCACTTAAAAATGGAATAGTTAATAAAATAAATTACAACAAATCAATTATTGGGTAAATGCTGCTTTATTGATATTCCTTCATAATTAGATTGGTTATTAGTCTTCTACTTAGATCTTGGTTCAGAACTATTAGTTCAGTATTTGGAAACAATCATATGAGAAATAATCATGAAAGAAAGAGCAGCTTTTGACAACATCCTCCTATGTTAATGTAGTAGAATGCTTACTAGACTTAAAAAATGATAAACACTGATATAGAACATCAGAGGAAAAGTTCAAAGTGTTTGACATTCAGAATTAATTTTCAGTCCTTTGATTTTAAATCAGGTTAAACACTTTGATCTTATAGTTTGTATTTAAAATAGTCATATTAATTTCTATATATTTTCCTTCAGTTTAATATCTGTCATCTGCTGATCACTGAATGTGAAAAGAACAGTGGTACACCATCTCTTTTTACTACAAAGTGAAAAACTAGTGTGTCAGACAATGGTGCTAAATACTAACTTGCAAACTTACTAGCAGGGATTTCTGGCAATGCTTGACTGAGCAATGACTTTACAATTTATTATTAACAAATTTTATGCACACTAGAAATGATCTTTCATTATCAAAGTAATTTTTTTGGTGCTAACAGCAGTCAGAAAGACAAGGTTGCATATCAACCAGACTGCTGTGTGACCTCTTGCAAATCAAGTAACTTTTTCACACCACATATCATTAGTAAAAGAGGGGTAATAATAACTTTCTTCCTTTCACAACTGCTGCAGATTGCATTGGATTCTTATTTGGTGTCTTCACTGCTGCAAAATTAATTCTCCCTTTCCTTTTCCTTTTCCTTTTCCTTTTCCTTTTCCTTTTCCTTTTCCTTTTCCTTTTCCTTTTCCTTTTCCTTTTCCATGTTATCCCTGTTATAAATTGTCACAAGTATACCTAATGAAATTTGTCGGTACATGAGTACCAGGCATGTTTTCTTCAGTGTATTAATATAAAACTTAAATGAGGTGCAAGAGACATTTTAAAACTGACAAATACACATGAATTCCAAGAATATCACAAAGCATTGACTGACTGATCTTCCTCACAGAAATTTTCTCTCATACAGCCCTTGGATGAGCCTTAATGAGGTTTTCTTGAGTGAGGAAAAAAAAAATTGTGAAAGAAGATGCCCTGACATGGAGAATCTTTTTCCAGTGAAAGACTGCAAATATTTTTTTGATAAGAGATAGATAAGACAAATTATGTTTTATACACTTAGCTTGTGAGAGGGAAGGAAAAATGGCTCAAAGTAATGAAATAGCATGGGGAAAGACAGTAGTACTGATGGATTACAATAGACTGAAGTAAAAAATGCAAAGAATAAAGAGGAGACTGTGAAAAGAGCAGACAATAATGGCATGATTAAAAACTTACTATTGTGGACCCAGTACAATTTATAGAAAACATTCTAATTGTAGAATTATTGCAGGAAAAGCAGTAAAAATGGTATGGACTATGAGCATTCAGAAAGCAGGAGTGAAGCAACTCTAAAAACATAGATTGGAATATGTCTAGAAAGGAAGACATACATATTGCACACATTCAAAATCATAGCTGAGACCAGAGAGAAAAAGGGAAATTCTAGGAAGGGAAGGGAAGTTCCGGGAAGGGAAGGGAAGTTCCGGGAAGGGAAGGGAAGGGAAGGGAAGGGAAGGGAAGGGAAGGGAAGGGAAGGGAAGGGAAGGGAAGGGAAGGGAAGGGAAGGGAAGGGAAGGGAAGGGAAGGGAAGGGAAAAAGGATCAATGAATTAAAGGTTTCTGAAACCATTCACTGGAGAAATATAATTTTATGCAGTTAACTGAAACTCATTTTGTAGAAAGAGTTGACAACAGATAGAAAATTTTACAAGCAAGTTTCAGTAATAGCAGAAAAGAAATGTACCACTGGACACAAAAAAGGGGATATACTTTTATTGGTAAATTGCACTGTGATTATTTTTTTTTCCAGAGGGTATAGTGACAAATTGCTGGTGTACAAATATTTTTTCAATCAATATAGCAGGTTGAAATAAGTTCATAGAATTAGAAAAGGGCATCCGTACCTCATTGTGATGTTTGTGGTATTTGTGCAGTGCTTGCTGCTTTTTTAATGGAGGTTAATGAAAGCTGTGCAGATAACTCAAATGGAATGCATTTCTCAGTCCATTTCCAGGAGAATCTTGCTGCTTATACTATGGAATAGTTTTGATTGCTATGCATTGTTATTATTAGATTACATTCACTTCATTGTATTTTATTTACAGGCTTTCTACTCATATCAGAAATTGAGGCACAGAAGAGTTTATCTCAGGACTTAATTCAAATGTATTCTGACTCCCTTCTGTTTTCCACAGGGTTTACATGATAGAGCTAAAATCTGTTGGCATCTAAGCAAATGAATCCCTTAAAGCTCCCCTAACAGTATGAAATGTTATAACTCTTACAGTCAGGCAATCAGCCCTACTGCTCCACTGCTCCAAGAACAGTGAAGTTATTGGAGTACCTTCTAGGGCTTTAAATAGACAAAGGAGCATCATTATCCAGGTATTCAGTATGTATTTCCAGAAGAATGAAGACCAAAGAAGATTTGTGTCAGTCCCACAGAATGAAACTCAAATCAAGAAATAGGAAAGACCTAACATGCAGTCAAAATAAGAATCCATTTGTTCTCTGTGAAAGACAACTTGCTTAAGAAGAAACAGGGGGAATTACATTTTTACTGTTTCTTCTTGTTTCAACACCTGTGGTCTGAGCCTATATATTAGGAATGTGTCTCTAATAGGTTTCCTGTGTAACATATTTATATGCATATTTGACGTTTCTCATAAAGTAATAAAAAATCCTCCAGACAACCTCCACTGAAATAAAAAGATAAATAAATGATACCTGTCTTTATTATATTACTTAGTCAATATGAAAAAAATAGTAAATAAACTCCTCAGGTGAATACTTTTTGCCTTCACTGTAGGTTCTAATAAATATTGCATTAAAATATTAACATAGACCTAAAATGAGTATCCTAATCATAGAACCTTAATGGTCTCAGTTCATGCTATGTTAGACCTCCCTACTGTGATGAACAACTCTTATGCTGAAATAATAATCAGCTCCATTAATATAGTGTTAAATAAGTTCCCATTCCAATTATGTTGCAGCAGATGCAAAGGGAGCATGTGGGATCTAAATGTCTCAAAAAAAAATCATCATGAATATAATTTGTGTGACTCTCATGACTTCACTTTATTGATTTATAATGTAGCATTAAATCAACCCTTTTAACCTGATTAGTCCCTTTCCTCTCAGAGGAGTCCATCCCTTGCTGGAATGTATGCTAAAATCTCCTCAATATCTAGGTGTATGTCTATCATTTAACAGAAACAAAAAAAAAAGAAAACAAATTAATATCCATTATAGCTCGCATTTTTGTTATCACTTGCAAATTTAATAGCTTGCCACTGAAAATCCATTAATATGTGGAATGGATTTAAACACTGTAAATAAAAAGTCCTTCATTGCAAACGTTTTTGTGTTCAAACTGCAATATTTCCCAGAGGCAAGAAGTCTCTAGTGAAAGTAATTGTTGACCCATTTCCTGAACCAAGCTTTAGTGACCATCTAGCAAGCAAACCCTGCTGATCAGCACCTCACTAGATAGATTTCCTTTCTACAGAAACCTATCTGAACATGCAAAATTGTCTTTCCCTCCCTGCCTCTGAACTTTCTAAATTCCTCTTCTTAGAAATTGTCTTCTGTTTGCACAGATTATCTTGTCTCAAGACAGGAGTGATGTCTATTGCAGCAGCATTCTGTAAAATGTGAGAAAAAACATTTTTGCTACCTATTTCCAAGAGGGTGCAGCAAAATGTGACAGCTATGAAAAAGCTTGTTATGTGATTGCAATTAAGCCCCAGATGGCCTTTCCAAGAAAACTGTGGTTGCCAGTGCCTTCTCAGGTGCAAAAATCCCTCTCTGACTGAAACGCTACCTGCATGAAAATTACTCCATGACTGGTTATCAGTGACCCAATTATAGCTCTCTGGGCTAATACGGACTTTTCAAATGGAAGGCTGAAGTCACTTTTGAGTTTTTCAGATACATCTCCCCTTACCCACTCCCAGCTCCAGATTTAAAATATCTTGTGATTTCAAAGAAACTGAACTAATGTTTCAAAGTACTGCATTGTCTCCTTTACTGTAATGAGATGGCCAGAACAGATTTCAAGACCTTAAAGACACAGATCCTAAAACAATATACTACGTAAGCTACTCTATACAGAAGGGAATGCAGCTAAGTTTGAGATATAACAGACCCTAAACAATTCAGAAGTTCTCTCAGTTTCAAATGAGAGCAGAATTTGTAGCTGCTGTTTACTCAAGATTTTGCTCTCTTATATTAAGACTCAGGGAAAGAAAAAAAAAACATCTCATCCTTACCAAACCTTTTACATCTAGGAGTGCATATGGCAATGTGAAGAGATTTCTACAAAATAAAAACATTCTTGGAGTTCTATGGTTTTAACTCTTATCTGGAGGTCTTCCTTGAGTGACAAAAGCAATGCATTAATAAGGAGGAAATGAAAATGAAAAAACTGAGGAAGTGCACTGCTTGTTTTCCTTCACTAATGGGATTGGCTATTAATAAGAGATAATTAGTAAATGAATGCTTACTACCTCCTTTCACAATCAGCAGCAAACATAAAAAAGAGAGAAACATTGAAGCTAATAATAGAATTGGATGCATAAATAACTGCATCATTCTGGATTAAATCACAGAAGTAAGCAAGAAAGACAGAACTTGTTCCAATGCAGGTTTGTGCAATGAGATTATTAAGTGCAAAGACAGCGCAGAAGTCTCCCTTAGTGATTTCCTTTAGTGGACTTTGTATCAAGTGTAACTATACAAAATACAGACCTACATGCCTGAGTTAGTCATCCTAAACTTCGCTTCAAGTTAGAAGAGAAAAAGTATGCACTTCCTAAATAAAATAATTTTCATGTCAAAATGGGCATCTAAAGTAGATAAAACATATCCATAAGTGACTCTGTCTCTACTGAGCAACAACTACAAAAGGACCATATAGTGACTTGTTAGATAGAAATGTTTACAGTGTGAAAGTTTAAAAGTAGGTGATAAGAATTCCTTCTCTAGGGTCTGGGTAAGTGATAGCCAGGTTTCAAAAGAAATGAGAAATATACCAATTTCCCATTATAGATATCATATAAATCTTTGTAGCTATCAAGTGCATATTAAAAGTATGTGCAGGCTTCCCCAGAAACCATGACACCACAATAAAGATGGCACAAAACCAGTTACTGAGATGATAAGAAATGACAGATTTGAAGTTTTTTCTGTAACTTTATTGCAAAACTTTTTTGTGTACATAGACATTCAACACTTGTTTATAGCTTATTTTTTTTCAGAGACTTTGTGCTTCACATAGAGTACAGAATGGATCTTGCAATCAGTACTAGGGTTATTTACTGCAGAGGACAATACAGAAAAAATCTCAATGTAAATGTTATCCACCTTTTTTACCAAATTTTTTATCAAAATGCATGGAAAATCAAGTGAGTTCCGAAAATTTGTCTAATATGGTTTTATGTGAAAATAAAACTGTTTTTTTCTGTGAGAAAAGCATCTGAGAAATCAGTTGCAAAATTTTAAGTTTGCAAAAATCAGTTCCAAATGTTTTTAAATTTCACAAAATTATAATGTATGAGAAACTGGTCCTGAAATTGGAGCAAGAGACCCCATTTAACTAAGGTGGTCTCCTCTTCTAGCAAGCCAAATTGAATGGCACTGAAAAAATGGGGAACAGGTAGCAACAGGCAAAAGTATAGATCAGGCATCAGCAGCAGCTAGTCACTATGCCCAAAGCTGCAATTCTCACTACAGCTGCAATATCTCTCCAAATAATTATCTTAATAAAATCCCACCTCCTAGGACCACCAGAAGTTTCCTCTTATTCATTATCCAATAAAATGGATCTTATGAAGCATTACTTTAATATCAAGTTTAAGGGTTTCTTACAGAGAGTTGTCCAGTGAAAAACAATCAAATGTACTCTCTCTAGGAATCTTGGGGCTCACTTGAAGGATCAGTGTAATTAGCTTCTACTGCTGAAAAAAGGATTCTGGATGATCTGTCAGGTTCTGCCTCATACATCTTAATAATACTTATTTGACCAGAAAAATATTTCAGCTCTGATGATAGTATATTTTTCCTCCAGTCTTCAAGGAAGATCTAAGTTTCAAACAGATGGTGTGATAAAATCCCAGCCATCATCATGGCTGCAAGAAGCAAATGATGACTATGCACCTCCAAATAGGAGACATTCTGCAAATCAATACACTGATGTAGTTATAATATATGTCAAAACAGGAAATTGCAAAGAGAGACAGAAGGGCCAAACAGGACAGAATTACTTCAGAATCAGATCCATGAAGAACCACAAAACATAAAATATAAATTATCCTCTTTGCTGAAACTGTTCTGCTTATGTGTGCGTATCTTTCTAAGAAATAACTATCTGGTACTCTGAGGACTCTCAGTGCTTCAGCAATTACAAAATCCTAGAGAAGAACAGGAAAAAACCCACTGTCCATAAACTTTAGTCAAGGAATGGAACAATGCCAATCATTTTCCCTGAAATCACTAGAAATATTTCTCATATAAAAAACAAAATAAATAAATAAATTCTTTTCTAATATCATGACAGAGCTCAGGAAGAAAAACAGGTCTGAAAATAAACAGTGCATCTGGAGGGTCATTGCCTCTGGCGTGATTTCTTTGTTTTGTTTCCACACAGTTGTAAATTAATATTAATTCTTCATGACTTATTAGAGTTGTCTTTTTCACTGAAACTATTGACTTGTTTTTTCTTCAAACTGCATTTTTCTCTGCATTGCTTTGTACCCTTTTACAAATGTGCTTTCACGACAGCCTTAGGCTAGGATGACACATAAGGATCAAATTGGAGACCTCCTGTGTTAAAACCTTGAAGTGAAAATCCATGACTTTGCAGTTGAGGACTTTAAGAACCTATTCTCTGTGGATCAGTGGAGAGGGGATCCTATAATACCTATTTTCTACTGTTGTTTTTATAACTCAAAAGTGTTTTCTATAAAGCTTCTAGGAGATGAATTTTCTTGAACAGTTTTATGAATAACAGTAGAAATTTATAAGATCCTGTCAGTCTAAAAAAATCTCCCATTAGGATACTACTCTCTTTTCCTGACAGCAATGTTGAGGTCTCAAAGTAAATCTAAATTGTTCATTTAAAAATGTATTAGAACACTGTTAAACTTTTGCTATTACAGGAAGGATAGTGTACATTCCAGATGAAAGCTACTTTTCTAGAATTCAAGATCTAGTTTTACTGTAGTAATTGCTTTTAAACTCATTGAATACATATATTAAAGGTCAAAGAGAAGCCTTCCACCACTGCAACTTATTTGGGTTGTATCATGATATGAAACTCTGTATTTTCTTCTGACCTCCCTCACCTTCCCAAGTGCCCTTACAAAGTAGGTGTAGTGCTTTGGAAATTGAGGGTCAGGCATTTTTTAATGAGTATTTATATAATGAGTATATATCTATATTAAAAAGTAACTAATACTACTTTTAAACACCTTTAAGGTGATGTTTAAGAAATGACTGGATGTGACACTTATGGGTCTGGTTTGGTTGTCAAGGTAGTGATTGGTCAAAGTCTGGACTTGAGGATCTTAAAAGGTCTTTTGCAACCAAAGTGATTCTGTGCTTGTATAATATGAAATCACAGAGATTTTTGACTTTGCTTTAGGACAATAATGTATGTCTGATGACACAAAGGTTGTATTGTTGGAAGGATGCTTAAGGCCTGGCACAACCCTATAGAATTGTCAGGGCTGGAAAATACTTACTGAGCATTCACGTACAACCATCAAATCCATACCAACCCTACCTGCAGGCAGAGGTTTCTTCTGAGCTAGGTCTGGATATTTCCTCAAAATGGTTATACACAGTAGGTAATACCATGACATCAAGAGTAGTTAAACAATGCAAATGATCACTAATTCAATGCTGAACTTGCCTGCTGCCTCTGTTTACTCTTTTGTTTATTGAGGTTTTTTTCTTTCTCTTTTCCTTATTCTTTCTCTTTTAAACATGGGACCACAGTACAGCATGCCTAGGATAGCAATATGTAGATGTAGTTGTCTGATCCCAGGAGTTGTATGGTGACCCATTGGCTTTAGACTGCATGGCCTGCCTTTTAGCCTGGCAAATTAGCCTGGGCATACAGCAAAAACTGGACTGAGTCAGTACTCTTGAGTCCAGACTTGAACAATATAGAATAAAGCAATAGCTTGTTGTATTACTGTCTGTCCATATCTTTGCAGTTCTTGCAAGTATTATGTAGTCATGCTTTCAGATTTTCTACTTTGGCAAAGAACCAGGTGTGTACATTCTGGAGTGTACTTGCCTAGATCAGTTTTCATGCCTATATTTTCTTCACTTTGCTTCCTCATTTAACAAAAATTCATTTTCATAGAAGTTATTCCATCTCTATTGGGGAAAAAAGAACAATGCCTCATCCAGTCTTATTTCTATTTTACATGGAAATATGACCTCATCTGTAATCATCTCATAATATAGTTTGCATAGATTATATTATTCTTCTTTTTAGGTATATAAAAAGGGGGAGATGCATTTTCAAAATGACTTGTTATAACTGTCAATTGTTTATGTAACTAATTGATCATTTATGTCTCTTGTGTCCTGCTTTACCATTCCAGCAATATTTTCAAGAAAAAAACCCTTCACTGTGCTGATATGCCATACTCCAACACACATGGATATTTATTATACAATAAAAATTCCTTTGAAACAGAGACTTTCCAGTGCTGTTTCTGTGGCTGGAGGAAATCAAAGGGGAAAACTATACAAGACGAAGAATCAAAGACAACGGCTTTATGTAAGGTATAAAGGAAAAAAAAGTAACTTACAACACTTCACAATTCGTCACAAACAACACTGTAAAGCATATAAATGTTGAAGGTTATTGTATGCTGTCATGGCAGATAGGAGATCAAAGAGGTAGAAAGCAGGATATGTAGACAGACAATGTGCAAACACTGCAAACAGAAGGTAGTATAATTAAACCAATCTCTATTAGCCATTGGTACTTTCTAGCTATCACGTTTTGACAATGTTTACACATATGCTTGCATAATCACATACATATACAGAGTCCTTTCATCAAGTCTAACAGAAACAAAATATACAGACTAAGCACCACTTGCAGTTGGGAATAATTATGGTGATCTACCAGACCACTTAAGAGAGAAAAATAGACAGCACCTGTGGAGTAAGGGGGTGACAGCAGAAGGAGGTGACCAGCAGTTAACCTCTGCAGAACAAAGACAGAGGAGGGCCCTTAAAAATTCCCACTACCCTTACCACAGTGTAATGGAAAGGTCAGATGAGTCTTTTAAGGCATGCTGAATAAAAAATCCTCTTGTCTTCCTGCTACATCAGTGGTGTCATAAGAAATTTTATTGTTGCTTACAATCCTTGCTGCTCTCATATCAGTAGGTTATAACAGAAGAAACACTACTACTTTTATCCATGTCTGTAAAGAAAGTTACCAATATATTTGACAGCATTACCCTCAACACCTTCAGGAAAAGTAGCAGAAAAAGGCAATGGTGTTTGAAGCCAAACAAGTCAGAAAGACAAAAAAAGATCCTTGGCCCTGCCAGCTCTTCCTCCTACCTCTCCTGTCCAAGAAAAGCTGTATAGGCCTTTTTTTAGGTATATGTTCCTGAAGCTATTCCCTCTCTTTCACTATTATCCACTTTTTTCTCCTTGTCTAGCTCTCAGGCTCTCTGGCCCAGCAGCCCCCTCCAGGCCTCTAACAGAACTAGAAATGAAGCTGCCTTTCTACAGCTTTCTGCACCCTTGACTATCCAGATCCACATCATATTCTTCTGCTGGAGAAGAGCCAGAGAAAGAGAAAAGCAAAGCCACCCAGTATGACATCTTGTTCTAAGTAACTGATGCCCTTGGAAGACAAATTTAAAGTTAAGGAGAGAAAGGAAAAGACAGCTGGGAAGGGCAGTGTATTTGGGAAGGATTTTAATAAAGACTCCTTCCTAACAAAACCCAAATTATTTTTAAAAACTCTATTTTCTGCATCTATTGTGACATAGCAATATAGGTGCCTATTTCTATATTAATTATTTTACTTTTTATGAGGTAGATATTTAAAAAGAAAATTTTTCCTTCAAAACTGTAATTGTTTGTTAGACTATATTGTAAGTAAATAATTTACCTATACCTCAGAAAATAAGTAATACCTGGGGAAACAATAAAAGCTTCTGAGATTTGGAAGCTGAATTAATTTCTGTCCCATTAGTTAGTGTCCCACATGTTCACTGGATTGAGAAAGGATGAAGCTATACCATCTGTGGCTTATGCAGCTAAACACAACTTTACAGCTAGACATTGCTTAGGTAGTTAAACAGAGTGCTCTCAGCAAATCCACCCTTCCTGCTTATTTTTCCTAAAAGAAAAAAAAATATCCATTACTTGTTTGTGCTTTTTACTAATTTTCAAGTAAACTTTTTCTGCTATATTTAATGAAAAATATCTCTAAGAATGAGGAGGTTAAAAAATTTAGGCTCTTGACTTTTGTTCAGTCCACTGTAATTGTGCATTGAATTGTTTTGCCAGTGGAGGAATATGTAAATGGTAAAAAAAATAACTGTAATGGCTAGAACTGTTTCCAATACAGTATGTGTGGCAGACAGCAGCCCCTTAAAAAAAAAAAATAGTCTGGTGTTCCTAAGACAAGATGCATTTATTTATCATTTTAAAAAATCTAACATATGCATTTATTCATTTTTACAGACCAAGTGCATGAAAGAAATATACCCTGGTACATATGTAATTGTAGTTAAAATTTAAAGATTTTCTTAAACGCAGAGCCAAGAATGTTTTAATTGGTTCTTAATACTGGGCTTCTAGGTTTCTATTAAGACTCTTAACTGGGGCACCTAATCAACATTTTAAAGACCCAAACATTGGCTACAAACCAAATGAATGAGAAATTCTGGCTTGTCAATGTTCTCAAAAATGTGTGTGCATCTATTTTGTTGTTTACTTTCAAAGTGAGGCTTAAGTTAGGTACATATATTTGACAGAAGGGCTTAATCTACCTTGCCAGAATCATTAATAGTTTTGAATAAATGTGTACTTTAATATGCATGTGAGAGAAAACACACCACCATAAAAATGGAGTAAAGTAAATGTGATTATAGGAATAAAAATTACTTAGAAGTAACATTATTAGAATGCAACACAGAATTCCAAATGATAAATTGAATGAGTGGAAATTGCATGTACTACACAGATTATTTTGAGTAAATACCAACAAAATTTGTGCAGAATATCATATCATCATATACAGATGATGCATCGGACACATTTCCCATTTTAAAAAGAGTCATAGGTTCACAGAATGGTTTGAGTTGGAAGGGACTTTAAAGATCATTTGGATCCCACCATGGGCAGAGGTGTCACCAATTAGTTCAGGTTGCCCAGAGCCCCATCCAGCCTGGCCTTGAACACTTCCAGGGATGGGGAATCCACAACTTCTCTGGGCAACCTGTTCCAGTGTCTCACCACCCTCATGGTAAAGAACTTCCTCCTAACATCTAATATGCATCTCTTTTAGCTTGTTTTATTACTGTCTGTCCATATGAAAAGTCACTCTTCATCTTTTCTACAAGCTCCCTTTAAGTACTAGAATGTTGCAAGCATGTTCCCTGGGCCCAGCAACCACAGCTCTCAGCTTGTCTCGAGAGAGGAGTTTCTTAGCCCTCAGATCAGCTTCCTGGCACTTCTCTGGACTTGCTCCAACAGATCCACATCTTTCCTTTGCTGAAGACTCCAGAGCAGGACGCAGCACTTGCAGGTGGGGTCTCACAAGAGTAGAGTAGAGGGGCAGGATCACCTTCCTCGACCTGCTGACCATGCCTTCAAATACATCCTATAGTTTTTATAAGAAGAATTTAGGGGAACTAATTTGTTGTGATAATTCCCCAGTGAACTAAATACATTAGTCACCAGCTGTATGATTTCCAGGGGGAACTATCACAGCTTAGATAAACAGTACTGAGCTTGTCAGTACCTTAAGCCTTTTATCTCAGAAACTTTCAAGGTTAGAAATAAGTGTATCTTTCACAAATATGAAAAAATGTGCTGCATTAGACTGCAGTAACTCTTATGGTCATTTTATTACCATACTTTCATATTTCATTTTGGGACATGTAGGACAAAGAAGTGTTTAAACTGGGAAACATTTGTTTAGGGACAAGGACTGAAACTGCTTGGGCAGAATTTAGCATAGCTGTCGCACCTGAACCAAAATATTTCATTTATACTCAATAGAGAGGATCTCTCAAGGAACACAGCAGCTCACTGGTTTTAAATACATTCCTCAGGATATGAATCTTAGCAGGTATAGCAAAAATAGAAAAATGGTTGAAATGGTAGCAAACCTACAGGGAGAAAGAGTGACTTGATTGCAACTACACAAACAACTCAGGAAAAAAGTTATGAACTTTAAATTTTCCTGCTGATTCCCCTTTTAGCTTCCACAGATCTCACTGTTGTAACAGAAATCCAAGAAATCCCTGCCTTTGTCCCTGCAGTTTAAAACACAAAACTTTAAAACAGGTATTTAAAGATGCCTGGTCTATATGCACACTGAGTAATACACCAAGATTTGAGAATTGTCAGCAGTAGCAAATTTTTTTATACACTTGAGTTGTACATTTGTAACTGAAAAAACAAAAAGAGCTTTTGCCAAATCAAAATATTTCCTTCTTTTCATTTCATGAGTGAAAATTTGATATACATACCGAAAGTTTAAGCTTACTTACTTAATGTGAAATTCTTGTCAAGAATTTGAGCATAATTTTTACAGTTCTTGTTGTTTCTTGATTTGTTCTATTAAAAGAAACTCAAACACAAGATTCGAGTTTCTTGGTGTTTGTTCTGTACAGAGTTACCTTAGTTTAGAGGAAGGGCAGGTATTTTTGGAGAATCATACTTCTTCCTGTCACTACAGCTAATGAGGCACAAGAAACCATTGACTGTTGCTTGATCATGCATACAGAGCAAGCAACTGTTAGGAAGCACATTCTTCTTCTGAGATGAAGCCATCTGCAGCCAATCCCAGCAGGTTTTCCTATAGGGCTGAAAGTGCACAATGAGAATACAGATTGTTTCTACTTCCCACATCCTTTTAACAGAGCTTAAGCCAGTACAATTGGGAAAATCAAGATAAACACAGACAGATGTCTAATTTTCCTAGGTAGTCTTTTCATGTATTGTGCCTACATTCTTTTGAACTTCTTAGAACTTGTTTAAAAAACCCAACCACCCAGAAATTAAACTGGAAGACTTTATCAAATCCTGTACATCAGGAAAAAGCAATCATGAGAGGCAAGATCCACATCTGCCAACACTTAATTTTAATTATTTGTGTGATAGGGATTTCTAGACAGACTCAGTCACTACCGGATGTAGCACGTCTGCGTTAATAATCTGTGATAATTGGCTCTTCCTTTTGCCAATTACCACACATCCAAACTGAGCTTCTTTCCTTCTCTCTCTGTCTTTAAATTCACTAGAAGGTTAGAGAATTATAAACTAAAAGATTGGGAAGGATAAGGAATGTCATTAAAATGTGATTGCAATCAAGATTAGATGTCAGTGTTTATCTTCTGTGAGAAAGCAGAAACAATCAACCTGAGAAATTTTCTTGTCTTTAAACAACACTGTTAGCTGTTCATCTAGAAAATCTCTCCTTTTAATATGCTAGAAGCACCCCAACATTTGCAATAACAAATTAAAACAAAAACATGCAACTTGGTCAAATGTAGGAAGTATGTAATTGAATAGCAGAGGTATTTTCTCAAAAATTGTGATGAGAGGAAAACCACAGCAATTTATTTATGCATTCTGTGACTGTTTAACATTCAGTTTATTAAGGATAGTATTTTGGCTATTATTTTCTGATATTAGTAATTAGTGTGTAATACTGATTTATAAATCTGGCTTTAATTATACCATTCCAGCTAAAGAAATTGAATTTGCAAAGGCTAACTAGCACAAAGCCTCAATTATCAGCTGATTATAATCATTCGGCAGTGCGACAAGTGAGTTGTCATAAGCCCAGTTGTTGTGAGGAAAATAAATGCAGCAAAAAATACCAAACATAAATTATTTCAGTCAGTACAGGAAAAAAATTGGATCTTCATTTTGCAAGTTCAATAAACTAAATGCAAATGCTTTAAGATAAACAGAATTTATGAGGTAAGTTTGTTTTTTTTATAAAAGATGCACTTTTCAACATTGCTAGCTATTTCTTTTCTCTAGTTTAGATGGACAAACCCCAGTTTTATTTGGTAAATTAATACTAAAACATTTAATTTTCATCACAACACAGGTATACTTACTATCAATTTAACTGCTATGTAAATATTGCCCGCCTGAGCAGGCATGTTTTATTTTAGAAAGGTGTTTTGATTACAGACGTGTGTTGGAACAGAGATACTTTTGACTCTCAGTTCTACTCATTTTTTTGGACTAGAGTTCAACTATCTAACTTTAAACACCTAAATGAAATACCCCAGTTAGGAATACAGTCTCTCCAGGATTCTTCTAATGGTCAGTGAAAGGTGAACTCAGACCTTTGCAAGGTAAGTCAGGGGTTTTATTGGGTTAAATGGCCCACTAGAGGCACAAATTTTTATCTTCATCAGTAGGGAGATTTTTGTTTTAATATGGGTCAAGTAACTGTCTACCTCAAGCCCTTCTGTGTTCATATGGCCAAGTCACTCAGGTCTTCTCCTGCAGACAAAATCCAGGAGAAATGCTCTATACTCTGTCAGAGAGGCTAAACAATCCTGTACAATTTCTGAATGGGATTAGTCAAGAGTTGGGGTGCTAGTACTAGGTGTGCAGAGAGAGAAACTGTTTGAGGCACCCCCTTGAAAGCTTTTAACTAAAACAATACAGAGAGCAAAACCAAGCACTGACAGGGAAGCTCCACTTCATCCCTTACACCTGTTTCCCTGACTATCATGTTGAATTATTAATAATAAACTATTGACCATTGTAAAACCTGCGAACAACATCTCAGACCTGGGTAGCTGTCTAAGAAAGATGTAATATGAAATGGGGACACAGACCCAGCATACCAGAATCTGAAGAGCTTCTTTCAGGCTGAAATCCAGAGTTGCAAACTTTTTGTTTGAGTAAGGCCTTCAGGTTTTCTTTCAGCATTCTTTTTCCAGCTGTGGAAGAGATGCCCTATTTATATTCACTCAGGTGTTCAGAGGGAACCTGTCTTCCTCTCCCTGATGAAATGTTAGCCACCACAACTGTATTCTGTAATACCTGAATATACATGTTAGCCAAAATTTAGAAAACACATATTTTGGTAGGAATCAGATATATTATTCCATTTTTTGTTGGGATTTTTTTTGTGTGACCCTTTTTTATATTAAACTGAATGTACTTTCAAGAGGAAGGTTGTACTAGTTTGAAAGCAAACCAGTGGGACATCCCCAGTCAGAAATACAATTTAATAGGAAAATTAAATTAAATGCTATAATACTGAAACACTCAGAGAGAATACAACCTGACACCCTGTTGGTCAGGGTGTTGGTAGCAGCCTGATTAAATGGTGGATTCAGTCCTCTTTGTAGTGACAGATGTGGTTCGATTGAAGCAGTGATCTTGTAATAGGGTGTGGTCTTCCTTTGAAGGTCCAGTGGTGGTTATGGAGATCTTTTCTTTTGGGAATTCAGTGGATAAAGCAGATGGTGGTCCAAATCTCAGATTATATCCAGGTAGGAATGTTTGGTTCCTCCCCCTGGGTGGAGCATCTCACAATGGGATGATGTAATTGTATCAGTCATGCAGTGAGACTCAGTGGCCCATTAACAGAAGATATCCCCTGCAGCTGTCAGGGATGAGTCATGGAGATAACTGCCCCACCTGGTTTTAACAGCTTATGGAGATGGTGATAGAACACATAATTTTGGGTGTATCTTACATTGTAACCTAAGACAAAGGTTTTATATTCATTAATGCAAAACTCATTTTTTTCTTCTGTCTAGGGTATTTTTGGAGTTTTAGTTTTTTTTAATTTGGACCTCCCACAGTTGATGCTGAGTACTGTGAACCTCTTCATGCATAAGTTAAAGTGGTCTGACCATATTTACTTTGTTAACTGAGTTACATTTATTACTTGGCTTTAGTGCTGAGCAGCTCAGCTTTGTCAGGATTTATAGATACATGCCTAGGAGCAGACGTAAGAAAGAATATACTTACTGATATGCAGGTGTTTTAACTAGCCAACTCATAATACTACTTATACTAGTAGTTATTAGAATGTCCAGGGACATCCTGGAATCATGTATGAGACACATTTCTTAAAGGTCTATGGTTTAAGGTTCAACAAAGAGTCTTTTGCAGGCAAGTTTGTCTCTGTGCTTCAGCCAGGTCTTTACTACAAGTCTGATTAGTCACAATGCTAACCTGGACATAATAAGCTCCATACAGTAGAATTGCATCTACCTCTTACAACTTACATAGCTAGTATTTTCAATAGAAAATCACATTAAACAAGAGTGTATTTGTCCTTACAATCTTTTGATAAAGTACTAACTAATATTTTTTATTTTATTTATAGAAAATGAAGTCAATAATGATGCTTCTCATTTGAGAAGTGAGAATATGCAGCAGTGTTTCCCAAAATCCTAGGCCTTGATTTGTCCAGGTCAGATGCAGATCGAGGCCATCCAGCTCTGGGCTCTTTCACCCTGGAAGTGTTTTTTGCCTCCAGAAAATGGGCTATGCAGGTAGCAGAACATCCTACTGGAGGGAGCTGGGGTATGGCTGGGCTCAGAAGCACTGCTAATCTAATAACTAACACTGAGACTAATATTTAACAAGTTTTTGTGGTAGAAATAAAGAATTACAACAGTTTCTCTTAAATCCTGGCTAATTCCGTTGAGCGATTTTTCTCTATCACTTTTTAGAAGATGTAATTGTTGCAAGAAATTAATTTTTATCTGGTAAAGAATGCAAGTTCTCAAATGAATTATGAGCAAGATATTTGTCAGAAACTTATATAACACTTTAACTGAAATCGTGAAAAAAGAAAGTCATACTAAACATTTTGGTAAAATGAAATATTTCTTTTATCCTTATAATGGAACTACTTTGAGATAAAGTTGTGGTCCATAATGAATCACTGTCTATTCAATTTAAAAGATTTCCTAGATCAAGCAGTGCAAGCAAGTTTCTAATTTTGAAATGACCTTACACAATGTACTTGTATTTTTCAGTGTTTCATATGAAGACTTTTCCAGTCTTAAACTGTATCTATGTATTTGTTAAAATTGCAGACATATACAATATACCAAATATGACGATAGATTTTACTTTACAAAATTCTCTGTCTAAATGAGAATAAATGGAACCCCTGAAAGCCGAGGAAACTCACATATTAAGAGTTCTGGAGACACACAAATTGTGTAAGTTATGAAAAACTGTTTTCTATTAAGATCCAGCAAAAATTCAATAGGAGCACAGTAAACAAATCACTGAATGATAACCACTTTGTCTCTTACTGACCAGTGGTATGCTCTGTGTTTCACAGTCCTGATGACATTAGAAAAGATAGCTTGTAAAAGAAATCTAAAAAATTAACAAGAAAAAAAAATGGTGATAATAACACTTTTTCAAGTGTAACTCTCATCTACTCTGTCTTTTGATTGTTTATTTGGTTAGTCTCACCTAGCACCAAAGCATATCCTCTCTACTCCATATTTAATTTACTAAAAGTAATAACATTAAACTTCTTTTTCCTTAGCTCAAACTTTTCTTATTTTATTTAGTCAAAAATTGCTTCCAGGTTCTGGATGTGGCAAAATAGCCTTCTTACACTCCCCTATAATAAAATTTGAATGAACTGCTGAAACATTTGGTATAATATTGTCAGTAAAACTTATTTAGTGTGAATCAGATTAGCTATTTCATTGGCATATAAGCAAAACAAACAAAGATAAATTATCAATTGCTGACGTTCTCCACAAAGCACTATACCTCTCTTTTAATCTGAATTTTCTCAATTTGTCCATCCCAGATCTTAATTATTGAATTGACTTAAAATTTGTCCTTCAGATTTAGGAGTCCCTTATCAGAGCTAGTTCTGTGTTTACAGCGTTACTGACTCTAATGAACACATCTTCTTCCTTAATGAAGGAAATGAGCTGAACTCCAAGTTGTTCATATTACAGATAAGCAGGTTTAGTAACCCTTCTTTTTATTCTAGTTACTCAGATATTTTTGGTAGCTTAGCCCAACACCATCTAATTTATAAGACAGTCATTTCATAAGCTGACACAGATTGTATTTGATTTAGTGCTTATCTTTCATTTTGAATAGCAGTGAGCAAATCTATGTCATTGATGAAAAAGAAAGCCTTCAGGTCAAATTCATTTTTGCTGTATATAGTAGCTACACCCAGAATTCAAATTGTACCATGTTACTTCAGACAGACTAGGTGGAGATTTCAGTATTTGTGGGATTGTTGGGAAGAAATACACCATTGCTACTATGAATGATTGAGATTGTTTAAATTCTCAGTTGTAACATTTCTAATTGCATGTACTTTCTCATGGAATGTACAGTGGAAAAGAAAGAGTTTTAAGATCTCAGAAAGAAATCTGAGACATGAACTCTCACTTGATACAAGATGCATATTTTAGATTAAGCACAAGAGAAAATTTAGATCTTCTTCTGATTCAAATAATATGATTTCACTTTTGATTGGTTATATTTGTGTTGAACAAGCAAAATGTTGTACTGGCTAAAATCCAAGTTTTAATCTTGGATTTTTTAATCTTGTGAAAATATTTTTTAAAATAACTTAATATTGCTTTTATTCTACTTTGATTCCATTAGTAATGTGGAGGCACTGTTGGGGGATCAGCTGTATAGAAAGGGGAATTTCTGTAATGATTAGTGAAGAGAGAGTAATAATATATTTTGAGGTATGAAAAGATTTTACCAAAACTCAAAATTCAGTAGCAAGTTGCAGTGATAAAGGTTACAGGTTTTCCCCTCCTATTACTTCCTTCTTTTACCTTAAGTATCTTTTGCTTGGGTTTTATTTTTTGCTCTAATCCAGGAATATTGCTTTTTATGTTGCATGCTGGGCAAAATTTCTCTCAGTCAAATTGTGCTTTAAAATTCAGCATTTAGTTCCTCTTCTGTACATAAAAGTACTAAATTCATAATATTACAGCCTCAGTTCCCTATTTCCTATGCTGTACCCTTTCCAGTGGTTCAAGTTCAAAACATAATCAAGAGAAATGGTGGCACTGAGGTACACAGCATTTCAAATATCATCATATATTGGGATTTCTTACCACATCCTAGGGCACATAAGGAAAATATGCAAAGGGAAGGAGTTTATGTGTCTAGATTTGAAAAATAAATAGAAATAATTTCTGCCAGGAAAATCTTGACGCAGTAGAATACTAGAAAGCTTTCAAAACCAGGTGACCTCATTTGCAAGATATTATAAGTACCTTGTGTTGTAACCAGTTCCTACATGAAAGACAACATGCAACAAATAAGGACAAAATAAGGACAAATAAGGACAAATTAGGACCTTGGCATAATTTGACTGAAATTAACTTCTGAAATGAGGAAGGAAATCTATAGAGGACTCTGTAATGAAACCTGATCCACAGACAGTGATTTTATAATTTAGGGATACTTTCAGCTTAAGATAAGGAAAGGCAACAGAAAGTAGAGTCCAAATGAGCAATACAATACATTCATTTAATAACTCTTAACAAGTTATTTATATCAGCCAATATATATTCCCATGTCAACTTCATGAAGAAGTGAAATTAAGATTGACCTTCTTCAAATAGAAAGCTAAGGAATATCAGGTATGTTTGTGTTTTGCAGAGGCAAATTAGTTTATATTCATCTGTTACCACCCTGTTTATATCTTGGCAGAACGGTAATGGTCCAAATGTGGTGGATCAGCAAAGAGCAGAATGTGGACATGGTTAAATGCAGAACACTTCAGCCTCAAGGGCCTTGAAGGAAACCCGTATGAGTAGCATCTGAGGTCACTAGGTTTATTCAGCCTGGAGAGGAGGAAACTGAGGTGAGACCTCATCACAGTGAGAACTTCCTCACAAGGGGAAGAGAAGCAGATATTGATCTTCTCTGTGTGGCCAGTGCAAGGACCTGAGGGAATGGCCTGAAGCTGTGTCAGGGGAGGTTTAGGTTGGATATCAGGAAAAGCTTCTTCACCCAGAGGGTGGTTGGGCACTGGAACAGGCTCCTCATGGAAGTGGTCACAGCACCAGCCTGAGAGAGCTCAAGAAGCATTTGGACAATGCTTTTGGGCATATGATGTGATTCTTGGGATGTCCTGTGAAAGGCCAGGAGTTGGACTCAATGAGTTTTGTGGGTTCTTTCTATTCAGCATTTTCTATGATTTGTGATTCTATGATATCTGTCATGGCATAACTACTTATCAGAACGTGTGAAAGTGTTGTGTGGTTCTCTACTCTGTGAGATGGAAAAATACTTTCATATAATTCTGCTTTCCTGATACTGCTGTCAGAAGACTTTTGAAACTTTTGGGATTTTTTTGGCTTGTTCACTTGTTATTGCAGTCGGGTTTTAGTTTTTGTTTTTGTCCGTATGAGTGTGCATGTGGCTTTTTTTCTGAGGCACAAATTTGTCACTCTTTCACAGATTAAAACCAAGTGCTACACATTAATTCAAATAAAATTTTCTTGATGTTTAAGGCTTTTATATTTCTAACTGGAACGTTTCTTACCAGCATAATTTTAGAAATACATATTAAGGAAAATTCTCTGTTACTCATAAGCATGATATCCAATTCTGAAATTGTCTACACTTATCTGGACTAGTGAGGCATGACAGTAATCCATCACTTGCAGAGGTACTTATTTCCTACCAGATACTAGCTATATTTAAGAGATAATTATTTGTGCTATTGTCATTGCGACGGTGAAATTCTGTATTCTATTTCTGTAAATATAAAAAATGTAGATCCATAAAAATATTTAAATCAGATTTAAAGAAACTTTGTACTTTATACAATTAACATCTCATGATGTGGAAAACAAAATGAAAAAGCCCATAAACTCTGTGTCCTTTTCACTTTACTAATATTTTATATTTCTTCCTGTGCACTTATGTATTTAGATTTGCGATGCTTAAAATTTCATGACTGGTACAAGACTGCCATCTACAGGCTATATAAGAAAAAAGTGGTTTAAAACGCTAGAAATGGACTCCTTTGAAATACAGTTTTTAAAGCAAATTCTGACTTATTTTTTCCCCCGAGTGTTTTGCTACTGTCTCCTGCAGTCCCTAAGAAAGATTTATGTACTTGATAATTGCACTGGAATCATTGTGTTTAGGGTTTTACTACACACAGATCTAAGTCAGCAGGCCTTAAATTCACCTTTCTTAAAGGTTTATTTTATGCCCTCCTGCATACAAAAGTACTTCTTCAAAAAAATGTCTTGAAATTCCATTTTTGTGCAATAGAAAAATTTCAGATATAAGTTACTAATTACCACAATATACTAAAAATTTTAAAAAACATTTAAAATTTTAGAGGTAATGAAATAATGTGATTTTTTAGACTTATATGTTTAATCAAAGGTACAGACATGCATATCATAAATATTTGGTTTATAGAATAAACATTTATATACAGTATCTGTATTTGACAATTGTTTTTATACAATGAATATTGTTTGTGTTTGTCCATCATAAATCCAAAGAGTGATTGATTATTTTTATTTTTTGTTAAAAATCACCACCCCAAAACTGTTTCAGCCTGCATTTATTTTATTATATATGCTTTAAATCTTATTCATTTCAAAAAACACAAAACAAAACAAAAAAGATAAAAAAACAAACAACCCAACTGTCAGAGACAGAAACGTTATTTATGATCTTATTAAAGGTCGTTATTAAAGATCTTCATGAAGGATTTCGCCTGTTATAGCAAAACTATGTAACAGAAGCTAAAAACCACCACACCCTGAATTGGGCCTTAACCAAAGCCTACACTGCTCGTTGATGGAGTTAAAACGACTGAGGTCTGGGCTGGTGGAAGAACAATCCATTCACAGAGGGATCAAGTTTAGCACCTTCAGGGTGGTGACCACAGCTCCAGGGATATCAGCTGCCAGGCTCGCACAGACCCTCACGCCAAGGAGTGGGGAAGGAAGAGACTTTTTGGGTATGTGGTAAAAGGACCTCTGTCTCAAGGCAGTGAATGCCCATCCTCTGCAGGGCAAAGGAGCCCAAGATGAAGGAGTCCCTTCACCGGGGGAAAAGCTTATCCACAGCAGAGAGGGTGACACAGCCCATCAAAGGGCCCCTCCCAAGGGGTCCCCAGACTCTGCACCAGAGCACCAGAGAAGATGCAACAGACCCCGTCAGTGTTCCAAGGGACAATGTCAAACTGACCCCTGCAAGGGAGACACATGGGCATTCCCACCTGGCCCAGCTGTGTATTAATCCAGGGAACTCTGCTCTTTGGTGTGGCAACAGCAGTGGGGGATTCTCACCACCAAGACAAGATGGAGGGGAGCAACGAGGCATCATTGGGACCCTCAGATGAATGGTATGCTTCCACCTTACCCCTGTTACTCTCCCCCTGTCCCCCACACCACCATGAGCACTTCTTTTTCCATTTCTTTCTATCTTTCTTTTCCCTTTCTTTCCAATCGCCTCCTTTAACATTAAATAAAATATATCAAGGTTTTTTTGGCACCAGCATTTACCCTCATTTGGTTTTAGTCAAGTTTTGGGATATATTTCGAACCTTGCTGGGTTCAAACCATTTTGTTCACAAAGACTTGGTTTTCTTTGCTCTTCTGTGTTTAAACTGGTTTGAACACTAACAAAGGCCAGGGAATGCATAACCTGAATAAACTCAACCATTTCATTAGACCACAGATTATATTTTCTTGCAAAACTCCTGTGGGAAGGAATGAGAGCTTTGCATAAAAAATGGTGGCAAGTCTGTGCACAGTAATCAGCAACAAACTTCTAATAAGAAACATTATTCTGTCCCAATACTAACTATATTTAACCTGAGTAATAGTAAGTTAATCAGCAATAGATTGGTTTGTGTTCTTTTTTTAAACGATTAGAAATAAAAGAAAAATGTTGTGAGATAAATATTAATTTTTATGGCTGATGCAATACATATGCTATGGAATATACATGGTGTATTGGGAGAACTGAATCTGTTCACCCTGAAGAAAAAAAGGCCAAGACAGACTCTGATTGCTTTCTTCCATTATCTGTGGTGAATTTTTAAAGAAAATGCAGCTGGACTCTTGATTGTATTATACAACGAAAGAGACTTTTGGCACAACTTACAAGAAGGATGTTTAAGGTAGAGAAAAATGGGGGGGGGGGGGGGGGTGGAGTGTGGAAATCCATGAGGGTTATGAAGCCCTGGAAGAGGTACATCAAAGCTGTTGCAGATGTACTAAAATGTGACTGGACCATTTCAAATCTGATCTAACCTCAAAGCTGACCCTGATTTGAATACCATGGCAGATTTCCAAATGTACTAGAAATTTAGTAGCATAATTTTTTTCTAAACCTTAGGATTTTTGTGAAGATTTTCCAAAATCCTAATTGTGATTTCAATGGGGATCAATTGGGCAAGCCTTGGTCCATGTCCCTGCACTTGATGGCATCCCATGCCTTTTGATGTCTTTCACTTTGGCCACAATTTGTTTTTTTCTTCAGTATCCATGCCATGTCACTCATATCTTCCCCTCAAAATTGTGTCTTCCTCCTTGATTTTTCCCCCTGCTTTTGCAGCATCTGTGAGGTTAGTTTTGGCATGTTTCGGCCCTTTGCACTGCTCTTCATTTCCTCACAGACCATTTTCTTTAGTCACTAAATGTCTCAATTTTCCTTTTTTTTTTTCTCCAATTGCATTGCATTTGATTGTATCTCCATTCCAGAGTGTTTGTAAGTCCTTCTTTTCTGTTTTGCAAGGTTTAGTCTCTTTCTTGAAAGGAAATTTTGTTTTCCCATCAAATTTTCCTACTACATTTATGTTGATATCTCTGAGGTTTGCATTAGGCAGTTACAGAGCAGATGCTAATGTAGTCTGAACCTTACACCTGTGACTATCAAGAATAAAGGAAAAGCGCAAACTCAGTGATAAACAGAAATCAATTTTTGCCTTGTGGACATATTTAGGAATTTATTTAAACTAGCTGTAAACATATATTTGCTGTTAATGATTCTGAACAGTGTTCTTTAGGGATCAGGTGTGAAGATATGAGCTTAAAAAACCCTCAGAACTAGAAAAAATGCTAACACCATTATTTTTTATTCTTCTTAACTCATACTTTGAATCTTTTAATGATAATATCTTAGACACACAATAAACCAAGTAAACAAAAGTAGGACCTTAAGTTATCTAAGTTCTAAAAATAGGACCTAAGTTATCTGAGTTGTGACATCAATTTATAGTCCAGTTTACTAGTAAACACTGTGGGTAAACTGACAAGTTTAATCAATTATACCAAGTAAAAATACAATAAATATATTTGCAGCTAAGACATGCTGGCGTATGAATGTGCATGTCTTCAAAACGGAATTGCAAGTAGAAAGCAGATAAAACAGGACTCATGCCTCCCAAATAAAGTGGGTTTTATTGTATGCAAGGTACACTGTGATTTAAAGACAACAGAGAATAAGACAAAAAAAGGTCAATATATTTTTCACCCTCAGAAAAGACAAAAGCCATTGTATTCAAGGTAACAAAAACATTTGAAGTCTTGTGTTTTGTTTAATTGCCACTCTATAGAAAAGGAGATTACCCTGTAAATCTCTTTTACTGCACAATAAGTTTATTTAAAAAATTAAAAAATCAATGCTTTAGCAAGTCTTGACTGAAATGTGCTGTGAGCAGGGAGGTGGGAAGCACAGGGGGAATGTAACTGTGAGCTGATTATTACTTCACAGGCTAGAAAGAGAACCTTGCAGGATCTCCAGTCTCCAGGTTTCTAGCCACTATTTTTACCAAAGGTGCTGAAAAACATGAATCCTGCTCAAATAACACCTCTGTAACCAATTTAATAGCAAAAACCAGAAAATTACTTGATTGAAACTATTTGTTTAGAATAGTTACTACACATAATGCAATTTTTGTAGAAGAAACCAATCAGTTATGATTATTTATTTTTATTTCAAATGCATGAACTTTTGTTAAAGAAATATTTTCACAAAAAAGAAAAAAAAGTGAAAATACTCTTTATAGCTTACTACCAAATTTGTAGTTCAGGCTGTGTGTAAACTAATGCTAACCAACATTAATTAAGTAGGCAGTATATGCTGGATTTACATTGTTCAGATACAATCTGCTAAAATTTTGTGGATGCTGAATAATCTAAAAGAACCTGTAGATCTTTCCAACAATAACATTTTTATGGCATTTGCTTAAATTATATCAAGCAGAGGTGAGTACGTGTTTCAAGTGCTTCAATTTGTTCAAACATATAAATGTAGAATTAATAACTTGGGGGAGCCTCTTAAAAATGGATGCTGCAGACAGGGCCTCATGCCATTTAGGTTTCAGTTCCCCTATACTGCCACTGCTAAAGTCAATTCAGAAATCACAGAATCTCACGTAATAGTTGTTGTTGGAAGGAATCTCTGAGAACCATCTAATCCAACTGCCCTGCTCACAGGAGAGTCAGCTAGAAGAGATCATTCAGGAAAGGAAAATGACAATGTCTAGTCAGGTTTCAGATATCTTCAAGATCTGGCACACCTGCTTGACCACAAGAAAAGATAAGATAAAAATAAAGATAAAGATAGATAAAGATAAGATAAAGAGAAAAGAAAAGGAGTTTTGTCTGAATTAAGTGGATTTTCCTGTATTACAAATTGGGCCCATTGTCACTGTCCTCTCAGTGGGCACAACTGTGGAGCATCAAGTGCATCCTTTTCTACCTCCCATCAGGCATTTACACAGATTATATTATCCTTGAGACTGCTAAGATCCAATTTTTAAAATTCTTAGAGAGATGCATCTGCTTGAATTAAGGAGTAAACAATAATATATGTGAAACTCAATAAAATTAATATTTTTACTTAACAATAGATAGTCACCACCCCTTGGATCCCTCAACAAGGGATTTACAATTTTGATTTCTCTTGGTCAAAGTGATGGTCACTGTCTTGATCCATCAGGACTGAGGGAAGCCTATGAAACAGAAAAATTCCACAAGTTATATATGCTCAGGTTCAAGTGAAAAATCTCAGGTAGCTAGCATGGGACCAGGAGTTTCACACTGAATGGTACAATGCTGCGAATCATGAGACATTTCAGGAGTCTTTAACACTTCTAAGACATTGCAGCTGCCTATTAAGTCAGCACGGGTGAGTCAGTTATGCCCCATCCTTGCCCATCAGCAAGGATGGATACTTTGAGGTTACCAGGTGTCAAAGTTCTGGTACTTCCCCAAAGGAGAGTTGTCACCACTGAGTCACCTGAGTAGGGATAAAGAGATGGTACCCCATCTCTTTGAATGATTTGCCTCTTTCCTTGTCTTGTTCAACCCCAGAAGGAGCCTGAAGTATCAGGCGTGCTTGTCCTCTGTGGGAGCCATTAGCATTCCAGTCTCTATTCTGGAATAGGTTCTTCTCCCCAGACCGGGGATAACTGGGATAACAACAGTACCACCTTTTTCTTATCTCAAGTTCCTATCACAATCCCCATTCCAGTTAGGCATGTTTGGGAAGGGGTGGACTTGGCTGTTGCAGAGGAGCAGCTGCATCTTTGCAGTTTGCTGCAGTGAACAAAAGTCCCCCCAAAGCAATGTTTATGCCAATGACCACCTCAGTCTCTCACAGAAGGCTATTGGTCTTCTGTGCTGTAACAGTGCATAGTCTAAAAAATTCATGTTTGTTTTGAGCTGATAAATATGTGGAATTGTTAACAAATTCAATTTCATTCCTCACCAAAAAAAAAAAAAAAATTGTAATTTTTTTTCCTATTGGCTGTTTCTATGCTGACAGATGTGCTACAGACCGTGATTTAGGCTGAATTAATATTTTAAAAACCTTAGCTCATAAGAACATGCTTGTAAGGATGTGGGTTGTTTTGAATCTAGAAGTCCAGTACAATGAATATCATTATTATAGTTCAACTACCCTGAAAAACAACACAGAAGCATACAAGGTTCATTCAGTTAAACCTGTTTGCTTTGAGGGTAGTTCACCCTGCTGGAAGAACTGTCAAAAGTACTTTACGGTATTTCAGTTTCATTTAATACCCTAATGCAATTGGACTTTCTGTATTTAGGTACATTTTACCCTCTGAGAAAATATCGTGCAATATTCTTAGTAGAAATCTAATTTACAATAGAAATATGCCATTTAGATAATTGCTCCATATTTAAGCAAGTTTTGCATCAGTTTAAATTAATTACACAGCACAACAAGATCTAAATTTGTAAATGAAGGAACTCTGACTCTGCCTAAATAGTCTCAATTTGTATATAAATATGTTTCCTTCTACAAAACAAGAGTAAGCAAGTTGTGTGTCATGTTCTCCTAGTGTTGACCTCTTTCTGCTACTTTAATAAACTGTAGTGGAACTAATCTGAAGTAGATGTACTACGGTAAAATAGAATAAAACAACATCTGCTACAGAAATATCCATCACTAGCCCCATATTCTCAAAGCCTTCTGCAAGCTGGTAATAAGGAGATATAAATGACTTCGCTCTGCCAATTTCTAGTTGTGCAGCCAGTGTGAAATACAGAGATTATAAAATGTTCCTCTGTCACATATTTTGGTGGTGATTGGACTATCTAGGGAAATATGGGATTTTATTCTTGGTACTTTAAGATAATAACAATAACTGTAAAACTAATATTGTTCTTTTCTATAATTGCTGCTATTCATCATATGGTGTGAGAAGCTCAGGAGCAAATATGCACCACTTTGTTTCATTGTAGGCTTCTGGATAAAACCATCATATTATTATTGAGTCTTTCTTACTTAAAGAATTATTCAAGGAAAACATATTATAATGATTGCTTATAATTGAAGACAGGCTTATGAAAATAAGATTTTGTTAATAGTTTTATGCCTTACAGGAGTCTTTCTATCCACCCCTTGAACACAAAGACATTGTACCAAAACTACCAGTATTGTCAGTGACACATAGTCTGTAGTTAATGTATTGAGGTAATGTAGTCATTGCCTTGCCTGGATAACTTCATTCCACAATCTCTTGAAAAGTCAAAGGCAAGTTACACTCAAATTTCAACATTTAAAAAATTTTGACAAGTGATGCTTTATAGTGGTTTGGAAGCTATGGCTTCATTATACTCAATTTTCCCCACATTTTCCACTTTGACGGTCTATTCAGACTGTCTATTTATGTGAATTTGTAATTGTTTCCACATCATTAAACAAATTCTTTCTTTCTTTCTTTCTGAATAGAATGATGATTTTTTTTTCTGTTTCAATGAAATAAAATCTTACTCATCTAGTCAAAGTGTAGTATTTTTCCCTTATCTTCATTAATGTTTTAAAGAAGCTAATTAAGGGTTAATGAGTGATATTTTGTTTTGTGGGGAAAGATAAAATGTATATTTGAAGAAAATTAAAAGGAAACATCAGAGCAGATTTATTTCAATTTAATTGTATCTCATGTGAAATTAATTAGATGACACTCCACAACTTGGTTTTAAATTTAAAGAAAGCAAACCAACCAGTCACAACCATTTAATTTGTGCATATTTGTACACACTATAAGGCCCTTTATAACACGTTGAGGCAAAATTATCAAGCTCTAATAAAGATTTCAATTCATTAAGAGGGAGTTAATGATTTACAACATCACAGACAGAACTCATCTAAAATATATATATATATATATATATATATATATATATATATTGTATATATACAATCTATATATATATATACAATCTAAATATATATATATATATTTAGATTGTATATATATATATATATACAATCTTCAGCTGAGATATCCATTCATTATTGGTTTCCAGTGTTTTACATGGAAACAAATAAGGCTTTGAAGGACAGGGTTTATTCTAAGATTGGTATCTGAAACAACAAATTCATAGAATGATTTGTACTGGAAAGGACCTTTAAAGGTCATAGTGTGACCAGGGAGAGTAGAACAGAAGGAGGCAACAGGACAGTTGCCTGTGTATACATAACTAATTTTTGCTTCTGAATTTTTCATTCACTAAAATGTAGCTCTAAAACTTCTACTGGATTACAGAACACTTTTTTTTCTAATACATATAATGGTAAAAATTAAGTAAATGGTCATAACAGGAGGGATATTCACATACCACAGGTTGAAGCTGAATGGTACAACCCCCAGTAGATAAGACTGAATATAAACCTCATACACTGATTTAGGTCAACTGTGAGGACTGAAAGGCACAAGAATTAAGAAATTGTTTTGCAGCAGGAGCTTCAAAAGCAAGTCTGTTTGGGCTTATTTGGGAAATATATTAGATCTCTTTGTCTTTATGCAGTGGTGTGATTATGGTGATGACTGGAATCTGGGATAACACTGCACTATTTCACTTATGTATAATTTAATTCAATAAAATTTAACTGAGAAAGTAGATAGATCGGCTGTTTCCTCTTTCTACTCTTCGAAACTTTACAAACTCACAAAGTACACATGAAATTCTAGGAGCCATGTAACTATTCTGAGATTTTCCCTCCTTTTTTTTTTTTTTTTTGCCTAACAGCACAAGAAAAATTATCAACAAAAGGCCTGCCAAATTTTTCCATCCAAAACTCCTCAATTACATTCAGCAGGTTCTACAAAAGAAATGAATCATCCAGAAATAAAGGGAATGTTACTATTTTCTTGTTTTGATCAAGAAAAAGAAGATAGTATATAAATTGTTTGTTGTCATCATGTTTTCCTATGAAAATTATTTCCTCTGATATTTTTTTAATATGTATAGGGAAAAAACACAAACAAATAGACCACTATCTCAATCTTTCTATGTTTTTTTGATAATGAAAAAGACACATTAATATAAGTTTGTAAGTGGCATTTGTGTACCAGTAAACAAAGCTGCATAAAAAAGTAATTTCCATTTTGTCTTTTCAAGACTGCATTTATTTCTTTCTTTCTATGTGTGTGGGGAGGAAGGAAGGAAGCCACTGCTCCTCAGAAGGACAGAGAAACAAAGGAGTTCAATGAATGAGTTTCTGGGGAGAAAAAAAGGAAAATATTTTAAAAAGGAGTGTCCAGCTTGCTTTTAAAGAACAGGGCTGAAAATCTGAATCAGAAAATATGCCAGATACTGGATATCAGATAGAAAAGACAAAAAAAATGCTAATTAGAAAAAATAACTTTTGCAATGAAATTTGGGATTTTTTAAATAAAACTTCAAGGCTTAATGTGTCAACACTTTGTTAAGTAATTAACTAATTGTTAAATAGATGGCCAGTATTATAACTAAAATTTTACCTAGCTTCAGATGTTGTGTTAGAAGCGATAGCCTTTTTATTTTTGCAAATAAGAATCTCAGCAAGTTCAGGAGAATGCCAGAAGAACACTCCTCCAGGGTAAAACACATCTTTTATTATATCTAAAATACAGCTGCATTACTACAAATAGGGTAAGTGGATTCAGTTAATTTGATAACTGTTTCTAAGGAGACTAGAACGAACCATAGCCTAATATTTATATCCTGTGACTGGTGAAACTAATGCCATTCTGCAGTCAGTTCTAGAAGTGTCAGTGAGAAGCGCAGTACTTTTACAGACACTCAGCTACACCATTTCTTTTTTGTTTTATTTTACTTTATTTGTAATCTTCTACATGTGTAACTTACCATAATTATACTTGTTATACTTCTAGATTTATTACTTACCATGATTATATTATTACTTACCATGTTCCAATAATATCATTCTTACACACTTTCCTAATACTCTCTAACAGCTTCCCCATGTGACTAAAACAAAATATATATTCCTCCCAAAATGCTGTCCTCTGATAAATTCCCATTTCTTATCTGTCTTATACTTTTGGTGAAGTTAAAAAACAAAATAAGTTATTAATTGGAATTCCAAGACAGAAGAGCTGTTTTGCTGTTTTACTGAGCTAAAAACTTCAGTCTAGAACTGTGTGAAATAACAAAATTAGTGTATATCCATTTTATATGACTTCTGGATTAAAGTAGATCAAGATACCTAAATATAGAAAATGTGAAAACAAGCTTACAATGTTCAACACTTTATTGAAGGTTTCTGAGGTATCACTGAGAGAAGTTAGGAGAAGAATAATGTAGAAAATGAAAGAAATTCCTGACTTTGATTTACCAAGAAAAATCAAACTGCACTTCAGTGTCTGCTGGTTCTCCGTAGTTCATTTCAGTAGTGCCATTCTTTGATTTATCTAATACTAGTAAAAAATGTTTTGCCACATTTCGTGTTTTAAATTCGTTCCTTTCTCCTTGTGCTGTGTCCATGGTCTCTTGTCATTCTAAGCCATTTGAAACCAATCAAACCTGAAAATTTCTGGAAGAAATGTATAACTTGGAGGATTGGATTATAATATCTATGAGTTTGTTTCCAGGCCTCCTTTTTTATTCCTTTCAAATGTCCTGGATTAGACAAAAAAATTGTAAGCATTGTCACTATCATTTAACGTTGACTCTTCTCCCCAAATATTCATCTTAAATCTGGAAGAAAAAAAAGACAAGACTTAATATTAATTTAATCATTATGAAACTGAAAAGTTTATGACTGGTATTACAGAGTACCTCTAAGGATGTTAAAGACAACAACATATTTAGCAGCATGTTCTACTTAACCAGAATCTTGCTTGGTTTAATCAAGGTGGACTCAAATAGGCTGAATGTGTTGTAACTCCCAGTTGCAAAGTTGTGATCTCAGCAGTGTCCCAGAGGGCAGAGTTATGTAGGGGTCTATAGGGCCTAAGCCCATGAGGCAGAGCCAGGGGCTGGTCATAGGGTCCATCCACACCCCTCAACCATGCAAGGGGAGTCAACATGGCCAAGTCCAGCTGAGTCCATGGAGGTTTGGTCAGGAGAAAGAGGAGACAGAAGGCAGGTACACAGACAGTGCAGCTTAGTACAGGGTATGAATGGTTTCATTAATTGACTAATTTTGGGCAATATATCTTCAGCCAAGCTGGATTCAGTGCCATTTTTTCATCTTCCCACATTACACATAGTAGAATCTAAATATCGCATCTGCTGTGCAGATAGAACAAAAGTTTATGTTCTGATGTCAGATGAAGATTAACTATGTATTTTTAGCTGATCTAGCGGCACACAAGTTGAGTATGAAAGAGTGAAGACAAAGCCTTGCATAAGTGGAGACCTCCATACTTAAATTATCCTGAAATTAATGTAAATGTGGATTATTAGAAGAGACTCAAAATTTTATCAACAATCTCAAAGGTATACTGCTCAAACAATTTTTCAACAGGAAGTCTTTTTGTCTCACTTTGGGCAGAGTTATTTATGAATCCAAGACTCATTTCCTTCATTTGCTGTCATCATTAGAGGAAGTAAAATTTTGGAAAGTGTCCATGGATCTCTACATTGCTTCCTGGCAAACTTTCTTTCAAAAGCAGGCGTGAAAGACTTTTGAAAATCTGACAAAAGAAACACAAGGAAAGAGAAGAGAGTTTTCCACTGGTTCATTTGCAAGTTTATACTTTCAAAACTAGTCAAATAAGAAAAATGTCATTCCTCTACATTTTTAAAGTATTTTATTATTCACAATAGCATATGTAAAATCAGGTATGTTAATACATAGGTAGAGGTGAAAACCAGAACAACTGATTTAAGCAAGAAAATATGAGTGGGATAGTGTCTGAAAATAATCATAAAATATCCTGAATGAGTCTGCTTTATTGTTAGCAATTCAGACAACAACTATTCTCTTTATAGTGAAGGTGATGCTTAGTGACACACAAAGAGAGAAGAAATATATTCTTCAGCACTCACAAATGACTTCAAAATATTAACTATGTTTCTCTCACCCATCTTTCCTGCAGAATTTCAATAATTATATATCTGTACATATATACACATAATTGATGGAATAGTAAAAAACCTTTTTATTTAGTAATTTTTCTTCGGGTGAAACTCAAAACAAAGACAAGGAAAGCTACCAAAAAAAAAAAAAAGGACCATTATTTGAGGCTTCATAAAATGAATGCTAGCTTTTTTCTTAGTGAGCTGTTTTCTGGACTAAAAAAATCTTTTCTCTCAATACACAGATTTAAAGAGTGTTCTATGTCTTTTCACAGGAATAAATTTGCATTTAAATCAATATCTCTCTGGAATGTGCAACTCCCAAGAAACAGTGCTGTTCCACAGAGGCCTACTAATACATAGAATTACTAATATTTCACCTTAAGACAATTCAGCAGTAATATGCATAGCTAGCTCCCTTTGTGTCCCTGCCATTTCACAAGCACAGATGAGCTGTTGTCAAAAGCAGAGAACGAGTGCAAACACTTAGGAAAAGGAAAGGGCTCACTGACACCTGTGAAAGAATGCTTGGAGAAGCAAGGGCCCATGGCTGGGAGGACCATTTAGCCTATCCACATTGATGTGGCTATGTCACAGAGCACATGCCAGCTACTTTAATTCCTGTTTTTGAAGCATATAGACATTTTAATTAAGAGCTCTTGATATTCCAAAGGGAATCAGGGGAGCATGAGGATTTCATTCTTTGGAATTTAAGCAGGCTGGAAATTGTAATAGAGGTTATTTACGTTGTATCAAGTATCTTAACTGTTCTCTAGGGACTGATAGACTACACAAAATATAATATTCTTTCAAAAGTTTTTCTTAGTTAGAATGTATTCAGTGTGTCATTTCTGATCAACTTAGGAACCAGAAAAGAACAGTGAATTTGGTTTCTTAAAACACTTTTTTGAAAATAGGATATTATATTATGCATGCCTTTATGAAATTATGATCTGGCTATAAAAGATTTACAAATAAGTCATCAAAAGTAACTGCAGATCTCTGTCATGAAGCAAAGCATTTCATAGAGGTGATCATTATCTAAACATTTCAGTAGTGAATATTAAAGACCTAGTTCTGCTCTTACTGCAATAAATATTATCACCAGCTATACTCAGTAGGTGAGAATATGTGTCCAGATGTCTTTTATTTTTCATCTTTTCACAGTAAAAGTGACAACCTTTTAAGTAACACAGTTTGCAAAAATTCATAACAGTTTCTATGTCATCAGGAACTGCAGACACTCTGATGTTTATTCATTGCTGAAAACAACCTAACTATGGTGTTAAGGGGCCTTATAATTGATGTATCCATCTGAACTAGTTTTTTTATCAGGGAAAAAAGAAGCAAGAAAAAAAAAATCTGTCCTTCATATTGTCAAATATATCTTTCAAAAGGAAGATTTGTACGAAACCAGTCCTGTTTAGAAGTCTTCCCCTACTTGCTCTTAAAACAAGAAATCTAGACAACTCAGCATAGAAGACATGCAGTAAAGCAACATATCTTAAAGAAGCAAGACTTTTAATTGGGTCAAGGACTCTGTCTTTCTCTACCTTCAAAATATAAAACACCAGAAAATCAAAACACATGGACAGAAAAGACCAAAACCACACTTATGTTACAGAAGCAAAGAGCAGGAAAGAAGGAAAGTGCTTTCTTCACAGAAGTCATGATAATAGAGAAGGAAAATACTAGTGAGGTAGATTTTTTTTTAAGAAAACTGCAATTCTGATTCTATCTATGCCCTTGTGAGAACAGTGTTGTAGCACAGGGTGTACTTGAGAGCAAATATCATTGCCATAAAAAAATAGGCAAAAAGAAAAAGAGAAAAACCCGTCTGAGACCAGAAACCCAAAAGAGTTATTTAGACACAAATGAAATTCAGGACTGCAATTTACAACCTTCATCTGTATAGCCCACAAGTAGATAAATGCAGAGAATTAATGAAGAGACTTTGAATTTAAACACTATTTTGAATTTCTGGAGTAAGGTGAGTAATCATTATCACAGATAAAGTACAGTGGAAAAGTGTTGACTCTTTGTGGAGAAAGTTATTAGAACTACTCTCGTGAGTTCTAGTCTTTCCATAGGAATGAGCAGTAATGTAACTAAACAAAGGTTTTTACTTTGCTAAAATATTTGAAAGTAGCACATCTGGGAAAAGCTCCAATAATGAGAAGCTTGAAACAAACAAACCACCAAAAAAACCCACCATTTTCAGTGAAAATGACATTTTCACTGATTTCTAAAATCTGGTAAAACATTCAACAATTAAAAGAAGGCAAAATTTGGCTCACTTTGAGGTCATGGATATTGTAAATATCCAGTTGGCTACAATTTGTCAATACAAAAATAAAAGTAATATTAAAAGAGTAGACATAAGCTGACGTATTTAAATTTCATTTAAACCCAATAAAAGTAATTTAAATGAGCAGTCAGGAAAATTTTCACTGCAAATTTTTACTTTGAAAATACCATTTCACATACATGTATTTGTCATTTACAGTCAAATCATCCAACAAAATGTCTTAAATTCATTTACTACAAGAAAAATGCATTTTTTTTCCAAAGAAAACACTAATGTGAAAGCTTTTGCTCAAGGAGCTACCTTTTAAAGTTTCAGTGGAAAATAGGTCTCCTCCTATTTTTACTTCCCCATCTTGTAGATGAAATATCCAAGACTGCTTTCTGTGGTGTAGTTAACAGAAAGGTTATAGTAGAATATAGTTTCTAGTCTGCTCTCTGTGTTAAAAAGACCAACATTTTATTTATGATTAAGATTCCCCTTTTGTTGGACCATATGCCCCTATGGGCCCTATACTGACAATCCCAGTTAGGACTGAAACACTGTCTTCTCAAAACAGCAGTAGAGTAAATCAGGTCTGCACTGGGACCCGTGAATACATCTAACAACTGACAAACATATTTAATCATGTCACATCTGGTGTCATGGATAATGCCAAAGCCCAATAAACTGTCTGAGTTTATATTATCATCTTTCTGACCATAAAAATACTATATATTTTTAACAGAGGTATTTTGTTTTAGAGACATGGACAATGGATGCAATTTCTAAGTAAGCCTCAGAATAACTCTATAATATAATCTGAAGGCCGGTTGCACTTGGGTCATGAAACAGTTGTTAATTTAGGACAAGTTTTGTTTTGATTAGAGTAAAGCCTAGCATTCCATTTTAATGAAAGACATACTTTTCAGTTTCACAAATGAAGCTACTTAAAATTTGAGCCAAATATGTAAAATGCGTAAAACCAATAGCCCCTTGAATTGACAGAAAATTAGCAAGGCTTATTAAACTTCATGCATGGCTAATCATTCCAGTGGTACATCAAAAGGAAGATGAACAAGTAATCCAATTTTTCTTTAAATGGTATCAAGTTGAAAAAGTTATTGAAATAGACATTAGTAAGAATTTCAATGTAAATATAGTTGTCACTATTAATAGCATTGTTACTATGGGCTTGCTTTAAAAATTATTTTACTGATCTAATTTATTTGTTCTGTATATTCATAAGCACTGCTTCAGCTTCAGTTTATTTTTGCATTAATATTTTTCTAACATTTTCTATCTTTTGAACCTGTGGTCTTGAATGTATTTTCTAGGAAATCAATGTATCAGCATTCGTGGTATACTACATTCCTGAGTAGTGTACATAATTCTGTAAAGGGAAGACAAGTGAGTGCCTTTATTTCCTTTTGTTAAGTGTACTGTAAACTGTCTTTTTCCACAAGTTCTGCACAACAAAAACTGTAGGCTACAGCAATGACTGCTGTCAACTGAAGATCTGCATACATCCATCCACATGCGTGTAAATATTTGCACCAGCTTTGAAAATGCCATATGCCTCTAACAGCTGTTAACACATGCACTCACTTTCCTGTTGTTGTATATCCAAATAGCACACAAAGCAGTGAAAACTCCATGACTGTATCTGAAGGGAAGAAGCTGGCAGATCATGCTGTAAATATTTGAACAATCAGTAAAAACAAATGGCTTAAATTCATGCATTGTGCAAATCCCTAACAACGGCTGTTATGCAAAGAAAATATGTTGGAAAGGATCAGTTCATGGTTTAAGAGTTGGTGCTGCAGTTTTAATCATCACTATCTCACAGGCTAATTATAGCCTGGTAATTGATAAAAATGCTCTGAATTAGCTGCAAGGTTGCAGTCTTAATTTCTTACTTCAGACCACTCAGTCTTTATTGATGCTGCTGTATTGCCAAAGCCTTAGAATTCCCCCAGCAAAAAATTATTTCCCTCTAGGCTCCAGCCAGAAGAGAGCAACAGCGCCTCAGTCACTTTTCTTGTCTGCTTGGATCTTTGCCATAACTTCCCTGACGGAATCAACGTGCTTTAAAATAGCAGAATTGGTTCTCTGATTTCAATGCCATTGTTTTATCTTTCCAACACGCAAGGGTACTTGATGTTTTAGTCTTTGCTTCTATTTTTCCTCTCTTCTTTTACCTCTTCAGATTTTTATTTTAAACCTACAAAACAGCTCTGCTTAATTGATGAATATACACTGTGGGTGGCTCTCTCTATGTACTTTGACCACATAAGCATATAAAATATCTTGTAGAGAAAACTTCTGTCACTAGGCATTATGAATGCTAACTGGCTTCTTCATCCATGCATATATGGAATGTGCAGAAGTTTAGTGGGAGCTGTTGCCACCCACTTGCTGCTACAGATGTATGCTGGATCAGTGCTCTCTGTTAACCATGATATGGGTAATCCCTTTCCTGAATAGATGTGAAACCTCTAAGGGGTATTTCTCAGTGCATATCCCATAGGATTAAATGTTGCTGTTTTTTCTGTTTGATAGTTTACTGTTACTAAGTGATGCATGTTGAGTATTTTAATGCCAGCATGCTGATGCTAGTCATGACTCATTCTGGGTTTTTTTATGGTAAGTCCACACCAACTTTGACTTGGGATACTGCCATTGATGATCAGAGTAAGAAAATCCAAACGTATGCCAGGCCATCTGGAAGGGCAGAAGGAGTTATATTTCACCGATGCTGAAGTGTCAGTGGCAGATGCAAATGTTAAGCCAGATAGAAGGAAGAGAAAATATCAGGTTTTTCAAACAGCTGAAACAGCTTATGAGCCATAATGACTCAAAGCCTTTCTCGCTTTGATATTAAATATAGTTGAAGAATTAAGAACTTAGAAGTTATGTACTTAATATTTTAATTAAATATTTTTATTTTTCCACTTATCCTTGTTTTCTAAAAGTGAAATAAATATATATTTATCTTCTGAAGCTTTTTTATCTTAGGAGAAGATCATCATGAATGCAGTGACTTTTTCTAATCCATTTTAGAAAACAAATATAAGGTAGGGGGCTTATTATTGTCACTTGGGCTGGACAGAACCCTGATCAGCTGAAAGGAATTAAATGGAATGAAGTACATCTGGCTTGTTTAAAGTTCTGGCTGTTCAGTAGCATTTTTTTCTCCTCACCTACATAAGGAGATTGATGGAAAACATTCCAAATTGTAAATACTCTCTATGCTGGTCCAAATCCCAACTCTATGCTATGCAGCCAGAAGTTATTAAGGTAAAGAGATCTCTCACTGTTCGGTTTCAGAGTTTGCATCTGTGGGTTTGCACAATCCTCTGCAGCAATGATGCATTTTGTCTCAGTTTTTCATTATTAAGTATATAATACACAGAGCTATTTTAAGCAACTTGGAGATGTAGATTTTTATCCTTTTTATGGATATTATTCCTGCACAGCATTTTGCAAACATCAAAAAGGCAAAGTCTGCATGCTTCCACATACTCTGCACAGCAAACCTTAAATGTCTGGGGGCTTGGTTTTAAAGCAATTACTTTCAACTTGATGTGATGTTGTCACTTTGTACAGCAGAGGTCACTTAAGCTCTGTGCTCTCTGGTTTATAATAGGCATGTACTTCCATTGCCTCAAAAACACAGTCTTCTTTTTATCAATCTCAACAGAAATATGTTAAACTTCAAACCTGCTCAAATCCTAAAATTTACCTGGAGCTCTTAACAATAATGTGACCTGAGGATAAGGAATGCATGAGAAATAGAAGAGAAGGGAAAGGAACATTATTATATTTTTACCCTGGCAAACAGGTAAACCCCATAATAGTTAAGACCATTTGTTTTCTTTCTTAATCTCAGGTTTTTTTTTTAATTGATGGAAAGATAGTATATGCTTTGATATAACTCACCATGAAAGCATCCTGGATCTTTTGTTTGTAAGAAAAGGCTTAGTCCCTCTGTCAGAAAGTGATTAGTAAGGGACAGTACATGAGCAGTCTCCTAATATTTTAGAATCTTTGAAATCCCCCAATTTTGCTCCACAGTTCTGTTAGAGATGCTAACTCATGAGTCTGGAGTTTTTTTCACAAAACCAAAATTGCAATTGACTCTTGTCCGTCTTTGGTAGGATTGAAGTTATGGCACTGACTGAAGACTTCAAGGAAATTAACTACAAAAAAAAATCATATCTTTTGAGAATTTGACCTATAACTCTGGAGACCATTATGATTTCTTTTTCCAAGTGTACCTACTTTTAGAAAAGGTCATTTAGTTCACTCTGAAATTTATCAGAGTTAAGATACAAAACTGTAGGTGTTCTGGATCTAAATCACATAACTAAATTAATCATTGTAAATCTTCACCAAAGAAAATGGCAGCTTAACACCTGAACCTATGTAAAGTAAAAAATAGCAGCTCAATCTGTGGACATGGATATGGTGCTTTATATTCATGACAACAGGAAGACGTAATCAAAGACATTTTTATATTTGTACTTAAATTTACCTCCTGATTTCAAATGTGTATGATTGCAAATTAGGTAGGTCACACATTTGCAAGAATGAAAGGAACAAGATAATGCAGATGCATTATCTAGAAACATCTGAGCAATAATGAAATGTAGTTCAGAATAGAAGATGGAAGATAATACATCTTGGAGAAAATACTCTCAAATACAATTCAAAGGGAGAGAAAGCCTTGGGAAGCTCTAATGCTAAAAAAAGTTCTAAAGATGATGGATAGTACACAGTAAATTAGATATTGAGCTTGCAGAGTAATAAGAAGGCAAAAATAGACCACCTAAGCTTTGGCTGCACCTACAGGAAATGTATATCATAATTTGTATGAGCATTTTTGAAACCATTGCAAGAACAGTGGGTACATTCCTGAGGTTTTGCTACTGAAATGACACAAAAGTTAAAATAAAGGTGAGGAAAAATCACACACACAACAATGACTGAAAAGGTGGTGAGATTGCTTTTACATGCTAACTGAACAATCCCTAAACAGAATATCCCTCTGGGAATATTTTCTTCACATAAATGCCAAGTGATAAAATGTTTTGGGATTGTCATGGAAAAATTGCTCAAAATTAAATAAGGAGACAAAAAGAAATAAAATTGTTTCGAGAAAACAGGTAGTAAAGAAATGGTCAGTATCTGTTGAAAGATATTTTTTGGAAAAAAAAAAGGCTTATGAATTCCTGTTCAGAGATCATGTACGCAGAATGCAGTTAGCTGGAATTTATTATCCCTTCCCCAAACACCTCAAAGAGGAATGTTTGTATGTGAGCTAACTAGCCAAAGCTCACATACAAACTTGGATAAAGATGTAGACATACCCAGAAGATGTTTCTTCTCACACCTAATTATATACCTATGATAGGCCAGATTAATCATCTTCAAGAAGAGACTATGATGGAGATGTCCACAGTAAGCAGCTTCACTAAACAACTCAGCAATTATGTTTAAAGATAAGTGAGAGGAATGCCATCCAAGGTAGCTTTGCATGAATATTTAATGTAAATTTATTAATTTAAACATGACTGAAAATTAAATACCAATAAAATATTGTACTCACATATTTGCTAAATTTTAGGGGTTTTTTTAGATGCTGTTCTTTCCTCCTAACCCTTTTATATAATTGTTTGTCATCTATATCTATTTAGCATTTAGAAATTCTGTGTAGGGATCATATTTAAAGTACTGTGTGCTAGCCTCATTGGTGTTGTAAATTTACAGAAAAACATATCCTCTTTAATTTAGAATAGTGCAGAAAAAGCTAGATAATGGGACAAAAGTGTCTCATGTTGAAGCTCAGTTGAAATCTTAGCTCCAAAAGAAAGAGCAGAATATTTATCTGCACGACAAGCACTTTGCAGTACATGGTAGCGGTTACCGTGAATTGTGCAGCAAGATCTTAGAAGATGAAAGCTTGTGGCTTGCTGTGAATATACTTGTGGTACTGAGACACTATTCCTTATTGTACAGCTCGGTCTTTTGTGTTAGTACCTTAAAATCTGCATGCTCACTAGCAAAAGAGGTGTGTTTCTCTTTTGCTCTAGATAGCTGTCACCTGTAACACATTTTCATAGTGATTTATCACAATCTTACATAGTCTACCATTCCTGACCAGGACTACAAAAATTATGTCTCCAAATATGCATAAAATATCTTAAACAATTAGGAAGCAATGGTACCACTGCATTAATTTTTTAAATTATAATTTTAAAGCATAAAAGATTACTGGAGGTAACTGTTTCTCCAACACTCACTCAGTGTGAGCAATGACATTCCTTGTGCTGGCTCAGCCGGTTTGGAGAAGTAATTACATCCTCTTGATAAACAGTAGAGGTTCATTCCTCTGTTTCTTTCATATATAAAAGAGGGGATGGGAGCATATAAAAGAGGAAACGCTATGTGAAATATTTTTTTAAATTAAATCTCCTTTTACTTTTGCTACATTTCCATTGGTTTGAAATACTCAGTCTTGATTTATGTTCCAAAGATGAAGGCACCTGGCATATTTTGGAACATCTGCCAATTTACAAGCGTTCATCCCATCAGGGCCCATGGATTTATATATGTCCAGTTAGCTTAAGTATTCCCTGAACTGATCCTCCTCCACCAAGTATACATCTTAGTAGCATAGAATCATGGAAGGGCTTGTGTTGGAAGGGGTGTTTAAAGGCCATCTCATCCAAATCAGCTGCAACAAGCAAGAAAATCTTCAGCTAGATCAAGTTTCTCAAGAGCTCTGCCCAGCCTGACCTGAATGTTTCCAGGTATGGGGCCTGGAATGCCTTACTTATATCTCATCTGACTCCACCCTCTTTTAGTTCAAAACCTTAACCCAGTTCTATTGCTCCAGATTTCCCCCTGCTCTCTCTCTCTTGTGGGGGATCTTGTTAACAAAGACTAACACAGATGCTGAAAAAGGGCAAATCTAAAACTTGCTGTTTCTAAATGAAGTCATTACTGCCATGTTTTAATTTCAGCCTGTTTCTATTTATGAAAGGGATTCTTCATAATCATGCTCATATCCAAACTAGACATCCCTCCTGGTAGATATTTATAGTTATTGGAGAGAAATGGCTATTCTTAGTGAAGAGTTCTCTTAAACTCCACAGAAGAAATGAAGTTGATATAGTAAGATAAAGAAAATTATATTAGAGTAAGTTATGCTTCCTGGTGATAAGGAGAGCCTGTGTGACAAGAGATATGAAACTTTAATGTATGAGCTCTTGGTTGTCCCATGCTGCCCCTGAGTCTGCCTGTATGTGCACCCAGGATGTTTTGTCCCTCATTCCCTGTGTGGTCACACCCTGTCCAGTCATCTGCATAGATGAGGTAATGGATCAGTTTGAAATAGTGGAGAGCCTGAGACATGGTTATTGATTGAATTCCCAACCATTTTCACAAGTAGATGTTTGACTAATTGTTACAGGAACTTTCCATTTGGGAACTTCAGAGTGTTTAGTACATATCCCTGGGCAGTTCTGGATGTACATAGGCTAATCTATATGCTTACATGTTTTAATTAGCATTCTGCAAGGTTAATCTGGCCATTGCAGAGAATCCCTAGGCTTGCAAAGCTGACCTCCATAGAAAGATGAGCTCTTTTCAGAAACAAGAATAGCCTTCAGGAAAAATAGAAACTGTCTCCAAAGATGTAGATATGATTGTATCAGACAGTCTTGTAGGTAGGTAAGGTAGAAAGAAGATATTTTAATATAATTTTAAATAATATATAGCATTAGGTCATGCAAGTGCTGGATTGCACTGACCAACCAGGTATCATAATTCAGCAAACAGTGGTTTTGAGGTCTCGATGAACCAGCTGACAATGCCATTTTAAAGGTCCTTGTCTGACATCCAGGCCGTGACCAACCATCTAGTTTGAAGGATTTTATTTACTGCACAAACACTGACAAAACCATGACAGGATTGCAAGATTTAAACATTGGTTAGATGAATCCCACTGCCACAGTAGCTGGAGACTCCACAGATAGATACAGTCAGAGACTTTCAAGACCAGTACTTGAGTTCAGGATTTATGGCAGCAGCAAAACATCCATTCCACTGCCCAAAACACAGGATACTAAATTGCCAGAAATTCTCTGAAGGGTGTCTTCTTAAATACATAGCCATCAGTCTTGGGTGTGATTGTTTGACATGCACTGATCTGGCAAGTATAAATATTGCTACAGAAATTACTGCAATACTACTTTTGCTTGAGGGATGCTAAGTAGCATGTTGTCTTATATATCAAGGGTTCTATTATCATTATAGTGCAAGGATTCCATATCACCAGAGCCTCATGCCTCCTCGATGTCTCCTGCAGGCAGCTCCTCTAAGCACTGACTGTTCCTGGTCCTTGCAGTAGCCATCTGACTCCAGTTCCCACCAATCCACTCTTTTATAACAATGTTCATATTGTCTACAGGTGTGGCCTGTTAAGATCAGGGCTGCTCCTAATCTTTAGTAATCGGTTCAGCTGCAACTCTTTAGGGGATAAGATTACATTCTATACCATCTTCATTTACCCATACTGTATCCCCCTACAGTAGCATTCTTAATGGAGATGAACTCTGAGTATCTGAGATCAGCTGCCATATGATCTTTGAGCCCAATGCATTCATTAGAAGATCACTGATAGAACACAAGGACCGAAAGCAATTTTTTCAGAGCAGTATATCATAAGGACTTTTACCTCAATGACTCCAAATCTGATTGCCAACTCTTTCCTGCAGCTAAATCAAGTGATGAAAGTTTTAGAGGAATCTGAGTAAACATGCAAATTTCAGAGCACTCAGAATGGCTGACCTTTAAACAGAAAGGTGTTCTCAATCATAACAAAAGTAGAGCTAATGCCCTATATAATTCTGAATTATCATTAACAGCTAGAAAGGCACTTGCAATACATCAAGAATAGAGCAGCTTGAGAAAGAAAATGTGCTTCTAAAATTTTATGGCTTCTACATCTTGGTAGCCCATGGAGACATACCTTCTACATTAAGATTTTACCCACAATGTATCTCTTATTTTAAAGAAAGTAGGAGAAAATTTTAAAGAAACAAGGAGAAATACTTCAGATAATGCATTCTGTTTGTTATTTTTATATACTGTGAGCTGCACATGCCTTTGAGGGTTATGAGGCATTGCAAATGGCATAGGGATTTTCTTGAAATTTTCATCAATAGCTTGCTTCTCCCAGCAACAGATGGTTTCATATAGAGATTATACCAGAGAAAGTCAGCAGGATGAAACAGCAAAGAAAAGTTTACCCACCAGAAATAGTACAAAAAATCTCAATCTTAAAACCATACATTAGAGTAAAACCTAGTAACATGCATACTGTTCTGATTATTTTGTTAAGTAAATAAAAAGGCCTCAGATATTATATCAGCATCATACTGAGAGAACAGTTTATACCTAAATTTAGAAACACCGCTAATAATATATTTAACAGGACAAAAGAGGATGTAAACCCTTGTTTTGCAGCTAAGTTTTTGTGCTTGCAACTAGATAAGCTATTATACATATAAAGAGCCTTTTACTGGTTTGTTTCCATTTTATCTTCTCAAATTTCTGAGGAAAGCAAGGTATGTATGGAAATAAACAAGGAGTAGTATATATTTGGTTTTACTTCAGTATATCCCAGTACAGTTATAATATGGACAAAGAGCACAAACAGTTGCAGGTATTGAGAAAAGCTGAAGCAATGGTACTTGCACAACAAAAATTTAGCTCTGATTTAATATGACCTTAGTTAAGTGTCTTGCATTGTTATTCAATTAAGAAGACAGTGTCACAGAACCAAATAAAACATAACATGCTAAGTAGGGAACTAATTAAAGGCACTCTCATCACAGGAGTGCCTGGAGCTAAGGAACAGAGAAAAGCTGGAGAAAGGTCTGGCACAATTTTAAAGTAGCTTTCAGAATACTTCAAAAATAGTGTAAAATGGTGCGTGTTGATCAAAATTTTCTCATAAGGATAGTAAATTAACTTCCAGGAAAATGAAGAGGAAAAGAGAAGTTTTCTTTGAAAACATGAGAGCTTGCTGCTATAGCTCAGGGCCATACTACATGTTAGGTTTGAGGGTGTTACATGCCTTTATTTCTACATTTGTTCTACACTGGTGTAAAGAATTGTCTTTCTTTTTTTTTTTTTCTTCATCAGTTTATTGCAATGGTATCCATTCAGTAAGAACTGGAAAATCCTCGACCTTGTATCCTCCTTTCCATGTTTTTAAGTGCAGTTTATAAGATTATTTCTCAGTAGAAAAAAAATAACGCCTCCTACAATGTGAAAAGGGCTGCCCCTTACTCCTCCAAATGTTAGATATCAGTATATTTTAAAGTCCTGTTTAATTCCTGTGTTTTCCTGTTTTTCCTCTTAGCCTGATTCTATAACCTCGCTTTGCATATGAACATCAAGCTCTGGGGTCTTTGCAGGTGAGTTTGCTCTCAGTTAATTTTTCTTGTAAAGAGGTTGATAGAAGCTGAATGGTTTTAACTGATGGACCTGATTACTTGCACTGATTGTCTCACATGAAAGTCATCTTTCAGAAGAGTTGATACTTGAAGCTTTGCAGGATTTAGGTCCCTCTCTTGCATTGATCCCTGCTGAAGTTATAGGCTTAACTAACTCTGGGAATCTGAGCCTAAACCCTCCAAACTGCTGGGGCTTAATATGTATACCTCTCCTGGCTTTTTATGTTGCCTAGTTCGAGCACTGACTGTTGTGAGGTTTCTTCATGCAGTTTAAAGTTCCTGTTTTACCACATAGGAGCCTAGAGATTTTATTTGGAAAACAAATATCTGCCAAAATAAATAAAGGTTCATCTCTGCAACATACTGTAAATCATTTCCTTAGACATAGCATAAGAGCACTAGATTCTAGTCCTGTGTGGGGGAGAGAAGGAATTCCTAATCACAGACTCTCTTTCTGTAAGTAACTACTGAAGAACTGCTGATGAAAAGGAATCCAATGGAAATGCCAAACAATAAAATCAACAAGTGCAGAATTGGTGATTTTAAAAGTGCAGGTATCTGTTTAGAAACCTGAAATCAAATAATTAATTTTCAAACTTTGTATCTATTTTAAAAAGAAAAATCATGAAACTCATAAGAAAAGAAAAAAGTTATGAAAGTAAAAATCACCAGGGAACATATATTTTTTTATTTCCTAAAAAAATATTATTGACTGCCAAGAAGTTTAAATTGGAAGTGTATTTTAAAATTGCTAATGATACATTATGTATCCCTATCCCAGTATTCTTTAAATTATAAAGGTATTTAGCTAAATCCTCAGGGTTCCACTATACAATTTTAATCTTCAGTATCCTTAAATTAGATTATGTGTGAATTAATAAAATAAATAAGAAAGATTATTTCTGGTTTGCATGATGTTGTTTAACAGAACTTGCTACATATCTTCTTCCTAGTTTTATTCTTCCTAGTCAAACTGGGTTTTTTTTCTCTTTCAGCTAGTGTTATTGTCTTTTACCCATTTCCTTTTAGAGACTTCTGTGAACTAAATTTTCACTGTATCTGCAAAATTCCCAAAATAAATTAACTGTGAATCTTAGGCATATCTCTCAATTACACGCACCTGTACTGGATCAATTAGCTTGCCTAATTTTTAGCAACAATAAATGGCCCACAAGTGTTCTCCATTAATTAAAATGCTATCAGCCTTTAGTGAGTGCACTTCTAATGTGTTCTGCCTACAGCAGATTTGATGGTAGCTACTTTTGGATGGACCTTATGGTGTCAATTTGCATTCTGAACTCACTGTCCTCTCTGAAAACTAATGTTGGATTTCCTTTTTTTTTTTTTTCTCGTGAAGAACAGTTTTTGTTTTATTAGTTACTGTAAAAACTGCTTGCTGTAAAACTAAATCAGATCTTGTACTGTACCAATTTGTATTTTAAATGAAAGGGTTCTGTTGCAGCTGCTCTTTAATTTTGGTTGTAAAGTCAGATTAGACCTCTCTTTAATGTCTTTATTTGACGTCAGTCTACCCAGAAAATAATTTCCTTGCATGGATGTAATGCATAGGCTACTGTGGAATAGTAATTCTTGTAGGTGTTAGAAAAGCATGTTTAAATCATACTTATGTGCTCATGACCTTTCTAAGGCAATGATTTAAGAGAGTTTTGCAGATTAACTGCTTTATTCTGTACTCCCTGAAAACTCTCTGCTTAAAAAGCACCCTGAACACTCTCAATGATTCTGTTTAATGATGCAATTCAACTTTTTTGCAAGGACCATTTTTAAAAAGCCATACTGCTAAGTATGGCTTTATAAATTATTTATAGAGAATTGCTGGGACAATATCTTTCTTGGTGAGTTGCTGGTGCCAGTAACACTGAATTATCCAGAGAAATTAAGTCAACAAAACTTATTATTTTCTTTTTCTCTTCCAGCACCAAACCTAAGTATAAATTCATGCCAGAAGCCATTTTATATTTTATGCAAAAATATTTTTCATTGCTTCACTGAGTATTTCAAACAGGCAGAAAAATCTTTCATTAGTAGCCATTTAAAATTAGCAATTTTAAATCAGTCAGTTGAGCAATGTGTACAGGTATTTGGTAGACATTTTTATAATACATAGTCAGCCTAGAGCTAAGAAAAACTGAGTACAATTATGAAAATAATCATATAATAAGTACACAAATAAAGTTTGCCTACAGTTAAAGAAGAATTAACCAAAACAATAAATTGGAAACACAGACCTCCATATTCTATTTTAAATTATGTCTTTCAGTTGTCCTTTTATTGACCTGTTTTATGATCTTTCCCAGAGACTTCAGTCCAATATGTTATTGACATCAAGGAGAAATTCAGTGGGAGCCTCTTGCATACAGTTTTCCTGAAATCCCTCCCTATCTGTTGCCATGACAACACATCCATTCTTTCTGGAGAGGATGTTTCCTCTATTCCCAGAAAAATAATTTCACAGCTTTATTGTTGCAAATATTTGAGTGGGAAGAAGAAAAAATAAAAAAACACAGGAAAAAAACTGGAAAACAATGCATTCTAAGTGGACTTTCTGAACAAAGGAAGGAACCCCTAGGATTTGAAGACAGAAGTCAGTTTCTATAATAGTTTTAAGTTTCTGTGCATATAAATAGTTTTAAGTTTCTGTGCATTTGTACGGGATGTTCTAACTACATGTAAAAAAAAAAAAAAACACCAAAAGTTGGTGCTCCTGATTTTTTGGTTTTGAAAAAAAGTAATTTTTATGCAAGGTTTTTTATGGACCATAATTGTGTGTTAGAAGCACAGTCTGAGAATACTAGTTGAGTCAAGTGTCTTAAACTACTAAGCACTATACAAAGTCTGCCTGGATCTAGCTGCTAGCCACCTAAATTCTGTTAAATTCTGCAGGGAATGGAAATTACATGAAATAGCATTTCCTTGCCTTGTCAAAGCATAGCTAGCACAAACCAATTGAATTATATTTTTATTCACATGTAATTATATGACAAAGATAACTGGGGTTAAAAAAAAAAGGCAACACAAAATGTCTTCATTATTCTAGCACAAAAACCATCAAGACTGTACATCAGGGATCACAGAATACTTTTCAAGAATAGGAGTGAAGGTCCTACTTTTTTTTTTCTTTTATGCTGAACCATTTTAGTGTAACTAGACTTTTACCTGAAAATAGAAATAACCTGACATAAACTGAATAAGATTTGGAAATCTCTACTGGTAAGTAACACAAAGGTGGTGTTGTATGGAGTAATTTTTAAAGATGGCCTAATATTCCTTTCAAGCATATGAATTGCAAACTTGCTTTCAGCTTTGTGTCATACTCTGACAAAGATTTGTATTCTTTCTTCACTGCCCTTTTTACTTAAATTTTATAGATTAATTGGAAGTAAAGGATAAATGTATCATGACTTTTTCCTTTTAGTTATGTCTCTAAAAAGAGCAGTTTCCATATAGGTGACTAAGTCCTATGGGAGGAAAACCAGTAATAAATTATGATGAAGTTTCAGGAATATATGGAAGGTAAAATAAAATTCTTGAAATAATAAACAAAATTGTTATAATTTTCCTAAGGAAAAACAGGGAAAAGATAAGCAGTAGAAAATTTTCAGACTCTAAAGAGGAGACTACTTAATTATAAAAATTGGAATTATCATTTATCTTTATTGTGACAAAATCTGTCTTTCTGCCTCAATATCTGTTCCAGTTTCTGTCCTAAGTGTATGAACCAGAGTAAAATATGCATCCTAATAAGAACTATCTTTGCCTTAAATAATTGTAGTGGAATCCCATAAGACATTTCCTAAAAGTAAATTTGTAAAATATATTTCCAATTTACAGAATAAACACTATCTGCAGATGGCCAGGAGAACCTATTTCACACAGTCAACATTTAGAAGGGAAACAGTCAAAATAATCAGTTTTGTTAATGCTCAGCAGACTGGTGTTGTATGTGGTTCTGTAATTACACAAAAAACTTGAGTATTCTGAAATTTTAAATGGACTTGGAATGAACATCAAAATTTGCACACAAAATTTACCTGTGAATAGTAAGACACATCTGAATAAATAAAGACAAGAAAACATAACTTCCCTGGATCCTATTTTAATGGTATTCTGCAGTTTCTTTTATCACTTAGAAACTACTCAGTACTAAGAGAAAACATGTTTAATTAAACTATTTAGAACAATTTACATTATATCCTATTCTAGTTTAAATCTATTTTAACTGAACTCAAAGAAAAGCTAGAGTATAACAGCAGATTAAAAGGAGCTATTTTATAAATACTGGAATAGAGATTCATATATAATATAGCCATCACATTTGTCTCCAAAGGAGCTTTTTGCATTTCTCTATGCTGCATTTTTTGCTTGTTTAGAGTACAACATATGCACAAATGATTGCATAATAGAAAAGAAAATTAAGAAATCCTACTAGATTTTATAGTCAGCCAGACTACTTTAGTATTTTTAAATAAACCTGCAAATGTTTCACCCAATTGTGTTTTCAGCACTTCAAAAGATATGGCTCTGTTCCCTTTCTTAGAGTGTAATTGTTCTATATTTCCTTAGCATTTATTGTGACAAAATGTGAAAGTGTTAAACATAATGATTCTGTTTGCTTATGCATTTGTACTTTTTTTCTCCACGACCTAAATAAGGTCATTATATTCAGATTATCTCTGTTTTATTACACTGACTGCTTCTTTGACAGGAGAAGATATTTTGGTAGGCTTCTGTAGATTGTAAAAAAATGACCTTTTAATTTAAAAATGTAGTGTTTTCACCACTAAAAGCGTGGCGTATTTACCATCTTGGCCCCTTGCTTTCTGCTTTGAAACAAGGCCCTCCAACAACTGCACACAGCAGATTTGTGATGTATCAGTCGCTTCAGAGTCAAGTACAGTCATGCTCACATCACAAGGCATCTCTGCATATATACAGAGCGCAGTGCACCATAGCATGTGGTGGCTTCACAACAACTGGGAATTAAACTCCAAATAAACCACTCAACTCCCCCCAGGTCCCTGTGCAAGAGTGAACAAAGAGTGGAGACTATGGGCTGAGAGAACAAGTTACTGAAAGCAAACAGCAGTGGAATGAGAAATGTGCAGAACAGCAGCAATATTAATAAAATGTATACAAAACCAGAAGGTGCGTTGCTCACAATAAAGGTGTTCACCACCTTGACTTAGTTCCCCATGGCTCCTGCGGCAAAGACAAGGTGGCAGCTGCACCATGTGACTTCCCAGACAAAGACAAGCTAGTGGTTGCTCCCCACAGTCAACTTTCCCCATCTCCAAGCCCAAGACAACAGAAATTGGTCATTTTACATACATGATCAGGTTGTCCCTAACATTGCCCAGACTGTTTACTAATAAAAAAACCTCAAAAACAGACAAACAAAAAATCCAAACATAACACAACAACGGAGATTTAGAATGTAATACTTTTGTAAAAAGACAATAAAATTCATGTTTAATGTCTCCTCTTAATTTTATCTATTTAAAATCTTCACTTTTTTTTTTTTTTTTTTTTTTTGTGTGTGTGTGAAAAATACATATTCTAAACATTCTACAAGTTGCCATGGTATACACTTTAATTTTTACCATAAGTGAAAACAGCCTTTTCTGTCATAAGAAGGTTTTTACTGAAATATTTTAGACTTCTCCACATATGCATTCGCATCTTTAAGGAATTTGGCAAAGCAGTTCAACAAAGTCTCTAATGGTCTTAGGTGCTGGAATTCCTTGAGATTTGATTTTCAGCCTAGAAAACTAGAAGATGTTAAGGAAGATAAAAACATGGGCTATCTATCAGCGTTCAGATGGCTAAAAGGAAGCCAAATCTTTCACTAGAGCAGCTATAGCATGCTTAATGGTTTGCGCTGGTGTAAGGTAAAACGTTTATAAGCTATATCTGTACCTATATCTATCTATCTATTGTTTACAATGTTTTCTCTCCCAGCATAAGCTCTGTCTCAACTGACAGACTTCTTTTTAGCCTGTGACAGAATTACAGAATCACAAAATGGAGGAAATATAAGTCATTGAAATTATGTTATACAAGTTATGCATAGTTGCAAGCTGGTGGGTTTGATCAGTTTCTGTGAACTAATATAGCATTTTCTTTTCTCAGATAATTAATGTTGTATCTGGGGGGTTGCTTAGTAGTAAATGTTGCATTTAAGATACCTGACTGGTTCAGCAGCCTATTGAGAGAGTAAAAAATTTTCCTGCTTTTTCTGACTTTCCGGTATCAGAGGCTGGGAGGCTAAATGATACAGAAACTCTTCCTTTTCATCATATCAGGAGAGTGTGTAATATGACCAAGTCCTGTTCAAGATTTTTCATTTGTCTTCTGAAGATATATTGGCATCAGCCATTGACATTTGAGGAGTTTCTTTTGAGCAAACATAAATAAATGAAAAACTAATTCTAACATGTTAGAGCTCAGAACTGCCTTAGGAAAAAACACGTCTAGCTAAATAAGTTATAAGGTTCACATATTTGTAGACACAAGAAGTTAAGATTGGTCTTGATCATGAGAAAATTAAAAAATGGGAGAACATCCCGAAATAACAGAAAGATACTATTTATACATTCATAGCTGAAGACTGAATGCTATTCTACACAGCAATGCTCACTTCTTAATTTTTTTTCCTGTAGTTTAATTTTCAATAGCACCTTAAAGACAAAATTTGATGAAACTTCTTCTCATGTAAAATCATAAAATATGTTTGTTCCTTCTTTTGACCTGCATTATAATCTAGAATTTGGATTTGTATTCATGGAAAAAGTGAAAAGAATGAACAACACAGTTTTGAGCAAGATTTAATGTATTCTTCATTTTTTCTTTAGACAGACAGATATTGTAACAACATAATCCATTATGATTTGTTGTAGCAAAACTAGAGGCTTATTGTGATATTAAAGCAAAAACGGCCATTATCTCTCAGGAAAAGAAATAGAAACCCTTTAATGATTGAGCTGAAAATCTTCCCAGTCATTAGGGACACTGATAGGAACATTTTCACCACGGTATACAGAAAGCAGCTATCATATATTAGTATTACCTAATGTCAAATTCCCATTCACCATACTAAAAATACGGCTTTGTAGAGACTAAATTTGCTTCACACAAATATAGGATTCTATTAGTATGCAGCGTTTCATTGAAACAGATAAACCTCTGTTTATAGTCTCTGATTCTCTTCTTTTCACAAGTGGGAAGTATAAACAATCTCTAAGATTCAGCAGACCACAGCCACATAGACCTACAAATCCTCAGGGATGAATCTGGGAGAGCACTAGAATTTCTGCTCTGGCAGCAGAGCCCTGCCAGGATATGAAACAGACCCATGGGAAGTGCTGTGCAAGGAGAGAGGATGATGTGGGACAGTGCTAAGCTAGGCACAAACTCAAATTCACACCCACAGTAGGGCTCAGATAAACAGTGGCAGGAGTGGGAGCCCAAATAATGCCCTCGCCCGACTCCACACAGGACTTTTATAATGGGAAGGCCATCAAAGGCCCATGTCCACAAGCTCAGAGGAGCTCAGCAATGCACAGTTGCAGGCAGGATCACACATTCAGGATTCATAAAGGATGAACAAACACCTTGCGCAGACCCCTCCCAGAACTGTCCCATGAAAGCCACCATCCCTGTTGTCCAGGTCTGAGATCCACCAAGATAAGCCGTCAGGAGCAACTCTCTGGATCACCTGTCTAAGGGTGTGGGACACATTACGGAGTGCAGGGGAAGAGCAGTTCATGGTTTCAGAGAACTTACTATGGGATATTTAGGGGAAGAACTAAAAGCAGGAAAAGGGAGGGGCTTAGGTGATTTGGGGAGGAACAAGTGAGGGAAAATTAAGAGCTATGGGGGCAAAAAGGCCAGTTGAATGCAAATACTTTTCTGGTCAGTACACTTGTCTAGATGTTGAGACTCAGGAAGCTAGAAACTGGGTAGACTGGAAACCAGGGATATTCACTGGGCAGACTGAGCATCTGAACTCACTAGACAAAGGGATCCAACTTGTATATATATATATAAATATATATGCACTCCCTTTTTTCCCCTCACTATTTTCTCTTCATCCTGCTCAGACAGAGAGGGGAGCAGGATGAAGGTCGTTCATGCAGTCAGTGCTTGTGGGACTGATGAGTGCGTCCGTCTGTGATCTTTGCCACCACTACCTGCCTGTATCTATAAATATGTGTTGTACATATGTCCTGTGTACATGTTCCTGCTGGAAATGCAACTTCAGTCTCACTACTGGTTGGAAATAGGAGCATGGAGTCACAGCAGCCTCACTTCTCTCTCAAAATGTTAGATTTGGCATGATATATGTAAATTTTCATCTAACGTAATGTACTTTAAAATAATATTTGAATCTATAACAGGAAAATATTTTAACTATGTGTTTTTATTGAACATAAAACATGTTTACTAAAATATTTTGTATTTATAAGTCTATAGCAACCCTCTAGAATCATAAGAGCCCACAATCTAAATACCACAAATAATATTTTTTTCTTTTTCTAAAGGGTTAGAATTGTATCAACCCTTGCAGTTTTCAAGGGCTCATTAGATTTATTCCAAAGGAAAGTCCACAAACAAGTTGGAGGTTTTTTCCCCTGTTCTGCTCACATATGTCTTTTTGTTTGCTTATTCTTCAAGTAGTCTTGAAGATTTTTCTTGGGAACAGTGGCATAAACAAGATAAGCAGTAAGTCAGAAAAGGTTTCACAATTTAATGACCAACCTCATTTCCTCCTCATAAACCTTTACAAGGTTTTAATGTGCCCCTAACTTTATATCTGCATCTTAGTTTAAGAGGCTTTTTAGAAGCCTACAAATATTTTTCACAGTCTAGATTTTTAGTGTCTATTTATCTGAACAGCTAATATCACCTTAAATGTTCAGAGTAAGTCTGAAAATATATATGTAGAATTAATTCTGTTTTTCTCATAGGAGAGTAGACAGAAATGGACAACCAGATTCTTTGCTATACCAGCAAATAAAATATATGCCTTATAGGAAATGTTGAATATTACTGAAGAAAAATACAGTTTTACTTACATGTTTCTCTCTGAGAAAGAAAAACTCCTAAATATGTAACATAACAATATCTTACCTTAAATTACATTATTAAAAGAGAAAAAGAAGGGTAGGTAAGAAAATAAATACAGGGAAAAAAAGAGTAGTAATGAGTAAAATACTGAATTTGTCTCTTTAACTATGTATTTGTTGTTGAAACCTTAATTTTATTATTTTTCTTCTGTTTATTTGGGTTTTTTTTTTTTTTTTTTGTATTTGTAAACCCTTTTTATCACGTAATAGACAACATAATGGGATAAGCAAACTGTAACAGGAAGCCTTCTGGCTCCTACACCAGTGGCTGAAAATCTAATGCCTGCATGGTTTTTTTTAGGTTTAGTCCTAGAGGCACATCTCAATTTCCAAACACATTGTGAGAAGAATTAATGAAGCTGAACTGCCAGATTTCTGCCATGGAACACTTCCTATTTTGTAATTTGAATGTATGTTAGGGCATCAACCACCCCTAAAAGACAGCAGTAGAAGGTGGATAGATTAATCTGTGCTGTAGACAGCACACTGTCTATGTCATCAACAGATTCCAGTATGGGTATGGACTGGCCAAGGACAAGGTAGTGTTGCTGGTTGGAGCGCAAGAGAATAGATTATTTCTAATTTCACACCATTGTTTGATCACTAGCCTGATCATTCATTTAACCAGAGTGCAGTTTCAGTTATTCTCATTCATACTTCTGTATCAAATTAGGTTATATTTGACTAAAGTGTTTAAAAGCCTTTGAAGAGGTAGACAGATGAAGAGATGTAACTGAAAGTCTTTCTTAAAAAGAAGCAAGCTAAAATTATCTCTTCATCACAGTAGCTAACATGGTTCATTGCATTCTTTGAAGAGTCAAAGTTAAATTCAGAAATGACATAAGTTCAATTTATCTGCAATTAGTTTTGGGTCACAGAAGTACAAGACATCACCCCCAACCTCCCATACTGTTCATGTGAAGTTACAGATCACTAAACAGTCCAAACTCATTGCTATGAAGGGACTGGGAACAAGGAGGCAGTTTGAATCATTGTCTGTGTAAAATCTCCCTATGTTTTTGTTGTTTTTTTTTTCTTTCCTGAGGACAAGTAGTTTTGGGTTTGTTTTTATTTTTCAATATAAGCAAAAAACACTAGAAAGGTTTCTTGGGAAAATGGGTTTCAACCCTGCTTATTTCAAGAACCAGAGAGAGGAATGAATATTTCTTCATTGTTTCATTTCACCAGTAAAATTTTGTCTAATGGGCGCACACACACACTTGTGCATATGCATATGCATGCATAAGTAAGTGCATGTGCATATACAGTTATGCAATAATGTGTATGTCTGTGCATAAATATTAACATAAGTTAATTCTCTAATCTCTTTTGAGCTATATGATCATCTGCACTACTCTTCTTAGTCTTTCCTTATTTTGTGTTTATTTTTTACTTCCACTATTTTTAATGCTACCTTTTTTCCCAGAAAAAAAAAAGCAAATCAGAGGATAAAATATATAAGTCACAGCATCTCTACTTTAGGTGAAAGAGTCTTAATGTTTATTGCAAAGACACAGCAGTTCAGCACTTGTAAATATGCCTCACTATACAGTTATTTCTAACTTAAAATGGGCCTGTGATTTCCACAGCACTTTAAAGTAGACAGGATGATCTAGTTTTGAAGATAATTTCTTACAAGGTTCATTTGAAAATAATGTTAGATTTCAGCTAGCCCCCTGACATAACTAATTGTTTTGTACAAAATATTTTACTAATGGGGAAAACCTGTGCCAATATGACCAGGTTCTACTGGAGGAAATTAAAAGTCAAGAAACGTTAGCAGAGTGAATTTACTTCTCCATTTTAAAACTTAGATATTGAGCCATAATGAAAATGAGTTCATTCTGGTTTTCTCTCACTAAACGGAAATTTGGCAAAGCCTTGAAACTATGACTGAAATCAGCCTAAACAAAAAAAATTAGCAATGTTTTACAGATCATGCAGTTTCCGTTCAAAAATGTCCCCAAACAAAAATAAAAGTGTGCTTCAGGACATATAGTCTGAACTAGCATCAGCGGTTGAGAAAGACTTGCAAGACCATCAGCAGAAGCAGTTAGACAGGATGAAGTGGTACATGATGTTGAACAATCTCTTGATCATTTCAGCTTACAAGACTTTTCTTGGGCATGAAAGATTAGCTAAAATGGGAATTTGTCAATCTTAGATTGTTTACTAAACTACAAGGTAAAATAGTAATTGTGAATTCATGAAATATCTAATTACACTAAGAAATAATAAAATACTAGTTTAATGTGTTAAAAAAAAGAATGGTATCTAAACTCAACTGAGATCAAAAAATAAGAACTTTTCTCTTTGGGAACAGAAAAGGTGAAATGGAGAAAGCGTTGTGTCTCCTTGGTAATGCTTCATGAAAGAGTAACACCAGGTAAAATATAAAATTGACAGCTCTTGCAGAACTCCATGTATTGTACTGCAATCTACTTGGATGAAGGAAGGAAAAAATCAACATGACTATGTATTTTTGTCCTTATTGGGACTTAGAAAGCATTCACCGTTCTTATTAAAATGGTTTAATATTTTTAGTATTTTCCCAGCTTGCTCGACTTTCCATTCAGTCAAAATGTATGCCAGTCAATTCTTTGCCAAACTCATCTAGAAAGGAGACCTTGTCAGACAGCAGTAACAAGGAAACCAGTGATGAGTTCTGGTTATACTTCTCAATTCTGTGAACTAGATGAATTACTTATCAGATTACTCTTTCCCATAGAGATTATAGTAATTTTCCAACTAAGCTTTGAGGGCTGTAAGTGTGTCCATAAAGATTAACAGAGGAGGCCATGAGTATTTAGTTATTCACAGAACAATAAATATCTATAGGAGCATTTTAACAAAATTCCTGAGCATATGTGGGCTCATTCCAGCAGAAAAGTCTAGACATATATTTACTAATTTTATTTCTATATTACAATTTTAAAATACCTATCCAAACTGACTGCTGGCTATTTTTAAAATTCTTGTTTATTTTAACAAGTACTTTTGTGTCACCATATGCATGCATAGTTATATTATTTTTAAAATTACTCCCTTAATCCACAGGAAGAAATTTTTTCAGTGTGTATTACCAGTATGCTGAATCTATATAGTATTACTCTGCAATCTTCATTCACACCTGGCAGGAAATCTCAAAATGTAAAATTTATTTACAGAGTAAAAAAACTTATTTTCTCATTTAAAAACAATTTAATTTTTTTCTGGGGAAAAGTTCATATATTCAGAATAACGTCTCAGGAAAAAAATCTCCATTTAGTATTCCTTTTTGTGTGCTCACCAAAGATAGGGAAAATGTATCCATATTGGTATCTTTTATTGGTGGACTGCAACTTTATTAGTTATTCCCTAAAAGAATAACTAACTATATTAGTTATTCCCTAAAAGAAAAGCATGTCTCTGAAGTGTTTCTGCTAGATGGAGAAGAATGTTTATATTCAGTCTCAGTATTTTTATCAGTCAATCCAGATGTCTGATGTGTGTGAGTTATATTTCCCTTAAAATTATGCAATCATACCTGAGTAATAATAGTTTCTATTTAGAACTGTTTTCTCCAAGCCTCTCGCAAATCTGTGGGAGAAAATCCATTGAGCTTTTTATTCTCATTCTTTATTTTTGGCATGAAACAATAATGACTACAGAAAATATCTTGATTATGAAAACATTCAAATTAAAATGTAGCAGTAGCCTGGAACTCCTAATTTACCTTTTCTACTGCAGTAATCCCATTTTTCTCCTCTGGCCTACTTCTCTTCATGCTTATTTTAAGTTTGGAGTTTGGTTTTTTATTTGTTTTTTATTTTGTTGTTTGTTTGTTTGTTTTGATTAGGGAAATATTAGAGTAACTTTCCTTGGGCTTTGTTGCTTCTGCCTCAAATTCTCCTTTCCAGATTTTGTTAACCCAAGATCAGATGAGACCATTTATCTCTCATTACATCTGTTGCCCTCTGATATGAAGCAGTTCACTGAGCAGGATAATTCTTCACACACACATAAATCCTTGCATTCATTCAGTAATAGAATAATATTTGACAGTGGCTATCAGGCTATCAGGCCACTTGAAATTAAGGAAGAAATTTAGTTGGTAATCTTCATCTTTCTGCCAGGTTCATCACAAATACATTTTTTGTTTAAATGCTTCTTATTGATCCACTTCTATAAGAATCTTGGGCCTACAGAATCTGCAGGTCTTTATATTTGTGTCAGGTGCGGAAATACGTTTTATGATTTAAATAGGAACCTTGCATCTGTGATTAGATCACCTGTTTTTACTGCTACGTTAACATGGTGAGACATGTCCTACACGTTTTCTGCGTCACGGAGACCTGCAAAGAGATATAAACAACTTATTTAAAAAGGACTCCTGTTTGTGAGCATATCTCCCTCCCACCCTTTCTCCTCTTTTCCTCATGGTTTAGTAATTCTCAGTTGTAAACACCAAAGATTTCTTAAATAATCCAAACTGTGCTAGGGAATATTTAAGAGCTATGTTATCTTTTATCATGAGACATGCATCTCTGCCCAATGAGAAATGTAACTCTTGTCTACATGGTATTAATTTATTTCTTTTTGCTCCTATGAGACATTGTAATCCAGGAGAGGATTTAACCTCTTAGTATTCATGGTTGCATTCTCTATGTTGCACTATTAGATTGTGCAATTCCCCATTTAAATAAAGCACTACATTACAGCTGTCCTAATATGTTGTCTTGCTTTTTACAGCTTACTTTTTGCCAATCCATTCCTTCTTAAATTTGTTATTATTAACCTGGCATGTTTCTTCATTAAGAATAAAAAAAATAAAAATGTATCCATATATTTTCCTGTTAAAATGTTGTGGTTTTGTAACCCTATTTTAACTTATTTTCCATTCTATTTGCATAAAACAACTCTTTAGATATTTGTTTGTGTTACAAAAGTTCTTTCAGTCATTGTGGGTTTTTTTAATTAACATTGAAAGTGTCCATATTGCTGTATAAAGAAACATTATATTTATCTTGTCTGTTCATTTCAAATCTGTTCTTCTTCATATCACTTGTCCCCTAAGGCTTTTCCCATATTAAAAGCTATTAAAGAAAAAAAGAGGTAGAAGTGTTGATGGTAAAAATTCAACTGCATACAAATCTACTATTTATTAAAATTTTCTATCATAAAAATTACACAACAAAAATCAGTTTAATCTGTCCAGTTGTCAGAAGTTTAAATCAAATGTCGATAGTACATTCTCTCAGAAACCTTTTATACACAATTAAAGAAAAGGCTGTCTTGAAATGTAAGCTGTTCTTACTAACTGGAAGGATGAAATTTTTTTATTTCTTCTTTTTTCTTCCTTTCTTTTGTTGCCTCAGTAATAACAGATGCTGTGAAAGGATGTTGGGGAGGAAAAAAGAAGCAGTCCAGCTACAGTTAAGATTAGAAAGCAAAGCCTCACATTCTGAAATACTTTTCTTAGAAGAAAACTCCACAGCAGATTAGTTCAGCCAATGGTTAAATTTTTCTTTACACTTGACATTAACTTGAAGGTTGAAGAATGGTTCAAAGATTCATGACTGCATCCTCTCAAAGCAACTAGGCAATATCAGTAACTGTATTGGAGAGCAATTTCAAGTGGTTTTTTTCATGAAGAATCTGGACCTGGACTATTTAACATCAACAAGATACATAAAGAGGGAATATAAACATCAGGAACTTTAAAATGAAACTTCTTTACATCATTCACTTCATAACTACTCTAAATGTAGATAGATGCCACAAGAACACATGCATACACACCACACATGCAAAAAGTAAATTAAGTATGCACAAATTCTTATAAGTATTTCTCAAGAAGTACATAATACAGTAAAACAGATTAAGTCTAGCTAGAAGGTCACAGAAAATGATGGCTCAAATGGGTGAAAAGATGGGCACTCATCTGATCAAAACTGCTGTTGCTCAGTTAGATCAGGGAAGCTATTCAAGCTCGCATTTTGTCAGTCTAGATCCAACAGATAGTTTAACTTCTGCACAACAGAACTAGGAGCAATGTAAACATCCAAGTGTGGCTTTACACACAAAACTTTCATAACTGACACCAATCTCATTAGATTAAATCCTGTAACTTTTGGCCTGTTGCCAAAAGCAGACAAGGTTGTAATAACAGGGGCAACAGATGATATAAACAATACCCCCAAACAAAAACATCTAGAAGCACACAGGACAGAAAAATAAAAGCTAAAGATAAACTTAGTATAAAAAAAGGTAGAAAACCAAAAAAGATTTTAAAAGAATAGGAATAAGAACTGATGTGCAAGTAAAGAAACAATCATGAAATGGGTTTAGACACCAAATAGAATGAAGATTATAGATGGTATTGAAGTTATGAATATGTAATCATGACAATTCTCTTTTTTTATTTTTTCTTTTGGTGTGGGGGTTTTTTGTTAGTTTTTGTTTTTTGTTTGTTTGGTTTTTTCCTTGAAAAATTCTACCTATGGTGTTATTACAGATGAGAGGCAAAAAGAGGATGAAAAATGCTGTTTCTGGATTGTGATCCAGGGAGAGCTGAAATTAAGATATTAGAGATAGACATACAGATTGATTTGTTTTTTTTTTTTGCTTATTATCATTGATGTCCTAAGAATATACATCTCAGCTATAAATTTGCAAGAGGAATGGTGAGCATTGAATCTGTGGGTTTACTACTCTGTATAAAAGTAACCTCGTGAGATTAGGAGCCAAATCCTTGCACTTATACATGAATTAGATATAGATATATAGATAGCATAGGAAAAATCTGTAGTAAGTATTTTTTTAAATACAGAGAACATTACACTGGTTTAAATAGTGTGGCAAGAATATATAACAAAATACCAGTCATTTGCCCCAAACACTTATTTAATATAAAGAGAAAATGTGGAGGAATTTTTACACTGGCAGTGCCATAAGCAATGATAATTTGATTTGAAGGACTGGGTCTATAACAACTAAAGGAAGATAGAGGTGCCATGTTATCTTCTGCTGGGTTTTATTTGTTTGCTTTTGTATTTTTCATCATTGCTTTGACCCTGAAATTCACCCTGAAAATACAACAGACTGTTCGATGAATCACATTCAAAATTGACAAGTACAGGAAGTTAAAGCTGTAATTTTCAAGAACTCATGTCCATGTAAGCAACAAATAAGAATCTTCTGTCAAGTTTTGTAGAATGTGATCCCTGATATAAAATTGTGACTTGGTTTCCTATCAGAGCACGGAGACACTGACTATAATAACTTAGAATACTTCTGATTTTAAAAAATATTTTTTTAAAATTCTAGATTATCATAATATTTTTAATGCACGTGTGCAAAAACAAAAATCCAGAAATGCTTTTTGCTACCAGGATACTAGCAAGTATTTGTCTTCATACGGGAAAAATTGATACTACTTTGAAAAAGAGCAAATATGGTTGCCTGATAAGTGTGTGTTCATACTTGCTTTTGTGAATATCTTTCTGAGAGCAGGAAAGATCAGAAAGCCCAGATAAGCTTTTAAATCTGTGTCTCTGCTGGGACTGAGGACATTACTCTTGCAATTTCTTAACACTCCAGCACACATAGAGTAGATTTATTCATGTGAACAGTCAATGTACTGACTTCTGCTAGATAATTACCCTGCTTAAAAAGTAAATCTTTTCTTATCTTACTTTAAATCCTCTGTAAGTTTTAATATACTGCAGTAATTGTATGCTTATTCAGAAAAAAAAAAAAAAAACAGACCTAAAAACCCCAAGCCAAAATAAGAAAAAACCCAAATAACCAAGCAAATAAACCCCAACACCCAAAAAACCAAACCCCACCCCAAACCTAAAAATAAGAGCAGAGTTTATTTCTTTTCCCATAGAGGATGCACACAACTGAACATAGAGTTTTTGGAGCTGGAAAGGTGTGTTCAAGGTCTGAGCATTCCTTTAAAAATACAATGTTGGAAAGAAGGACAAATCTACAATTCCTTTTTTTCAATAAAAATACAACCATCTTCATCAATGCCTCTCGTCATGGTTTGACCCAGAAATGGGATTTCTGGGATGTTTGAAGGTAGGGCCAATGAGTCTTTAGATTTTAATATTGTCACCTGGCTTAGCCAGTGGGCATTCGATTCACCTCTGAGAACAGCAGCTAAAAGCAGGGCGCTCCCCCTGGCACTGCCTCTTGGGACTCGGCGGCAGAGAGAGAGGATCCCTTCCCCGCCTGGCCCGGCGCTGCTGGGCGGGGGAGGGGCAGCCACGCGGTAGGCCTGGCCCAGACCAAGGTGGGAGTGAAGATGCCCTTGACCATGGAAGGGTGGAGGAGAACCCCAAGACCCCGAGAGCCATCGGGCAGCCCCCACCCCCCGGTAGAGAGAGAGAGGGAGAGTTGGCGTCGAGATTTTGATAGCGGCCGACTGAGAAGGAGAAGGGGGGGGTGCGGGCGAAAGGGCCCAGCAGGGCAGCCGTGGGAGTTTGGGAGAGCCGCAGAGCCACAGAGACTGAACCTTTTAACCCTTCTCTTGCATGCCAGAAACCTTACAAATGCTGATCCTTCTGAAGCCGAATGAGGAGAGAAATAAGGGGTGAGATAAGAAGGGACGGAGCCACAACGCAAGTAGAGAAGACTTTTGAGTGAGGGGGGGAATGCTGGAGTGGCCTTTTAGCTGGACTTTTCGTGTGTAGCCATGGACAGAACCAGTTTTTTCTTCCTGTGATACAGAGACTGCATTTAGGGGGAAGTAACGTCCCAGAGCCAAGTTTCAGTGTGGGTACCCCTCGGCCCCAGGGGGTATATAAAATATGGGGGGGACTGGTGTCCCAAAGGTGAGAGACTGTGCTGTTCTGGAATTGGACAAAGCATCCTTAAAAGGAAACCCTAGACGCAGTTTTGGTCCATATGCTGTGGTGAGAGCACTGCATATGGAAGGAAGATGTCACGATGGCAGATGATTTCTGGGCGGTGTCCAGAGTGATGTGGAAACACAAAGGATTCCAACGGTGTTTCCAGGGGAAGCCTATGGCACCAAGAAAGACTCCTTCTCCTCTTGGTGGACTGAGTATTCAAAGGGTGGTGCCAGATCAAGAATTGGTGATTTTTTAGAAGATATGCTGTGTTGGGAATTTGGTGGGGGGAAGGAGGGGAGAGTTTCTGTAAGGTTTTCATTTTCCTTTACTTGTAGTTTAGTTAATAAACTTTTCTTTCTTTTTTCAAGTAAGAGCCTGCTTTTTTCTTATTCCTGGTCAAAAATCTCACAGCAGCCATCAGGGAAAGTGTATTTTCATGGGGCATTGGCTTTGTGCCAGTGTCAAACCATGACACCTCTATTATTCAGTTTTCCTAATAAATGTTAGAAAAATTACTGTTAAAATATAAGATCAGCCAAACCATTAGGACATCTTAGAAATATATGATCAATCATAGTTTCTAATAGGTGAAAAGGTATCAGTCATAAATCCAGAAACAAGATCATAACAGTGAGAGAAATGTACTAAAAATTAGCAAGAAACAAGCAGGAGAGATGAAAAAGAGACATTGAAGCCAGCCACTCTTGAATTTGGAAAATAAATGACCCTTCCTCAGAGAAAATGTGGAGTAAAAAGCCAATCAGGAAGAGAAAATATGTTGAAATAAATGCCTAGAGAGATGCCACATTAAGGAGTATTCAAAGGTAACAGGCTGTGTGTTAATTTAGAAATCAGAGGGACTTGATAGATACCTGTCTTTAAGTTTCTTTTTGCCCAGAAAATGCCTAGGTTTTGAGCCTCAGATGTTCAGCAAGTACATTTCCTCTAGCTCCAAGAATGCATCTTATTAATTCAGTCAAAAAAATCTGTTGTTCATTTACCTTCAAGTTTCCAGAAACTGAAAATAACTTTAAGGTTTAATGCAAAAAGCAAAGCAAGGCAAATACTTTTAACATTGAAAAAGGGAATATTAGAGTAAGGAAGAAGATTAAGCAGTCTTTTTTTTTCTTCCTTTTTTCCCTTTAGAAATACCATAGGGTATTATCTTAGTCCTAAAGAGTTTAGCTTTCGACATAATACTCAAATATGCATATTGGACCTGAAGTTCTTTCTATTGAATTTAATGGCAAAATTCCCATAGATTTCAAAGTAGGCAGAACCAGGCCTGTTATACATTATTGATATGTAAAATAATGACAGAACCATTAGTGAATCATTTTTCAATGCATTTTTGCATGTTTTCAAATAAGTATATTAATTATCTTGATTATTTCCATGGAGAATAATTATACACATCTCTGAAGTGCTTATCAGTGTAAATATTAAAAAGAGGGAATATATAAACAGATTACACTAACAAAATATCTTTGGGCAATTTGAATAATTATCATACATACCGCTGCTGGAGAAGTGCCTACTTCTAGAGTTCTACACCTGCTACTTTAAACTCACTTTTGGCTCTGAACTTCCTAAAAAAATTCACTATCACATACAAGGAAGATCAAGACTTTAGTCTGCATTGCAGCTTTTGAGGTATTTTCCAGGGAAAATCATTAACTTTAAAAATGCATCATACAAATAATAGATATAGGAATGTCTGTTTAAATTAGCAGAAAGGAATAATAATTAAATTTCCAAACTTAATAACCTTTTTCAGCTTCATAGAAAATGTTTAATCTTAATTGCAATTTCATCCTGAATTTTTCTTATGCCAGAGAATACGAATGTGTAGCTACCTATTAAACATATTCATATTAGTTTTGCCACTCATAAGAACTGAATTTCAGTTTGAGAGTGAAGGTGTAAGTCAGTTCAGTTAAAAGTACTCAGGACTTCATATCTGCCAACATATATGGATCTTGTGGATATGTCATTTTAAGTGATACTCAGCATCTATTTTAGACATTTTTTGATGCAGCCTCCAGAAATCTGATGAGGCATTTACATTAAAATATTCCCATTTAACTCTTACATTTTGTGATGATTTCTAAACAGGCTAGTATGAGCTGTGATTCAGCTGATAATTCACAAAACATTTAAAATAACTTGCTTAAACCTAGGGGTCTAGTATAATTTATGATGCCTCATGGTGTTCTGAATTCCTGAATAAGACTCACAGATATGATACAAGCTGCGCAGAAGACGTGTCTTTTTGATTTGGTGGAGAGGAGCATCACTGGTTAACCCAAAACGTGCACACAGTCTGTCTTGCCAGCTGCTCAAGCAGCTGAATGGAGCTATGCCATTGCCTGACCTGAACTGAGCCGTCAGGGTAAACTGAATTTTCCCTTGAGTGTGATGATCTGAATTTATCTACATATGTGTTATGTCCAGGTGAGCTAATTTGGAGCTCAATATCAACATTTCCAAGGAAGATGCAAGATTGATGCACACATGCACCAGTGTCAGGTTAGATATTTAACACTGAGATCTAGTCTATTTCTTGCAACATCAGTTTCTGTGGCTCAAATGATTTACAGTAGCTGGTTAAAACAATAGTTCATAAAAGTTCCTGAATTAAGAGTACTGAATCCTTAAATGAGCAATAGGCCTTACATGCTAAGTATTAAGACCTTTAATTTATTTCTTTACAGACTTAGAATTTAATATTACATATAATAACACTGATGAAGAGACATCCTTCTTACACAGCTTGGAGTTTTAATTTTCACAAGGAGGAAGAGATTAGATCCATAAGTATTTTTTGGTTCACGAGAGAACTTTTCAAATCAGAGTAATATTTGAATAGATTATTTCATTTAGTAAACATTATTTAGCACCTAGATAAATTCTAGAAACTGAGGATGTTGCTTGAAAAGATCTCAAGTCTAAAACATCCAATCTCTTGTTGTTTACAAACTAGGGTAATGCCCGACGACTGCAGTGGTCTTCTCTGCAAACATAAAAAGGCTTCTCTTTGGAAAGCTGGAAAGCTGGTTAGAGGATAGTACTTAATTTTGAGACATGTTTGATTTAAGAAAATATTTATCTATCTATCTATCTATCTGTCTATCTATCTATCTATCCATCCATCCATCCATCCATCCATCCATCCATCCATCCATTCATCTCTCTATCAAATCAATTAAGGAATTAAACAACCAGGTTAAAGGCAAGGACATGAAAGGGTTGTTCTATTGCAGGACTGTGCTTTGAGGAAAGGTTATCAAAGTCTTTGTTGGTTTTGTTACCTGAGATATTTTTGTATCAATCAGAAATGCTGCACCAACATCCCTTGATGATACTTCTACATTTCTCAGAGTAGGGGCTTGTCTTTGGGGATAGGCAAAATCCCAAGGAAGTCATGTGACAAGAAAAACAAGGAAGCCAGAAGGACAACTATTTCTCTCATATTCCTTATCTCCTTAGGCCTCAGGATTTATTTTACACTGTAATGTAACACTGGTATGGAAATACCAATTGAGATAATAAAGCATACTATTACAGAAAGAGATAAACATGCACAGAAGTCAATTCAAGTAAGGACATGTTAAAATTGCACCTTTTGGGGGACTGCAGGGCTTGAGGTTGCATGAGCAAATTTTCTAGTTTGAAAATATTTTCAATTACTCTCTGATATTTCCCTAATTTTTGTCAGCATTAAAAAAAAAATCCAGCAATATTAGTGAATTACATTTTCCTACCAGCATTAAATGTTAAAACTAACTGCTGCTTAGCCCATTCTCCATATTTAGTAATTTAGCCTCTTTTCTTTCCCACATCAGCCGTGTCAATGAATATCAAATAAATGAAGATTAATGTGTTTTGGGACTGAAATGCCACATTTATGGTCTCTTTCAGAAAATACTGTTATTTTCCATTGGGTTGGCTTGATCTCAGTTCACCAACCTAGAAATGAAAGGCTCATGCCTCTTTATTCATTCTTTCAAATTAGTTTGCATTAGCTATTCAGTTAAAGGCCGGCCAGAATAACTTTAACAGACTGATGGAGGACTATGTCATGTTCATTATATGATAGATGAAATAAATTAAATTGTGTCATCCTCTGAAAAAAAAGTGGAAAGAGACAATGGTTAGAAAGATGGCAATATCTATTACATGGGAAAATGGCAAATACTTCTGTTCAGTTTCACCTTTTGATAAGTTTTGAAGCACTGGGTAGTTCACTGTCTTCCAAAGCTGGAAACTTGGTTTTTCCAGCATCCCATGTGAGGGAAAGCTCCTCCCATTCCTGGCCATAAAATATTAGAAGATAGAAGCAGCACTCAGTTGCAAGCCACATGCAGCACAAGACCCATGGACCAAAAGCATCATGTATCAATTAAGCAGATTAAAATTTAAATTCTCTCCCTTCAGTTCATTTAAGTTGCACTTACAGTTCTTTCTGGGTGACCCACAAGAAGATATCCAATCATTTGGTGTATCAACTGATTGCATGATTAAGAGCTGCTTGTAAATTGTCTTTTTACTGCTTCTCTCAGCTACACCAACTACCAACTACCAATGTCTTTAGACTGCTGCGACTGGAGTTGCATTTACCTTTACAGGACTTTAGTGGGTGGTTTAGGCTAATCTTGCTGAAAGCTCGAGAGAGACCTGTGATACAAATACAAATGTGTAATGAAGAGGAAACAGTATTTAGTATCATTAAAAATCCTTTTTTTAAACTTTTGGTCCAGGTCCTTCATCCTCTAGCCATTCTGCATCTGTTTCTAAGGTTTGTATCAATTTTTGCATGCTTCAGCACAAAATGATTGGCATTATTATTCCCAAACCAGAAACTATTACTCCTACCACAGACCCTCTTCACTTTTCTTCATAATAGAAGTATTTACTTCTAAATAATTCATATCTCATATTGGGATCCAGGTTAAATATAATGTTTACGAGCTCACACTCAAAGGTATACTAAGGATATGTTAAGCAAAGATAAGAAAGAACAGCACCGTTCCCCCATAGCCTGAAGGAATTAATATCTTATTTTCCCTTTCCAGCCTCTATGGAAATCCTTAACATTGATTCTGTCAAGATGTAGCTTAAACACAGAAATCAGCAGATGAAACTGCCAGAACACTGAATTAAACAAAAGTGCGTAGTTCTATAGGCATAAATCCTGGAGAACACAGTTAAAAAACAAAACAAGGACAACAAGTGGTTCCAGTTCATCTCACTCACATTGTCAAATAGGTCAGTGATTTCTGTCCACAGAGTCATGGCCAACTTATCTCTTCCAGCTCAAAGAAAGATGTGCTAATTGCAAAGTGAACAGCACATGATATTTTACCATTCACTAAAAATTCTCTGGCCTGAATTTCACCTCTGCCTTAGATTACTGCAGCTTGAGCTGAAATGTCTGAAATTAACTGAGGCACAGAAAATTATAATAGAATTTCAGCAGCTAACCATATAATAAATGTATTTCAGCATCAGCACACATGGAGTATATACATTTAATTTTAAAAAATATATATAGATTATGGCTTAGAAATCACATTAATATTTATGCAACCTCTTCACTAAGACAAGCTGTAGCATTAGGGCTGAATACAGTTGCCATTAAATCAGTGGGTAACCACATATCTGTGATGTAGAAGCAGTAATTGCCACACACTTGCACCATCTCCCTTAGCCATCCTACTGATTAAATGGAGCCTGGGGTGACTACACTCATTTTGCATTTCTGAAGTAGAATAAACAGAAGTGCAGCAGTCACTTGGTGAGCACAAATGTTCTTTTGCAGGTGGCTGAGTAACAAAGCATGCAAACCTGGGCTGCCTGCCCCTTGCCTGGCTGTCAGTGAATGAATGCAGAGACAATCACTGCATGATGTAAATTGTTTCTGGGTTAAAAATAAACAATCCATGAACCAAATAAATAATTATAGGTTATTGATGCACCTACCTTTCTTGAATAACTCCCCATGCTCCATATCCAAGATTTCATCCTATTTAATGAGTACAATAGTGAGTTGTATGCTTAGAAATGAACTTTTCGGATAGTTGAAGTTTATCATTTTGTCAGTCTGCACCTTCTGAGAAGAGCCTAGAGTCACTGGCAATTGTTGAAGGATCTCATTTTGGTTCTGTTTCATAGGTTCTGGTAAATGCAAGTCCTTGTTACACAAAGGAGTACAAAAGATATGAAAAAGTAAAGGGATAGAGTTTTTCATTTATCACTTGTATGAGTGTATGAGAGTAGAGGTGATCAGGGTATGTTCTGAGATGCTGTGTCAGAAGCATTTTTGTTTAATATAAATTGGACAGGGAGTGATGTGCTGAGAGATGAGGTACAGGAAAGTGTTTGTTTAGTTATCAAACTTCCTATTCCTACCAAAACTGTTGACCTATTCTTTCATACCAGACGTGGTTCACCTAGTGAAGCAAAGATGTGACTCCCTTCACAAGTCATAGTGTGATTTCCTTATAACAGACAGCAGTTATTAAAGATGAATCATATTCATGTGACCACCTGTTGAAAGCATTAGCAGATGTTAAACTGTTACAGTGATCCATTTAGAAAGATCAGCTTGAAGAAGTGAGTCAAGGGGGGATTTTAATATGGAGAAATCAGACAGCAGTGGAACTGATTGGTCTGTAATATTGAAAATCAGCTTTGAATTAGTGTGTTGCCGCTGAGAATGTTGTTTCTCTGATTTCCAAACAAGTACATAATCACAAGGACTTAGCATAAATTTCCATCTCTGTATGTATTTGGATATGAATAAATTACTGAATTCTTCTCAGCCATTTTGGGAAATGAGGAAAACTGATAAAAATAGATAAAATAGATAAAAATATGAATATAGAACACATTGATTTTTGTAAAAAGAAATCCTATTGTTTTATGCATACCTTAGCTCAAATACTGTTAAAATATAAAAAGTAGGTAATGGAATGCTGTGTATTCTCAAGTCTTACCCATACATGGATAGGTGTGTGAATCGACAAACACAGGTAACCAAAGGCAACTACGAAACCCCAGCAAAAAGGAAAAGAGCAGAGTTATTTCATTACCTCACTGACAATCCTGGGCACCAGTGACACATAGGGACTCACAGACTCAGTTAGGCTCAGCTCATCCTAGCGAGCAGGGAGGCTCAAGCATGGCTGTGAGAGTGCGTTATCTCTACACAGGAATTTTGCTTCCCAAATCAGGCAGAGGATTGACGACAGTAGGCATAATAAAGGAGGTTTCCAACCACAGATAGTGTCTAATCTCTAATTAATTTAGAATTAGAGAGTTTATAAATATATAATATTTATAAATTCTGTTTATAAATATATAATATTTTGTATACCATCTCATAACAGCAGAAAAATACTTAGCAGATAATGTTGTATCCCTCTGCTCCATTTCACTGATGAAAAACTCCACATTTGTTACATTACAACAGGAAGCCAGCTAATTGATCCTGATTAATTTATCTTATACATGTATTTAATGCAGGTGTAAAATCAATACATGAAACTGCTTCCTATTTTCTAATATTGAAAAGAGAAACTTGTGACCGTGTTCACAGGAGTCTCATGTTGAGGGAAGAGACGTAGATCTGACTCCATGCTTCAGGAGGCTTGATTTATTATTTTATAATATATATTACATTAAAACTATAGTAAAAGAATAGAAGAAAAGATTTCGTCAGAAGGCTAGCTAAGAATAGAATAGAAAGGAATGATAACAAAGGCAGCTGTCTCGAACTCTCTCTCTGAGCCAGCTGGGCTGTGATTGGCCATTAATTACAAACATTCAAGAAGGGCCAATCCCAGATGCACCCATTGCATTCCACAGCAGCAGATAACAATTTGTTCCTGAGGCTTCTCAGGAGGAAAAAATCCTAAGGAAAGGATTTTTCATAAAAAGATGTCTGTGACAGAAACTAAGTTTAAATAGCACATTACTACTACATACTAGGTAAGAATGTGAAGATAGGTGGACATTTGACTTGACAAAGTAGAATGAGTCTTGTTTTATCTTGAAAGGTTGTCTTTGGGGATATGCCACATTATCTGTTGTCCTCCTTTTAATTTTCTTCTGACCCCATAAATTAGGCATGCTAATTTATGATTCATAATGAAAGATTAAATTAAAAACTGTAGTCCTGACCTATTATACCCTTCTTATTTGCATGAATTTAATATATATTTGGCTCCTCTGTAAAGACCCCATGAATATGTTTAACTTTCCTTGCCTCAATAATCTTTAATGCAACATAAAGGTAAACATATAAATAAATTGCATTTTAAAATACTATCAAAAAAAATAAAAAGGAGACATCTTCTATATACAGTAATTGGTTCTGTATTTCCTTGGATTTTAAATAGAAACTATTGAGCATACTGGGATTTACAAACCAACAAACTTACTTAACTTACTGGAAAAGTCTCAACTTCCCTCAATGAGTTTAGACTTTTTAGACATTGATAACTCATTTTCCCTGTCAGTCAATAACATATTGCACATTTTTAACATTTATCTCAACAGGAGAAGAAATATCTCTTCAGATTTCAAATCTTTCAAACTCATTTGAGAAAATCCCTAAATTAAGGCTGAGTAGATCACTGATGTCTCTTAAATGATGAAAAGCTATAATTGCCACACATTAGTACTCTTAGCATAGAAATAAACAATATGTTGTGAAAAATAATACTTCATTGTTCTTTTTGAGGTTGACAGAATTGAAACCATTGAAAGCCAAGTTCTGGCTTTCTCTAATGGCAAGTCATTTGTATGTTTTCCAGAGAGACTGGACCTTGGCGGAACTGAGTTTCAGACTTCAAAAACCTTAAATTCTTCATCCAAGTCGAACTTGGTATTGTGCCAGTGGTTTAGTATCTCAGATGTAGTCTCATGCAGCATTTCTCAGATTCTGATTTATCTCAGTATTTGGTGTCCAGCATTTACTTCAGTTTAAATAACTACTGCATCAGGTTTCGGTCGGAATCCCATAGCAGGACTGATACATTTTTTTACTGTGATCTCTGAGTGCTTTATTATGCACTGCTTAGGTTACTGATTGCACTGAAATTTTGAAATCTTTGTGCAGTCCCTCATCTGTGAAGATCATTTCTCAATTTGAAAATCAAAATTGTCAAGAATTTCTTTAGCTGACAGCCAAAGCCTTGTTTCAATTCTGCTTTAAATCTGCTGTAGCACATGGCTTACTTGATTTTTTTTTTTTTTTGTGTGTTTGGGGCTGCATAGAGTTCCTGCTGAGGTTCTGATATGAGTGCAAAGCAAAGTTGGCTCCTAAAAGAAATTAACAGCCCTCTTATTGCTAATTAAAAGCTCTTTGCTTTCTCTCCACATGGCCATTGCAGCTGCTTCACATCCTCTCAATGTTTCAAAAACACATAAATTCAAAGACAATATTGTGAACAGCACCTGGCACTTGCTGCACCTGCCGTGATGAGACTATATTTCATTCTGTCAGTAAATTAAAATTCTCCAGAGCTGAAAAGGATGCTTTTTTTCTCATTCAACCTCTTCCATTTTCCCCAGTGAAAAAGAGACAGTAGTTTTACTTCCATTTTCGATACTAAATATATCATATTGTTGTTTGCTTCAGTGGTGCAGACACCTGCCTCCTGCTGTAAATGTTGTGTTCCACTTTGGAAAGATTTCCCCAGGGCTCCACATTCAAGTATTGGCTTGTAACTATGGCTTAATATCATGTCAAAATCTCTTAAGGAAGATGCAGCTTGTCAAGTCATCTCAGGACTGAGCCTCCATCTAGTGAAATTCTGAAAATATCCTTTGAGTGTTTGAAGCCTAAGAAGACAAATAAAGGGCTAGCAAGTCATTTGTAAAGATAATAGCTAACAGCATGCATTTTCCCATTCCCTCCCCCGCTTTCCATTAATGTTGATGAAGGGAGAAGAGCAGACTACAGGTCAGTGATCTTTGTTATTTATATTCAGGTCAAAGAAAGTTCCAAACTTTTGTGCTTTGAGCATAGCAGCAAAATGGGAGCAAAGAGAAAGAAAACCTCAACCAAACTGTGGTAGATTTAAGCTCTGATATTTTGATCTCAGAGCTTATTTTCAGAAAAATGGCAAGCAGAAAGTTTTTCTCTACAAAGAATTTAACAAGCAGCAACAGAATTTGGCTGGATCCTTGTAGCATGATGCTGCTGTGGTTGCTACAGTATAGGAGTATTTTTTTTAAAGAAATCCAAAATTATTGCATTAGAAGTGGGACTACAACAGAAATTATTATTTGGGATTTTAGTATACAATAGGAGAGGATTTCCCAGTAACTTTTACTAGGGGTTGCATGAAAAAGGTATTCACATAATATCAAAAGGTTATGTGTCCCTTTTTTTTTTTCTTTTCCAGACTGAGAAATTGGTTCTCTAGATAAATATTAACCTCTTCCCAAATTTCTATATAGTTCAAAAATGTGTACTAATAGTCCCCAACAAAGGGAGAAAACCAAAATCCAACAACAAATCCCATCACCACTTTGGATTAAAACCTAACAGGGACAAGGGTCTTTACTTCAGTGTTCTTTTTCACCCTAATTGTATATCTTTAATAAAATAAATATAAAACCACCAAGAGCAGCAATATGTTACTGTTCCTTTCCTTTCCCAAACTCCTCACTTTCAGTCCTCAGCTACAATCCTCATAGCAGACCCAAACCTGTAAGTCTGCAGGTTTGAAGGAGTGTGGGCATGTTTGGCATGAGTACAAAATCTCACAGTTTAACACATGTCACGGAAAACTCCTCATAGAAGAGGCCAAGAAGAGCTCACAGCTCCCACTCAGGGAAGAGCATGACACAGAGAAAAAGAAATACTAACATTTGACTGAAGAGTTGTTACAGATAGAAGAGAAATAAAATTTGGGCTGTTGAAACCCTAAAAAAATTTTTTTGTGTAATGCCTGTGATTCACACATAACATCTAACACTAACTGATATTCACTAACATTTCTAAGGGAATTTTACTGAAGGCTGATCAAATCTATGTGAATTCATAGCACTGTCATTCAGAAGACACACATGAGAACTGAAGATTTGATGGATTTCTTTGGATGGTTATTTTGTGGGTTTTTCTACCCTAAGACATAAAATTTTTGAAAGCCCTAAGAAAGACAGTAAAAGGTGTATATGTTACATCTACCAAGCAAATTCGTCACAATTTTTAGCTGCAGTCAAGTAGGAAAATAATTCCATTTTAATTGTAAAAATGTTGAGTTTGTTTTAAAATATAAAACAATTGAGAAAACATGATTTTAAAAAGCCAGTCAGAGGAGCTTCTAAAACAACACAAAATATAATTAATACTTTCTTAGACTCTCATATCTATATCTCATAATGCCATCATGCTGAATTAAAAGATGATATTTCAAAAGTCTATTTAAATCATTAGATAATTATGTCTTTTTAATACTCAGCTATTTCTAATGTTTACTTTTGAAAAAGCAACCAAAAAAATAGCTACTTCAAGTGCATGCATTCCTGATAATCTTTAGTTAAATAATTTTAGGCACTATTAGTGCATCTGGGTCACCATGGCAGCTTTTACTATTTAGAAGTAATCACATTTCCTTCATTTCAGCTATTTTTCCCAAATTTATTTTGAAAAGCCTAAGGCTTTTCAAGGCTATTTCAAGGATTTATACTATTATGATTCTATCATTTGAATCTCTTGTTAAAGGTATGTAGTTTTAAAAACAATATGTATTGAATGTTTTTGGTTTTTCTCACCATGTGTCTCAGAACAATATTTGTTATATCCTTGATACTCGTTAACTTTTCTCCACCAGTATGTTTTTCAGCTTCTGTTGATAATGTCAATCATGCAGTTTTCCATGCACCACGTAACTCTTATTTTTTTTACTTACCATTTGAAGCAATGTGTTAGTTTTGTTTCCACTTCATTAAAAGTCCTTACAAACATCATGCACATTTGAAATAATTCAAGTTAGATAGGTGGACATTTGAGGGTCTAGCAAAGATTTGCTAAGATGGATTTTTTTTTTTTTTTTTGGTATATCAAGACATTTTTCCCATGAAAAACACAGATCTAGGAGACACAAATACTTTATTTATCTACTTTGGAGGGGTTTATTTAATGTTTCATAAAATCCTGGAATGCTTTTAATCTGGAAAAACTAATCTTACTTTTCTTCCTAAATTCACCTATTCAATTTTACTCATGAAAAATTTACTTGAATATTTGTTTTGTTTTTATATTTAATAACAAATGAAAGTGCTCAAAATTTAGAAAAAAACACATTCATTTAACTATAAAATGTCTTAATTTTAAAAACATTCTATTTAGTCAAGTTTGTGAAAGTTTTTGATTCTCTATCAAACTTTGGGAAGGCTGATAGGTTTTCTTTACAAGCCTATTCATAGTAGGTATAAATATCATAACAGCTGCAAGCTACAATGGGAATAATTGAATACAGAAAAATTGCTTGTTTGTTAAATAAAAACATCATTGAAGGAAACTAAATTTTCAAGCTCAAAAGACCTCCTATTTTCAGTATGTAGTAAGTGTTATTTATAAATAAGAAAGACTGTTCGAACCACCACTCAGTCACAGAATCAGGCATAGAAGGAATAACACTTGGGACTCTTAGTTCCCACTGTTATACTCCATGTTTCCCTTGGTGTTTCCCTTTTTTTTTTTTTTGTTCCTTTGGTACACTATTAAAATTCATATATAAGTAATAGGAGAGATTCTGAGTTTAAAGGTGTTGTCTATAAATTATTGATATTAAATAGTAGAATGACTGAAATTGGAATAAGCAAAGAACTAAGTGAGCAGACATCACCTAATCATTGTGAATTAAACAACTTCTGTTTGCTTTGATATTTAAAGTTAATTTAGATAATATCACTCATGTAGTACACCTACTTTTTTTTTAACTTGATAAAAAGTATGAATTTAATGAATAAATTTTGATAAAATTTCGTGTAATATATATTAAATGGATTAAAGAACAGGCATCAAACAAACCTCAGAATGTCATTCCAAATAGGCTATAATTATTAAATATTTAAAACATATATTCGTGTCATGTCATAATCAACTCTTGCCTTATTCTATGTCATTGGTTATTTGTAAGAAAAGAGCAAATCATCAATGACAAAGTCAACAGTAAGTAAGAAGTGACTTGTAGGGAAATACCTGGAATATACAGTAGACTGGGAAGACATGCCAGTAACATTTTACAATGATGAAATATAAGTGACAAAGAATTAAGATACACTTTCTGTGTGAGATCTCTATCTATGTAGAAACAGTGATTCTAGTACTTTTGCTACTATCAAAGGATATTTTATACCTGTAGACATAGAAGACAAAGTGTATTTGGAACATGTCCTTTGCTAACATGGTTGAGACACTGCCTTTACTGAAAAGCAAGCACCAAGTATGCTGACTCATGGGGGAGAAGAATATCAATAACTTTCTCTGATTATATCACTAAGTGATATTGATATACTTCAGACCTTCTCAAGACTGAATGTTTCTCAATTGGGAGTCCAAATACCACATCATCTTGGATGAGGTGTATGAAATTACTTCTATGGTGTTTGAGAATGGGACTGCATAAGTGATTAGAGGTCTGGAGAACCTGCTCTGTGGGAAAAATCTGAAATAGCTGAGTCTCTTCTCCCTGGAGAAAAAAGACTCAGGAGAGGATTTAATCAAAGAATTCCAATATTTAAGGGCAGCTACTGTGATATTTTCTGGGATCCCGGTCAAAGGGAGGAATGATTAATCTGACTCCATGTTCTTAGAGGACTAATTTATTATTTTATGATCTATATTATGTAAAAGAATGCTATACTATGCTATTCTAAAGAATACAAAAAGGATGCAGACAGAAGGCTAAAAGATACTAGTGAAAAACTCCTGACTCCTTCCTGAGTCCCAACACAACTGTGATTGGTCATTAAGTCAAAAGAAGTCACATGTTGGATAAACAATCTCCAGCCACATTCCAAAGCAGCAAAACGCAGGAGAAGCAAATGAGATAATATTGTTTTCCTTTTTCTATGGGGTTTCTCAGCTTCCCAGGAGAAGAATCCTGGTCAAGGGGAGTTTTCAGAAAATATGACAACAACACAGCTACAAAGAGAAAAACTATTCTCTCTCTTCATAAGAAGCCACATAGAGAAGGGACAGCAGCTTCAAGTTGCACTGGGAGAGATTTCATTTTGATCTAAGGAAGGAAGTTTTTACAGTAAGAGCAATCAGTCCCCAGGAACCACCTCCCCAGGGGCATTGTAATTTTCTCATTGCTGGAGAGTTTCAGCATGCAGTTGCATGGGGGGCTAGGTAATCTCATCTAGACTCCATTTCACACAAAAGGTTGAACTAGATGAGCTCTTGAGCTCCCTTTCAACCTGGGCTGCTCTACAATTCTATGATTCCATGAAAAGCGGCTGCTATACTCCCCCATAAGGTTAACAACCAAATAAATGTGTTGAAAGCAGTACCTGGAGGACACATAATCATCCCTTCTTCTGAAATGAAGGTCTATGGCCTAATTATATTGAATTTCTCAAGAACACTTTCAATCAGCTTTTGAATGTCTCCAAGAGTGGACACTCCACAAACTTTTTGGGTAGCATTTTGCAGTGTCCAACTACCTATTTTGTCCTTATACGACTTAGACCTTCCCACCTCCCAGCTTGTTTCCATCATCTTCATTGTGCATATCAAGGGATTCTGGCTCCATCTTTGTATCCTCTAATCAGATGTAGGGAAAAAGACTTATTATTTCAAAGATGGACAAACCAAATTTTCTCACCCTCTCCTCATACCTGCATCCCCCTTCCAAAGTCTTTGTTCAATGGAAATCCCAAAACGGGTCACAGCAGTCCAGATGTGACCTCACAATCGCCAAATAGAGCAGAAGAATCATTACCTCAGACCTGATGGCTGCATTTTTGATAATACAGTCCAATATGTCATCAGCCTTCTTCGATGTAAGGATACTCTACTGGTATATGTTCAACACACTGTCCATCAGGACCCCAGGACCTTTTATGCAAAGCTGCATTTTTCCCAATGAGTCTCCCAGATGGTCAGTTAAATCCATTCCTCAGTTTATAGAGTAGTGAACAGAATTTCTGTCCTTTGCCATAGTTTTAAGAATGCTTAATGCAAACAAAATTTGGAGACTTTAGCAGGCATTTCTGTTGACTTTGTCCACACTATACTTAGTTTTTGGAGTTTTTTTCAGAAATATATTTCTGACAGGATGTCCTTAAACAGATTTGCAATGGATTAGCAAAAAATTATGCCCTAGCTCAAAACCTTAAGGTCTTGCAATCAGATAGTAATGTTAAGTATATCTTTCAAAAAAAATCACTAACTTTTTGTATACTACTTGGTTTAAAAGTGAAGGTTTGGATGAAATATAGTTTGGTGCTGGTTCAAATGTGGCATTAGTTCAAAACATTTTAACATATTTCTTCTAATTAGGATTGTATTACTCCTTTTATAAAATCCTTCCTTTGCCAGGAAAAAAAAAAAAAAGAATAAAACCCAGTTGGCTATTGGCTATCAAAAGTTTATCTTTTACTTTTTTGGCTGTTCTAGTAGTAACAAAAATTAAGTGCAAGTGTTTTATCTTCAACCAGACAATCAGTTAACATTTAACACTACAGCTCAAGTAACAAATTTCTGCCTGAAGAATTTACAATGGGTCACAAAAGGAGTGGACAATTGTGCTGGAATTAAAATGTTAGCACTTTTTTTCAAAATGTAGATTGTTCTAAGTATGAAGTCCAAACTATTAATGTTGTAGGAAGGGTCACTGACATTTGAAAAGGAGATATATCAAAAATACTAGCAAAGCAGCCTAAGAGAAAGAGCCATATCTGATTGTCAGAACTATTTTTAATGTTGTACAAAAAAAAAAAAAAAGCTGAATTCTAAGAAATATCCTGACCTACATTCCTATCTTTTTCACAAGCATGTTGTCTTTTGCATCTTTTAAAACTATATTGCTACCCACCATAATGATTACTTCCAAAATACAAAGTACTGCATTAATAGGGATCTTTAAATGCACGACATGTTGAGAGAACTTCGTAAAGAATGGGTGATCGGAAGAGATATAAACTACATCAAGCTATGCAACTGTTTGCATTCTGAGGCATGCAGGTAAATTGAGTGTCAGTGCTTTTATACCAAGACTCTAAAAAATTGTTTTGCAAGCTGTTGCTGTAAAAATCTTACACCACCTTCACAAAAAACAAAAAGCCACACTTCTCAAACAGAACAAAAATCATAATACCAGCTCACATTTATTAATAGTAAGCTTTTGAAACAGAGTTTATGATTGTGTTTCCAGTCCTTTTGGGAGATTATCACAGTTAAAGATGCAAAGAAGATGTTCTTTCTTGTTCTGCAGCTATTCAGGCATACTTTTACATACTGATCCTGTTGTTCCTGTCTTCAAAGAAGGATAGGTCAGGTTCCTATGGTACAGAGAGGAGTAAGATGCTAAAAAAAAACAGTAAAGAAAAAGTGGAATTGTACCTGAATACCTGTTGTGAAACCAAACTGAGTACATGCTGCCAGGGTTCCTCTTGATGTCAATGTTAAGGCCCGTGCAAAAGTCAAATGCAATATGAGAGTCTTCAGATGGAGTGCTAGCTATTTCTTGCTGACTTACAATTCTGTTACTATCCCAATTGCAGTGTCAAAGGTGTTCCCCAGGTTGTTTTGAGGAGGGCTACTTGAGGCAGCTGGTTATGAAGACTGACATATTCTCTCATTCTAAGAGAATGTTAACATTGTGTCACCATTTATGTGAGTAAAAAAATTATTGTGTTAAATTTCCTGGTTTTCTGTGATGTCCATCTTGTAGAGTTTTACAATTCCACCTATATGTCAGTAGTACAGTCTGCAAATTTATCTAACAAGAAATATCTTTTCACCTTTTAAACCATCTGATCTAACAGACAATTCAGATTTATGGCAGTCATAGGGAAAATTAGGAGGCAAATTGTTAGAGAAAATAGAAAGGAAAAGTGAGAAATAGAGAGGAATGGTAAATCCTGCTTGATAAACCTTCTTTCTTTTTGTCATAAAATGACTACCTTAAGGGAGTAGTGTATATCATTTACCTTGATTTTAGTAAGGTTGTGACACAGTAACCTAGTAAAGTTGAAGAAATAAGGATTGAATGGGTGGACAGTCACAGAACTACTCTGACTCACAGGGCAGAGATCATTGAAGTCTTAACTGGTAGCAAGCCATGAATGTCATGCTTGGGTAAGTACTGGAACTAACACTGTTTAATCTCTTCATCAACAATTTGGAATATGAGACAAAATACATTATCATTGCATCTGTGAGCAAAGCCAAACTCGGGGGAATGGCTAGTGTGCTGGATATCAGGGCTGCCTTCAGAGGTACCTCAAAAAGATGGAGGAGTGGGTTAACAGAAACATCATGAATTCCAGCAAAGACAAATCTGGAATCATCCTGCTCAAGACAGAGCATCCCCTGACATCAGTGCAGGTTGGTAACAGACTTTTGCAGAAAGGAGCTGAGCGTCAAATGACAATGTAAAATTTAGTGCAAACAGGTTGACAGAACAGATAAGTCACCTCTCAGCCCTGGTGAAGTTGTATTTGTAACACTGCCTCCAGGTTTCAGCTTCCCCATGCAATGTAGAGATTGACAAACCTGAGAAAGCCTAAAAGTAAGTCATTAATGCAGTGAGGGCTCCACACCCAATTATGTACAAGGAAAAGCTGGAGAAATTTGGTTTGTTTAACTTTGAGAAGGGAAAGCTCGGAAAAAATATTATTGCAGCCTTTCCCTACATAACAAAGTGATTACAGAGAGAATAAAAGATTACTTAATTCAGGTTTTCATAGTGGAAGCAACAGACTGCCATAAAAGAAATTCTTATTGCATAGTGGGGAAAAAGAAATCAAAGTGAGAGGAACAATAACATATTCAGATACATTTATCATTTTTGGAAATTTAAAACGCTCATTTGGAAAAGCTCACAGGTACTTTGATCTAACTTAGAATGTATTTTTGGTTTGAGAAGGATGTGGAGATAAATCAGGTCATGCCTTTTAATCTTCATTTTCTGTAGTTCTGTCATTTAAACACTGCAGGACTGAATTATAAGAACAACATGCAGATTCCAAAACAGATCTACAAAACCAGGCAATTTATGCCAGACTGGAAACAGTATGGGTTTGGTTGTCATTTTTGTGTTGAGTTGGGTTTTTCACAGCTATATACTATATGACTGTTTTTTTATTGCTACAGAACTGATGAAATGCAGAAGGGTAAGGCAATTGCACTACCTTTAAATTCCCAGCCCAAGTTGGCTCTACCATCAACAGAAACACTCTACTTTCTCCAAGTCTTGCTTTCCTTTTTGTTTTTTTCTCTGTTAACTAGTACTACTCAGACTGTAGTCTGCTAGTTTCACACTACTTAGTTTCCTCCATTAATTTAGATAGGGCTCATGTTATCCCCTGATTCACTTTTTGTTATAATCAGTTGCGTGTCTTAGCTTTCTCCATGCACTTGTTGAAGTTTTCCTGCAAGGCCTTTCAAGTTTTCAAGTCTCTCAAAAGGTTTGTGAAGGCAGATTCGATTTTTGACCTCTAGCTCGACTTCTCAAAACACTCTATCTTGCACCAGTACTAGATCTGATTTACTAGAGCAAAAGTATTTGCATAATTCCATGAAATAATAACAATTTTTTCCTTACAGGCCTTCAGATTTTTTGTGCCATGACATGGTTTTTCCATCAAAGTCAAACCCCCATTATCTTATGAGCCACTGTAAATCGTACTGTCAATAATGTGCTGGTTCTTAGCCTTGAATTCCTCACTGCCTCATCCTTCCTATTCATCTCAGTGTAAAGAGATACATGTTGTTAAAGTTGAAGCTTTTGAATGCTAAGTTTTAAAAAATGTAACATACAAAGAAAGAGCTAAATTTAGAAGCAAGAAAAATTATTGTGACTACTATGCACAATCGCACACGTGAGATTTTTGAGCCGGTTCTTTCCCTATCTTTGTGCTGCTTCAAAAGTAACCTGGTGCATAATTTTACCTATGAAGATTATCATGCCCCTTATCTTAAGCAACCACTTATTGAATCCATTGAGAGAGAAAACAAAGCTCAACATTCCTCAAAGAAAAGTAAAAAGAATAAAAAAAACAGAAAAAAAAAATCAAATAAACTTATAGGTGTTTTGATGTGATATTTTCAGACAACTTCATTTTTCAATCAGCAAATACAACTGAGCCCTAGAATGCATCGCATCAAATTACCATCAGCCCAATAGACATTTCTGCATGACTATATAGTAAACCCAGTAAAGATTACAAGAGTAGTCAGAATACCAATTACTCATGAATTCTAGGAGCCACAGAGAAATAAGCAATAAATTGATAAATTATTAAAGACATTAAGGCTAAACAGTTAAAGCTAATGACAATTTCTATTCCAGCACAGAGTATAATCTAATAGGGGCCAAGTCCTATAAACTTTCCTATGCAGAGAAAATCATTGCTCATGTAGAGAGAAAAAGATCCCTCTTTAGGTACTTGCATCTATATTTGATGTTGCTGCACTTACTTGAAGACTAAAGGAGAAAATGAGTAGTAAAAAAGCTGCTTTTTAGGGACCTTAGCTAGAGGAGTATTTTTCCCCAAAATATATAAAAGTTATTTGAATGAGACAATGCATGAGAGGAAGGACTTTTCATGCGCTTTTAGCTCTGGGCATTGAAGACCTACATTATGGTTTCTTATACCTTTATCTCTTACTGCAAAAAAAAAAAGAATATTGAGAGTCTGGAAATGCAAAAAATTCCCTACATTTTTTGGTCTCAAGAAACTGTGCTAAACCATCACAGGGGACATAAATGTCTCTAAGTAAAAAATTGTTACAAATCACCCAAGAAATATTATGACATCTTTTTGGGCTTCTTTGCTTATTTGTTTTCTTACATGCTTTCATTTTTCTTATTCGGTTGGTTTTTTTCAGTTGGAGAGAGCAAGGCTGTAAGCAGGAATAAAAAGAGAAACAATATTTTCTTTTCCTAGTAGCTTAAGAGCTGTCACAAAGCACTTGCCCGTAAACTACCCCCCAGCAAATGGAGATGATCTGAAAACGCTAAAGGAGACAATATGTTTCTTGTTATAGAAATTTCTTCAGGGAAAGGAAAAATATAAATTATTCAGAAAGTTCTGAAGGTTTGGAACAAGTTGTTTATGAAACACACATGACCATGAGACCACAAATGTGAATGCAGCAATTCTCAAACACTATTTGTGCTACAATAAGTGAAAGGTTTACGTTGAATGATGGTTGACTGAACAGATAAGTGGTTGAGGCCCTTTGTCAAGGTAAAAAGTGTGCAAAGCCACATTTTCTTCATAGTTAAGGAGAAATCACTTTAGTTGAAAGAGGAAGTATTTTGCTATACATTATTTTTTTTATTTGTGGCTTTAAAGATGCAATGTCAAATACACCACATTTGCTATAAGAATGAAGTGAAAATTTTCTAGGAGACTGCATAAAAAATAAAATAGTTTGCTATATTTAATAGTTATGCATAAAATTTTTAAAATTGTGCTTTATCCAAGCAAAAAAATAGGATATTTTATGTAAGTCTCCTGAATATTGTACTTATTGTCAAAGATGCTAAATCTATGATGCAATCACTAATAGCTATTCAATCTTCCTTCACATTTCATTCAAAATTATTATCTACTTAATCACAATATATATATTAAAATCTTCTGGGTACATGAGAAGCAAGCAGAGGTTCTTAAATTGTCTGCACAAAGACCACCTTGATTCTGCAAATAATTTTGACTCATAATTATTTTAGGAATGGTCTAATTTTTATTCTTTTAATATGATAGTTGAGTTCTCATTTTTCTGTAGAAGAAAATTGTGTAAAGAGTGGGGTCCTTTTCTTGGGTGCAGACTATGAGCTTAATGAATTCTGTATGCCATATACATTATGCTATTTCTACACGCTGAAGTAAAATGAATGGGCAGCATGCGACTTTTTAATGGAAAACCAGTGGTACAGGTGTAATAAATGTTTGTTGAACAATAGCAATCAATAGTATAAAGCAACTGTTTATTAAAAAAGTTAATGTTCACAACAAACACTACTAAGTTTAGGGAACCAAAAAACAATAACTTGTCACTTCCAGAGAGGATTGTAATATGATAAATTGTCAAGAAAAAAAGCAGCTCGATCATGACTGTTGTCTGCCAAGGACATAGTTTATCAATGTCACTACTATAATCACAAAGTGACTAAAGAAATTATATTCACACTTGTTCTAAAAAGCTTGGATGTGATGGCAAATAATGGAAGCTTCTCTTGTGGGTTGTCTAACAAATTATCCAGAAAGTATTCTAAAAGATGATTTTAAATCAAAGGTGCCATATTAGAATCATGCTGCCATTCTTCCTTCTTTACCTTTTTGTCTTTCATAACATTGTTCTAAGAAAACTTTTGGGTTGTGATTAGAAGATAGATCTAAGTATGTATGTGTTCTACCCCTTTGTTTTTAACCCAGTTTTTCTTTGTTGTGATATATGTCTCTAAGGAAACCCTCGATAACTAAGATAAAATAGGCCAAATTAACATTTTAAAAGTATCAAAAAAAATCACAAAAAAAAGAGGAGTTATGAAAAGACAGGACATTTGGACTATATATATAGTGTACTCTGTCCAGTGCTTAGATAAAAAGAATGTGGAAATTTCTTTCAACATTTTTGTCATAGATTTAGATTCTGAGCATTGTCTTCTGTGATTCTGAGTATGAGTGAAGAAATGTCAAATAATATTCACAGTCTTTTGAATGAAATAGTTTAAACATTTTCTTTCAGATATTGTTACATAGCTGCAGACTGAGTCACAAGTACAATATACTTTAACATTCCAGTCCTATCTTTATCTCACAAAAGTGCCTGATGGCATATTGCATTAGCAGTTAAATTGCTTAAATAAAAGGTTTGATTCAAGATTCTCTAAAAATAGAAGCTGTTTCAAATTTTATATTTATAATATGTATTTAAACCATATTAACATAATAAATTCCATATAACTTAGATCCTAAAATATAGATTAAATAGTTAGTCAGAATAACTTCTCTCTCTATACATGCAAAATTGTTATTGTGCAAAGGGATGGTAAGAATAGTCTATATTTGAAGAGAAAGCATAATCCCAAAAATATTCTGTAGCATTCAATATAAGCAGTAAGACAGCTAGTACATCTCTGAGACCATAAATCACTTTTATAAACTTTTCTTAGTTTAGATTCCAACATGTTTATTCATCAATATTTGAGTTCTTGGGTAGTCTAAGACATTTCAAATGGCAGTAAATACCTGTCCTCAGGCCAAGTCTTGTTTTGAGATGCTGAGCTGACATGCTTTTTCACTTCCATTAGCTGTCTTGACCAGCTACTCCAGGGACTAGAGTAGGTACTCAAATACCTAGCTCCCGCAAAACCACACAGATTTAGGCCTGAAGATAGATGGAGAACTGGCAAGATAATTAACAGTGCCTAAACTTGTGCTGAATGTCCAGCTTTAAGAAAATCCAAAATTTTACCCAGGGGATTAGGAGTGTATTTCAGTTGCTCACACATGGGCGCCTTGTGGGTTTTGAGATAACAAAGATTATTTCAACTCATCCCCATCTTCATCCCAGAACGTATGTCCTTTGTCATATCTCCTAGGTAGTGGATATCTTTGCTACCCCAAAGCATCTTTTGTGATTCCAGACATCTAGGTATTGATTCAAACACTCCAAGCACTAGTATGATGATAGGGTGTAGCATGTATTGTTTAAACAGAATACATGTTTTATGATCTAAACAAGATCTCGTCTGTGTTTGGGGTATTTTTTAGGTTTTCTGTATGAAAAATAGTTCTCCAGTCATCAGCTCATATGGAAAAACACGAGACAACATATATGAGAAAAGAGAATAAATGAGAGAAGGAAAAATACTGCTTACTCAAATGATCTTTCCCTTTCCATTTTGTTTCCCTCATTAATACCATCAGGAAATTCTAATTGTTTTGTATCCACAGTGATTTTGTCAACTTGGTGTTTTGAGTAAACACTATAGAAATTATTTGCCTATCAAAAATGACTGTTGCATTGCCTAGAGGGTGACACTGACACTAAATAAAGCATGCTTTTTTTTTTTTTTCCCTCAATAAAATACCTGACAGGAGGGCTGTAATGCTTGGCATTTTGATGCTTGGGTCAGCATAAGAGCAGTAAATACCATAACACTTTTTACTTTAGAAATGTCTCTACTAAGACAGCTTTTACTATGGAAAATATGCCAGTGGCAAACAATTTGATGTAGTTGCCTGCAGGAGGGCATCTAAGGAGTTGAGACTCCTTAGTGTCTTTCTAATCTTTTGTTTTTTTCTATTTGGAAGGACCTGCTTCTCCAATTGGTCCTTTGTCACATCACTGTTTGAATGTCTCAGCCTATAATGTCACTGATGGTCAGGTAAGAAAATTACTTACTTGTTTGAATCTGTTCTTAAAAGGTTAATAAATAAATCACTGCTCTCAGTAGATATTTCTCTTTGTTATTTGTCATGAACTTCACTTATCAAAATTGTTGGGATATTTATTAATAGTATGGCAGCTTCAATGTCATCTTGAAACAAATTTGTATTTTAGCATGCATGATGTAAACTACAGTAACTTTCTGAGTATGAATACCATAATTCAATACAATATGTAATCTAGTTATTTGGTTTGTAATAGCTGCAAACTGCTCTAAGCAATGACTGAAAAATCTCTAGAAAAAAACATCTAGAAAAAATATTCACAATTCAAATCAGGGCAGAAACAGTATGGCACTGATTTTCAGTAAGTGCTCAAAGATCACAGCTTTCAGTCTGGCAGACTTACTAAGATGGTTGCAACACACTTTAATGATGTGATTGATATGATCTTCAAAAGAAGTATCAGAATTTGGAATGACTCCAGGGTCATAACCATTATACAAGAGATAAAGAGAACAAAATAAACCTCTGCAGATTACACCTGAGGCCTTTTTCGTTAGTAAGCTAATCAATACCAGCTTGCAGAATCAGCACAGGAACAAAAACACAAAAAAACTTCACTTGCCCTAGAGAGAGGAGGATCCTGTAAAAGTCAGGACTTGGGGAATAAAATGATAACATTGTAACTGGAAAAAAACCCCAAACTCTCACATCAAAGTATTATTTTCTAAAATCTGATTTCATTTTGTTCTGTCCATTACTACTCGTATTGCTTTCCAATTCTACCTTGCTCCAGCACTAAAGAGGAAATTTCCCCTCTGGAAGGTTTTTATCTTTTATGAACAACATCAGAACTCCTTTTGGTATTTTTCCTCTGAGGGTAAGAAGTATATAAACCAAAGATCATTTTGTTTTCCACTCTGACTGTATTACTGCACTTGAGGGGAAATTTGTCTTTATAAAAGGGTTTATGACATTTCAGTGCAATGCAGTATGGTAACACTTGATAACTTTCATTTGGTTTTATTGCTTTTTCTTTTGCATCAGATTTATGTGATCTTCATGGAGTTATGAAAAGACAGGAAAACATAATTTTCTGCCCTGAATTTTCTTTTCCAAAATAGAACTGAAAAATGTGAAATTTCAAAAATCTTATGATTTTTTTCTATCTGTATTTCTTCTTAGTCCAGGATTCTTCCTTTTAATTCCATTCTTTTCTGAGACCTGTAATTGTAGTAAGAGCTTTCTAAATTGAAAGCTAAGTTGTATGCTAAGAGTAAAGAAACTATTGTAGGCATAAAAGATATTATTCAAAGATAATAGTGAGCTACAGTTTTGTTTTAGAAGATTAAACAAGTTTTATAACGTTCTGTCCACAAAGCTTATGTAGATGGAAAGCCATTTGACAGGAAGACCTTTAAAATAAAATTGAAAAAAGAGTTTGCTTTTTTTTTGCATAAACTACTAAACTATTATTGTTTTATTTCTATTGCTCTATTTTTATTGGAATATCTGTCATTATTATGTCAGTAAAGTGCAAGCAGCTTTTAGTACTTAAAACTTTCCTTAATTATGTCTTGGAAAACAGTATTTTTATTGCTGGAATATAATGCACATATTTGCACTCAAGAGGCCAACTGTAATACTTATAAAAGTCATCAAAATGCAGATTAAGATTCTTAGAATGATTCTCTAAAATCTTAGGGACTTTTTGGATACAAATAACTACTGTTTTAGATTAAAATAATATTGTAACATATCTGAATGAGTGACTTGAGTGACTGTGTCAAATATTACTCTTACTTGATTGCCGTGAATATATGTCTCACTCTTCTCCACTGAACTTAGAAACATTTTTTGTTGTTGCATCCTAGTTTTACATGCTCTTTAAAAATATATTTTTATGAGAAAAGACAGGTCTTTCTCCATCTTTCAGCTTTATCATCCTATACCACTGATGTAATTTCTTCCCTGGCAGAAGTGATAAAAACATTCAAAAGATATTTCTCAGTGGCTTTCATTATGATAACCACAACCATCTGTATGAGTAGAAAATCCCGGAGTGCATAATATCAAGTAATGTCTCAAGGTGCAATTCACCAATCTGGAAACACCATAGATTGAGTTACACTCATAACTGAGCTTGAAGACCTGCAGGCAGTTTTGACTGCTATCTCTAGACAGTAATTGAGATACAACAGTGATGGTGCTCATGCTAGAATGGAAAGTGAAGTTTTGGGTTTTCTCTTTAGCTTATGATTATTGCTTCATTTAAATAATTTATTTTGCATAAAGTATACTCTTTCCTTGCAAAACAAAATGAAATAAACCAAACAAGCAGGGAAGAATACTACACAGGTCTGGAAATTATGTTAGCAAACAGAAGCAGTATTCCGTGACCGAGATGTCCACTCTCAATTCTGAAATTAAGAATTATTGATGTAAATGATACAAGAGTTTCTGGGGAAAGTTCCTTTGAGGTCTTCTACATTTTTTTCTGTAAAGTACTTGTGATTGTTTGCTTTCTGCAGGCATCATCTTGGCAGTCTAACATTTACACCACACAGGGACAACAGATTGTCATGCAGTATAGATTGTGTCATTGCTAAACACTAATTTCCCACAGCTTAAAGAGAACAAAGCTGGGCTTAGTGACATGATTTGTTCCATTTTTTATTCTTTAGCTAGAGCACAGCTAATATTGCTCTTGTATTTTTTAAAATATCTTTTTAAATAGAATTTCCTGTTTCTTAGCTTTAGAGTATGGGGACATTATTTAAGGGAAACTCTGCAAGCTCAGGCTTTCATAGTCATTCTGATAGCCTTGAAAAAATACGTTTCAAATCCATGTAGAAAGTACTGGTTAAAAATTCTGTCCTGTAGTGAGATTTTTAAGGGAAGAGTTTCATTAGTATGAAGAAAAATGCTTAGCAGAGGAAGATACCCAAAAAAAGTTAGGTGATGCCTCGAGTAACTCCAAAAATAGTTGAGAAACATTTTTCCCTCTCAGTGCAGTTTGTTATAACTGAGGGAATTATTCAGTGAATAAATAAGATGTTCAGAAATGGAAATTCTAATGATTTAAAAAAAAAGCAATTTTAGAAGAATATTCAGTTCTATTGTTAATGGAAGTATTTTTAGGTCCAAGTTCCACTTGCTTATGTCTACAGTTGATTTAATACAAATGCAGTGTTGGCCATTAAGATGATTTCAATGCAAATACAAAACAGGCAGGATTTTCTTTCAATGGACTCTTCCCATTAGAATTTTTTCCTGTAGTTCTCATCTTAAAAGCAAAAAACCAAAAAAACCCACAAAAACAAAACCAAAAACACCCACATGGTGACTACCATCTGTTATTCAAAGTACTCTCAGTCATCAACTGTGCATGGAGTTAATGGCAAACTATTAGGACAGTCTTTGAGAAGTGTAATTAAAAGTATGTACATAGGATGTGGAGATGCCATCCCAGGAAATTCTGCTTTGGCATAGTTTGGAGGAAAATTATAATACACAGAAATAAATATATTAATCACTCTAACTTCTTTTTTTAGCTCTTTTAATAAACAGCACTTTCAGCAACAGGAAAAGAGATTCCTTACTTTTACATTCTTCTTCTTTCTCTAATATTGACAGTTCAAAATATAGACAGTTTTAACTATGTGAGCTAGAATAAAGGATGTTTTTGATGCCATGAGAGGCTACAAGAACAGAGGCTAGACAGTGTTAGAGGAATAAAGTAGGTATTTATTAGAAGGCCTTCTAATGATACACCTTGAGCAGTACAACAGCCTGGCTGAGGCTACACCCAAGATAGATGATGGATCACACATTTTCACACTTTTATGAGTTTTGGTCCATTTTCATATTGGGGTTAGTTGTCTAATTACTTCTTCAGGTTATGAAGTCCCAGCCTCTCAGATGGCTGTCCTCAATTTGATGTTGTTTACACTTTTTGGGCCTGAAGCTGCAAAAGTGTCTTTGGTTCTCAGGCTGGAAAAGGGTTGCTTTGTCTAACTGAACTGTGAAGAGAACTTGCTAACATTTTATATGAAGTTCAAAGTTATATACTAATGCAGTACAGAATCTGGAAAATATGAAAGCTAAAATTTAAGGCATCACTTTAAAATCAGAAAATATCTTTCATCTTATCTTTGAAAATAGTCACGAAGACTGTCATGACTAAAGATTTAGTTTGAGAGTATTATTCTGCTCCCGCAAATATGCCTGCGACCCTTTACGGACAATAAATATATTTTCTAAAAACTCAGGTTATTTAAAATAATTTATGGCAAATATAAACATTATTGGAAGTTTTTTGTCTTCTTTTTGTTTTGCTATGTATTGCTTGATTTTTTTTAATTTATTTGAAAAATTCCTAATTATAAAAACCCTTATAGAATGGGTGTATGTACACAAAACTTTAATAATCTAATTAAGAGAAAAGGGTATAAGAGAAACATCTAAAATATAATCAACTGAAATAAAATTGCAATTTAAAAATATTCAAGTAACTTTGCATGAAATAATCAGTCTGTTATTTAGATTAGACAGGAAGAAAGGACAGTGTTTTACATCCACAGCATTGACAAAAATACACTGAAAATATTTTCCCTGAAAAGGATTAGCTACGATTTTTTTTTCAGAAAAAGCAAACATCTAGAATCAAACATGTTCTTAGTTTTGATAATGAAATATTAGGTATATTACCAAGGTATATTTACCTTGATAATGCCTTTGTTAGTTCTAAAAAAGTTGTTTGTATAAAGCACTGCATGGTCCAATACTATTGCCAGTGACATAAACAGAAGGTAACCCACTGACCACAAAGAAGTTAGGATTAGGTGGTTATGTTAGTTAGAGACATGTTGGCATCAATGAACACATGCTAAATAATGAAAGTTAAAACAAAAAACGCAATGTGCAATGCTGCATATTATCTTTGGAAAGTTTAAACCATATGCTAAGCTGTGGAAAATGTTCTTTGAGCAGCAACATCTAGCTATTTTGCATATTCCAGGGGGGGCAGCACTGGCAGACTCCAAATTGCCTCTAGCCCTGTCATATGTTAAACAAGCTTATAGGCTGGCTTATGATTTTAGGTTCTATAGGCGTGATTCTGATCCTATTTGTCCTGGCTTTTTTCTTGATACAGCTACACTGTCTGCAATGGAATTCCTATTAATTTTGTACTGTGTATAAGAAAGGATATTCAGACCTTATATTTAATCTAACCTTTTCTTTTACCTGGACATGTATGCATTTTGCCATGTATTTGAACTTCACAAATTTATTTGAAAGTTTTACATACTTTAGGCTAACCCTGTCATGTTTTCTCCCATTCATATAAGTTAATACAGATCCCAACATGTATTACTTTTCTTGTTCATATCTAGTTTTCATTTATTTTGGAAAAGTATTGGGAAAAAAATGCAAACTTCTTGTTTTAAGAGAAGTTGTGGGTTTTTTCATAGCAGATGATTGCACATTGCTTCATTTTCTGAGATGATGGGTTATGTCTATTCATCGCTGTCAGCACATGCAATGCTTCTTATTCTTCTTGTAATTTGTAGTACCATTGCCATATAGCTAGATCCATGCTCCCTTTATGCTGAGATAAGGATGCGTATTTAAAGATAGCACCCTGATGAAGAAGAACTCAGTAATTTCAGTACTATGAATTTGAATTTTTCTTCATTACCACATTAACAGTTTGATTAAGAACAAGTACATACATTTATGCTCATATCCACAATAAAGCCACACTCTTATCAGGTTCAGAGCCAATGAATTGTTAAGCAAAGCCATTCCAATCCAACCGGACCATGCATCACACTTAGCCAGTAGGCATTTCCATGCAGATCAAATTAATAGCATTTACATACAATGGCAAGGTCTTTGTACTAATTGCCAACCAATCTGATGTGTCGTCATGGTTTTAGTTTGATATTTATATCAGCAGTGTGCAGTTAAGTAGATACTTCCCACTAAAGGTACTTGGCAATAGAGGATATTTTTTGTCTGACTTTAACTTTTCTATTTTTGTGATTTTCAATTTACAGGATGATTGTTGCTTTCTGTATAATGGATTATGCATAATAACTAGGATGTGTAGGCCACCTGTTTGCATTAAAAAATCTTTTTCTGTCACTTCAGGGTTACAAAAGGAAAAATATTATCTTTTGCCTTTCAAATCTCCAACTACAACAGCAGCTTATTTTTAAAAGTCACAAAATATCAATGTATGTCTTTATCATTGTTTACCATTTTTGGGGTTTTTTTTTGCCATTATTATTGTGCCAGTGAACTGTACCTTCAGTACCTTTCCTTTTAGCAATTACATGGTAAACTATTTCCATGTATCAGGTTATGGTCTGCTTTGACTGATTGTACCAAAGGTATTATATCCATGTCAATACTTCCTGTGATAAATGGAGAGGGGCCCATCAGATCAACATTATTCTGTTTTGTTTCAGTGTAAAATCACTTTGCACTCAAATGGATGTTTTCAAGTCCTCCTGACCTTCATGATGCCCACATGGCCCATAAAACCATACACATTTTTAAGACAGCAACAACATCAACATTATTCATCTTACTGTACTAATTTCATGTACTGGGCAAAATCTGATATTAACTATGCCATTCTTGCACAGATGAGAATCTGAAGTGCCAGAGACATTTAATAAAGTCTTTTTTTTCTTCTTTTTATGATGCGGTATATCCTCTGCTCTGTTTCTTCGTAAAACCATGTTTATCACTTAGTGCTTGCATGCCTCACTGATACTAATTTCTCCACTAATCAGCTTGTTATTTCTCAATATTCTAATACTGAAGTTTCATAGAAATTAACACCCTTTGATTCATAAATGGCAATCAATGTGGTTTTATAATGCACATTATTTCATGTAAATTGACAAGCTGATTTGTTATTTGCTCTTGGAGAGTTGATTAGGCATGTAAGTTTTTTTTTTTCTGTAAAAGGAATTCTGATACTAAACTAGTCATGTGTTTGTCTTAACTTCAACTTTAACCAGAGTAATTTCTTCTGTTGCTTGAATACTCTCCATCCAGGAGAATTAAATTAAGTTCAGGTAGTATATCTGGGTGCAGAAGCCCAAATTCCAATTTAAGCTGCCAAATCACCATAATAATCAAAGCCACTTAAAACAGCAATCTGCAAGTCAGCATGGTGACTCTGATGGCTCTGAAGATTATTACTCCAGTCTGTTAGACAATCTGTTCATGAAGACTTTGGTTTAAGCCCTGGTACCACTCATTTGTCTGCACTTTGCTCTTGATTAGGAGCCATGAGTTCCTGACTGTTACTCCAGAGGGGAATGTAGAAGATTTGAAAAGAAAGTTTTACAAGCACTTTAATTAATAATAATTGAACTAAAAAAAAGTGTTTGAACTAAAAAAAAAAAAAAAAAAAATTAGGAACATTTCCTGGACATAAAATAATCATGAAAGAAAGCCACATAATTTAATAGATGATAAAAAATTTTAACTTAAAAAAAAATTGCTCTACTTTAATTATTTTTCCCCCAGTGGCTTGTAAAGCTTGTTTAAGTTACACTTGGGTTACTTGCATCAGTCACAGGAGCTATTTTTTCAAATACAGTTAGTCCAATTTTGCTGAGAGAGAAAAAAAAAATCTATAGAATAAAAGCCAAATATTTTTTTATTCAAATCTGTCGGTCACAATGCCCCTTCCATATTTTTACCAAATATGATTAATTTCTCTATCAAAAGAGATGCCTTAGACACACTGATTTTTGCAGTACTCCACAGAAAAGAAGCTGTTTAGCAAGCTATAAGGATTTGCTGAGGAAGTTATTGACACTGTATGTGGTCCATGTATATTTACCAGTTTGTCTACAACATATGTATACATGTAAACATATATGTATACGTTTGTATATGTGTAAATACATATACATATCCATACAAATGCATACTTACGCATTTGCGCACAGAACAAAATGAACAGCCTTACCCCAGAAGAGCTTTTTAGACCATATGCCATGGATGCTGAGATCTGGCACAGCCTCTGAACTCCTAGATTTAGATTTTGGACAGCAAGCTAAGGTTTCCTCTCACTCCTTTCCAACATTTAGCACTCTTCACCAACAGAACTAGATGAAATTTCATCCTTGTGCCTGTCTGCCTTTTTCTGTTTCCTTTGTCTCTGAAATACCCTGCATCAGACAAAGCACAGAAAAAGAAGTCCAGTGTAGCTTGTAGAAATCAGGTATTGATGTAGTAAACACAGTCAAGCACTGTCAAGAGTTAAGTAGAATGGCATGATCTCCACTCAGTTTTGGAAGACTGTTTCTGTTACCTTAACTATCTATTTGAATGGAAACTGATACCATATTTCAATCACTTTCATTATTACAACATTATTTTTTTTCTTTACTCAGAAATAGTTTTCTTATGATTTAGTCAAAAAGTTAAAAATTAATTATTGTGAGTGTCAAGTATTACCACAAATTCTTGTCTAAGAGGAGGGTACTCATAGAAGGAAAATCAGGGTGGCCCTGGGGTGAATTCCAGGCCCTTTGATGCCCTGGATATGCAGCTTAAAAACTTAATAGCACACTCCTGGTCAAAGCAGTCATATGGCATCCTATCATACAGGCTTTCTCTCTCAAACAAACACAGACTTTCTGCTTCATCTCTCATTAGCCATTCCTTCACTACAGTACTACAAAGCTAACTTTTAATTTGATAACACCTTATTTTTTACCTTATGAATACTTCGTGACCTGACACAGGTTCAGTGTCTATGTTGACACCAGAAAATTCCACTGTAGTTTACTGGAAGTGAGGCCAACTGGTACAGAATAACCCCTGACAGTATCTTTGTATCTTTGTTCACTTATTTTCCAAAACAGGATGGAAAATCACAAACTACCTTTTGCAAGTTCTCTATGGCCTCTGTTAACTCCCAAGCTTGCTCAAGAATTGCCTGGAAGACTGAATTTTGACTTGGGCAACAAACATATCAAAGGACCATTGTTGCAGTTAAGTAGTGGGGCTTACTTTTATGCTGTACCCAGAAGCCTTCTCTGGCACTATTAAAGTGAATAGTATTTTTTATTATTTTTTCAAGAAACTTTTAAAAATAAATAAATATACATAAAATCAGTTCGTTACATTATTTAGTTCTGAGAATGCTCCTTTATTTTTCTTCCCCATCTACAGAATGGAAGTCAGTACCACATAAGGGTTGTGATGCTCTTGGTTTCAGATCCAGTTTCAAGCATGGACATTTGCAGGTCGCTTTAAGAATATGGTAAATTAGAGCCTTGCTAATCACTTGTAAGCTGATGGCGTAGTTATTTGGTCACTAGATACTGTTAAGAATGCAGAAGAAAACAGGACTTTAAGATGCTAAATATATGGAGAAACAAAACCAAGACTTAATTCAAAACAACAGTTCCTGTCTCTGCAAAAAGTGTATTTCATGAACTCTGAAAACAGTTCACTTGGAATTTGGACTAAACAACTGGAGGCTATTGAAGTCCAAGTTCAAGAACAGCTCTGAAAAACTCAAGATATTAGGAAGCAGATGTAAGCTAAAAATAAAACCAGTTAGAGCCAAGACAGATCCATGTTTGTGGCACTGCAAAAAAACAAGCAGTTGTTGTTTTTGCCCTACAGCAGTGTCCTGGTAATGACACTGGATACCTGCCAGTTGCTAATTATCCTTACACTAGGAACTTTAAATTGCTGCTTTCTTCCACCTGTCTTAGCTTTCGCTCAAAGGCTCAAGTGGCTTTGAGTGACCACCTTATCAGAATGACATAAATCCTCTAACATAGTGTATATCGATATCTCAATGGCCTACAGAGCTCCTGGGGCATTAGGAAGAGCTTGTCCTTAGTAAGGTATGAGAAGTCCATTTCATTATGACTTGGTACACTTTGATGCATTGAAATTGGTGTTCTGGCATGGTTTGTATTTTTATGTTTCTATTACATTCCTAAGCAAAGGACATATGAAGATTGCTAATGTAAAGGAAACGCAGAAGAAGAGAAGAAAGATAATTTGCATGTGTGTATGCTTATGCATGTCTGTGCCAAGAGATGAAGGGATGTAGTAGCTAAATACTACATGCACAGTCATTGCATATTCCTTATGTTTCACATGTATTTATTAGTTTCTGTTATTAAAGTCAAATAGGTCTGTGTTCAGACACAATACATATATAATATATATATAATATATATTGTATATATAATATATATAATTATATATATAATATATAATAATTTATATATATAATAATATATAAATATCTTACATGTACATAAGAAATATTCTCAGCCTTGAAAAGTTTATAAATTGAACAGTCATATCAAGAGAAATATATGTTACTCTAAAAATATGTGATCCTCACTATTAAAATATTAATTTAAAGTTGTGTAAATATTTTTGAAGTGAAAATTTGAGAAAACATGATCACTTTGCTCAATACAATCAACTGAATGCTTATTAAAAAACACTGATATCACACAAAGTCTTTCAGAATTAAGTTAATAAATAGTTTACAGGATCAGTTTTTTTGCTGGTTTCACTAACTATTGGTATTAGAAATATTGCTTCACATTGATAGTTTATAAGCTGTACATCTAAGGTGCATTTCAATCATGTGAATTTCTCAGAATTTCAGCTGATAAAGAAAGAAGCCTTAAGCCTGATTTAACATTGTGCTCCTAGTATTTGTAATAAGATATTTCTCTATATTTATTTAAACTATTAAACACATATATACAGGAATTGCTCTTGTCAATGTGATACATTAGGATTTTAGCTTTCATATTTTTCAGATCTTGTACTGCATTAGTGCATAACTCCAAACTCCAGACAAACTCACATTTTGGTCAGTGTCCTAGGGTGACGTTATGATGCTTGTATCCCCATTCATCTGTTCTGTTAATGTTGGATATTATGTTCTGTATCTTTAGGACTGGCTCTGAAGAGCGAAAGTTTTGTTTGGGTTTTCTTATCAGCCTGTCTGGGACACAGAGACGGCAGCAGTATTTTTGCTGCTCTTGCTTTTCGCTTCTCTCTCTTTGCTTGCTTGCTTCTGCTTTGCTTCGCTTCTGCTTGCTTCTGTGTAGCTAGCTTAGCTGAACAGCCCAGTTTCTTCCTGGACTGTTTCTCCTTTCCTTCTTTTTTCCGACCACCTTGAACCTGCTCCGGCCTGGGCCCTGGGAACACCGAGAGTTTGCACCTTGTGGCTGCAGCAGCTGCCCCAGCGCCGGAGGGACTGAGAACAGAGCGAGCACCCCCAGGAGAGACTCTCTGGATTTGTCATCTTTTTTCAGTGGTGCCATCCGGTGTTGTTCATTCTGTGTGCTGGGGGTGCTGTGCCTGTGAATAAACAGGTTCTTTCCACTTCTCTCTGAGGAATTCTTCCCGGACCGGCTGGGGGAGGGGCCCTGTGGGTTTGCTGTCTGGAGGGGCCTTCTTTGGAAACTCTCCACCAAATTTGCCCAAAACCAGGACAGTCAGACAAAACAATCCCTCTAGGCCTGAGATCTGAAGACACCCTACAGCCTCAGGCCCCCAAAAGTATAAACAAAAGTGAGTTGGGAGGGAGCAAACTGGAGTTATATGACTTCATAACCTGAAGCTGTAATTGGAGGATTAACCCCTGATATGTAAACGAACCAAACCTAACACCTGTCGGAAAAACTCATGCCCATTGTCCATCTTGGGTATAGCCCCTCTCAAAAGGCTTTTGACTGCCCAAAGTACACCTATTGAAGTCCTTTAATAAATTCCTACTTTTATTCTCTTAATCTTGACTAGTCTCTGTTCTAGGTAGCCACTCAAAGGCATCAAGTGAATATTATCAATGTTTCCTTTGCTTCCATAAGATAGTGGGTGTTAGCTACAAGTGTGAAGGCGCTTCTTATTGCAAAAAACATTTTGTTCTATATTTTGTTTTGTAAACACATTCCTTTGAGAGGTACAGGTGTAACAGGGTAAGATTTTCTAGCAGATAATACTTAGCTGACTGGTACAAGTAGGTGTGCAGACAGGCTGAAGAATTTAGTCCTAGTATGTTCTTCCTCGAAGATATTATACAAGAAATATTTTAGAGCTGTTTTTGGGTTAGCACAGCATGCTTTTGAAGATGTTTTCTTCCAAAAAATATAAAAGCATCACACACTTGAAATACTTTTGTGCGAGAGTATCTGCTGTGATAAGTGGACTGAGGGCTTTTAGTGCAGAAAATCCTAAAATAATGCTGTTTGTTGAAAATGTCTATAATTCAATACAAACTGGATGAAATTTTTGAGCTGTAAACTTCTCCTTTAGATGGATCATTTGCTGTATGTTAAAATTATTGTCTGATAGCTAAACTCAAAATAGTTTCTTATTTATCACAAATCTGTCATTGTGAAAAAAAAAAAAAAAAAAAGGGATAATAGCGTCATAGTGTAGCATCCACTTTTTTTCTGGAACACTCTAGCTCCTCTTGGTACTAATAATAATAATAATAAAATAGCCCCAGAAAACAACTTCTCCATGTTCAACTTCCATTGTGAAAGAGGAGCACGCACAGTAGGAGCTTGCTTTCATGTATTTGAGAACAGAAAGCCAACATATTACTGACAGTTCCCAGAATACAATAATTTTTTCACCATTAAGATGACACTTGCAACTCACAGAAATGGAAACAGGAATCTTTGCATTCACGTATTTTGAACAAATCCAGATATTTCTTCTTTATTTTAGATACTTTCCTAAATAGACTGGCTATTATTATTACCAATCTATCACAAATAATCACGCAGAATCTTAATATCATGTTGCAAAATGCATTTGCAGGACACTGTCCTTGTAATCCAAAAAGGGAAGCAACTTATATTTTGTCTCAGAATCATTTGATATACAAGGAATTATGCAAGGAATTATACAGAGATAATGCCTATAGAGTTAGCTTTAAGTTAGGCCTCAGTTCCTCATATCCAGACATTTGAGCTAAATCTCTTCCTTCAGAAGAGGACAAAGGAAGAAGATTATGTCTGGTATTGCTTCCTTTTGAGCACTAATAATAACACTATTCATCTCTTTTTAATTGTAGTAAGAATAAAGTCAAAGGAGTGAGACTTGTCTTTGTATCTTTCTCTTTTTCTTTTTCTTTCTGGTTCTTTGAGTTGAAAGCATTGTCATAATTCACATTCCTGAAATTTAAAAAAGGATAATGCATTGTATATGGTATACAAATCTAGTTTCTTTTTTTCTGAATTGTTTCTTAATGCTCAGTCTCAACATTACTTTATGTTTGCTTACATACTAAAGTCTGCAAAACAAAAACAGCAAAAAAAAAGCCTTTTCTTATGAGAATAATATGAAAATAATAGTAAACATTGAGTGCACTCTTGAACCATATGGGGCACTGAGTTTAGACGTCAAATTGAAAATGCTATACGTAGAACTGACTGGTGTGTAACGGCACTGCCAACTACACTGTGAACCATCATGGAGACATGATGTTCAGATATTCTTATGAAGATTTTCACTGCAAATGTAGTCTTTTTCTAATGTGACTTACTTGGCCTTAACAGCTTACTTAAACAAAAAAACCTTTCTATCATTCAAACAAAGAAACGGGCAAAAAACCGCCTAGCAATGTTCAAAGCTAAACGTGAATTAATAGTGACACCCAGTGGTCAGTCAAAATTGCTGTTAATTGCTCTAATATTCCCCATGGAAGGTGCTGAGATTTGCTAGTTAGAGGATGAGGTTCTCAATGTATTTAGTCATCATTATCTCAAGGCCAGTCTGTTGCTAATTTTGACAACATGGCATTAATTAGACCTAAGGTCATTGAGTGCTGCGTTCAGTGCTTGTTTCTTGATATTGTTTACTTTTGCTGACATTCCAGATAGTAATCATATCAATAGACTATAACAGCCAATATTAGAGATTACAAAAACAGACTCCAAAATTAATAAAGGGCATTTATACACCAGAGCATAAGTCAAATGCCTTACAGTAAAAGGAGCTGGAGAAAAAGTGAATTTTTCTAATCCTTTCTATAACACTCATTTCAGTAGACTCCTGTACAAAGCAAGAGATTTCCAACATGTAAAAAATCAAAGTTTAATCTTGAATTAGATAAAATCTGACAATTTATTGATAATTTCGGTGCAATAAAATTCTGAGGAAATCTCTGCAAATGGTGTTTCTGAACAAATTTATATTCTGAGATGTGTACTAAGATGTGCACTGATTTCACTCTGCAGCAGCAGATCCCAGTGTCCTGCTGCAGCTAGTTAATGCTTCCAGACACTGCTGTCACAGCTCCAACTGCAGCAAGTGGCTCTTCCCTGGCATGACTTACAGTACAAACTGAGACTTTGGAATATTAAATGCTAACTTTGGCAAAAGCTGTAGCATGAATCTATTTTTATGTGAAGATGCCAGAGGTACTGAGTTTTTAGGCAGCCCAACTAGAGTCCAAAGATATGAGACTTATTCCTTAAAGTCTATAAAACTCATCAAAACCAGCATCTTTTGGAAAAAAAAACATTTGTGACTCAGCTAGTTATCCCTTTTGTGAACGTGTGCATGTAAAATAGAACTATGTCTTTTTTAAAAAGCTGATCTGCAATAGAACAATAAGGGCTCTATATACAAACTAATGGCAATGTGTAATCTGCCTTATCGTGGTGTGTTGTATTTAGATACATGACAAGGCTTTGGTGGGGGGGGAGGCTGCAGGGATGACTTGTGTGAGAAGCTTCCAGAAGCCTCCCTCTTTCTGACAATTTCAGCTCTGATACAGACCTTCAGATTGCCAAATCTGAGTCCATCAGTGATATTGGTAGGACATTGGTGAGGGCAAAAATCTATTTAAGGTTAAAAAAAAAAATCTGTGCAGCAGCATTTGATAAAGGAATGAGAATGTGGAAGAGAAACAGCTCTGCAGACACCATGGTAAACAAAGAAGGGGAGGGAGAAGGTACTGTAGGAACTGACATAGACATTCTCTTGCACCCTGTGATGAAGATTATGGTGAGGCAAGCTGTTCCCCTGCGGCCCATGGAGTACCCCACAGTGCTGCAATCTACAGAGAGCCCGTGAAGCAGAAGGCTCCTGGTGGGAGCTGCGGCCCATGAAGAGGATCCCATGCAGGAGCAAGAATTTTGACAGGACCTGTTGACCCTGCAGGGAGCCCATGCCGGAGCCGTCTGCTCCTGAAGGACTGCTGTCCGAGGGAACAACACACACTGGAGCAGCCAGTTACGGAGGGTCATGTGGGTGGGACCCCCCACTGGAACGGGGAAAAAGCGTGAAAAGGAATCAGTGGCAGAGGTAAAGCCTTGCCAACTGAACACACCCCCCATTCCCCATCTGCCTGCACCACTCATGGGGAGAAGGTGGGCGATTCAGAGGCAAAGTTTAGTCTCAGAAGAGGCAGGGTGAGAGGAAAGTGTATTTTGTTTCTTTTTATTTCTCACTTTTCTAGTCTGTGATTAATTAGCAACAAATTAAATCAATTTTCCCCACAACGACTCTGTTTTTCTTGTGATGATAACTGATGAGTGCTCTTCCTATCTTGACCCATGAGCTTTTCATTGCTATTTTCTCCCTGTCTTGATGAGGAGAGGGAATGAGAGAGCACCTTGGTGGATGCCTGGCAGCCACTCAAGGTCAATCCACCCTAAGTATTCACACATGTCTACCTCCTCAGCACTTCTATCAAAGGAGAGGGCCTGTTAATGCAGAATCCATGCTCCAGTTGGGTTGAACACACAGCATTTAGCTTGCTTGAAAGACAGGTCAAGAACAGAGCAGCTTTCAGTCAAATATAGTAGCAGTCCTAAGAGCATTGAAAGTGATTTTTGAGAGGCTCCCATTGCAATTTGCAGTCATTATGCAGGTGAAGTGAATCTCACTCTCAGAAACTAATGGGTGTTTTATTCAGAAGCATTATCCTAAGCGTGTGTGTGGTAAAGACATGATTAAAGGAGATTTTGTATCCTGTTATTAGTATTATAACTAAGCATTATATTACCATACAAAAGGTAGTTCTCACAGCAGCTATCCTCCTGTGCAATTTCACGGAACTGAAACTACAATTTCACTGAAGATCTGTTGTTTATCATGCAGTACTGTGAAGTTGAGCCACTAGTAGATCAGGGTTTTTCATAAGGTCATTGATTTTTAAAGTAGAATAACAGAATGAATGTTCAAAAGACAGCTTAAATGAAAAGGTGACAGAGAGAAAATTCATTAAATAATTCACTAAATAAAAATAATATTTCATTAAACAAAATTGCTTAGATAAAAAATTCTTCACCTAAGAGCAAAAGATCATTATATAAACCAGAAAAACATTGCAAAAAAGTATGTGAGATTACAGAAGCTGTTCCTTGGCAATTTAATTCTCATTTACTTTTCCTTATTTAAATGTCTTAGCCACTTGGTTGTAGAGCTTACAGATAAAATAGAAATCTCTCCTTACAATTAGTATCTTAGAGTCATACAATTGTTAATGTTGAAAAAGACCTCTAAGACCACCAAGTCTAGCCATCAACGAAGCACCAACACTGTTCACCACTAAACCATGTTGTCAAATGTCTTATGTACACTTTTTTTAACAGTTACAGGGATGGTGACTCAACCACTTCCCTGGGTAGCCTGTTCCAATGCTTGACAAACCTTTCTGTGAATATATATATATATATATATATATATATATAAATTCTGATCTAAGCCTTTCCTGGTGTACCCTGAGATAATTTCCTCTCATTCTGCCACGTTACCAGAGAGAGGAGACCGACCCCCAGATGGCAACAACAAGCTCCTTTCAGGGAGTCATGGAGAGCAATATGGTCCCTCCTAAGCCTCCTTTTCTCCAGGCTAAACAACCCCAGCTTCCTCAGCCACCCCTTATTAGACTTGTGTTCCAGACCCCATCTTTTTTTCCCTTCTCTGGACATCCTCCCAGTTTTTGTGATTCCCCCAGTGTTTTGTGATCCCTCTTGTAGTATCCCAAAACTGAAGACAGGATTTGAGGTGCCAGGTACAGGGGGAATGAACCATATGGAGCAGAAGTAATAGAAATACTTCTGTCACACAGAGTTTATGTGGTCTTCTTTCAAAAAAGATTGAACAGGTTGATGCATATTTTTGGTCTTCTACAATGCTTAGTGAGAAATAAACATTTGTGCTTCATTTATTGGGAGATGCAGCTTCTGAATTTACTCTTTTAATAAAAAATTTTAGAGTCAGTAATTTTTCAAAGAGAATGTTCCTAACTCCTCTAATATCAGGTACCTTTGAAGGGTCCCATGGTGGATAGCCAAAAATATTTGAGACCTCTCGCCATTTGGGAAACTCCTGATTTTCATTCTTGCAGTGGTACCCTGAAGGCCCTCATGTGCATGGTTTACCAAAAGAAGAGGACAAATATTAGGAGAGGAGAATCACTTATAGAAAGCTTCAGACAGAAGTCAAGGAAAGGAGTTCAGAAACACTTTTCCAGTTTGGTGCCAACAAAGGTCTGGGTGATAATTATGCCTTTGAGGAAATGGCACTGCCCTACTTACTTCCCTGCCAATGAAACCGTGAAATTCAAAGGTAAGGGAATCACAGGGTATATTTATTGAAAGAGTAGTGAAAAGTCCTTTTCAGTGGGAGCTCTCCCAGGAGACACAAAAAGAGCTGCTACTCCTCCAGTCATACTACTACGATTGTTACTTTTTTTGGGTAGCTTGAGAAATTCCTTGAAGCCACAATTACACCTCCTAAAGTGAATCTGCAAAGTTTCCAGCACTATCTGGTTGTCTGTATGTGATTCCAACACCTCTTCCAACTTAATATCATGGCTGAACATAGGGATGATAACTGGTAAAATAACTTGTGATTTTCTTGATGATGAGGGCTTCAGCAATTCTTCACATACAAGTCAGTTCTTGGTAAGAGCTAAAAACTTATTTCTCAAAGCAACATATAAATTAAAACCACTAACTGATAGAGAGATGGATAGATTGCTAAAACTGGTAGGAAACAGATCTTGTGATTGTAATGCATTTTTCTCCAGCTCTTCTGATAACAATACTGACAGTTCTGCTTTCATTTAATTCACAGCATCTGTGCAATATTGTAGATTGAAATCAAATTATTAGACAGTAGACCAAGCCTTTAAAAACTGAAAAATTCTAATACAAGAGTTGTAATTAAGATAGTGGAGGGAAATAAAAGAATCATCTTTGATAATCAGTGTATAGCAGTTTAACCCAGCATTTTAAAACAGAGACACACAATTCAATACAATTTGTTTGATAATCATCAAATTATACTATTGAAGAGCAGTAAAAGTTGCTGGGCTAGTTACTCACTAAATCCCACGAGTATAGCTCACAAGTCAGAAAGGTCAAAGTGTATTCTCTGTTCCCTATCAAATGTTTCTCTACTGTTTGAACTGGAAAAGTATAGATTTTTGATTGAATTTTTTAATATTTCTTCTAAGTAACCTACATTTTGCAATGTAGCATCAGGTTGTTTGTAATTTACCATTGCAGTGAAACTGTGAGCAAAATAATAACTGATAGATTCTCAGCTGGCAATTAAGGCAGTTACCTAAATATTCACCAGGAGCATTTTGCCTCTACCCTTTGCACTACCTACCTATAGTCTGGTTCTGTATTTCATACTAATGCAAAACTCTTCACTTCCACTTGTTGGAAATGTATCTTGGAAAGCAAATCTGAAAGAGAAAAAAGGGACTAAAGAATCTTACTATACATATTGAAATGGAATTAAGATGTGATTTAATTTTGGTTCTTTTTTCCTTTTCCCCTAGTATTTTATAAGGCCCGAATTCTGGCACGGACTGCTGAAATAAGTAATTTGCCTGAATCCAAAGACTATCTCAGAACAGCTCTTCTGAGAAGGAGTTGATGGCTTGGGCTCTTAATCTATCAGGCATTACTAAGCCTTTATGCATATAAAATGACCAAACCCTATTTTACTCAAAAAGCACTTATATTTAAAGCAGGCCATGTAATCTCTAGCACCAGAATAAACTGAAAGTATTAGAGACTGTTAAGGTGATTCCTTTGCAAAGCTAATGATTATTCAGCTATTTAATTTTGCTCTTACCTATTAGCACTAACATCATGGAAGAGCATGCTAATTTTCATTATAATAAAGTACATAAAATCCATTGTAAAATATATTTATTCACTGTAACCTGACTTGTCTATGTCATGGTTTAACCCCAGCCAGCAGCCAAGCTCCATGTAGCCCTTCACTCACTCCCCCAACAATGGGATTGGAGAGAGAATCAAAAAGGTAAAAGCTGGAAAACCTGGAGCCTGAGATAAAGACAGTTTAATATGGCAAGCAAAAACCATGCCTGCAAGCAAAGCAAAGCATGGAATTCATTCACTGCTTCCCATGGACAGGCAGGTGTTCAACCATCTGCAGGAGAGTAGGGCCCCATGTAATAGTTACTTGGGAAGATAAACACCATCACTCCAAACATCCCATGCTTTGTCTTTCATCCCTCCATTTTATATACTGATCATGATGCCAAGTGGTCTGGAATATCCCTTTAGGCAGTGGGAGTCACTTGTCCTGGCTGTGTCTCCACCCAGCTTCCCACGCACCTTAAGCTCGCCTGTTGTTGGAGCAGTATGAGAAGCAGAATAGGCCTTGGCCAAGTATAAGCCCTGCTCAACAATAACAAAAACATCTCTAAATTACCAACCCTGTGTTCAGCATGAATCCAAAACACAGTGCCATACCAGCATCTGTGAAGAAAATTGACTCTATCATAGCCAGAATCAACAGGACATTTCAGAGAGCCTGGCACGGAGGTAAGGGACAAGAACACATCCTTGCAATTGTTGTAAAGTTTGTAGAGTATAATACTAGTGTTCATTATTGATTCACCTTGTTTCTAACTGTTTGTAAGTTTGACCAGCTTCTCACTTTTATCTTATGCTTATGGTTCAGAGGATGGAAATGAAAAATAAAAACTCCCATATCCAACAAATAAAAAGAGAAAATAACAAAAATGTGATTTAAAAACAGACCTTAGTGAAATATTTTACTTTTGTAAAAAATATTGAAGGGGCAAATATTTAATATGTAGTTGAAAATTATAGACAAGGATTTGAAGAAGAATCATTGAGAACTTAGACCAAGAACATTAGGGCAGTTACCTTACCTCTTTCCTATAGTGTCATGACTGAACCATATGTTTGAGTTGAATAGAAGCAATTGCTTGGAAACTCAATCCCAAGAACTAAAAATTGTCCTTAAACCCTGGTTTAGGACATTAGCTTGGAACAAGACCGATGCTGACCTATCTTTAAGTGTTTACTTAAGAGCTTTCCTGGACCTTGTCTAATACCAAAGAATTTGTCTAAAGACAACAGACAGTATGTATTTGAAATAGAGAAAATGGCAGCAACTGGAAGAATGAAGAAGCAATGAGGATATACCTGCAAGGTGCCATGCAAGTGGTTGGAGAAACACAGATTTCAGCTTACAGATCATAACAAAATAGAAAAAGTAAGAGGGGATTTATATTTATTAGCGTTGAATGCTGAAAGATATTTTGATTTGCTGAAAAGAAGCTATTTGACGAAAGTTTTGGGAGTTTCACATAATGGTCAAAAACTTTCTTAACTAAAGACATTGTAGTGGAGCCTATAGTAAGGAATAATGGATATCACTCAGAAGTCTTTGCTTTCTCTAGCAGAAAAAGGCAATGGTGCCCCTTTTTGCCCTCCCTTTTTACCATAATTCTGGGACAAATCAGTCAAAGAATCCAACACAATAATAGAGTTGAAGGTATAAAGATACTGGACACCCTGGATAAAATTTCATTATATGCCGTTGATGTCATTCTTTTTTTTACCCAATCCGTATTAATCCCTTGGGGGCCGCAGTCAATGAATTAAAAAATTTGAGGAAGTCTCGCTGCAGAATTGTAATCAAAGAAAGTTCAAGATTCAATGTATCAAACTTTCAATAACAATATACGAAGCCATACTAAATATGGCTTCATTTGGACTAAACATTCAATTGGCTACTTTTGAGTGCAATTACCGCATTGTACTGATGGTCATATGATCTCATTTTCGTTCAGCTATATAGGTCTATTGACCTTGAATAGTATAACTATATAATGGATATAATAATAAAACTACCCTGCTTTAGGAAGAACTTTTCACCCAAGGATGTCAAAGTATTTTAGAAAAGAGGTCAGGATCATTATCTGCATTGGCTGGGGGAACAGGAGCCGAAGAAGAAAACTGACTTGACCAAAGTCTAGAAGGCCTGTAATATAGCCAGAAAGAAAAAGACTCTTTTGTGTTTTGGTGCCAGCACCAGGAGACGAGACAAAGCATAGTAAGATTAAGGTTTTTCCCAATCTTGCTTTATTACTCCATTTATGGCAATAAGTGAATGTGCCCCAGATATGTGTGTGTATATTGGGCAAGAAAATTAAATCATCTTAGCGTTCAAAGCTTTCTCCATCAAAACCAGCTTCATTTCAATAAACTAATGATATCACATTCAAAACCACGTATATACGCAGAAAAATTTCACCACAGTTGCAGTAAACCCCAAGATTTTGAGAGTTTACAGTGTGGATGAAAGAGTTATGAGAAAAGATGTGTTGATCAACACTAAGGTGGAGGTATGGGTTAGTCTAAATGGACTTAGGATAGGGCCTTGGCAGTAGCACAGCAGAGTTCATCAGTGTTTGCACATGGAGTATAGATTTGTATAGAGTATGAAGGGAAAACTGAGACACTATCTGACTCCAAAATCTTTTTATTGAAATATCTTGCAAGACCATGATTATGGAATTAGAAGCTTATTTGAGTAACTCCCAACCATCAGAAAATAGTATTTGGTTAATTTTCTTTTTTTTAAAATTATGATATATTAATAATTAAGCCTACTGGGAAAAAAAGAAGCTACTTGTCTTGTCAGGTTTCCCATGAAAAATCAACATGAAAATGTAAATTTTAGTAGAGAAAAAAAATCATCAAATCAATTGCTCATATATTTAAACTTTACATTCAAGTTGCTCTTGAAAATAACTTTTTTTTTTTTACTTGTGTTACTTAATGCAAATATCAGCATTATGCTGTTTACTTTAATTATATTTTTGTCAATATTTTAGGCTTGCTAGGCTAATAAAAGTTACCTTCCAAAGAACAAAATGTGCAATAGTTCTTCCTTGATTTTAGCTCTCAGTGAAAGTCTTATAGTAGAATTCTTTCTGTAAATATTGTGACAATCTTTTCTGTAAATATTGTGACAATCTTTACTGTTGCATTGTTTCTTATTTCAGCAATGAAATTTTGATTAGTTAGAAAAAAAAATTGTCCAAAAATGATTGAATACCTAATTTTGATTTAATTGATATACATAGATTCAAAGCACCTCATATTGTTGAACACCAAGAGCTGCTGTCGGTCATTACTGGTCTATGTTTATACCTCCTGAAAATTTAAACTCTAAACCAGTGCTTTTCCTCTCATTACAGTTTTCCAAAGTTCTCTGCAGAAGACATTGTGGAAGAATTGGAAGAAATTACTATTTTACACTGAAGACATCTTGGCTGATCACAAGATTTGGTCTCAGACAGAGCATCACGAAAAAGATCTGTTGGAGGAAAGCTAGGCAGACAAAGCTTTGAGGTGGTTCTGCCTTATAGTATTTTCCTCAGTGAAGATCAATATGAATAAAACTCAAGTCAAGTTTCATTAGATTGTAGACAAGGATATTCAATCTTTTCAGATAATGAAAATCTGAAGACTCTAGCCATGACCACTACGTCTTTGCGATTATAGTTTCTCTTTTCCATTCTGAGTAGTCCATGATGTCTGAGTAGTCACAAACTCTGCAAGACCTCCCTGTGCCCATAAACAGTAAGCTTCTGTTTATGCCACCTCTGAAATATGACTTTCTGCTTCTTGTAACTAAGTGAACATTGTTTGGGCCTATTCATAAATTTTCTGCTCCCTGGTTCAGTTCTGTGACTCACTTTTTCCCATATTTTGTTTAAGTCTTATAAAATTTTTCTCCTTAAAGAGGTACAGCTAATTCCCATGTTTAAGGTGAAGAATCCCCCTCAATTCAGAGGGTTTTGGCCTGTCCACTGCCCCTCAAGGAACTTTTTATACAAATGAAAAATTATCAAATCAAAAGCTACTGTCTGGTGTGAGAATTCCAGCCTCTAAGTGTTCATCTAGATGCTCTTAAAAGGGATTATGTCTCCCAATATCTTAAAATAGCTACTAAGACAATCAAGTTTTTCTATCTTAATTAAAAAGCCTTTAACTTGTTTGCCTCATCACTTTCATTTAAAGAACTTTTTAAGAATATTTAAAGAATTTTTTAATACAGTGAAGATGTATAAGAGCTAAGTTGACTGACATCCAGTCATTGACCCACAAACATAAATAACTGCCATAATGAGGAATAGAGTAAATATCGGACCAAGGATTTGTTCAGCATTGCTCCCATAGAAGAAATAAATGTCAAGACACTACAGTATTTCTCAGTGAAAAATATGTATATATGTGGTTTCTTCTGTCTCCTTGTCACACAGTATCTGGTGTGATATTTACAAAACAATTTAGATAGCTCAATACATTAAACCCAACTTTTGGAAATGTCTTACAGACACAATTCCCAAAGGCAACACAAGAAAGTTAGATGTTTCATCTGCAGCTGCTTTAATAACAAAATGAAAAACTGCAATCCACTTTTATTAAAAAATCCTAAAATGCCTCCGGGAAAAGCGGGATCATAGTTTTAAATTTCTTTAGGTGACACAAAAAGTCATTATCCTTTACCCAAGACTACATTGTGCTTGGTTCTATAAAATACAATGAAAGCACATCTGCAGCAAACTTGTAAAAAAAATATACAAGAAGGCACATATGATGACATTTTTTACACTTGCAATATTTCAAAGTAGGGGCAATTAAGAATTTTTGTATGAAAACCTTCAAGCAAAGGCAACTTTATCAGTTTTGGGGGAAAAAAAGAAACAACAAAAGAAAAAATAACATCAAAGAAAACAAAACAGCAGCTTTTTAATATTCTTTAGTGAGAATTATGATATCCACGTTATGCTATACAATCTGGTTTTCATTTTAATCCACACAACATTCAAAGACTCTAATTCTAAGTTTTATTTGTGTCTCTGAATGTTTCCATGCATATGCCTTTTGTATATGAAATGGAAATTGTGATTTCCATTTCTTCCTTATTTTTAGTTAAATTCAGAGTTAAACTTTACATCACACTTAAAATACAAAATACATGCACACAACAAAGCTAAAATAAAGATGCCTAATTTTTACCAGGAATTTAGGCCATGCAAATAGGTGATTTAAATTTTAAAAAAGATTCCTATAATGCAAAACACAATCTTTCTCTGTGTATGATTTGACTTCTAGTTTTAGTTTTTTGGGGTTTTTTTTGATGTATTTAGCATACTGGACCAGGCCTCTACAGATGTCTACATTCTTACCAGAATTCACACAATGATTTCATTTTTTTTTTTTTTTGACACACAATTCTTTAAAAAAGTAATTGTGTCTACTTATGTTGGCTTTGTGGGCTGTGAACAGAGATTGCTGGGTCATGCTGAGCTTCTCATCAACCAGTCTCCCCAAGTCCTTCTCCACAGGACCTCTCTCAATCCCCTCATCACCCAGCATGAATTCATTTTTGGGATTTACCACTACCCACATACAGGACCTTGCATTTCATCTTGTTGAACTTCATGAACTTCATAGACCAATCCTTTTGTTGTCAAAGTGCCTCTGTAGGACATTCCTTTTGCCTAGAATGTCAGTCACACCACACAGCTTGGTGTCATCTGAAAACTTGCTGAGGCCACACTCAGTCCCACTGTCTACATTCCCAATAAATGTGTTAAACTTAGTGTCAGTACTGATACCAGTTCCCCAAGGACCTCCACCTGTCACTGCTCTCTGCTTGGACACCAAGCCTTTGACCACAGCTGTTTGAGTGCAAACACACAGTCCATTTCAAAGCCAGGTCTCCAGCTTAGACATGCACAGAGTTTGAGACATGCACAAACAATATTAATATTAAAGCCTATTGGAAAATGACCAGAGGGATTTCTTCAGGCAATCAGTCCACAGGGATAAAAATAGTATAGCAAGAAATAAACAAAGTGTGATTGATTTTTTAAAACAGTCAATGGAAAAAGAAGGCATCATGTAATCCAGGTAAGCTGGAAACAAACTAGTGAGTAGGAAGAAGGTATTAGTCAGTCATTCCAATTTACAAAGCAGACCAAGAAAATAAGCTAACTGCTAAATATAAGAAAGGAATAGAATTCATAATAATTGCTGGGAGAGTGGAGATAATTTATATTTTGAGTTTTAAATGTATTTATCATTAAAATAGGTACAAATAATTATATATGCACAATTAGTTAAGCATTGGAACTGGCTCTCCAGGGATGTGGTGGAGCTTTCTAGTAGAAGTGCTCAGAAAACAACCAGCAACCAAGTTTCTTGCAGCTGCACACTGCCTCTTCCCCCACTGGTGGGATATGGGAAAGAACTGGAAGGGTAAAAGGTAGAAAAGACATGGGTTGAGATAAAGACAGTTTAATAGGGTAAACAAAAACCAGACAGAGAATCAAAGCAAAATGAGGAATTAATTCACTGCTTTCCGTGGGCAGGCACGTGTTCAGACATCTCCAGGAGACGAGAGCCACATAACAGGTAAAAGTTACTTGGGAAGACAAACACTTTCACCCCAAACAGCCTCCCCTTCCTCCTTTTCCCCCACTTTATCAAATGAGCATGAGGCCATATGGTGTGGAATGTCCCTTTGGTCACTTGGGGTCACCGGTCCTGGCTGTGTGCCCTCTCAACCTCCCAAGCATTCCCAGCTTCCTTGCCAGCAGGGCAGTTTGAAAAACAGAAAAGACCTTGGTTCTGTGTAAGCCCTGCTCAGCAAAAACAAAAATTTCTATTTTTTCAACTCTGTGTTTAGCACAAACTCTAAACACAGGCCTGTATCAGCATATATCCTACACAAGTAAGCATGGCATTTTGTGATATGGTTAGTGAGTATGATGATATTCTGTTGAAGGTTAGACTTGGTGGTCCTGGAGGTCTTTTCCAGCCTTAATGATTCTGTGAAAGGTGAAAGGCAGATTTTCTGTCTTCAGGAAAAAGAAGCATGGCTTCCTAAATATGGACCCATGGATTTGCCTGTAGTCTGGTATATACTCTCTGAAATAATGCCAATTGAATGTATTTAAACTAATTTTGGGCTTTCTCATAAGGAGAAATCATTTTGCTGTTCTGGGAGGTTTGCCTGATGACTGATATCTGCACTAAAATTTTCAGCATGTAAACTGACTAGGATATCAAAAATCAACAACCAAAAAAAAAAAGGCCCCAGGCAACATTCCTGGATTACAAGTGCAATTAAATTTATAAAATGCCATCTGCTGTTGGAAAAAAAAATTCTATTGAGTACATGAGGAAGGTGTGTGTTATGCTTTAACTACCAGGTTAAAACTGTACCAAAAAGAATCAGACATGATGGGAGTTTTTGGAAAGATTTTTGTCATCTTTGTTCCCTGTTTTATCATTTTCTGCAATGCTAAGCTATTTAAAGAGAATGGTATATAACCTAAAATAGTAGCCATTTAGATGCTTTTTGCAAATATGTTTCATATTTATGACCTGAAGTCATTAATTTTTCAAATGTGTGAATTTTTGGAAAGATATAAGAATGAAACTCAGATAAAAGTTAGTGACATTTTGTTTGTGGTGGTGTGAATTTTTTATCTGGGTTTCAGGGAGTCCTTGTCTTTTGCATTTTTTTTAAGAAACCAAAAGTAATAGAGGAGAAGGATATTATTACATACAGTAAAATCTTAGGGAAAAGTTTTCTTTCCAGATTAGGAGGATATAAAAATATTAAGAGGATTAAAAAAAAAATTAGAATTTTTGATGTTAGCCTGTATGAAAGATAAGGGTGCACTTCACCAGACAAAATATAACTACCCAGCTTGTAGATCAGTCTTAGCTCCCTTAGAGCAAAATACACTTTTTGGAGGGAGCAATTCATTGTACACTAAAAGAGTACACATGTGTGTTCTGATTAATTCCCTAAATATATTTTTACCCCCTTTGTCTATGAGCAGGGGAAACTTGATGACTACTTTATCTGCAGAGATTTCAGAAATTTATCAGAGAGGCTCGTATCCAGACCAATTAGATCTGGATCCAAATCTAGATTAGATTTGGAGCAAAATTAAATGAAAAATATAGTTTTAGTAAAAGTGAACCATCATACAAAGAGGACAAGGGGTTGTATAGGGATTTAAAAAGGACAGAGTTTATCTGGAGATTTTTTGGGTTTTTTTTTTTAGAAAAACAATAATTTGGGAAAGTGACAAATACCTTACAAAATTCTTAAAAAACAAAAGGAAAATAAGCTGACCATTTTATTGCTGAAAGCTATATTGCACTAGATATATTAAGGAAAACATAAGTGATAAAAATATAAGCCTCAAATGAAGGATGTCTAGCCAGATCCCAGAGAAGTTTAATTATGGGAAAGTACTAAATTGGCTCAGGATAAGTTTATGCTCATTACTGTAAATATTATATTATGACAAAGTTGTTAGAATTATTTGGTATTTGCTATACAAAAAATACAGACTATAAATCAGAGAAAGGATCACTGTCACAGGCAAAGTTACAGAAAGAACACAAAGATACTGTAGGACTTAAAAAATTATTATGAGAAGTATGAATTAAAAAGACTATGTGTGATATCTTCAGGAGACAGGGAAGGTGAGTCTTTCACTGCACACTCTTCCTGAGATTATGAGCTCAGCAAAATTGATATAAAAGGAAATTCAGTATGCATGTTTATTTATTACCAAACTGCAGCATGCTAACATTTGAAATTTTAATAACAACAGTAAAAATATAACAAGAATAATGGCTGATCATTGCAATGAAAAGATTCTTACTATTGAATTACAAAAAGACCATTTTTTATATTAAAATCCATGAAATTACAGAAATAGAGGATTTAGAAAGAAACATTGGTATGCATCTACAAACCAGTGAAGTGGAAAAATTCCAGCATTACTTAATCTTCCATCTAAGGTAGGTTTGCCTTGGTGATTGCATCCCTTTTGCCTCTTTCCCTCTTTTTAAGTGTTTGGGAACCATCAAAGTGAAAGCGCAGTAATTGTAATTTTAATAGCAATAGTAATTACAAGAATTGTAGCTGTTATTATTATTATAAACAAGAGAGGAACAGAATTTTAGCGAGTGTTAGATGCTGATCAGTGAGGCATAGGATTACTGAAACACCAAGCTGCATTAACCTACACAGTATTTCTTTCAAAATCTCGGCTAGCATATAACGATATTTTTGAAGATGTTCAGATAACTGATCAGCTTATCAGCTTTCTGCCAAAAAAGTACCTTCTAGCTTCTATTATTGCCTGCCTTGTAATGAATCATTTCTAGTGCTTGAGTACTTAAATTGACTAATTTCAAGCTGAAATAAGAAAATGAGCTGTCAGTCATTAACAGACATTCTCATAAATTATCCTGCTCACTGGTCTTTTTTGTAAGCAGAACTTACATGTAAAAATAGCATCAGCCATAAACCTTTGGTAGTTAAATGTCTTCTATTCCCCACGAGTGCCTTCATAACTACAGTTTTCTTGGCACTGAAGTTGTAATGACAGCTGTCATCGATGGACTTTCACGAAATATACCCTGACCTTTGGATGCTATGTGTTACAATTACTGTTGTAAAGCCTTTGGGGCCATGAATTGGGATTTCACACTTCAACATAGCTGCATATTGTTAACACTTCTTAAAGCCATCCAAGAAAATATAGGAGCTTTTCTTGTATTTTTTTTTTTTTTTTTTAATATGAGAACTCACACAAAGATGATAATTCACTGTTGAAATGCAAATATTGGCTGAGAGACAACTTTCATGAACAGGTTCTGAAAAGACATTTCACTATAGAGGTCACACACTTGAAAAATAAAAGTTAATCTCTGCATGACTATAAGGAAAAAAAAACCATTGCAACTGACAGTTCTTAAGCTGTTTGGAAATCACAGCCTCATGGCTGCTTCTTCTGTGCTACTGAAATGCATGAGTTTTGAGAACGCCTAAAAATAGCATGAACCTCAGTAAGATAAAGAGGATGACAATAGAAAACTCATTAAAAGCTGAATCCCTGATGAACGACTCTACCAAAAGAATCAAAGCTGACATACAAAAATGCCTTCTAAAAATGATGGTCCAGAATTTATTTTTCTGTGATGGTCATGCCATTTACTTAAATGAATAAATAAAATTAATATTAGACATTTTATATTTTCTCTTGCCTCTTATGTCAACACAAAAGCACCATGCATTCTTCTGTCTGAGGAGTTCTGATAGAAGCTGTGAATACAGCATTTTGATACTTGGTAAATCTGTGTTGATTGAGAACAAAGATGTGTTTTGCTGCATCATATCTAAAAGAAAAAAAAAAGCAAAGAGAATTATATGTGATAAAACAAGAAATCTACTTTTTATATTTAATGTCATTTAACAGTGTTTTGCTAAGAATTTTTTTCTGTCAAAAAAAGAAGAAAGTTAGCATTCTACAGTTAAAAACTTCCACTGGTAATGGTAGCTCTCAATGAACTGTAGATTTTTTTTCCAACTTTATTGTGGATTTCAATATTTCCTTAGTAAAAAATTATGGTAATTTTCTTATTTTGTCTTAGTTGAATATATCTTGTAACAAACACAAACATGGGCTGCTTTTTTGGCTAAGAATATTAATTTTAAAGCCCTTTATTTTATCAAATATGTCTTTGATGAATGTATGCACCAAAAAGTTTCCCTATGTAACTTCCAAAAAAAGTGGCTTGTTGAAACAAAAATCAGTGAAGATCTTAATGGGAATGGCATGTTATTTCAAATGTCTCAGATAAACTTGAACTTGTTTAAGAAAGTTTCATCAGCTGTAGCCTTAATCTTCATTATCTTCCCATTCTATGAGATTAGTATAAAGCAGGTAAGTAAATTTTTAATCATGTTTTAAAAAAAAAGAACTCACAAATTACAGTAAAATCTTTCAGAGAAATAAACAAGTATTTTGACTGTTTATATTAGAAAAATCAAACAGATGTATGGCATTTACAGTAGTTTGCAGATTTTCAAGGTTTTAATTACTTTTTTAAAGGAGTAGCATGTATTACCATTCAAGTAATAGACATATTTTTCAATGTTCTCTGGGGTTGTTTTTAGGTTAGCATCTATAAAAAGCTGATCACATTTTTTTTTATATAACTTCTTGATCTTAAGACATCCCTGAACTCACTTATGAGAAAATGGTTGTTATTTCAGAAAAACAAAAATTAAAAAAAAAAAGACAGAAAAGAGAAAAAAAAAGGTAATAAAAATAGAAAACTATGTAAAAACTCCAAACCTCTAGATTTGGAGGATTATTCTGAGGACAAAGACTTGAATCTCTCTCTTGTTTTCCTTTATATTACTGTGGAAGGAATATAATTTAGTGGACGTTATAGAGAAATATAATACATTATATTTTCATAATTATTTTATTCTGTGTGCCAGTGATTGTGAGAATCAGCTTTAAAAAACTAATTTCAGCTTTGAAAACTAATGCATACTGCTGGTTCTAAACAATTTACTTACTATGCCAAATTCAGTGGACATATGGACAGCATAGAGACAATTATGTCATATAAACAAGCAGAAGAGGATAAACTTCAGGCTCACCTCAGACAGGAACATTTATTAAGATGAAATCAAATTTGCCTTCCATGACAAGGCATGAGATCCCTCTGTTAAGTAAACCTGCATGGCATTGGGCTTATTTTGACTTGAAGTGAAATTTAGGCTTCCAAACAGCAAAAACATAGTTTAAATAATCTTCACTACCAATAATTTCTATTTGCATACACATGACAGTTTATATTTTGCTTATATTACCAGACTAAAGCAGGACCTTGTCCCCAGTGCCATAAAGCAGTGACTGCCTTTTGTTCATAATGGTTTGGGTCATTTTCCTCTATAAAGTTTTGTGCTGGACAGAGATGTCCATAGTCATGGATAATAGTGATGGTTTTTATGAAGCTGTCATAATAGTGGCAGCTTTTAGTTGCTTTTATTTCCTCGAATCTCAATAATTTTTTTTGTTTGTTTTTTGTAAACTTTGGATGGAATGCACTTGCATGACATTTCACAAAAGAGGAACAGTATAAGCTACAGTGACTATTAAGGAGACTATAGTGAGAAGTGAGTTGAGTTTTTGATGTTAAAAAATTCAAGCACAGTTTCCCTCTTTGTCCTGTACACCTTAAAGTCCTGTAACATCTAGGACGTTGCTTAGTAAGACTGTGAAAACACTACTGAAATATTTTCAATGGTGGGAAGCAGAAACATAGCTGTTAAGAATTTTTTGAATTGAAATGCCACTGAAGTGTTAAGCTCACAATATACTTGAAGAATGGCATATGGTTGAAGGTACAAAAATGCAGGTGAAAACCAGAAAAAAACTAGACATTGCTCTTCGTCTTCTTTTTTTTTTTTCTTACCATGACACTGAAATAAGAGCTGAACACTGAGTGTGTCTTCTCAGTGGGCTACAAGTACAGAGGCTTCTGTTCAGGTAGGATATGTTTAATTCTGATCTGAAAGTTCCTTTCAGCATTATGATGACTGCAAGACAGAGTTTCTGGGACCTGCATGTAAGTTTCAAGCACAACCCCATTAGAAACCCAAAGATCTTTGCCAGACTTCATCAAGGAATGCCTTAAAGTCTTCCTGATAGCCTATATATAGAGGGATTCAGCACAAGCACTTGTAATTTTTAAAATTTACTTAATACAGATAGTTAGGAAGCATTTCTTTGTTATGATGATATACTATGTGTGTGTTGTAGTTTGTCATTAATCAAGTATAGCTGTTCTGTCTCACCACAAGACTTGTCCAGCAAAAAGGGGAACTGCCAGGTTTCTATTTAAGATAATTAATGGTCATCTGAATTTTTTATTCAGACTGATGAGTCTGGAGAGGCTCATTCCAGAAACGATGCAGCTGTTAGGTTTAAGAGAATATCATAAATTGAAGTCATTTGGATATGCCTGATTTGAAAACATTTATGTAATATTCAAAAATAGTCTCTACAGAATTTTGCATACCAAATGTTACACAGCTATAATTTTCCTTTCATTCCCCACTAACACATTTAATCCGTGGTAATTAATTATCTACCTGTGAAAAATTAGATCTAAGTATTTACTTCAAAGTTTCCAAACTAAAATAGCCATGATTTTCTTTGTAAAAAGAATACACCAAAAGTTTTCTCTCTCTTTACACTGCAGTTTACAGAATGCGCTCAAAGATGAAAAAAGAAATAAAATATTTTTTTTAAGTGAAGGAATATCTTTAAAACTTGTCTAATAAGACATATTTTACAACTTTGCCACAATAGCAGTGGCATCATCATAGCAATGTTTTCCATAGAGAAATCGTGAAGATTCAAAGACATGTAGTTCATTTTTATAATCAGCACAGCACAAATAATTATATCAAATGCTTCAAAATTTTCAGAATATAATATCAATTCACATAGCTTCCAATAAAAGTTTTAACACACACATAAATATTTAAGAACTAAATGCAAGCTAATATACCTATTTACAATATTTGCTTAGTAAAAATATTGTAATAGAGTACATAATAGAGAAAATGTTCTAAGCAGTTCTGTTACAATTTTCTTGGCAAATTGGAATTTCTGAGTTTGGTCCCTATTTTAATTTTTCTACTGTTGAAAAAAGAGGTTGAGGAAAAAAATCCCAGGCTCCTGGATAAGCCTATACATTACATATACTGCAGTTGTTTTGATTCAGACATGCAGCATGATAAATAGTTTTGCTAAAATTTCACTTCAACAATTTAAGTTTCTAATTCGAAATTGCAGTAATGAAAGAGAAAATGGCATCTTCTTTCCTGCTTTCATTCATTTCTCCTCTTTTCCAAGCTAAGAGAATCGCATTTAGCCAGGTACATTTTGACCTTGCTTTCATTGAACATTCTGTAGTTAGAAATTGTCTGCATTTGAAAATATATTTAACAATCAAGGGTTTCTTCCAAAAGATTCAGTGTTTCTTTTTTGTAGCAATCAATACTGATCAAAACAATCATGTTACATGAACTTACTATTGTATTTGGCAGTACTAACAGCACGAAGAAGGAAAAAAGGGTGACGGACAGGAAAAGGAAATTACTGTCTCTCATATCATATCTATAAAATCATTAAATGTAAGGTGAAAAAAAAAGAAAATAATAATTGCTAACATTGCTTTATGTAGAAAGCAAGCTTTGCCTTAATAAACAGAAGCTTGAGCAGAGAAAATTAAGTTCGTCATATCACAAATCGCTGTGGTATTCAGACAATGCTGCCAAATCTTTGGCCACAGGGGGCCTCCAGGCTATACAAACCTTACCTAGCATGTGCGAATCTTGTTATTCACACTACATGGCTTTATTATTTCAGAGTATGAAAAACTCTGTATCCCTTGAGAAGAAGGGTGTCTCACCTTTGTTATGCTATTACTAAGTATATAATAATTTTCTCTTTTTTTTCTCATTTTATAACAAAGTTTGTACCTGTTTCAGCATGTTAGATTTCTTTTCTCAATTTTGGACTTGATGATATATAATATGTACAATTCTAGTATGTAAAGACAGTGAAAAATATATTATGACATCTTATTATTAAATCCACACCTGTATGCATATGCTTCTCTCAGAGCAGCTAATACTTGCAGAAGACAAATCATGTAACAGGAAGTTACATGCAGATCAGCTGACGTTTCCAAACAGTGTTTCTTGCATCCCAAATTTAGGCACAATTATTTTCACAAAATAAATGTATTATGATTTAATCTCCCATGAATAAGAGGAAGAAAAAGGATTGTTGCAAGAGAACAATATTTTTTTAAATCCTCTCAAAAAGAGATTGGCAGCCATTTTCGTAAATTATACATATGCAAAGGCATCAGTGAGCAATTGCTCTTGTGCATATGTTTAAATGTTTCCCCTTTTATTTATGACAAGAAAAGGATTTACCTCAGTTTCCAAATAAATATATTCATCTTTGAACGTTTAAGTTCATCTGAAGAGAAAATTTTCAATTGCCTGCAGGATTGTCCTTTTGAGAATGAAGAAATAACTTTATAATTTCAATGGCAGGAATTTATGTTATATATAGCTAATTTGAAAATACTATAAAAAGCCAACAATTCCTCCATTTTAGTAATTTATTTCTTTTAAGGTATGTCCTAAATAGTTGCAAGTTAATAGTGAATGTTTCTCTGTTACAGCAAAATGGAAAAAACTGGATTTATATATGCCAAGGGATTTACAAAATTGCTGTGGTTTCAGTTAATAGAGAAGCAAATGTTTTTAATACCAGTGTTTGTATGTTTGTATTCCACAAATTATTTCCAGTGAATGCAATAAAGTAGATTTTATTTTTTTAATTATCAAATTATGCTTATAAGCATTGCTATAAAGATATTTACCATGCATTCCCACTGAAAAAAATAAAACATATTTCTGAAAGAAAGAGGGTAATAAAGACCTTGAATACTAATTCTCCTTTCTTTCAAGTACAGCATTTCAGCTCATATTACTATCCCAGCAAACTCAGCCTCTGCTCCCTCTCAGATACACCTTTATCTAATACTAAATATTTTTTAAATCTTACATATATTTTATGCAAATACAAAGGTTTAAATAAAATATAAAGGGTATTTTTGTGCTAGTTCGTACTTTGAAACAGTGACCCCCCCCCACCCCCCCCCCCCCCCCCCCCCCCCCCCCCCCCCCATCCTCATCACCTGAGGATAAAAACACATATAATATTGCATTCAGCCTATTCCCTGCAGGCAACTAGCTACTCTTAATCCTACACCACTCTATGGACTTGTATTAGAATATCAAAAGTGAAAGCAATTTTATCATAGTTTTGTATCACAGTTAACAAAATAAGCCAAAATTACATGCCTAATTTAAATTAGTCCTAGGAGTTCCTTTACTTCTAGTCACTCCAGAAGATTATTTATCCCATCACAAAGTGCTGGATTGTATCATTTCAGGTATCTTAGGACAGAATGAGCTCCCATTTAGGAGTGGTTCTTCTCTTTTTGTAGAAAAAGTCCACATAAGTAGACATTAACGTTTAGCTATCCAGCATTATGGCACATTGCACATTGAATACAATTAACTTCAATGACTTCTGCCTTTAGAGTCTTTTTAGGTACTACAGAATCTCTAACAAGCCTTTAGATGCTGTTTAGTAAAGGTAAAGTTCTTCCCTTACTCCTTCAAGTCCAAACACACAAAAGGCAGACAAGGACCCAGGTGCAGGCCAGCAAATAACTCCTCTCTGATCTAACTTAGATTCCAGCCTTTGTTGTTAGGTCTCCTCAGAGGACACAGATGACTTTATGGAGGTGACTTTTGGTGACTGTTTAAGGAAACTACATCCAGTTTAGATTAGAGGACTCATAATTTTTAAAACTGAAGTTAAAATATAATTAAAATCACAGCCTAGTTTTTATATTTTAGGTACACAAAGTTATGTGAAGTAAATCTGAATCCTGCAAAAATAAGCAGCATTAAATTCTTGTATCATTTTTTACAAATGGGACTGAGGTGGTTGTTCCAGATTTTCAGATTTGCCATGGTTTATTGGTTTTACTGTGAAAATAGCAAGTAGGAGATATTAACATTGATACATTTGTCTTATAAAACATTTTCTCAGAAATGTCAGAACAGATCTTTCCCTCTCCCAACTTAATCTCTCAAATTTCTAACATATTAACCATATCTGAATTGCTAGCCCTGAATTTTCAAATGAAAAATTTATCACTGAATGTAAAAATCATAGCAGCACTTATAAGAATAAAAATATTTGGATTCTGGTAAGTTCTTGTAAATTCTTGTAATATTAAAGGTGGAGATTTCTTTTTAAACTGTAGTTATTGTTTTTACTTTTTTATTTGCTTTAAGCTTTCTAAGCACACGGATATATTGCAACTTTTACCGATTTGATTCTATATTTTCTTGTTTTATGTCCGACATTTGGGGATTTTTCATTTTTTCTTTATTCTAGGTCAGCCTTCCAACTGAAAAAAAAAATCCCTACTGTATGAGTAATTAGGATCAAATTTGCAGCAGAGCTTGAATAACTATAAAACATATCTCTTGTCTATGATCTTTAACTTGTTTCAAACAAAGGCAGTTTAAAAAAAACCAAAAACTTGTCCTACAAATAGGACTTATGTAATGCCTTTGGCACAAAATAAACATTTTTCTTCTATTTAATATTTTGTAATATTTTGGCTCTTAAATATGTGCTTAAAAATACTTGGTATTTTATGAATACTTTTCATAAAAAAATTCTTCAAAGCCATAATGCTCCAGAAAAAAAAAGAAATCCAACAAAACACAACAATACCCCAAATTCTAGCAAAATATAAAGACTATGTGCTTATACAAACAGATTATATTCCAGATCAGTAAAGAGATAATACTGATTGAATGGTTAGAAATTTGTTTTTATCCTGTCACTTTAAGACTCCTGCTAAAACGACACAAATATTGTCTAAACAACAACAAAAGACAACAAAATGGAACAATAAAGTTTATGGCACTTATGAGTGCCTTGCTTTAGTCTGCTCTGGAGAATGATGTCCTTGCAAAGTGTTTATGTTTCTAGTCACTTTGGAAGAGAAAAAGACAGAACAGCCGCGTACGACTAAGGACTGTCAAACAGTGGAACAAAGGGATTTGCTCCAGGTAAACCTAATGCAACCCAAGTAAACATCAATTTAGCTAGCAGAGGAATTGGAGCTTGAGAGGAAGGATAAGAGAAGAATAACCTTTTTTTTATGGCTTGTTTGCTGTAAGTGTAGTTTGATCTCTAGTGACTTGCCAAGTAGGTCAACAAAAGTATTTGCAGTAATTGGCAGTGAGTTTCTGGAATTCACTGTCAGAAAATATAGTGTAACTTCCGAAGAGTACTTGTTCCTAAGGGAAAATAACTTCATGGAATGGATTAGAATAATTTTTGTGCTGCTTGGTGAGCCAGTTGGTTAAATTGGTGTTGTGTTTTACTATGGCTGCGCTGCCTACTGTGCACTTCCATACATTTCACTGAGAAGCCAGAGAGAAAAAATTACATTTGCATATTATAATAAGATGATACAAAGGACATAAAATGGACACATTTTTTATATTGCATATGGAAAAACATAAACTGTTTTGCAGTTATGAATGTTTGCTCCTGATAGAGGGGAATTGCCAGTATCCTTTATAAAGTTAAATCGAGAACTGTTGAGAACAAGGCTCATGCTGGGCAATCATCCCCTATGTAGCTGTAAAAGGAGGGGAGAACCTTTTTGAGCCCTGTAGGGTTCTAGTGTGAGTGCTGTCATATAAACTAGGTTAAGGAAAAGCAGAAGGGAGAAAGCTAAGGAGAAGGGGGAAATATTTATATCCACTGCCATCCCCAATTGTGCTCTTCACTCTTCTATGTTTGAATCAAGATTGATTCTACCGCAATTGCAGGAGAAAGAAGGGAAATTGAGACATTATTGCTTAAAAGCTAGTGTCTTATTTCCTGCATTTTGGTCCCTTAGCCTTCCACTCCAAATAAGTATCATTAACAAAATAAAAAAAAAAAAACCAAAACAAAAAAAAAAAAAAACCCAAAAAAACCAAAAAACAAAAAGAAAAAAAGAAAAACAAAAAACAAATAAAAACCAAAAAAAACCCAAAAAACCTGTAGGATGAATTCTGGGGACATTTTAGTCCAGCAAGTATTCTCAGAGTGGGACGAGAGAGCCCCTCAACTTCATGAGCCATAAGGATTCTTCCAAAACCATTCTAGTAAGCATTGTGTTCTTAAAATTCCCATATGGCCTTCCAAATATCTCCAAGACTTCTAGTATTTGTCATCAGATTTCTCTTACAAGGAAAGTGTTCTGGTTGCCTGCAGATCAGTGTAACAACACTCATATCTGTTATCATCCATAGGTTTGCTGTCAGCTCGACTGCCGTATATTGAACAACATCAGACCAGACCTTGATTTTGTGCTACTCTGCTTGTTATCAGTCACCAACTGGATATCAAATCTTAAAGTTTTACCCCTTGGACCTGCCAGTCCAGACAATTTTTATTCCATCTGACAGTACACTGATATAACTTGCAACTCCTTGGTTTTCAAGAGAGAATGCTGTGGCAAAGACTGCGAAAATATTTTAGGATTTAAGATATATCACATCCACTGTCCTACCATCATCTGTACGGCCTTGATAGATCACTGTAAAAGGCAATCAGGCATGGTGTCACCTCAGTAATATGAATTGATTGCTCCTGACTATCCTCTTGTCTTTCACATGTCTGGAGAGGCATGCAGCAGTTTTCATTCTCTGTCCCAAGGGCCTTAGTCCCAGTTTTTCTGTTTGAGCTCTCAGCAGTGACATCACCTACCAGCAGCAGCTGTAGGCTGGTAACAGAGACCTTGCAAACACTACACTGAGGTGAGTTTCAGCATCAATGTGATATAGATTTCTATTGCAAATCTATTCACAGAGAGTTCAGAAAACCTTATCATTTGATCAGTTTAAGACACTTTTTCTGCAGTTTATAGAACATGGGATTTACCATAGCAGTAACATAGAATCACTGTCATCATCTATTCCCATCTATCACTGTAAAGTAATAAAGTGTAACATTGTTCCAGGCGAAAAATTAGACAGTTTAAATAAAATATCAATAAGGTGATGTACTAATTTATTAGCAACAAGATATTGACTAATACATATGCTGTCAAGCAAGCATCCCTGAGGATATATAATCCCCCTGAGGCGCAGTTACCCCCATGCTGCAACCTTCAGTGTCACCCAGCTCTCTGCACTGTGGCACCTCAGAGCTCCTGCCATGTATGCTCTCCATCCTCCATGGGCAAGGACACCTCTGGCAGCCTGAGAACAGCTCTGGCGCTTCTGCGTTTTTAATCAGTCCTGGACCGTAATGTTTTGATTCAAGTCGTTGCCTGTATTATTTCATGTACCTCAGGCATTCATTCATTTTGGATTCATAACCATTTCTGGTCATTTCATTTATTTTCTGCTAGTTAACCAGACAAGTTTCTCATCGGAGTCTCCTGCAGACTCAGAAACTGGATGAAGCTGCATTTATTTGCACTGAAACTTGACTCATTACAAAGAATGTCATCATTTTGCTCTAAATGGAAGCAGGCATTTTGTAAATATTTGTCTGTACTGTCAAGTAACATATAGGAGAATTTACTTTTTATTAAAAGTCTTGTGGCTCTGAAAACCATTAGATACTACTCGTTCGATATTCTCTTTGCATAACCTCCACAAACTGAAATAGTTTAGAATAAAAGAATATCGCAAGACACTAGTACGAGGTAATTGATGTGCTGCCAGTATTTCAGTTTTTTGTCACTTATACTTAAGAAATTAATTATCTCCAGAATGCCAAAACATTCAAGTTTTTGTTGTTAAAAGCTACACTTTCAGTTGCAGAGCTTGAACTTCTTGGCTTCTGCTATCTGTCTTCTCTTGTGATGTAAATCTGTAGAGTATTTTAAATTGTTGATTATATAGGCAACCAAATAGATGCCCTGTCTACATCTAGAAAAGCAGGAAATATTTCAAGTTGACAGTGGGAAAAATTGTATGGAAGGAATGGAAATGGTTGCTTCTGCTCACAAAGTGATAGTGAGCAGTCTAATTGGAGAATGAAACAAAGTACAAGGTTCAAGGTAGTTATGAATATGAATTCCTACTTTCTTATTGATATTTAATGTTAATGTGTCTGTGCCTAGATATAAAACATGATTTAGATTTAGTGTGGGTTTTGTTGTGCGAATATCTCTAGGAATTAATGTATCTTTCTGTGAAAGAAAAGCAGAAAGATTATGCTCCTGAAGATATTTGCCACAGTCTTTCTTAAGTTAAAAACAAGTTTATGTTGGATTCAGCAGAAGTAGGATTTTCCCCCACATATATTCCCAAAATGAAAAACATTGCTAGATTAAAAGTATTATGAAATATATTGACCTGCAGTTTGCACAGTTCCATACATACCACTTAACCAGCTTTAATTGCAATTTCTTAAATAATGAAATTACACCAAATAACTGCATGTAAAAATCAATCCACCTATATTTTCTATGCTGGGCTTTTGCTACCTACTGTAGGGGCATGTTTAAACTCATTAAATTCTTTCCCTGTATCCTGAAAATTCTCTGCCCAGCAGTCTTGCAGACATGTACAAATACCTCATAGAGATAAGTATCTGAGGTCTAGATTTTCTTCCAGAACCTTCTGCCCAAGTTCTGGCTGGTGTTTCAGAGGATTCCCTAGCTCCTGTTTTAGATCTGACAGTCACATGCAATGGCCAATGTACTTTACAGCATCTAAGGGAGAATTTTGCTACTTGTAACTTTAAATGGAATAAGAGATTAAAATGTTTTATATGCAAAATAAGCAGTTATATATATTGTGATTTGCAGCACAAAACCTTACAAACATCAAGTGATTTACTCTGAGTGCTTCAGGTGCACTCCAGCTATGAATATGTACTCAGTTTTCTTTGTGATAGTAGCCATATAGTACTGTGGATTTTGTATCAATATTGATGGAATTTGTGTTATATATAGGAAAAAAAGCAAACAAATCACAACACAGCAAAAACCTTTTTGTTTAATTAATGTAAAAGCAGTTTAATCCAATGTGAAACAAAACAGGTATTTTTGTCTGACTATTTCAAATCATACAGAAAATATTACAATGTGCTTTATGCACCCTGGAAATATGATGCTTTACTAGGGCCTGAGACTCAAAAAGAGAAGAGGAGTTAGATATCTGAAAGTACCCTCTGTTAAGTTTCAATATATGAGTGGAGAGATGGAGGAATGGGAATTATTGTGGTTTGCTATTTTAGCATGGCAAAATTGAGCTTCAGATACTGAGGCAAAGTCTGAAGGACAAATCCTCAATGTCTATTCTCATCATTCTGTCCATCAAGGGGAGGAATGACAATTTTCACCAGCTGCTGAATTGCCCTCTGAGTCTGGGGCACAAAAAAACCAGAATGCTGTAAAAAGAGAGTGCTGCCACAGCACTGCAATGCAGAAAGTTTTAGAGAAAATCAATCATAAGCCAACTTGATAGATGGTTCAGATTTGAAAGAGAGGCATAGCTACACACGCCTGCCCTGCTTTTGCTGACTTAGTCGCAATATATATGTACTGAACATTCAGATGATTTTATTAATTTTTAAGAGCCAAGCAGAATTGCTAAAATGTCCATAAAAAGGAATGCTTTGTAAGTCCCATTAGCCTGAGTAGTCACAGGAATCATTATAGCTTGGAGACCAGAAACTTTACATTTTATATACAAATAAGCCCAGTAGATTTATGTAGATTTAGGTAGTAGATTTAGGTTTGTCTTTAAATGAAATGATTGAATGACATAGAACAGATCACATAGTAGGAAAAATACTAAGGCTAGCAAGTTTTATTTCACTGATAATTTTATGAGCTAAAAAATAGTTGCTTTCTTTTTAAAAATCAGAAAGAAAAAAAAAAGCAACAAAAGAAACCCTGCATCTTCTTAAATTAAAAATTCTTGGGTTTCTTTGTTTCATTTATGATGATCTTTTAAAATGTTTCTTATGCTATGGGAGGGATTTCTGTATTACATTAAAAATCTATGAAAACTTATTTCTATACATATGAAAAGTCAAAATAGGAAAAAAAAAGTTTGTCAATAGAATTAGACATTTTTAAAAACTGTGATACTGAAGGGAAGGAAGGAAGGAAGGAAGGAAGGAAGGAAGGAAGGAAGGAAGGAAGGAAGGAAGGAAGGAAGGAAGGAAGGAAGGAAGGAAGGAAGGAAGGAAGGAAGGAAGGAAGGAAGGAAGGAAGGAAGGAAGGAAGGAAGGAAGGAAGGAAGGAAGGAAGGAAGGAAGGAAGGAAGGAAGGAAGGAAGGAAGGAAGGAAGGAAGGAAGGAAGGAAGGAAGGAATTATTATCAAAATAAATTATCGATATAATTAAATTTAAAAATAAGTCTCTGTTTAAAGTGGTAACATTTACTGAGTAAAAGTATTTCTCTGTAATATTTGACTAGCTGCAGATGTAATTAAGTATATCAAGTATAATTATATAGTTGTGTGTATGAATATACACATAATTTATATGATATGGTGAGGATAAACACAACTTAGATGAAGTGATCTTCCCATACTTTAGACTGTAGATATATGCATCTGATTTTACAAACTATCATTTTACAAGCTGCAGAGAGTGCATGACTCATTCGATGTGTCAGATGAATGCACTGGAGGGTGACTGCCCCCTTAACAGTGTCTGTTCTGTCCTTTGTCAGAGAAAGGGGGCTGAGGAGACTAGGGAAGGTTACACTGAGGCTGTTTGTAGGGATAAATAAATCCTCTTGCCATAGTTTTGGCTCTTCTTTCTCTTCTGATTATTAGAAAAAATCATATATCTAATAGCACCTTCTGCTATACAAAACTTTTGTATTCATTAGTTTATTTTTACTTACAAGTGGATCTTATAAATAGCAAAAAACAAGCACATATGTAGATAATGTAGCAATGATGACAAAAAGTGCTTAATAATTAACCTTAAGTTACAGTGAGGCTTTCCTAAAAGGTAATGAGGTGGTTATCAGATTAATTAGGGCCCAAGAAGGAAATCATATCTTAGATTATATAAAAATACTACATGACAAATGGCACACCACATGGTCTTTTAACGCACTATTAAATTGCAACTGTCCCTGGTAAAAAAAATATATTCAAAGACTCTCAGGAAAACTTCATGTAATATATCATTTTCTTCCTCATAACAATTACCTGTCAGTGTAGAAGTATGGTCTGAGAAATAATTCAAATTAAATAGTAGTTTTTCAGTTGTCAGAGCTCCTACACAGCTCTTACGACTTTCTAGAAGGATTGTATTTAATTACATTGCATGAAATAAACATACACAGTGGTTAAATTAACAAAATTCTTCTGTCCCTGGTAACTACTAAAAGTTTCATATATAGTGAATGCCAATCACAGAAAATTAAAACATGAAAGGACCACAATATGGTCCTGATTTTCCATGTTTGAATACCAACTGATGACCTCCTACATTTTGCGACTATTAATATCATATTATTTGGTCCGTCAGCAAACAACTATAATTGGATAACCCAGTCATTCAAAGTCCCAATCATTATTTCCTATTAACAAAAGCATGCTTATGCATCCTTCAAGCTATCTAGTAAATATGGGACAATCACTGTATCTTCACCTTATCCAATTATTTCAAGAAGGAGAAGGACTACTGGGACCTTTAGAAAAATAAAGGACACAAAATGAACACAACTTGTTTTGTCTGGAAAAACTAAGGATGAGAGGGAATGTAATTGCTGCCGACAAACAAACCAGTGGTAAACCCAAGGGACACAAAAGAGTTATTTAGTTAACAGACAGTGTTGGCACAAGCATAGACGGGTATAGAATAGCTGTGCATAATCAATGGAGCCTTGACAGAGAATGTATGTGTGTGAGTTAAGGAATGAATCCTGGAGAAAGTGTTTAACTTAAGAGTAATAGAAACAAAACCAAACCAAGAAGGAAACGAAGACTTCTAAACAAAAGAAAATAAACCCCCAAAAGAGAGAAAATGCCTAAGAACTGCTAGGAAATAAATGGGCTAATTTATGAAGTGAATTATACTAAGTGATTAAATGTAAAAAGAGGAAGAAGGGATCCATGACCTAGAAGCCCCTTTCAAGTTCAATATTCCATTATACTTTTTAAATTTGATTTCTGAAAACAAAGCTGAACAAAGTAGAGTATAATGCAAAAATGGCTAGAAAATACTTACTGTTTTAAAAGAAGGCCAAGGAGTAAAACCATAATAAAAAACAGTTGAAGAGATTTTTGAAAATATGTTGAACGACAGACAACAGAGCAGTTGATTAACACTGGGCCTCAAATAATATCCAGATTTTGCATTGATAATATTCTTGGTTCTGTATAAAATGATTGAGAAAGAAGTTTTGTTTTTTTTCACCCCCAGGTCTAGGGGAATCAAAAACTACAAATCATATTAAATCTAAACAATGTGTTGATAACAATGAGAAAATCATCAGAAATGTTGCCAAAAACCTCCATATAGGTCTGAGTTCTTTTGAATTTCATTCTGAGTATCTTAAAAACAAGATAATTCTAGTCTCAAAATCACAACCATATCAGTGATGTATTATGTTGGAACTTAATAGCTCCTTACATTTCAGAGTTTATAAGCTCAGCTGTAGAAGACACTGTTTTATTTATATGAGTTTATGTACAGCAAAGCATATATCAGATTTTCATGCTCTTGCTCAAGTAGATATGCCTAAAATACTACCCAAGATTTGAAAAAAAGAGCAAAGGAGTAAAATGGGCTATAATAGTAAATAATATAAGTATATAATATTTTTTGTCTTCCTGTATTGACCTGTTTTAAACTATAAAATTGGAAAATATTAATTATGATTTATAATAATAATGGACCCATACCTATTATGCATGTGAGCTATGGATGGCTACATCACATAATAAGAAACTTTTTTTTAATAATAGAATGCACCTTGTTTGTTTTGTTTTTTCTCATTACATCATGTTGTTTTACTTTCTTTTGCTGCCAATAGCTTTTAACTGTCTGATGCAGATGCTTCTTTATCAGAGTATTTCAGTTTTAGGCCATTGGTTGAATTCCAGAGCACACTCAAGATGAAGATGTGCAGTAGGCATCAATTCAGCTCCAAGCAGTTGTCCCTATTGCCAAGTACTCACTGACACCCTCCTTACCAATCTCATTGGACAGACCAGGGACTGCACAGAAATAGCTTTATTCCATCTGGGTTGGTGATGGTTCTTCTGAGCCAAGATTGAGCCCTGCTGGTAGAACAGTGTGAAACAGATTGCATAGGCTGCTGATGCTCCCTGCAGACAGAGATGGTTCTGATTTTGCTACCTGTGAGTCTGTGTTTTTATATGATACCTGCTATTAAATTTGCTCTTTACCCACGTCCTGCCCTAATTCCTTTAATCTGTATTTTCTCTTTGTTGCCAGAAAGAAAATAGTTCAGGGACTGATGTCATTAATCGAAAACAGATCCTTCTTCAACAAATTTTCATTGATTTTCAGTATTTTTGGAGGGAGGGTGCTCTTGCTTGGAGTATCAGTTACTAAAATTATGCTTGTGTTTAAAGTTACCTTTTAAAACAGAAAGCATTTGTCTGGGAGGATATACAACAAAACAGTAAAAATTCAGTGAAGGGTCATCAGATTTATACCTTTTCATTCATATATATTACTCCTAAAAAGATATTACAGTTTGTCATTGAATTGAAATTATCACCAATCTGGAAAAAATATTTTTGTCTTAAATGACATATTTGCAAAGACTATGTTACAAAAAAATATGTTCTGGGAAATAATACTGTTTTAGTAGAAGGTGTTACATTACAGGTGGTATTTTAGTGAGCCAGCAAACACAAAATCACTAGATAAATCACTGACACAGAGAAATAGAGATTCTTTCTACAGTAAAAAAGCAATCTGCCAGTTGTGCAGGATCATTCCACAAGACCATAAATACTATTTTTTATTCATTTCTCCTGAATTTCCATCTCAAGATTCCTTGAAAAAATGTGTAAAATGACACTAACAGGTGTTCCAGTTTTCTAACTGATTCTTGCAAGTTTGGAAGAATTACAGGATATTGCAGTATTATATCATATTTATTAATCCAAAATAATTTATTAGGTAACATATAATGCTTTGATTCATTTTCTTTATATGGCTTGAAATGCTTTAGAAAATGTGTAATATTTTGAAATGCATAATGCTGTTTAGAGGCCCTAATGCAATTTATTTTGTGCTATATCAACTCTTCTCATCTTTTATTCTGTGTCTTACTGCTGTAAAACCACTCAATAGTTTTGAGATTTTTTTTCATCCCAGACTCTGTAAGACAGAGCCATGTCCTTTGTTCTAGCTCTTCTTATAGTTTCTTGACACTTTATTTCCTGAGTACAGAATGACACATTTTGAATAGAAAGGGAGGAGAATCAGCTTTCCTGATTATTCCATAAGTAATTAACAACCACAGCTGATGTCCAGGATATAAGATTTGTAAGTGCAATGTTCTGAAGTTAGAACAGAACCCAAGTCTTCCATTTCCTGAGTTAATGTCTCAATCAATGAACAAATATTTGTTCTAACTTTTGCAGTTTACAGATTCTGAAACCATTTGCATGGAAGTGCAGACTTTTGCACTAAGAATTTTAGTCACTGACAACAATAGTGCTTTTCATAATAATTTTGTTTTGGACTATTTTGGAATAATTAGATGCCTGCAGCAGTTTATGGACCACAAATTATAATCCCTGAATTAAATTATTGTGCATTGTTACTCAAGAACTTCTTTACCAGAGTGATTTTCTGTCTGGAGAAAATCCAGCTGAGGAACTGCAAACACTAGATCCCATGAGTGTAGAACAACCTTAAATCCATGAGCTTCCATAAGCTTTCCCATAGTTCAAGCATATCTGCTGTAAGGCAGAAGAGTTTTTACATTTCAAAAGCTTTCTTCACTCTTTCTCAGAGGCACCCAGCACTTTCTTGGAGGCTGTGAGGGAGACCTAAGGGCCTTGCTTTGGCAGTCTGGTTTCCCTACTGCTGAAAGTGTTTCAGTACCTAGAGGGGATCATGGCATAGGTACATATGTTCAAAGCATGACACAGTCTCACACCAAAAGGCATTTCAGATTGATAGAATAGAAGAAATAGACTAATAACATGCCTACCAAAGAGGAAATATTTGGTAGTTAAGTTGGGAAAAAGGTCTTATTTTATTTTATTTATTATTTTTGGTGTACCACTCAAAATTACTCCCTGCAGATACAACAGTAAGTCTACTGACTCTGGCCCAAAGATCAGTTTACACACTGCAAGAAGGTTAGTCCTAGGGCAGCTACTACCAAATTTAATTTATGAGCAATCAGCGTGAGATAGGACTCTACTACAGTCACAATGCTAGCAGAGACAATGAGACAGTGGATAGGTATGAGACAAAGGACTGGCCCAAAGCCGATGATGTAGAGAACTCCTAGTCACCCTTAACAGCATAGGATTTGATTAATTAGAGCTGTAGCTCTCAAGAAGAACTTGGCACTGGCCCAAAAGCTTCCACCGGGCTTCCTTAGAGCAGAGAGGAAGGACTTTTTATAATGATAGCAAACTACAGTGCAGTGATCTGTGCATTCACAGGTGTTGGTGAGTCAGAAGGCTGCTGAGTTACACATGCTAGGAGAAGCAGATAGGCATGCTAACGCTTGGGAAATCAGATACTATGTGTGTATATTGGGCAGAGAAAAGGGGGATGTAAGTAAAACGTGTAATAGAGAATTTTCTTGATTTGTCTGGGTTTTTTATTTATGTCAAATAATTTGTGTTATATAAATGGTTATGCCTGGGATCTTGATTGTGGCTGGTACTAACTTAATAGTTTAACCAGAACTAGATTATCAGAATTGAAATTACCCCTGTGGCAGGGAGAAATGATGTATCTGACTCTCTATCAGAAGGCTAATTAATTACTTCATTATACTATATTATTCTGTACTATATTACACTACATCTAAACTGAATCTGCACAAGCACTCAACCAAATCTCCTGACTGCCTCCTGACCAACCATCAGGACACAGTTTGCAGAGATTGGTTAAGAAAACAAAACACTCACACTAGAATCTAATCAGGTAAATAATCTTCTAACACATTCTGCGTGTTCCAAAACACAGGAGCAGTAAATGAGATAAGAATTGTTTTGGTCATTCTTTTCTCTGCTTCTCTCACTGCTTCTCTCAGATCCAGAGAATGTGAATCCCACACTAGAGTACACTAGTTACCCCAGTAATCCTAGCTTGGTTCAGGGCCTGAAGTGTAAGACATTTCTCCTGGCAGAAAGGGATACTAATGTACTTTTTGCAAGAGTCACAATTTAAAAATTTATTTGAATGAACTGTTGCATTGTCAGGACAGCTTATTATTTGTGCATTCTGAGAACTGCAGACAGTAAAGTGGTTCTGTAAATTGTTGAACTCAGTCCCATAGCTCCTGACAAGACTTTCCATAGATGTGTTCTTTCAGCCTGATCAAAGCCATTTTATAATTAATTTTCTCTATTTCCATCATTGTTTCACAGACGTATTTGAACAATTAATTCTGCTAATACTTCAGTTTGCAAGATACTTATCTGGAGTCTGGTGGCGATTTTTTTTCTTAGCTTTTCATTTCTGTCACAACTTTTTCCACTTGGTTTGAGTTTTATTTATTAACTTGCTTACAATTAATTTCATCATTTTATTAACTGGTTAATTAAACTTACTAGTATAATATTAGATGGAAGACTACTTTTTATTCTCAGAATTCATATTAATATAATGGTAAAATGTTTGGATCTCGTCATTCTTGAGATTTCAAGTATTTAAGTGTTTTAGTACTTAAAAGTTTTGATTTTTATGTGAAAATACCGTCTGTAGAAGTTCAGCAGTAATTCTGAAGTTCAAAAGTTCTATACCATGACAGAAGATTTTATTCACAAATTGCAAGTAGATGCTAAACAGAGCACACATATATCTGAAATTATACAGCAATTCTGTTTTGTCTATAATGGGGTTGGGGAGGACAGTATGTGTTACTGGCTGAAGGATAATTAATGGAGTGTCTTCCCTATTCTCATAGTTCTAATGAACCCCTTTGTAGTGTGTCCTAAAAAGCAGTGACTTGCCAACACCTTGGAATCTAAAGCCGAGTGGAAATTATTGCTACACTTCCAAAGTGACAGAGAAATTGTTCAGCTCCAAATGGAAGTTGTAGAACACAGGACATGGGATACTAAATCATCTAGCAGCAGAGAGGAATTCAGCCACATGATTGATGCCAGATTTCTGCTAGGGGATCAAAATCCATCAAGTAAAGTAGCTATTGCCATTAATCATGTCTCTGAAGTGTTTGGTATTCCAGTGACTTAACAACATGTAGCAGCCCCTCTGGTGGCAGGAAGTGGAAAGGGAGAAAGAGGCTTTTGTGTCTCTAAATGATAAGGAAGCAACAACTGCAGGGAGGTTTCAAAAAAAATAGAAGGAAAAGAAAGAGAGAGAAAAAAAGAGAAAGGGAAAGAAGAGAGAAGAGAAGAGAAGAGAAGAGAAGAGAAGAGAAGAGAAGAGAAGAGAAGAGAAGAGAAGAGAAGAGAAGAGAAGAGAAGAGAAGAGAAGAGAAGAGAAGAGAAGAAAAGAAAAGAAAAGAAAAGAAAAGAAAAGAAAAGAAAAGAAAAGAAAAGAAAAGAAAAGAAAAGAAAAGAAAAGAAAAGAAAAGAAAAGAAAAGAAAAGAAAAGAAGAAATGACAACCCTAAAGGCAAGATTTTCTCTAAACACAATACAAGCTGGGTGCAATGAGTCAGCCCTAGCTCTCTGTACTTTCAAGGGGGTGGATACAGCATAGTTCTAATCATGAAACAGCACAGTCATGTATAAAGTGTTATGAAAGGTACTATCATATCTCTTCATGATTAAGGGGAAAGAGATACATGCTGCCTCTCTCCAGGTGTATTTATTTTTTATAAAAGAGCAAAATTATGATTGTCCTGATTCTGTCCTTGACATTTTCTAATATTTTCTAAGGTTAGACCATAAGTTGACTGATATATTCAGAGTATGAATGATTATTGGGAAACCTGTGATTTTATAATTTGGATAATTTGGGATGCTTCAATTTTCTTTAAGGACCAAAAAAAAAAAAAAAAAAAAAAAAAGAAATCATCACTTTCTCAATAATCTCACATTTCAAATATTAGTTTCTCTCCTGTCAATGAGTCCCTGATAATATTAGCTTACCTGCACTGCAGCCAGCAAGTGCCTACTAATCATTTTGTTTCATCTACCATATTTCCCTCTCTCCAAACAAGTTATTTTCCTTTAATCCTTGATCACAGCTGTGGAAGAGAGATTAAAACCATGAATTGTCTAGAGATCTGAGGGTGAGGGTGCATTCAAATACAATAATGTTATAGCGAGAAAGATATTAAATAAAATGGGGTATATGTGTGCCTCCACTTGCCTATCCCCCAAATTTCTTAATGAGAATTTATTAAATATTTTTTAATAAATCAGAATTTATTCAGCTGTAGACCGGGTCTATAAATACCTGCTATAAGTGTTCTGAGGTCTTCCTATGGTACTACCTGCTCATAGCAGTAGACTGTGAAGGAAGCTCCTGGCTTCTCTCAGACTCTCTTTATCCCAGCTCACTGACTCCAGGCAGGTAGGGAAACTCAGCGCCTGCCAATGGCTGCTGCAATTCCACTGGTTATCGAGTTAGCACAAGACTTGTAGGCAGCAAATTGAGAACAATAGTGTACAAATATTAATTTGAACAAAGTGGCAAAATCATGTTATGGATATGCACCTGTGTGAAGTTTGCGAATGATACTGCCCTGGAAAGCACATTCAGTGCAGTCAAAGTATCATGGCTGTCATCCAGACACTTGCCAGGCAGCAGGAGTGGGTTGGCAGGAACTTAATGAACTTCTGCAAGGACAAATAAAAAGTCCTTCCCCTAGAAAAGGGGAATCCCTTGCAGCAGTAGGCTGGAGACTGGCTGGGAAGAAGCTCTGCAGAAAGGACATGGGGCCTGCAACCTGACACTGGGGAAAGGCAAAAGCCTTCTGAGCTGTTTAAGGGGAACACAGCCACCCGACAAAAAGATTTTTTTATTTTTCTCTACTTACACTTTTTAAGATTGTGTGTAGAATATTGTATCTGCTTTTGTATCCTCAGAATAAGGAAGATGTATGAGCTGAACATGTTCACCACAGTGGTCTGTGGTGGAGCATGGGGCCTGTGAGGACAGGCTGAGGAAATGCAGCTTATGTAGCTGGGAAAAAAAGGGAAAAGAAGAAAGGAGGGACAAAAGGCCCATTCATAATGTCTTTTGATGCAGATCTGAGGAAATGTCATTAACCAAATGCAAATCCAGTGCATCTAGGTGGAAAGTAAAACCTTATGGTTTTACTTTGAGGAAACATTATGTTTATTTGAGTTTGTATCCCAAACTGAGTTGAAATTTATGCATCAGACTGGGGATTTCAGTCTTCTCAAGAGCTAAGTTGTTCTACAGAACAGATATATCCATAATGGTGGAAAAGAAATAGAATAGAAACAAAGCCTATGCATCCTTTCGTTGCCATTTCTGTAATTATACTAATTATGTCACACATTGAGGTTTAAATTGAAGTAAAAAGGAAGAAATGAGAGTTTTACTGTTCATTTCAGTGATGCTAGGTTTTAAAAATCCCAAAGAGCAACACAAAACATATTAAAGAAAAAAGTCTCATATTTAAACCTTTCATTTTGGAGAGACTGCAGTGGTATGCACAGGCTGAGATGTGACAGATATGCTTGATTTATTATAGCTTCTTCAGACATCTGTGGTGCAGTCATTTGCCTCTGAACTAATCACCTCATTTGCATTAAACAGAAAACACAATTCTGTAGAGCTGTTCCTTTGGTCTTTTGTACTGGTTTTTGGCTGGGATAAACCTAATTTTCTGCATAATATTATTTTCATAATAACATGAAAAAAATTCTGCATAATAATATGGGGCCATATTTTGCATTAATGCTGTAAACAATGCTGATAACACAGGGATGATTACATTATTTCAGAACAGTGCTTGCTCAATGTAAAGAACTTTTCTGGAACGTCTCAGCCCGGCCTGCCAGCGATGAAGCTGGGAGTGCAGAAGAAGTTGGGAGGGGACACAGATGGAGTGGCTGACCCCAGCTGACCAAAGGGATAGCCCAGGCCATAGGACAGCATGCTCAGGGTGTCAAAGCAGGGGAAGAAAGGGAAAGGAAGGAACATTGAAAGTGATGGTGTTTTCTTCCCTAGTCACCACTACATGCAATGGAGCCTTGCTCTCCTGCAGATGGCTGCCCACTCTTGTGTGCACAGCTTTTGTTTTCCCTATTAAACTGCCTTTATCTCAACCCACAGGTTTTCTACCTTTTACTCTTCTGAGTCTCTATCTCATCCCACCAGGGGAGAGTGATCTGTTGTGTTTAATTTAGAATGAGAAAACTGCTTCTCTTTATTGATGATATAAGGAGGCTGAAGTTGTTATGAGACAATTCTTAGCCACTAAAACGAATTTATAAATGTAAATATTTACTTTTCTGGGATTTGCTTCCATGTAGTCTGACTCAGAAAATGAGAGATGTTAATGCATATAAACAAATAAAATAATTAGTATACCTTACCCTAATAACAAGGTACATATGAATGCTCCTTCTGACTCCAGCACTGTAAAAATCTTAGAAGTTTTTTCACCCAGATAAACAGGTTATCTCACTTCCTCTCATGCATTTCCACCTATTAGGAAGTGTACACAAATAAAGCATTTTAACTTCACAGTGGAGTTCGAAATGTTTCTTTCTTCTTTTTTTTTTCTCCTTCATAAAATAGCAAAGAAATAAATAACTACTTATATTCACCCTAGGATATGTTGTAATTTAATTTCAAATGCTTCCTAACAAAAACAGAATAACACAGGAAAAATCCATGCAGACATAGAACAGCATCTTTTCTTTTTTGGATGCTGTTTTAAAATCAATTATATGTGAGCAAGGGAGGCCTGAAGGTTACAAGTCAGTCAATGTTGTTTTATTAGCACTGGGCTGTCTTTACAACTGAAACACATTTTAGCCACATGTCAATCATATTCTAACATCAGTCTTTTATTAGTTTTCCTTGAATTATTGCTTTCTTCTCAGTTTAAATGAAATGGGAAATTGAAATGCTCTTTTACATTTTTATATTCTCCATAAGAAAATTTAGAACGAATCTAAAATAAAGCAACCAGCAATCTATCTGCTTTGTCAGTCAGTATTGACATACTGTTCAATTCCATCTGTATGCTAATATCAAGATTCAGTTCTGAAAAAGTATTCTTCAAATTAAACACAGGCCAAAAATGTAGTTCTGATGTAATTCCAGGGAATGAATATGTATCATTTATAGCTTCATGAAGAGTCTTCCCATTTCAGTAAGATTTTGAATTTTAAAAAAACTCCAAAAGCCACAAAAATCTCTGCCAAAGCTAAAGGCTGCATTTCTATAGATTTTTATTCCAAGTTCAGATTTAATAATAAAGAAACAGCTACTGCATTCAATATCTGACTGAGTTTCAACAGAATATTGAGAAGTCATATCCTATTTTTAAAATTCAATTTATAATAAATATCTATATCTAGATCACAGAGCTCTGGGATTTCCTTTTAAAACAGAATGAAAAAATCAATAGGCAGCTCAAGTTGAAGAAGTTGCTATTACTTTTTTTCTTGTTAACTAGAAAGCAACACCCAAAGGAAGATTACTAAGCCTTTTTCACCAACAGTTTCCTTACAGGAAGCTAATTTTCCTACAATGAACACAGAGGAGAAAAACACATTAAGTACACACTATTAGTTTACTTATATGTAGATCTTAGGGGGTTTGCACCAGCTACATTCTACACAAAACAGATTGATCATACTGAAGATTTTAATGGACGCCATGGAATGCCTGGCTCTTCTGCCTTTCCAGATTTATGGGAGTCTCTGCTGGAGGTTGACCATATCCTGGGGAAGCCAGAGAGAAAAAGCTGATGGGATGAATGCAGTTCTTGTGAGGGTGCTCTCCAGGAAATACACTCGCATATTTTTCTCTCCTCTGTTTATCGCATCTCTTAATGGAGAATTACTTTTTCTTTCACAAAAGAAAGAAAAAAAAAATAGTGTGGTTTTGGTTTTATGACCCATATGTCATTACACTAAATTGTCACAGAAAACTTTTGAAGGAAATATTCTGTGAGCAGGCCTAAAAACTCAATCAATACTGCTTCTGTTTCCTTGTTAGCAGTTCACAGAAAAATTGAACGAACAAAAAGTAATCATTTTATCCCTATTCCTAAAAAGAAATGTTTAAAACACCAATTGTGTTACAAAACCCCTGTATTTTTACCATAAAAATAGATTTTAAAAGTATAATTAAGAAAGGGGAGGGTGGGGGGGACAGGGTACTTTTACTTTGTGTGTGTGCCTGTGTCTCTGTGCATCTTATAAGGTAGGGATACTTACTGCTCTTTAATAAAGATCCTTCCAGAGGGAAAGGAGAGTGGGTTTATACCAGTCTATAGTGCTGTTAAGTTCATAGTCAGATTGGAGAGAGTGGCACCTTGAACACCAAAAGCGAAGATATTTCACACCTCAGTGGTTCTGAAAGGGTTTACACAGGCTTGAGGTGATTATAGAAGCATTAAATGAGCAAGGAACTGATGAACATGATCCAGGTCATCAATAAGCAACCCAGATGTGCAGCACTAGTGTGTACAGAGATTGATGAATCCTTTGAATTGGGTAAGGGAAGCAGTAGGAATTTGACAGGTTATTTACTGACTGCCATAACCTTTATTACTGCTCCATGAATCAGCTAGCACAAAGTTACAGCAATGGCAGGCTTCATCTTAGGGCAGAGGCGCTCCTGCTCCTGCAATGCCCTCCTCAGCTCATCTCTACACCTGCACTCCACTCACAGATATAAATGCAGCTGTTTGTTGACCTTGCTATAACAGTTTTTACCACAGCAGCTGAAGAAAAAAAGAGTGAAAGAATGCACTCAAGACAATATTGAAAAAATCAGGGAACATGGGAGCTTAACACTTCGCTCCCTGCTTAAAGAAGAGTCTGTTCATTAAGTCAAAGCTCAGCTATTTATTAAGTCATTTATTTCAAAGATATTGAGAAGGCTCTTTTGTGCAACATGCTAAATGCTATCATTACCCAACACTGCTTAGTCTCCCTCTAACTGATGAGTTTAAAGACATTACCTTCTTCAGATACTGACTGCCACCTCTCCACTAGAGGTTATAGCCCTCCCACAAGATCAGACTAAGTGAGTGCACCTTGCGAGCTTCAATATGAATTTAACAAGGAGCAGCAATAATATATGTTCTTCTGGCTGTGGTGCAGGATTATGAAGGTTCAGTATGGGGCTAGTACTGATTTACTCAGACTCATGCCTACAGTTTATACTGCACCATATTTATCAAAGCAAAGTATGAAACCTTTTCTAAGAGAGGGAAATTACTCCTGCTCGGGGAGCAACTTAGACTGTACAGAAATGACCAGGTGGCATAATTCAGGATGAGAAAGAAAAATGTTCCAAAGGATTGAGAGGTCTGTGAGCAATGTGTTGTAGTAGACAAAAGAAGGCTACTAAGACCAGCATGGCATGGACACAGAGAGCTACACATCACAGACAGGATCAAAAGGGAGTTACCTTTCCTCTAGTCACTGAAAGACTTCTCTATAGAGACCAATGCACCCTGAAATAATATCAGTCTGAAAGCTAACAGTGAGTTCTACACTATATATAGTGCTAGAACTGGGTGGTCGCCCTTTTCATCTCTTGATTCCAAACTTCTCTTAAAACTCAACAGTTATCAAATGATCTTTTTTGCTTCTACGATAGCTTGTCCTTCTTCTCAGGGTAAGTCACTCAAAGTACAAGTATTTTGAAGTAGCTGTGTAATACTGTATAAAGAAAAAACATACTCCTTTTGTCAAAAAAGTTACAGCAATTTGTGTTTAATTCGTAGTGACTTCAGCAATGTTAATCCTGCAGGTAGTAGTTTGTCATTTTACTCTACATGACAGGCAAGGGTGCGATAGAAAGAGTGTAACTGTTCCTTTTAATTTTGTTTGCTTTGCTCACTCAAGCATAACTTAGTTTGTAGATTAAAAGTAAGAATAAAATCTTGGCTGTACACCTAAGGTGCACAGAGCACTCATCCAGTCCAAAGATGGGGGATTTGGCATTTCCATCCCCTAACCCTTTGAGAAGTGGTCACAGGAGAGCTTATCAGCCCCTGCCAACACATTTCAGAGTTTGAGGTCTTTCCCAATGATGGAGAATTACAAAGATTTCTTATTCCCTCCCTCAGCTGCAAGGGTAGAACACAAACAGAGAAGTACTATTGAAAACCTTTTCAGAAGCATGAGTTCTTTTAGCAGTTAAAGCATTCTTCAAGTACATTTCCTTCTGGTACTTCAGAGGTTAGTCAGAGGTCTTCTGAAGGTCAGAAGACAGAGGGTGTCTACCAGTTTGCAGGTCACAAGCATAATTATTTGCCACACAGCTCATTCAGATTCTGAGAGTCTCACCACTGTGTAGTCATGTGCAGATCACTGTGCTGGGTCTGGCTGACACGGGTTAACTTTCTTCTTTGCAGCCTGTATGATCCCGTGGTTTAGATTTGTTGCCCTAACAGTGTTGGTAACACACCAGGGTTTTGAATACAGTTCAATAATGCTTGCACAGCATGAAGGCTTTCTCTTTTTTTCCTGCTCTTTCCCCCAGAGTGAGTAGGCTAGGGGTGAGGAAGTTGGGAGGGAGAGTACTTGGGCATTTGACCTAAATTGGATACAGGAATATTCCACATTGTCTTTTGGCTAGGGTTAAATTTTAACTACTGTGAAAATGCACAGCAATAGCTTTGCCTGTTAAAAATCAGAAAAATTAATTCAAGCATAAACAAACTGGCATGTTTTGCTCATCCAACTTTTGCAGGAAAATTAATTCTAAAAATGATAATATAAAGACTTGGTGACAGATAAAAGAGATTCAAACAAAATGAACAATAGCAGAAACTTCACATTGAAGAGGCTGATGACAGGAGATTTCTATTCAGTTACATAGCAAACTATTCTGAAGTATTTTGTTTCCAGCAAACAAAAGATAAAAAGATTTAATAAGATTGTTGATGGAAAATTGTGTTAAAATGAAGAGGTAAATACTCTAGGTATCTGTAAGACAAAAAGACCTCTCATTTTTTCTGCCAACACTGAAACAAAATACGCAAGTGAAAGATCAGATGATAAGATGCAAGGAGGAGTTTTCATAATTGCTGTTAGAACTGATTAAATGAAGTAAATATAGTACCAAATAAATTGTGTACCGGGGTAAAGTGCAGTTGAAAAAAATAGTATATTAGACATGAAAAACAGAACACTTAAATCTCATTTTTTATTTTGCGTAGATAAGATTGCTCAGTTATAAATGTATCTTGCAACCTCTAAGACATTCCAGTGGAAGTGTCAGGGAGCATCACTTTCAATAGTACAGCCTTTCAGGAGGGCTAGAAAAAAGTAAACCAGCCCACAAGACAGTGGGGGTTTTTTGTATATAAAAAACTGTACAATAATTACTAATGAGTGCATGTAAATAAGGGAGAAAAGATCAAAGTCTGGAATGATGCTGAAGGGCTTTAAAAATTGGATCTCTCCCATCATTCATGTAAATATGAGCTGCAATTATTAGTAAAATAAATCACTCGATTATAATCTTTTGAGTTACTCTGTGAAGGAGAAAATTTACTTCAAGAACAGTCTGTCTTTGACTAAAATGTGTCAAAGGCATGAGTTTTATCTTTTTATGGTGGGGATGTATGCAAGAGAGGACAGCAGGAAGATTGAGTGCATATATAAATGGCTGAATAGGTGAATCCAGCCTTTTCAGTAAAAACCACCCAGAATAAGGTGGCTTATGTTACTTATTTTAGTAAATACATGTAAGAACAACTTGTAAAAATAGAAAGTAAATCATTGCCCTGAGACAGTAGTGACTCTGAGGACATTAGGGACTTCCTCCTTATCCAGAGGCTCCTGCAGGTAGCTGTTGTAGGACAACAAATCAGCAAGAACCAGCATCCATTTGTTGTTCAATATTTGGGGAACGATACCTTTATTATGGGTAAGATCACCTTCTTACTGTCATTGTATACTTTTTATATACATCTGTTGAGGGAACCTGAATCCAGCAGACTTCAATACCCAGGAGGTCTCTACTCTCCAGTGTTTGTGATGTTCTTTTTTGTGCATGCAGACATTAGCAAGGTTAAGCATACATTCTACAGCAGGAGGTAGAGACACACAGGCAGACATACACATACAACCAATATACAGAAAAAAATCAAGAGAAGCAGTGAATATCATCCTTACTGCTACCCACATAAACACCAACAGCAGTCACAAGAACTACAAAAACTTGAGCAGCAATGCACAAATACGTTTGTCCTCTCCAGTTGATACAGGCTGAAGTTCACCAGCAGGCAAATGCATGCTCTTCCTGTCTTGATCCACAGTCACATACATATCCTCAGGTCTCTGAACTCTAGATCAGATCTTAAATACATCCAAGATCCATGTCAACACCCTGTTTCTCATGTCCTATTATTCTCTATGATGATGATGATGATGATTAATATTATTATTATTGTTATTTCAGGGTCATCTGATCCATGATAATTAGCAAATCAGTCATTTAGCTACAAGCTTAGAACACTTAGAGAAAATTGCAGAGATTCACTTACTTAATAAGTATTTTTTTAATAAAAGTGTTTAAAGTTGGACATGAATTTAGTTACTTTCGACATTTAGACATTGGTATCCTTCTTTCATAAGTACTGTGACTCCAAAATCTTAATGTAATATTTGTGTTCAAGGTAGAGAGTTCATTGACAATGATGATTTAAGTTAGGAAAGTAGAAGAGTTGAAAGATTTCACATTTAAATATCAACTAGTAGGTTGCGAATTAGCTATTTGCCCATGCAATTTATCAGATAATTACATGCTTGGTTTGTACAGGTGTGACACTGCTACTCATGGATTCAGCTAAGAACAATTTTTAGTTCCCTCTGGTGACCAGAGAATGTGGAAGACTTGTTATGACACATTTTGCTTGGTCAGTTCCATTACATGCACCCTTTCACGTTCAGTCTTCTGAATATGGTAAAAATGATTGATCTTGGGAAGTCCAGCATTGATGCTTCATTTTATTTTGTTTTTACATGAAAAGTGAGAAAAGTAGCAAAACATGCATGAAATTTGGGAGGGTTTTACTATATAACCTAGGTGTCTCATTACAATTATTTCTTGTGTTCAGGTTGCTTCTTGGAAAATAGACAAGTGAGCTGGAATGAAAACTGTAATAGCCTGAGTGATCTTTATAGACCTATAGGACAACTGTGTATGAACAGGGTAATTTATGCTTATACCTTGGTTTCTTGTCACATTTTGCATTTTGCTGACTTGCTTGAGCTAATTACAGTTAAGCCATTAGCAGCTCCTACTGCTGTGATTTGGATCCTGAAATGGAAACTGAAATCCAGCCCTGAGTTTAGAGATGGCTGTGTCTGGATGCATTTGGGACAGAAAATTCAACAAGACTCTTGTCTTAGTCTAGATTTATTTACAAAAACTGGATGGAATTAATCTGCATCACACAGCTAGCTTTTCTCAGGTAGAATTCAGTTCTGCAAAGGCCTTGGAAACCCTTGACTGCTTATTAATGACTTGGCAGTAGTATTGAAAACCTTTTAGTGTAAATGTGTCTTTGGAATCTCTGTTCAAGGACAAAAGAGGAACCAAACAAACCAGAGTTCATTGTGAAAACTTTCGCACATGACATAATAAAACCTATAGAATTATGGGGGTTTTTTGAGGATGGAGGCTATTCTTAGACTATGACATTCACTGTCATGTTTGAAGCAGAGCTGTCAAAACAAATGTGTCAGGTCATGCAGCAAGTGGTTTATCTCTGTGGAAAACATTAGAATAGAGAGGACTGTGGTCTCAGAGATAGGCTCGTAATTAGGTATTGATTGCTTTTGCTAACACATTGTGTACAATTCTAAACAAATGCAAGATCATTTCTGACTCCTTTCTTTTAAGCCCAGATAGTTGTCAGTGCATTCGTTTGAAAGATTACAAAATATGAAGCAATTTTTACAGCTGATTCACTTGAGCTTCAATTGCTTTGGCTTCTATAAAAATCCTCCATTTAAAGGGAATGTCAGCAGTATCTCAGCTCCTGTCCACAACCAGGATTTTTACTTTAGATTACAGAAAAACAACAATTGTCTTGCAAGGGAGTAGAGGAACTGTCTCTCCTTAAATCTGCAACAAAATTTTGGGAGCTAAGGTGGTTGTAACTTGAGATTGGCTTATTCTAATGTGAAGATCTAATCAACCCTAATTCTTGACATTCAGTAAGCCCTGCTCAGTAAAAATAAAAACATCTCAGTATTATCAACCCTCTTTTCACTGCAAATCCAAATGAGCCTCATATCAGCAAAGGGGTGTTCCTTTTCATTTCTTTGTTCTTTTATGGAGACAAATGGATGCCGAAGGTTTTGGTTATCTTACTATTTACATTCAGACAAGGTTTCCACTCCAAAACAATGTATTGATTGGTGATTGATCAGGTAAAGAGTCTTTTAAAACAGATGAAGAGTAGCTGTGATTTTGTTTTCAACATGTGGGTTTCTATGACACCTTGAAGTGCAAAGGACTCAGCCCTGCTTTCAATTAACTCAATAGCAAAACTCTCATTGACTTAAAGGTCTGAAAGATCAGGCCCTAATTACCAACATTTGTAATTCCCTGATTAAATTTTAAAACTCTAGATGCTAAAATGATTTGCAAGCCTTTGATATTCTGCTGAAGTCAATGTACAGGTTGGCAAACTGGGGTTTTGGCTCTTCATTAGGATCATGAAAATTCTCTAGCTGACCATATCATCTTTGCCTTGTAGCAGAGCCGTCCAGTCTGTGGTTCCCAGCTTGTCATGTAACATTTTTTTCTCTCACTTCCATCTTTTTTCCCTGCAGATAAAAGAAATTTCTGATTATCACAAAGTTCTAGTTAAAAAACAGAACTTCAAATATATATTCCTATATGTAAAACACTTAACTCACCACAAAGGAATGCTGAAAACAAATTAACTGTATGAAGTATCTATTAAAGAGAAACTGAGAGCTCTGAGCATCTTAATTATCTGCAATAAAAAAATTGTTTTTGTGCAATATGAGAAAACACAGGCAAATTATTTACAGCTATAGATATTAATAATAGTACTATAATAATAATGGTCTTGCTGCCTGTTAATATCAGGTTACTTATCTACTTTCACATACACTTTCTCATCTGAACAAGTAATGAGGTGCAAATTTGCAAGATTTCATTACAAACATTTAAGAAACCTGAGACATCAACATCAGAACTGATATTTTCTGGCAGAAAATAAGTTAATTAGAAAGATAGGAAAGAATTCTATTTTTTCTTATCACCCCAAACATATGATCTACAGTTACAAGGTGTATAAAGGAAAAGAATGGGGCAGAATGGGGCAGAGGACAACATTGTTTTCTAGCTTCTAAGCACAATATGGCAGGTTACTAAAAGGAGACCTGCAGTTCCTCCACAGAAAAATAATAAAGAAATACTTTTAACTTTCTATTCCAGTTTAAAATGAAAGAGCATCTTAATACCTTACACTGTAGGGCTGAATGTAACTTTTGTATTCCAGTCAGCTCAACTATGGCCTTTCTTTTAAAAGCCTATAGATTGTCTAACTAAGACTGCTCTATCAAGAATATAAGCTTTTACATTTGGAAAAAGGAGAATAAATCAAATTGAGAAAGTACCTGACAATGTTTTTTATCTCCTTGCAACTTACATGTGATAGCATTTCTTCTCATTTGTAGACAGAGCTGGAATAAACCAGTTTTACTTTTTGGCATCAAGAGTCGTGCACTTTCAATAACTGTGTTTCAGTTACTTTTCCACAAAGTTAAAGGCAATCTAACAGACCTGCAGCTGTATAATGATGGAATCATTAAACAATCCTGCATTTTCCCAAACTGTGGCCTTGAAATCAGTGGGAATTGGATTATGCTCTAAATCAAGCCAAAAATTTACAAACCTCTCAGAAGATGCTGCAGTCTCACATTTTGTAAAATAAGTGGAAACTTTAAGTTCAAGATGGGAGTTTGGGAGTTTTAAGTTTGAGTAAAAATAGGAACTTTCAGCTAAGTAATTTTACTGGGGTAATTCAGCAGTTAGCATCACTGTTTAAGAGCTTTATGGAACACTTTTGACTTTGTAATATCCTTTTATTTTATGTGATTAAAAGAGAGTCTTTAATTTGTGGCATCTCAGGAGTATTGTATTTACCTACTTAAGGTCGAATAGATAATTCTGTGTATGAGTCAGGGTGAAAAGGAAAGGATTTGTGGGGTTTTTTTTTCCTTTCTTTTCCCTAATCTTCCTACTGCAGGAACTCTTCTTGATTCAATAATGACATTTGGTGGTAATCCCAGAGGAGTAATAATTTTGCCTGAAGACTAAACCGAGTGAGTGGTGATCTCCCTTGCTGTCAATGACCTATAGATGACATTTTGTACCTAATTAATTAAATGTCTTTCTTTTGAAAGAAATGGCAAATAATGCATAATTAGAAAAGGCATCAAAGTTGGAGCCGTTGGCTCATTAATCTAATGGACCTAGCCTGTGGCACTTAAAGACCATTTATATTGCTCGTGATGTTTGTGCTACTTTATGAGCAATTAGCACTCTATACAAGATTGATTCTCTTGATAGTTTTCATTTTTTTCATACTCAAAGAAAATATTTAAATTAGTTTAGGATATACTACAGGCTATTGCCTCTAACACTCATAAACATTCAGATATTAATGATTTACAAAATGGGTAAAGTTTCCTGGAATCTAACATTGACTTTTCTTCTCTTTAGGCTAAACAAAGAATGGGGGGAAAAGCCCTTCACAGAACTGTAGAGCTCCTGAACAATAAATTTAAACAAAGCATACATTCAAGGAAATAACAATTTCTGTGATGTATTTTTGGTGATTTTTTTTTCAGTATGAAGAGTGATAAGATCAGTATTGTGTACACAAGTCTTTCTGTGTAAGAGTAAGAAGGGTACTGTGTTTATTTATCTTTCTTCTAAGTTGCTTAATATTAATAAATTTTCTATTTTAACAATTTTTTTAAATATATCCAAAGATTTAGGACATATTGAATTTTTATAAAGATTCCTTTGCAGGCTTTTTGGAGCCAATCCATTCTCAATGCAACTGTTCCAGAAGTTTAAATTTCACTTTCCACCTACAGCTTGCCAGATTGGTCTATAATCCCTGCTAATTATTTCTCTAGAGAGTCTGACTACTTTAGCTTTGCTAGGATTTGTTCCTGTAGAGTGCCTGGTTGTTTCCTACTATAACCATGTCTCACAGAAAATAATCCAAGAGAGCTGAAACATATATTATCATGCCTTGCAACATGCTTAAAAACACATCCAGCAACAGCTTGGGAAAATTAGACACCACTGATAGTTTCATATTCTAAATTATCTAAACCATTTATCATATGCCTGGGCTGTTCAACATACACATATGGATATGAGCATGAATATATTTTTTGTGGACATCTTACATATACTATAGCTGAACAAGTGTATATTTTCACAATAAAAAAAGGGCTAGCCAAATATTAATTTTAATCAAAACTTAAAATTTATATTTTTTCTTTCAACTTTTTTTTTGTACAATTTTACCACAAATGCAAAGTCTATTAAGAGGCATACAAGTTCTCACTGAATCAGAACATATTTTGGAAATCTTGTGAATTTTATGAATTTCTTTTGAAGTTTTTGAATCTTAATGGGAATACCTAAAATTCCCCCAGGCTACATAACAACTACATAACTGTATAGAAACAAAGACTTTTTAAGGTTGGAAAAGACCTTTAAGATGAACAAGTCCAACTCTTAACTCCTAACACTGCCAAGTCCACCACTGAATGATGTCCCTAAGTGTCACATCTACATGTAATTTAAATACCTGGACAGTGAGGATTGAACTTCCCTAGACAGCCTATTCCAAAGCTAGGCAAACTTTCTGTGAGGAAATTTTCCCTAATATTCAATCTAAACCTCTCTTGAAGCAACCTGAGGTCATTTCCTTGTCCTGCCACACGTTATCTGGGAGAGGAGGCCAAGCTCCACTGGGTTACACCCTCCTTACTAAGGTCTCCCTCGGCCCCCTTCCCTCCAGAGTTAACAGGCCCAGCCCCCTTAGATTTTGCCTGTAAGAATTGTGCTCCAGCCCTTTCACCAGCTTTGCTGCCTTTCTCTGGACAAGTTCTATCACCTTGATGTTCTTCTAGAGAGGAGCCCAAATCTGAACATAGGATTCAAGGTGCAGCCATGCCAGAGTGGATTACAAGGGAGTTATTACTACCCTAGTCCTGCTGGCCACAATATTTCTGATATAACATTCAAATATAATTTTATACTTTTATAATTTTTAGCCATTGAACTTATTCTCACTGCGTCCACACTCCATTATTTTACTACATTTAGTAAATATTTACTATAACTGTACTGGGAAAAATAATGGCAAACCAATTTGTCAATATGGCTAAGTAGTTAAAAGAATTCTTGCCAATGTTTTGATCTGGATCAAGTATCAGTCTCCCAGAGAGGTTTAAGCTAGAGCACAGTTTCAAAACAGCTCTCAAGTACACTGTGTTGGAATCTTAGATATTTTAACATTGTGAATACAGCCAAACCATATCAATTAACTGTAGAATTAGGAAATGGATCCCTGACATGCTTCTGTTTACTAGTACAGTTTTAGTTCTTCATTTTTGAATGATAATAATTTTTTCTGGGTGAAGACATGAATGACATGATAATCATAAAAGTAGAGACTTAGATGTTAAAGTTTGTTTTCCATGAAGACTGTAGCTTATAAATCAATACTCAGACTCTTCCCACTTGAGCTGGCAGAGATTCTAAGACCAATGTGCTGTAGTTTTCCTCCATGTTATCTTAGCCATCCCTCATCAGTTCATTAATGCTAATTTGCTGGCTCTCAATTAATATCTTCTCTCCTTCTGAGAGCTTTAGTCCCCTTCTGCATCTCTACTTATAGTCATGAAAAATCTTCACTGCACTGTGGGAAGCCTGTGCTGGAGCAGGGTCCTGGGAAGGACCGCTGACTCATGGAGAGAAGAGCCCATGCTAGACTGGGTTCCCTGGTAGGATTTTGACCCCATGGGGGACCCACACTGGGGAAACTTGTTCCTGAAGGACAGCATCCCGCAGAAAGGCAGCTATGTTGGAGTTGTACATGCAGAACACTAGTCTGAGAAAGAACTCACCCAGTCTGATTTCATGGGAAACTATCTCCCATGGGATGGATCCCATGATGGAGCAGGGGAAGGACTCCTCTTCCTGCACAGTAGCAGAATAACCTGTGGTGAACTGACCATAACTCTCCTTCCCTGTCTCCCTGCATGACTGTCAGAGAGAACATAAAGCCCAGGAAAGGAGGGGTGGGCAGAAGATGTTTACAAGATTTGTTTTACTTCTCATTATTCTGCTCTGATTTTGATTGGTAGTAAATTTAGTTACTATCCCCAAGCTGAGTCTGTTTTGTCTTAGACAGTAACTGGTGAGTGAGCTCTCCCTGCACTTAACTCATGAACATTTTGTTATATATTCCCATGTCCAGTTATGGAGGGGATTGATAGAGTTCCTTTGGTGGGTACCTCCATCCACCCAGTGTCAACCACAACAAATCTGTCTTTGTTCCTCCTTACAGCCTCTTTCCAATGCTTTTAGTCTATTAAATAATGACTAAATGACTAATCATCAAGTTTCTCTCTACTGCTCGCTCAAAGGTTTTCTGAAACCATTGACAAAACTAGAAGAAAATAAAAACATCCACACCCATCTTTGTCTTCTTGCACTTTACTATCTTCCATTCCCTCTTTTTCTTCTTTTTTCCCCCATTCTCCCTTTTTTCTCTCCCCACATTTTTTCCTTTTTTTTTTCTTCTCCTTCCCTTTCCCCTTCTCTTTTTTCCCTAAATTTCTCAATTAACAAGAAAAAAAAAATCTGTTTTCTGTCTAAAAGTGGCTTCCCATTCTGATTTGAATGCCCACTACCATGAAATAGTGCTCAGGATTCACAGGCTACTTATTTTAATGCAACAGTAATATAAATTGGTGTGGAAAATGCATATGTAGCAAACTGCCAGCAGTATCTGTTTCCTTCAGGCTGTAATAACTCTGTTAGAATTGTCTTTTGCCCCAAATCTCTCTTCAATCTTTGAGCTGCTTCAGAACATCAGTCTCTTGTGGATGTAAATAAATGATGACTCATTAACAGACTGATACAAACAAGTGTATTTTTCAAAGGAACAGAACTCAAAACTTAGCTCCTTGCTGCTGACATGTATATACAGCAGTAATGATATTGAAATAGGCTAAGGTATTTTTGGAGTGAAGAGATCTTTATTCCATAGTTCATTCCGAGTTCCTACTGCAAACTTCTGAAATGTACATTTACCAGTGTCTTGAGTGACATCTCCTGGAGAAAGTTAACATGGTCATTCCCAGCAATTTGCTCGTGAACTCTAACAAGAGATTTGTAGATTCCATTCCTGCAATTCTGGTTTTGGAAAAGGGAGATTTATGCAGGAATTTTATTTCCTTTTCAAGTAAAGCTGAATCAAGATACACAGTTTTTCTTCCTCTCACAATAGCACTGGCTGAATTGACTCAAAGCACTTGTCTGGTGGCATAGTAACAACTATAAAATTGTGTAACAACTTGTCTTTATTATTACATGTTTTGACTCGATGTCTCCTGAGAACTATGTAACCTTACCCTTCTTCAATGGCACAGGGGTAAATCAAAAGCGACTACAGAAACACAGAGAGCAGGAACTGAGAAAAATTGTCCAAGGAAAAATCAGGCCAATGCCCTATGAAGAATGAACAGATGATTTTAATGTAATCTGGAAGAAAGAGATGACTTTTCCCCCTGCTTTTGTATCCTGAACTCTGGCTATGCCTTTCTGAATTATGCAGCGCACAGTAAAACTGTTGTAGCATGGTTTACAGCTAGAAACTGGATTAAATAAATATGCTTCCAGGAATAATGTATATTCCAGCAACCAGCTTAGCTAAACTAAAACAAACTTTGATATTTCACTACCGTGCACAAAGGACATGCACATAAGGTAAGAATTGGTAACAGGACAGTTTTTCAATTTCATGTGCTCACAGAAGGCAAAAGTAGGTTTAAAAAATGCATCATTAATCTCTCAACTCATCTCTTAGGTTTCAATTTTATTCTATTGATCACGAACCTGAAGATAAACTATTTCAAGAAAAAATATGATTGATTATTTTATTCAACTGTTTTTATTATTTTCACAGAGCTGTTGCATACTGCTGTAGGAGGACTAGATGATCTCCCGATGTCCATTCCAGCCTAAAGAATTTTGTGATTCTGTGGAAAAAAACCCAGGAAAACCTGAGATATGAAAAAGATATATATAGTTTTATTAGCAAGTAGGTGGAACTGAAGGAGGAAGAAAATATTAGTGCAATGACCCTTAAATTATCAAGAGAATTCTTTAAGAAAATCTTTCTTCCCCTCCCTCAAATGAGACCACAGTGATTATTCATAGTCACTGGGCTATCAGAGAGGAAAACTGGTTCTAGACTATGTTTTGAACCCTTACTTCACCTTACTCAGAGTAAGTGCTCTCATTCAATAAACTGACCAAAGAGAAGTTAGAAACTAAATCCTTGTTCATTACAGGACTCCAGAACATGCATAGGCACAACATTAAAATGAATCACATATATTTAGGTAACTCCATATAATTGAAAACATTCCTAAAACATCTAATAATTTTATTTAATAGTTTCTAAGACAAATAGTTGTTCCTTCTGTATCTAGTCAGATAGTATTACATATACTGAATTAAAGAATTTTACATGCAGTAAAAAATTGCCATTGTGTTTCAACTGATGTAAGTGAAAAAGCCCAATTTCTTTTTATGCTGTGTCTGCTTCATTTATGGTTCTGTGCAGCAACAGGATCAAGCCTGGGCATGGATTTTGATGTAGAAATGGATCATCTTTCATTTAAATGCGGTTCATTTCTTGTAAAGTTTTTCAGATTGTTGCATAGAAGAGGAATTAGTGAGATGGATTATTACTTAAAGTAACTCTTATTGTCTAAAGTCAGCATTTTAAAAGAAGTCTGAGTTACCAATGTCTTCTATAATTTTTACTTTTGTTGTCATGCCACTTTGAGAGCACAATATAGACACTTTAAATTGTTTCAGATGCAGACAGCATAAATTGCCTCCATAAGTCCTTGCTAGGCAAGTGTAGTGTCAAAGCATACTATACTATAGCCTACTAGAGTACAGTATTTATTTCTGAAAGCATATCAGAAGAAAATAATAGACAGAAGTCATAAACTCTAATTCATGTAGAGATAAAATAATTAATAGGAAATTTAGAGGTAAATTTGCAATTTCAATTATAATGATTAAACAAACTTTAGGTTCTTTACTGAGGTTAACCTCTTCATAACTGATGGTCCATCTACATCTCTCCATCTTCTACACTGAGAATAAAGAAAAAATTATGTCTTCAGTTCTAGGTTCTCTAAATCACTCCTAAGTCATTCCCATTTGGCTACAGAGGGAAAATATTAGATTGTGTGATTAGATTCCCACTCTGTTTCCCCCTGTTCCCAGTCAACTATCTTTGAAATTGTCATTTGAAGGTTCATTAAGATGATTCAAGACTTTAAATAACAGTGTGTTTAAGTCATAGCAGGTTGGCCAAAAATTAAGATAAGCTCAGATAATCAGGTACACAGGTTTAAACACAAAGCAAAAGATTTGGAGCCTAATAGCTTTAACTGAGTTAGAAATTTCCAACCATGATACTGGCAAATCCACTCAGCAAAATCCATGAAGAACTGTGCCAGTGTACTGGCCTTGCTAGAACAGGGTTAGTTTTCTCCCCACATCTCATATGGTTCTGTGTTTTGGATCTGAGACCAAAACAGTCCTGATAATATACCAGTGTTCCAGTGTTTGCTGACCAGTGCACAGCAACAAGGCCATTTCTGCTTCTCACTCTGTCCCCCAGGGGTTGCACAATCTGCTGGGAGGAGTCACAACCTGGCAGGCGACCTGAACTGACCAAAGAGATGCTCCATACCATAAAGTGTCCGGCTCAGCAATAAAAGGGGAAAGAAGGGGCTTTGAGGGTTAATCAGCTTTTGTTAGGAAACAGGATGGGCATCAGTCTACTTGAGGGAGGTGGTGAATGATAGTTTTTGCATCACTTCTGTTTATATCACTTTTCTTCCACTTACCATTCACTTTTTTTTTTTCTCCTTGACTTCCCAGTTCCTTGCTTTTACTCTTCTTTTAATATTACCTTGTTCCACTGAGGGAATGAGGAGAAAGTGAGCAACAGGCTGTGTGGTGCTTGACTGCCCATTGGGATTAACCCAAAACAGCCTGCAAACTTGAAGAACTACATTGGCTAAAAATCAGAGGTTAAAAAAAAAAGGTAGTTTTGTAGTTTTGTGTAATTATTTTTTCCTAATTTCAGAATTGATAAAAAAGTTTTTGGTTGGCTTTTTTGTTTACTGTTATTTATTTGCTGCTGTTTTAGAAAATGGAATCAGATTGACAGCTGGAACAATAATAGTTTTTCAATTCCCAGAAACCAAGCACCAGATAGTCATGTGAATCTTTATAAACTATACTATGTATCAACAGATACGAAACAAGACCACAAGATCTGACAATGCTGCAGCACCAAGTGCTGTCAGAATTATCAGTAAGAATACAAATTCTCTTTTTATCTGAACAAAGAGCTGGTCAGGGGTCTAAGTATACAAATTCTGCAGAAGCTGTCAAATGCACCTTCCCACTGTGTTGTGGGATCCTCTTGAAAGCCTCACTCCACAGCAATTGCTACTGAAGTACAGAGTAGTACTTTTCTTTCACCTGTCTAGTGTAAAGTATTCAAGACACTTGCTGTCTTCAAAGAGCATTGCAGGCATTCAGCAAATGATCATCCCCAGCATGTTTTGTCCAATTTCTATTACCAGCTCTCAAATTATTAAACAGATGTTGCAAGACAAGGACTCCAGTGAAGGCCAAGAAGTAGGAGCTGCACTCATACTGCTTCTTTCAGCATGCCATGGTTTAATCCCAGCTGCCAATGAAGCACCACACAGCCACACACTGAATCCCCCTCGGTGGCATGGGGAGAGAATCAGAAGAGTAAAAGAGAGAAAAACTTGTGGGTTGAAATCAAGGCAATTCAATAAGTAAAGCAAAAGACACTTAGGTAAACAAAGAAAAAGAAGGAATTCGTTCATCATTTCCCATGGGCTGGCAGGTGTTCAGCTGTCTCCAGGAAGGCAGGGCTCCATCACATGTAACAGTGACTTGGGAAGAAAAATGCCATCAATCTCAGCACCCCCCACTTCCTCCTTCCTTCTTCCCCCACTTTAAATGCTGAACATGACACCATATGGTCTGAAATATCCTTTTGGTGGCATCTTCCATGGCTTACAGAATACTTTAAAAATTCCCACAGCTACCTGAAAAATTTATTATGTAAACTTAGATGATGCCACACCCTAGATTGTATGATAAAGATAATAGTGAATTCTCTAATAATGACATCCTTTGGACCTCACCTAGACCAAGTATCTGATTCTACAACTTCTTAGGTGAAGCCTATAGGATTAAGCAGGCGTGGGCCCATATACATTTTTCAGAAGTTTTGTTACAAGAAAATAATTGAATTTTGTTGCATTTGTTTTTCTAAAAAATTCATTATTTTCTTAAATATTTGAAAATTTTGAATACCATAACTCCTTTGGATTGCAGAAATAGAGGAGGTTCTTATGCCCTCTGATTCAAATATTTCTACAGATGTTGTGAGAAGATGGAGGAGCTCAGTTCAGTTGTTTAAATGACTATGTGGGAAATATCTCAGCCAGGTTTAAGGTGCCACCCAAGGGCACGGGGGGTCTCTCATAGTTTGGCACAATATCTACCTCTTTAAAGTGAAGTTCCTGGATGTGAGATGTCTCACATAATTTAAAATAAGGTGTTTAAGGTAATGTGTAGCAACCTGGCCTGCTCCAAAATCAACAAATATGCTCTATATCACTAGAGCAGACAGAAACAAAAATGGGATTTAGAAAACAAACAAACATACATTTTTAAACAAATATATTCATAATTACCAATCATTCTCTAATAGATCTGAAAAACTCTCAGATTTGAAAAAAATATTAATTATAGACAGAGCAGATAATTTATATCTAGCAGATATGTTTTGCATCTGTGTAATTTTAATTTTTTTTCTTATTTTTCCTCCTTTTTTTCAGCAGACATGATTAGTACTAAACTTTAAAATATTGTGCTAGGACCTTAAATTTCAGGATTATAGCTACTCAATATTTCTCTTTTTTCTGTCAGACTTTTATATAGGCGTTGTAGAAAGCACTGCACTATCTTCATCTAGTTATTTCATTACATGTTTATGAGGTAATAAAGGAACAATTTTTCTAATTGAGAAATCAGCATATAGAGAGAAATTTGCATATAGAAAGAAATTCACATATAGATTAATTAATTCTACTAGTAAAATTATAAAATCAGAGTAATCATTAATTTTAGGTTTCCTTCATTGTTTATATGAAGAATTAGATTTTTGAGGGAATAATCTTGAAAAATCAGCTGTTTATACAGGCATCCCAAGTCCTGAAATGAAATATAAGAAACAAGAGAAAAGTTCTGCTGAGGACTCTGATTGAAAAAGCTACTTGTACCAAAGGCTTATTCTTTTTTTTTTTTCTTTTTCCTTCAGATTTGCTGATGAGAAAAAATTCACAGTATAAACTTTACAGGATGCAGGACACCCATGAAAATAAATTACTACAGGGAATCTTCTGTTATTCATTACAGTGATTTACTATGGCCTTTTAATTTTTGAGCAACAGAACAAGAACAATACAGAACTTTGCAAAACTTCATCAAAGAAGTATCCCAATATTTTCAGGAAAGAAAAAAGAATCAATTGTAAGATAGTAATCTCTCTGAAGTACAAATTTAGAATCACAGGATAAAATCACCACAGGCAGATAAAGTGCTGGAACTCCAGTGTTTTTACAGCACTTATCCAAAACATCATGATTTATTAAAGGCTTCTTTTACTTTCTTTCACATCCCCTGTAAAATATTTAATTGGGCAATTCACTGGAATCTCACATGAGAATTTGAACCTATGCTTCTATATTATTGTGCAAGCTTATATGAAATAGTGAAATGTTTACCATCGTTTTATTCTTGTTCTATGTCAAAGATTGCTTCAAAAGCAATTTTTTGAATGAATTATATGTTCTTGAGACTCAACCTTTGACTAAAAATTATAACATCTATTGATTTGGTGGATTCTAAAAGATTGTGTTTTATTCATAAGATGATATTTTATTTGGAGTCACTGCAATTTATCTACTGAGTTATCAATTCATCCCTACCTTCACCAAAATTATTTTTTTTGGTTTCTTTATTAAATAACTTTAAGATTTCCAGCTTTATTTGTTGTGACTGTAAAAGATACTTATTTGAAAAGGTGTGAAATCATCAAAAACAAATATAAACAAGGCAGTTCTTTGATATAATCTATATATATGCTCATTTTAGCCCATCAAGATAAAGATTTGAACACAAAGGGAGTCTTTCCAGCTTGCATTTATCAGATCTCACTAAAAATATGGTGAACAACAACAAATATGTACAATTAACTGCTTAGCCAAAACTAAAACAATAAAAAAGCTAACAGAGATAACACTTCTCTTCTGAATGTTTTTTGCTGTCAAGCTATGAACCTAAAAGTGTTTGTAAAATTGTACATGCCACCTGTATGGCATACAGAAATTCTGGCTCCTCTTTGCCTTTTTTATATCATAAAAACAAACAAAAAAAAAACCCAGCAAAAAACAAAGAAATACCAACAAAGTAACACCCTTCTTCCAAACACGTGAAGATATACATAATTTTAAATATGTTTTTGACATTTAGGTTACTTTAACTTTTAAAATTCCAAGGAGACATCTAAATGTCAACATTACAACATTATTGTCTTAAGCTGTACTTGAATCCAATGTTGAAGATCATACAGACTGAATCCCTTCTATGAGAAATCTTTCCTATATCCCCAGATTTCTTTTGTACAAACTATACACACTCCCAACTGCATTGTGAATATTTTCAGAACTCAATTTTACAATATGGATACTTTATAATGATCTAATTAATAATTAATAAAAATGAAATATTTAATTAATATATTTCAACAGTTCAGGTGAAAACAACCAGAATGTGGATGGTGGACAATGGTAGGCAATCTAGTTTTCCAGTACAGTTCATCTAAGCAGAACCCTCAGTTTCATTCATGGGTTTGTCCTAGGGAGGGCCAGGTATGATTTGTTCCTCCTTTTGTTCTTTTGCTTTTCCTGTAAAGCTGTTCTTGTAAACTGGTTGTTTTTGGAACTTTTTTAATATGATGACAACATTGACAGTCAAAGAACACAGCAAGTTGGAAGAGGAAGGAAAGGAAAAGGAAAAGGAAAAGGAAAAGGAAAAGGAAAAGGAAAAGGAAAAGGAAAAGGAAAAGGAAAAGGAAAAGGAAAAGGAAAAGGAAAAGGAAAAAGGAAAAGGAAAAGGAAAAGGAAAAGGAAAAGGAAAAGGATATGCTAGTGAACTTTTCTGTCCAGTCAACGCCTTTGCACTTGTCAGTTCAATCACAGAGCTGTAGATTGCAGCTGTGTTGATATTTTCTCATGCTTGGCCAAGGACACAAGGTGGCAGATGAGGGTGACCCCAGCATGCCCTGACTGAGAGGTCACAGTCCCCAGGGCCTGAGCCCAACAGGTAGTGCCAGGCTCTGCTAAAATCTCCAGCACAGCACACACAGCTCAGGCAGGGACTGGATGCCTGACTCAGGGCTGTCATGAACTCCTGGTGCCACAGGAGGAGAAGCCCTGGATGAAGCTTTTCAGGGACACTGAGGTTTACTGATGTCTCCCAGGCCCTGGATGAAACAGAAGGCATTTTCTTTCTGGAAACAATGAGTAGCTTGCCACTGATCCCCGAGGGGAAGGTGGGCATTTTATACCTCTCTAGTACTTACTAGAGATTGATGTGCCCTCATTTTTTCAACAGCATTAGTTCCTCAAACCTAAGCTTGTTGGATCAATTGCTTTCTGGATGACAGGGATGGAAGGATTGTAAGTCACAGCTTTTATTTATGTCCTTTGGTATGGATTTGTTTCATATCTAACTGACATAGACTCTGCTTAGCTTGCAGGTTTCTGAAAAATCCATTCCTTAGGCACTTGGCTCTTCTTTATGCCTTATTGGGAGCCAAAACATTTATTGGCTGCTGAATTTTCCAGGAAGTAAGCTGGCAGCAGATGAGGTGTTGCTTCTCTGGTTTAGTGGAACTATGCCTAAGCACTTTAAAAAACCTGGCTTTATATATGCTGCTTGTTGTCCATAAAACAGAGAAAAAAGAAAAAAATCTGAATTTATAAGCTATAAGAGTAAGCACATTTAAGTTTGCAAGGTCGTCAGATATTGTGACACAGAGGCCACAAAGAGACGTTTGATAAGAAGGAACTATAAACGAGTTAAAGATCAGAAACCACTTTTTAATTGCCAGCCAAGCTGAATACTGAACAACATACAGGCACCTTGAACAGTTCCCAGCCACTCATTCAACCAATTAAGTGAAAAACTTTTGAGCAAATCTGAATACTGAATTAATATGAAGAAATAATGAATTTGCCTATAGACATTTTGCAAATGGAGAAAATTAATTAAGGGAGGCATTTATTACAAATTATTTGCTCATCTGTTGTTGCTCAGAATTCAGTGAGATTTGCATATATAACTGAGATACTTCAATTCAGGCCAGGGAAAAGTATATATCTGGGGTTTTTTTAATTTTGTTTTTTTTTGGTTTGTGGATTTGTTTTTAATTAGTTTTTCGGTTAAAGCATACTAAAAAAAAACCCCAACATTGTATGAAAGAGCTAGCCTAGGTTACTTCCTAGATAAAAGAAGATAAAAGACTGGCATTTTTTTAAAAACTAAACAAAATACCCAAGCAAATTGATTAAAAGACAATTAAAACATCTCCATAGCTGATGTACATTTTATTTATTGAAGGGTCTGGTTTGTATCTGTTAGGATATTTTCTAAGAGTAAGATTTAAGAAGACTGTACTTGAAATCCAGTGAATTCTAAAAAGTTCCACATGACTATGGCAAGGTGCAATCATGCAAAAGGGCACCTTTGGAGCGTAGAAAAGGAGAAAGAAATATGAGACAGACTCACCAGGACTGTGAACCTGACAGGGGAACAAACAACGTGTACTCAGCAGGTCTTGGAGGCCAGTAGATTTATGATGGGCTTTCTACATAACTGACACGAAGTTGTGGCAATCAGTGGCACAAGAAGAAGGACACAAAGACAGGAACAAGGCAATACCATGGGAAGTAGCAGGAAAAAGCATGCGAAAAGGGCTTGAAGATGGTCATGCCATCATGGTATTGTGCTAGGAAAAATGGTACCTTGTCCTGGCTAACTCAGGAATCTCCAGGGGTAGCAGAGTCCTCAGCCAAAATGGACTTCCCGTGACCTTTCCTCCTGAGGCTGCAGGGAGTGTCAGAAAACACCTGTAAGTGAAAGTTAATGTCAATATCTTCTGTGATACACTTATGGTGTGGAGCGAGAAGTAGTTATTAAAAGAAGTAAAATAAAGAAACCAAACTGAAGAAAACTGAAGTATGTGTTGAGGTGTGACGTATTGACACAACGTAATGTGCTACTGAACCACAGGGACAGATCCATGCAGACCACTAGAAGGGGACTGAACCTGTCCAAGGCCTCCAGCACACACCAGCATCAGCAGTGTAGGTTATACCTTGGAGGACCTCGAAGTCAGCAGTGGCTTCTCTAGGCAGACAGAGATTATCAGATTATATGTAAATATTTGCTAACCAGAAGATCCCTTAAGGGACTACCAAACACCTTCCAAGAAGATGCTTGCCTCCATATGACTCACTGTTCCTGAGTAAACAGCAGGGTTTTGTGTCCCAGCTGTGCCAGAGAAGCTGTGGAAAACCCTGGGCAAACTGCTTTAGCTCCAAAAAAAGCTTGAGCAGGAGTTGGACCAGCTAAGGTCTAGTGGTTGGTTCCAACCAAAATTCTTCAGCAGTTCTTTCAGCAATCTGAATTGGGCTTGTACTGACAGATTATACCTTTCCAAGTTTATAGTAGAAAACTAAGTTTTTTAGCATTCAGTACCACTTACAAACATTTAAGTGCTGGTAGCCCAGTGATCTCTGATGTGTTATTCTTAAAATAACAACTGATTATTTTGGCTCTTTGAAGGTGAAACACGGATGAGGAAGAAAAACCCATTACTGCTAGTCTGAAAGAACTAGAGGCTGTTTTAGACACATACATCCTTTTATTCACATTCCAGCATTCATGTGTAGGCTCTGCTCTCCATTTTCTTCATCTCTAAGCTAGGACACAGATATTAGATGTTGTAAAGAGCTTTTATATTGGGCTTTTGCACAAAAGATAAATTTAATTTTCTCAACATGCAAGTATGCATGAGAACTGTAAAATATTGGTGACTTTATTCCCTGGTTAGAGAGAAATTATACCAATCTATTCACTGATTAAGTCAGTTGGAGACCTTTGCTAGCTAATGAAACGCCAATGTTGACATTGTAATAAAAGATGCACTTCTGGGTTTATGTTATTTTTTTTTCACCTAGGAATGCTAATGAAAATTGAAGATGCCATAGGCCAGAATTTTTTTGTGACTAAATAAAAATAGCAAGTCAAGTGAACTGCAAAAGATTTAAATAAGTTATGAGAAGCTGTATATTAGAAGACTATTTTATGCTAATCAATAAGGTAATTTAATTAAACCATAAACTTTCTAATAATAGACAGAAGGAACTAGAAATTTACTCAAAAAGTTAAAGCTTCATCAATGAATGCAAAACCTGATATTGAACTAAGAGAAAAAGTGTATTAAAGTGCCCAGTTAGGGTTTAAAAAATATGGTAGAATTCCATTAATTCCATTTTTATTATATGTGTCTTAACCACAACTTTTATGTTTCTGGGGAAAAAAATCATCACTTTTATTGAGACTTTACATACATCCATTTTATCAAAAAATTGTTAACTTTTAAATAGAAAGAGGTTTATGGATCAGTATACATACCACAGTTCATATAAAATACTTTGATTGCTTTTGCAGTATTAGTTAAATATTTTCTTTCCCACTTTCCTATTTTCACGTTTGTTAAAATCAATTTTATAATTACCTATTTTGTAAAATTGTGAGATGGAGGAACTTTAGACATAATCATATTTCATTCTCTTAAGCCAAGAAAATGAAAACAAAATTGAAAATTTTTCTTTAAGGAAAAATTCCCATGTTTGACTGATTTGGTCACAATACATAATTTGATCAATTACATTTCATTTTAGGAGATCAGCCTGAACGATGCAAAATAAATCTAGTTTGCATCCATGTTACAGTTATGTCCTAGGCATGACTCAGAAAAGCAGTATTTTTAGTGGTGTGCAATACCTTAGAAAGCAACAAGCCACTTTTTTTCACTGATAATTAATAAGTGTGGAACTGTAATCCTTGGGGTTTGCAAGTCAGATAGAAGCTTATATTAAGAATAGTGACATATTCCTAAGTATCCAGTTCACACATATTTGCTTTTCACTGTGCGTCATTTCCAATTTGTTGCATGTTGTATATGTTTCAATAGTATTCAAAGGCAACTTATATGATTAGAGACAATCAGAATTGTTTATCTCTGAACTGAAGACCAACAACTTCAAAATCTTGCAAATCACTAGATAATATCATGAAAACCCATTCTCTATTCTTCTATATAACTTATTTAATTCTGTGCATCTAGAGGAGCTGAGAAGGCAAAGAACAGAGGCCAAAGAAGGGAGGGGGGAAGTTGTGAAGAGTGGCCAGGTTGAAATTCCTCTGGAAAAATCCTAAACACATAAGGTTTCAAGAAACCCAACTTTAGCTCTGTTAAACTCATTAAGAAATTAAACAGATATTTTTGGATTAAATACATTTCATTTAAATCATACAAAGTTTCAGTATCACTATAAGATGAATATAAACCATCACTGTTACTAAAGATATATTCCTCATTCCCTCAGTTGCTTCCCTCTAGCTTCTACCACCTTCTAAATGCCAAGTGCATGAAGTTCCTATAACTGCATGATGAACTGGTCTGGTTAAAAATATTTTTGTCTCCAGGGATCACTTCTCTCAGCAGCAGCTAAAATTCGGGAAATGAAAGGTGCATATCCATAATCATTTCAACAAATCTAAATTGAGACTGCTGTGATCTCAGCTGCCTTTTCCATCCCCAGCTGTGCACTCTCCTGCCTTGAACTGGCACTACGTCTTGTGTAATCATGTATTGAAACATTACAGGAGCTGAATGGATGAAAATTCACAAAGTAAAAGAAATAAAAAAAAAAAAAAGAGAGAGAGAGAGAGAAAGAAGAAAACACTTATTAGTCTTAGCTGGATCAAGTCCCTGAAACAATTTATGGTATGAGTGCCCAAGCCCTCAGACAGCAGAAGTTAGGGAAAAGGGATAAATATTAGGAAAATTTAGGACCCTGACCAGCTATAGAGTTCAGAGATTACCTTGCTGAAGCAGCATATGGAGACATCATTTTTAGATCTGTGGCTAAAAAAAAGGCAGAGTTCAGATAAATATACTACAGTATAAAATACATAGGTATTTTTTCATTTTGTTCTGTTACAGTTCTGCATAAAACTGAAAAATGGAGGCAAGATACTGGGCATCAGCTGATAGAGGGATATCAACTGGGATATCAACCATTTTGAGAGGGTGCCATAAGGCTCTGTGTTGCATCAGAACATCATGATGCCCCTTTGGCTTACACTAGCAGCAAAATTCCCACTAACAGGGACTTAGATTATCAATTCAGTTTTGATATTGCTATTTTTAAACTAGGACCCCTACAGAATTCCAAGCACATTTAGTCTTCATTTTATCAAACTACCAAAAGGAAATTATTTTGAACTCTCTTCTCTTCCCTCGCAAGGTAAAATACTCCTGGCAAAACAACACACTGGCCATTTGTGTTTTCTTAGAGGTAATGCCAGTATTTCCCAGCTTCAGGCATGAGAAGAGAGAGAAAAATCCCTGCTCACTTTTAGTTTTGGATCACCTCTGCACTGTAATGGACTTGCCAGGCTGTTTACAGCAGCTTTGGGGCTAGTTTGCACTGGGTGTGGGAACAGCATCACAAAAACCTGGCCCTCCATCTTCTAAAAATCTAAAGCTCTGCAATCAAGTTTTTCAGTTGTGGCAGTTGCATCAAGACAACAGAGCAAAAAGAAAATTAAGTGTAGAAAAAAGACAGACATGGAAGTATCACCCGTGTTCTTTAGTGAATTTCTGCTACTCATTATCTGTTTAATTATCAATTCCTTCCTGCTCACATCAGTGACAGTATCAGCTGCCTAGCGTGGTAGGAGACCTGAGCATCCCAAAATGATGTTAAATAGGCAAGCTAAACAGTAATACTGCATTAAATATTTCCTATTTAGGCACAAGCTAAACAGTAATACTGCATTATAATATTTCCTATTTAGGCAAGAATATGGCTGCATCGATCTCACTGAAATCCCCAAACTCTCACTTCATAGAGGTTTACCCAAGCTCTAAATCAATGAAGCTGAGGACATGTTGCTTTCTAACAATCTGTTCCTTCAAGTTATAAAACAGCTGAACAGATCTTGCCAGCTCCCAGTGTGGTGCTGTGGCTGAGAGGGCTAATGTGGCTGCATAATCAGGGGAAATACTCAGCTGGAGTGGGGAGGTTATATTACTGACATAACAGCATAAATGTTTATGTTTACTCTGAGACTCGAGGTGCAAACTGTAGTGTACACACTCCCTAGAGAGGCAGCTATTCTCCATGACTGCAATGTTTAAGAGAATGGTAAGAAAACAGGATTGTTTACCACAGCAGGAAGAAAACAGCTCACACAGATTTAGATGCCAAACCATAAGATGCTAGGAATTGAAAATACTGATGACTGCAATGTTTTTTGTTAGTCTCATGTCACACGTACAAGCTTTTCCTACAGCAGATTGAATAATGGATGAGGAACAAAAAAATATGTGTACAGTGAGAAATTTATATTTCTGTATTGTATCTGAACTTACTGCTCTTTTTTAGCCTTCTCTGGAAAAAGTTTTTTCTACACAACAGTTAGCTTAGAAATACTTAGTAATACAAAATAAGAACACAGACGTTACACAGAAAGAAGAAAGAGGCACAGTACTGCTATATTTAGATACAAATGGGTATAAAGAAATACAGAACAATGCAGAATTTTCATGCTTATTTCTAGCTTCTCTTCATGTTCCTTTAGCCCAATGGAAAGAAGTGCTATCTTCTTCTCAGTGGTGTAACAATCACAGACTTTGACATCAGCTTGTCATCAATCATCTTCTTTCTCTCTCTCTCTCTCTATTTACAGACAGAAACAAACAAAAAAACCAAACAAACAAAGCCACCAAAACCACAGTGTGGAAACCACTTGCTGCAGGCAATTCAGCAGGGTAATGAATGATGATGGAAATACCCAGAAATTCCAACCTTGTTTTCCCAGGTTAATACTTACCCAGTAGACCATGCTGGTTCTGTGAGATCACAAGTGCATTTTGTCTTTGAAGCATGTTATCCATTACCTTTGAAGGGGCTTCTTTTAATAAAATACAAATCAAACACATCTAAAATATAAATCAAACACATCAAGGCTTTGAACCAGATCCCAAGGGGTCCTGATAACATAGTCTGCATTTAAAAATGTGCTGATAACATAATTTGCATTTACAAATTCTGCTAGTCTCAATGGGAGTTAAGGATAGTCAGGATCTCACTCAGGATTTACATTCAAAGATAAAAATTGAAAAACCCCAATGAAGCCCCCCAAAAAAGCTACGCATGTCGCATGAAGGTGAGAGGTGGAAATAAACTGAGAGATCACTCTGCCCCTTATATTTAAAACAGTAGTTGGCCACAGGCATAGTCTGAGTGCCTCATCTTTTAACTGTGAAGGGGGAAAATTTAGACCCTCAGGCTTCCTATTCTTGTAAGTCAAAGATGCTAATGATGTGTCCTGCCTACCAATGTCACAAAGAATGCAACCGCTGCGACCCTTTCTTTGAAGCAAAGTACAATTCAAAAACTTTCATTTTGCCATTGAAAATCCCTGCTAAAGCTCTGACATATTTTCTGGCCTCACATGCAGTGCTATAATGTAATACTAGTGGGAGCACAAGAAGTTCAAAATCCACGGACTAATTTCAGCACACCTCACACCCAAAATATGTCATTACCTGCTGCTTTATCAATCAGGAAAGATATCATTAGTCTATTCAGTAATTTTAAAACTGGACATCACACTCTTCCACAGATACTGAAAGATCCCATGGAGCTCTGCTGAAATTTTCAATACCTTTAGCTTGAACTATTACAAGCACAGATGATTGTTAAATTGAAGACTTTGTTTACAGCTACTGCACTGAACATCTTTTTAGAAAACAGGACATTTCTGAAGAAAAATTGTAAATTAGATGATAGCAAGGTTCTGAATGTGCAGTTCAATGTCAAGGTGTTACATCAGCCAAAGCAATTTGAGCTGGTATTCATTCTTTTTTCAAAACATGCCATTTATATTGAGTAAACAAGGTTATTGGCTTAGCGAAATACTTGTTGCAATAGAAAATATCATATTGAATCATCCAATGATTTAGGCATTCACCTTATATTATAAAAGGTTTTAAAAGATGAACAATAAAATTTGCACTGAAAGGTAACAGTAAGAGATGTGAACCACCAATTTTATGTCCCACATTTGGCCAATTTAAAAATGAAAATAATAGCCTCATTAACTGTCAGTCTTCAGAGGCATAAAATTCATGTTAAAGATCTGTATCTGCTGTGTGAGATATCAAGAATACAAGCCACAGGAATACCCATTCTGCCTAATTTAAAACCTTTGTGTCAAAAAGAAGAAATGAAAGATTGGACATGACAGAGGTGAATGAAGCTGTCGTTTCTTTTAATTTTATTTAACTCACCGTAAAAATTTTTCTCAATGTTTTTCTCTAGATTTTTCTTATCCAACAGCACCACCTTGTGATGGTACAGATTTTAGGTTTTGGGTTTACACACACATACCCTCAACAAAATCTTTCTTTAGTAACAAAGGTAGATAAAATGCTGAAAATGTTAAGTATTATTAAAATAAATAAACACGATGCAGGTGAATCTGCAGTCCCTAGATCTTCAGTCAATAGTCTTTGGAACAGTTTTCTGATGAGAAGATGTCTTTTTTAATATGAAGATTCAAGAATATACCTATCTACATTAAAAACAATATGCTTATATATTTATATTTAAATACTTAACTTTAGTGCTGTAAAACAAAAGCTTAATCTCTAGTTTATTCTTTAAATGAATGATTGTTATTGGTTTGGTGATGATTTCTAAGACTATGTGTGAGCCACAGGCGCCCTGTGGAAGGTAAGATCTCTGTAGTATTTCTCACTGGCAAGCTAAGAGCAGCATCTCACCTAAGTAGCACCATCCTGGACATCCACTCTGAGGTACCATGATCTGTAAATCCCCTGCTCAGGGGGCCCAAGGCTGTGCTTTCAGTCTATTAACCAAGGGCCAAAATCTTCTACTGGCTTTTGCACGTTCTCTCTCTCCAGCCTAATGAATATTCACCCAGCCAATGCACAGTGGAACTGATTGAGCAGGGTGGACTGAAATGACACCATTGCAGAACATGTCCTTAGTGCATTCCCATCGGAAATGGTGAGCAAAGAATGAAATTGAGTCTTGGTTTCCCGTATCCTAAATGGATTACTTAATCACTGAGCAATCAAAGAGGAGCAGGGCTGAGGCCTGTGCTGGCTTAAATCCAGTAGATATTCTGTGATATATCTATGAAATGAGACCAAGAAGCAGAGATTATTTGTGGATATGTCAGGTACAAAAAAAAGAACTAAAACTCTCTGAGTGCTTCCCAGACAAAGGCGTTTCTGCACATGCTTGTTAGAACCTTATTCAGAAAATACATATGAACAAAGGGTGTTCAAAGTCTAGACTGAATTTTGGACTCCAATTTTGGAATCCAAAATGTCAGCTAAGAAAGGAAAAGACAACCAAATAACTTTATGAGTTTCCATTTTTTTTTTAAATATACATTAGAAATATAAGAACAAAATCAATTTTAGGAAAAGCTTTCAATGCTGTAATGATAAATTTAGTTTTTTCTAACCCTGGGAATTTCATAAATCTCTCACTTTTCCTTTCTTCCTTTGTTCATCTATTTATTAAAAAACATAGTACAGCACAGTTTAATATGATTTTTATATTTTTAGACTTTCAAGTGAATTTAATTTAAAGAATTTAGAGATTCTGTTAAAATTTCTATTAAAATTGTTTTTAAATTCTTTTAAAATAATTTAATTAAAAGAAATTGCAATACCCAAACCAATGCAAAATAGAACTTGCCATGTTTAGTGATTCTTAATAAATAGATCTTATAAACTGGGTGTCTTGACATAACATACTTTGTGTTAGGACCTCTGGAAAACTTGCTAACTCTGTCACAACTGTCCTTATTTAACAACTTCATTAGACCACTTAGGAGGGAACAACCATTATAGTAATAGTATTTGAAGATTTCACTTATTCAAAGGACCTTTTAAGCCCTACCAAGGACATAAATATAACAAAGTCAAACTAAAAAAAATTGAGTAAATGGATATACAAACCAAAATGAGATTTTGAAAGGAAAAAAAGTAAAAGTAAGCCACCACATCTAAAGAAAAATGAAGGTCTGAAACTCTTACTTTGCAATCAGCAGGAGGGCTAAAACATGAAATATAAACAGATCAGGGAGTGATGTTAGGCAAAAATTTGAAATCAACTTATAACACAAGATGACATAAAGCAAATGTAGTGTGATTTATAATAGTTTACAAAAGAAGCATTGAATCACAGAAGACAGAAATGACAGTGTGTCTCTGATATTTCATTTGAGAGACCACCTCTGAGTCTGAGGTAAACAAATTCTATATGAAAAAAAATGCTAGAGTAAACAATTGAATAAGCAATAAATGTGTGACTCATTTTTCATGAAACCTTATAATGAAAAGAAATCTGTGTACAAGAAGTACAAGCCCTTCTTCTATTTCTTGGCCCTAAACATTTGTTCTTAGAGCCAAGTGGCACTTTCTGCTCACGTCCATTACACTTGGACCAGCTTTGTTGTCCCAGATGATCTTTGACACCATTCATAAAAAAGCAGTAGCCATAGGCTGCTCTCAGTAGACCCTGTGGATGTGATTTCCTGCCCAGTGATATGGACACATTGAAGGGAATGAGGACAGGCCCTGGAATCCTGTAAAATAGACCAAGGTCTTTTGCCCTTTCTCATTTACCATTAAAGCCACATCCTTAGCTAAATTTACATTTGTAAGTGCATTGGTCCCAGGGAGTGATGCTTAGTCTTAGGACAAGTGATGAGGAGTAGCTTGCAATGACACTCTTCAAGGCTTTCTGTAGCATGGAAAGTGATTTTTTTCTTCCATAGAAAATGAGATGCTATGAACTTTGTATGAACTCTACAGCACTGGGTCTTCTGGCTTCATCCACCATTTCTGTGACAGTAAGATGTAATAGTTTTGTATTTTTTAATCTTTATCTTTATTCTTGTTTTTGCTCTCCAGTTTAATGTGTACAAAACACTGCAAAAGCAGTGCTGCATCCACCAAAGTATTTTTTATATGGTATGAGCCTCTTGCATGTGTTGCATGCCTGTGGTGTGATTTAGGGAGCAGTGAGTGCGCCAAACCTGCTGGGACAGCTTTGGAGCACTCTGTAATGTGTGGGTCAAATCACATATTTATGTTATCTAGTTTGCATTGCATTTTGTGGCTATTCCCTTGACTCAGAGCTTGACCTATGCATTATTTAGGAATACTCTAGTTTCATGATTCCTACAGAGACCCCAGGAGTGAAATAAAATGTTTATGGCTTAGGCAATCACAGGAGTACGTCCCAATCTAGTAAAAGAGAGCTAGATTTTTTAGCAACTTATCAATACCTAATTTGAAAATACTATCTGTAATAAAAATAAATTCAAACCTACTAGTAGAATTCTATATAAAACAAGTTTTTTGAAGAAGCAAATAGTGGTTCTACCTCAACAAACCCAGTAAGAATGCCTGAGCATCTCAGTAAATAGAGTCAGGTGACACAAAAATTTTACCCTCAAATTCTGGGCTATCCAACCTGTGCACAATCTAGGAGCACAGCAGAGATTCTCCTGAGTTAGTTATTAAAAAGAGATCACCTCTTCAAAGAATCAAGGTGCAGAAAACCAGGTGTATTATCTGGAATGGTAAAAGAAGGTGAAGCAGAGTAATAGCCTGACATTTTAAAATGAAAATATAGATCAAATGTCTCTATTCTGTCAAAAAAACCCAAATAACAAAACCAAAACTGAAAAGCCCCTTGCTGAAGTATTCCAACAGCAAACTGAATAAGTAACTGGAAATATGAACATTTTTTAAGCCCCTTAATATTATCATTGCAAGTTATAGTATTTTTTCTTTTATTAAAAAAATACTACAGTTAATTCTATTAAAGGGAGCAGCCTGGTTACCAACATTTTTTCCCATGATAACAGCCTACTAATTAAAAATAGCAAGATATATCTGAAATTAAACCTATTCTTTTAATGAAAATGCTGCTTAAAATCAGTGTAATTATGTTTTCTATATTTCTTTATCCCTTTCAGGACATAAACACACAAATATATATTTATAGGTATTTATATATAAAGGTTATTTCCAAAAATTAGATTTACTAGTCTATTAACGCCAAGAGATTAAAATGTAGGTTTTCCAAAATAATCCAAAATAATCCACAAAACTCCCCTTAGATTTCAATAATCTCAACTGAATAAAAAGGTAATTAAAAAATTGTCAATGAAAAAAACAGCCCCCTACTTCAAATTGAGAGTTATTATTTTCTTTAAAGCTGTTTAGGAGAGAAAATAACCTACTGTTGGTATGCAGATTGTTTCCAGATCTTTAAGACTACAATTAAGTAAATTAATCAAAATCAAACTTCATTTTTTCAGTCTGTCATAGGTCAAATCAAAATTAGTCATATTAGCATATAAATGTGCTAACAGTATACAGGGTTGTGGCAGAAACATCACACTTGTGAAAGGTTTTTTTTTTACTAACATCCAAATAATAAATGTGGAATAGAAGCTGAAAACTTATTTTAGTTACAGCAATTTCTGTGTTTAAGCTTTGAAAATCACTTTCTACAAGTATTTCTTTCTAGAGAGACTCATGCTTTCTTAATGTCTATTATAACTTAAATCCTAACTAAATTTTTTTTTCTGTATGTTTAGGTACTGTGTTCATTCACTTGCATCATATTGCTATTTAACATATCAATGTTTAACTAGTGAGAGTCACAAACACTTCTATTTTAATATAAACAATATATAAGTATTATATATTTTTAGATTTTAAGATTTGCACACATTATAAATATTTTAATTACATTTGATAAAGAAAAAGGTTATAAAATTTATCGTGAAAGACCCAAAATAATTCGTTTTGAAAGGTGTTTACAGGAACTACGTGTAGTGTTAGACAGACAGGAAGAACCTGCTACATTCTTGCAAACAAATTCACCCTTTCAGTGAAGAAATTTTTCCTCATATCCAACCTAAACCTCCCCTGGCACAACGTAAGGCCATTTCCCCTTGTCCTATCTCTTGTTACCATGGAGAAAATACCAACCTCCACTTTGTTACAACCCCTTCTTAAGAAGTTGTAGAAAGCAATAAGGTCCCCAATGAGACCCTGTCCGTCTCTTAGTTAATTAATAGTTAATAGTTAATATCTGGCATATTCCATATTTAGAGTTGGAGTATATATCATATTCCATAGTTAGTTGGTTAAGGGTCACTGAGTGTTGGGATATCTAGCTAGGGGTGGGATAAATCGCGTTCTGGGGATGTTGTTTCCTTTGTTAAGCATAAGAAGCAGCCAGGTAAGATGCTCTGCCTTTGTCACACACATTTTTCTCTTGGGCAAAAGCCTTGATCATCCTTTAACCTCCTATTCTCAGCCTTTACTGTCCTACAAGCTTTACTGTGTAGCTAACTGCACTCTAGAAATGAACCAGAGAAGATTATGCAATATTTTAAACACAGACTCTAAAACTGAGGCTATCTATTTTAAATGCTAAAAAGCATTCAACTTTATTCTGAGCTCCTCTATGCCAGGATGCTCTCCATGGTAACAGGAAACTGTGGTCCAATTAAAGGATACCCTAATAAGGTAGTAGTAACAGTGTAATGCCTTAATAGTGTAGTATGGTGAGAGTTATCAATACAACACTGAATAGAGTGCTTTTTGTCTTAGTTTGAACTATCTCTGGACAACCACTGAATTTTAAGTGATTTGCAACAACAGACATGAAGCAGACCACTTTTACTTAAGAGTGAGTCAGGCTCACCCAGATTTTCTTGACTCTTCATTCAGGCTTCAGAAATGGCTCTGATTTTAGCATCAAGTTTGTCACTATACCCAAACTGCAGTGCTTGGTAGGCTGATAGAGTGCAAGCTAGAAGGCACAAACTGTTATGAATTGCATGAGCCAGCTCAGTGGGAAAATGTTCTAATTGCAGAAAGAGTTGACTTCATACGGGATGTATTTAGAGGTTTAACACGCTTATTAACAAAATGACTCCTCAATTAACATTGTCTCTACTAATTAACAAAAACACCAGCAGACTAGTAATGAGACACCCACCCTTACAACAAGCGGGCGAGAATTGTAAGACAAAAAAATGTGACTTGCTGCCAGGGTGAAGAGGAGTCATGGGAATGCAGCTGCAAATCCTCACAGAACAACTATGAAGGCAATGAAAAATCGCTGCTGAAGTAAAGGGATAAGAGAAAGAGAGATGCTTTTTCCCTGCCATAAAAGAGAAAGATACAGAAATAAAAGAAAAAGAAATCAGAAGATAGAAGGAAACATTAAGAGAAGAGAAATGGAAGACAGAAAATCAACAAAGTCTTAGGACAGATATATTACTTTTATTGATTCAAATTAATTTATTCATTATGTTCCAATTGGAAGAAAATTAGAAGGTGGGGAAGAGAGGCTAGGCATTCAGTAGCAGGGAGAAAAAAAGAAATTTTCATAATATGAACAGAAGAAAAATAATTTCTTAGTAATATTGACTGTTGGTATTCATGAGGGAGGAAGAATGGTCATGGCTTCAGATGTATCAGCATTGCTTATTGTCATGAAAATAGGTAAGATACTATCATTTCAAGATATCAGCTTGGATCAAATGAATGACAAATTTGGAATAGAAGAATATCTTCTTTAGATTCAAATAACTTTACCCTTGCATTTTAATTTTAAAAATAAATAAGCAAAAATATTTTGAAAGTGTATAAAGTTTAAGGAATGGCCAATTACAAGTGAGATTTTTTCCTTCCTGTTTTACTTTAGCAAAGTTTCACTGAAATCAATTAAATGTAAAAAAATTACATTATACTAAGGCAATTTGCATGTCAGATCCAATTGTTTGCATGTCAGATCCAATTGTTCATATCTTCTACACTTTTGTCAAAGTTGTGCAAAAGGTATTTTTTCATCCAAAAAGGAGAAAACTACTGGAGAAGAAAGAAACAGGGTTAGATATAAAATAAGATTGAGGCATCTATGTCAGAATATAAACTCTAAATTGCATATTCAACATCCTTATGTAAAGCACAGGGAAAAATACAAGCCTCAGATTTCAATTTTCAGACTGTTGTACTGAGTGCCAAGTTGTCTAGGCTGCCCATTAAAAAGTGCTGAGTATATGCTGCTTTCTAAGTTTTTCTTTACTTCAGTCCTTAATGTCTCTCTGCATTGAGCAATTTGTAGTTTGAGGACATCATGTACAGTAATTTCAAAGTCAGAGGAGAAACTACAGTATAATTCTTTCCAAATTCAGAGACGATGGTAATCAAGCTGGTCTCTTTTCTTCCTTCCTATTTATGATAGACTAAGTTAGCCATTCCAACCAACACTTATATAGAGAAAAAGAGAGCTCCAATTTTTTCTTTAAGAGATTCAAACTTAGATCCAAGAACTTCAGATTGCACTGCTATACAGGGAAGATAAGAACTGACATTCTCATTCCTTTTTGTAGAAGTCCTCTTCATCTGTAATTAAAATGAATTAGCCCACAGAGATAAAAAAGACTGAAAATCCCTTCTCCCTAAGTGTTTATTTATAAACTAGGAGATATTCAAGATTACTCACCTAGTGTGTCATTTGAGATGACTCATCTAACTCATCAAGACTGCAGCTGCCACTTCAAACAGAAGTGGATTTCTTGTAGGTCCTGTGCCGTATTTCCAATTGTGTATAGATGACTCAAATATGCATTTCAAACAACACCTAACAACAGCAATTAACAGGCAGTAATTTCTAGCTGCACCTGAACCATTGTACAAAATACATCTCAAAAATTCTATTCATCTACCTGAGATCCACAGCCTGTAATTATCTTTCTGGGAACAAGGATGGGTAGATCTCTAAAAATTAAGCCTACTCTAGGACAGCATTCTGGATTCCCTCCACATCCAGTTGTGCTCTACGGTAGCCTGGAACCATTACCTTCTGGAATGGCTTGTCTCCATGAACTGTAAACAGAGAAAGACATCTATGAGGTTAAAACAAGAAAGACTAAATTAAGTGAATCTTAGTCATTCCTTTAAAGAGCTAGAATTAGATTTTCATTTCTACCATTTCAGACAGAATCAGGAGTTACAAGTTTTCATCCTGAAGCCGGAAAGCTGAATCCTCATGTTTTACATCCATAGTCAGGTATGGAGCAAATGAAAGAGGGAATCTGCATCTCCTGCAGATGAGCCTCTGTGCAGAAAATAATAAAAAATTCACAAGACTAAAAAGAAAACCAGCAACAAGTCTATAAAAAGAACATGGTTGCAATAAAGTTCCTATGAGGGAAGGATGAGATCATTATACAACAGCAAACTGTTTTTTAGAACCAGAGCCTCTTGAATTTAATTTTTAAAATAATATTTCTTTTCCCAATTATTCTCTGAGTTGTTGTGACTTTTCATCCTATTGCAAGATGAATCTTGTTTTATGCAAAGAACCCCAAAAATGTATACTGTTAGCTGAAAATTATTACTCTGTTTCAAAGTGAGACAGATTGTCTCTGGTTGCCTGCAGCATATTATTATCACAGAGCTTTTAGCTTTCTTCTAAAGTTAAATGGTCTTCTCCAATAATAACAAAAATAATTTGACAGAAACAGCTGCAAAATTCATTTTGGGAATACCAGTAGATAGTTTCTGATATATATTTCTGCTGCTGTAACCTTTCACAAAACAAGTTTGCATTTGAGTGCACATCAAGGCAGTCCTTGGAGTGCACAGATGGTTCTGTAAACCGTATGGCACCAGAACCTCTTCACCGTACTTAGCTGACATGGAAAATTCTAGGCATTATTGGAAAAATGAAAAGTATTGTGAGTAAAATGTCTGTTACTAATGTACCATTGAGAACATTTTATTTGTATCTGAGGACCGTGCTTAACAACAATCAGATAAAATTTTGCAGTATCTCATTAGATCAGTTTGTTCATGGTTAAAAGCAAATTAAAGTATTTCAGCTGGTGTTGCCTTGCACTGAACAGGGGAAACGGACCTGGTGTTCTCAACTGAATAAGCAGGGCTCAGAATCTGGGAGGCGATGATTTTTCTCATGCATTCAACTTGATTTTCACTGTACACCATGGTTATGATGGGCCAGGGATTTGAGGTCAAATTTCTAATTTGAGGTCAGACTTTCAAATTCAAAGCTGAAAACATTAATATCAAAATCTGCTTTGCTTTGCTTATAGAGGAACAAAAATCAGTTCATTTGTATCCATGTCAGCAATTTCCAACAATGATAGCATACATTCAGATGCTAAATTCATCAGAATATAAACCACATACCAAACGGCAGATAGAGTATTTTATTTTCAATTATGCCTTCTACAAAACATTGCTCCTACATTCTAACTTCTCTACATGAAAAATTATCTTCGAGAGGAATGGGCATATGAAATAGTGTAGTTTGCTGCTGTGCAATATGCTCTTAGGTTTTTCATATAAATCAGAATTATTCAAGTTCAGAAAAATTGCTGCTTTGATAATCAATTTATATAATTATTCTGTGCTAATTTGCCTAGTAGGCATGCTCTAGGTACCTTCTGTAAGAGTCAGTGATTAAGTTATACTCAGGATAATCCCCAATATAAATGATTCCTTTATTTTAGAAAGGGAAAAGCAAAAAGAATTTACTTCATATGCATGGTAGTTATATTTCAGTATTGCCAGTATTCATGAATTTTAAAAATCCTGTTCTACTGCCTCTGACTATTCCAAAATTTCTCTCTTTAGAGCTAACTGTAATGGAGTAGAATGAGGAAGCTCTTGGTGGGAGATAGGTGGGAAATAATTAGCTTTGCTTACACACAAAAAAACCAAACAAACAAAAAAAAACCAAAAAACAAACAAACAAACAAACAAACAAAACCCTAATGACTTTCACAGAAAAAAAATCTACTTGCCCTAAGCTGACAAAGAACATCTTTGAAATATGGTGTAGTCCTTTAATTGCCCTAGATATGTATCAGTATATTCATCCACATACTTAATTAGGATCTTTGTGAGTTATCACCTCAGTTTTCTGCAGGTTTCATCTGTGCTAGACCTGCTCTATCACAGGGCAGCAGAAGCTCAGTGAGACTCTCCCTGAAATTATTATCTTCAGTAATTCCCAGCACTCTAAAAAGATAATTTGCATCTGGGGCACATACAACCCCGTTTCTAGTATCTTCTATTTCTTCCCTTCTTGATGTCTCTTGTGATTGCTCACTTCTTCTCCAAGTTAGCATTCCTGTCATAGAATTCCAACAAACCCTTATGGCTGTAAAAGCAGCATATGCTAGATCTTAGCCATAATTGCAGTTTCCCTTATCCATGTTATACTCTTGGTATTTACTCACTGGTAAATATCGGCGCGGTATATTGAGGTAGGAATTACATGCCAGGCAGATTAGCCCAAAAAGCTGGACCTAAGAGTGAAGAGTAAATGGAGCAAGGCAGTGTAGAACTGTATGTTTTATATGGGCTTTGCTGTAAAGTTGGTTATTTTTTATAAGTTAAGATTTTGGTTTGACCCTCGGCTCCCCCCATGTTCTCTCTCCTAATGGTTTGTTCCTCCCACCTGTTGCCTGTCAATCACTGTAACAGTCCCCTGTCATGTCGAGAATCTTCCATGTCAATCATCCCTCACCTAGCATATGATTTGTCCCCTGAGCCTTTTCCCTCCCCTGCACCCTTCCTATTGGTTCGGTTTGTCCCTCGCTCCTCCCCTGGGTTTTGCTCATTGGTCCCTCGTGTCCCTTTCCGTTACCCCTTCCCCTTTATCAGCGCCTCCCTGACGGCTTCTCCCTGATACCGACACTGGCCCCGCGTTAATAAAGTGCCTTGGCATCCACACGCATGTCCACTCGTTCATTCCTTTACCTCAGTTCTTCGCAGTCCTGCTCTCGCCTGCGTCACCATGCCGCAGACGGAGCCACTACTCGGGGTTCTCGCCGAGAACCTGGGAGTGGCGGGACCCGCAGTCTCCGCCGGTCACTCCGGGAGCGGCTAGCCGGCCCGTCGGCTCCAGTGACCGCGGAAGCGAGACTGCAAGGCAGAACCGCTAGTGGTGAAAAGCATGGGATGGATTAGAGGGGCAGGAGGGTCACTGTGAGTCCCCCAAAATCAGTGGGAATAGAAGCCAGATTGGAGGGGGATCGCAAGCCCTTGGGCAGAGGAGTGTAAATTTAGGTAACTGATGAACGCAGTGCTCCATGTAACACCTGCCCATCAAGAAAGAAGACTGTTCAAATTTCAGTACTTTGGGAAGATACTTTAAAGAGAAGAGCATATGCAGCATGAAGTATACCATTTACTGAGAGTATTCAAAGAAAAAAGATTACACATTAGCCTGTAAGGGACAACTTGTATATGCATGCCTCCCTGAAGGTGCTAGTCTCTTGGAGTCCTTCCCGTACCTAGATTTCCAGGCCATAGACTGATATAAAAATCTAGCTTGACTGTATTAATGTCTGTAAAAATGGTGTCAGTTTCTGTGTGTGAGTCCACTGCTGAATGTCTTAAACCAATGGTGCTGAATTTTAGCATTTCTGTGCATAAAACTTAAATGTACTGAAATTACCCACTACTGCTGAACAAGTCATCCTCAGATAATATTTGTTATTTTTTTTCCTATACTTTTATGGTCAGAAATTTTCAAGTTTTGGTAAAACTGCCTTTGCTGAATGACATCTGTAAAGTCTCATTGGGCAGTAGTAATTTAAAAATGAGACAGCAATAATTGAAATGTAGACTTCTGGGAATGAGTTTAAATGTTACTTTTATTGGGTTTTTAGGTTTTGTTTTCTTTCTTTTTTGTCTTTTTTTTTTTTTTTTTTTTTTTTCCCAGGTAAACTGTATTACCTGGAACAGAGAACTTTCTGGACAGATGCTTTGTTGTATATCTCTACTGACGAGGGCTAAATGAGAAGGCTAAAATAAGCAGGAAGTTTTACTTAGAGTTTTACAAAGTGAGCCCTTGCACACAATATGGAGTACACCTCTTAGAACATTGATTTTACTTAAATAAATGGGATATAGCAAAGAAGAAACAGTAATGGCAAATAGCAAATTGACTTTTCTCTAAAGTTTAAATTAATGATGCAGAGAATCAGTGCTTCATGGGGAGAAGAACTGCGCAGCCTTCACAAACACAAAACTCCCCACATTATCTTCTCTGATCTCATCCTTCCTGGGTAGGAGCTGGCAGTAACTTAAATGCAGACCTTCCACTTATGTAAAATTCATGTGTCTGGTTTAGGAAAACATGCTTAAAGCTAACAAAATGTCCAAGATGCTTTCTTGGGCCAGGATAGATGTGGCGAAACAGAGCTTCTGTTTCTGCCTTAGAATGCGTGGGAAGGCTCCACAGCCGTCCGGGCTCTCAAAGAACAAAGCTGGACTCTTTGCTTTGCTGTCTTCCAGATGTTTATTAATTGTTATCAACAGAGTTTTCCCTCTGCCCGACCGGAGTCCGACCAGCAAGGCAGCCAAGGGCACTCTGACTGCCCACAGGGCGGTCACGTCCCTTTATAGTACAAACTACGTATACAATATTTACCTATTCTTCCCAATACCTATCACCCTTATTAACAAGTGCACTAACACCACAAACCAATCCCAAAGTGCCAGCACCACCACCGAAGATGGACGACAAGAAGAAGGAGGAAGAATCACGAGACACACCCGGTTTCCTCCATCTTGTCTCCATAACCCCCCTGTACAACCCCCCTGTACCAAATTCCTAAAATCTACATCACCTCGTGAGTGCATTATTTCTACACTATTTACACCTTTGTGACTCTCAATCCTTCGTACCCAGGTGGTGCATCTTTAGATGGATCAAAATCAAGCCACCAGCTGCGTCTGGCAGCATTCCAAGACCGACGAGACCCCCAAGGGTTCTCTCGGTTATTCAGGTTGTTCAGGATCTTGGGAGTGCGAGCTCCCACAGATAGACTGGTCAGCAGCTTAAAGAATGTGCCATAGAAAGAGAAGGGATATTGTCTCCTTTTTTACACTATTCTTCCTATGACATTTTATTACTCCAGTGTTCCATCCTCAGTAATAATAAGCTATGTGTAAAGAAACCAGCTGCAAATCTTATAAAACCACAGTATTTGTTTTGATGCTTATGCTCCATCCATCTTTATGACAGAGAATAAGGAGTCTGTAATGAGTCTCAACCTGACAAAATACTAGGTATTAACAAAATCTTACCATTTTCCATGCTTAGAATAAATTAATTTCATGCTTCTGTGGGTCTGTTTTACTACTTTGGACTCATTACTCAGAACACCTATGGCATCTCAGACTCATTAATCTCATTAAGCTCATCTGGGAGGTTAATTTCAGTCTTTTGTTTCAGTTTTATTTGAGTATTTCCAAAGAACTGCTAAAAAGCATGGATCTATCAATATGATCAAAAGTAGATATTTTTCACATAATTTCTAAAGCATGTCTAATTTTATCAAAATAGAAGAAAATGACTATTAAATGCAAAGCAAGTAGAATAAGCTTAACTATCTGACTAGCCTTTTGGCCTGTTGAGCAGTAACCTGACCAAACATCTATGTACCAGATATTATGCAGATTTTTGACATCAGAATGGTTTTGTTGTACAGCCAGTATGAAAGATGTTTTATTAGTCTGAAAAGTTAACAAACATGCTTTCACTCATTTCTCCAAAACATTTGCCCTCATACTAATTAGTTGTAATAGTCATTTCAAGCACTATAAGTAGGGATGAATCCTGTACTTATATTTATTTCAACTCACAAGCCAATTTTTTTTAATTCAAAATATAAATAATTTATCTCATGTAGCAGGTAAAACATTGAAATTTATTTATCTCTTTAAGTCTCCCTTCTCTTATGAGGCTTGGAGAAGGCTGCCATTTTAATATTTTCCAGTTTACTGGTAGAACTAGCCCAGTAGAGTTAAAAGGCTGTTGAAAGTAATTTCTTTTCTTTTTTAATAGTATCACATGTTATTTTCCATGGAGTGTAGATGATAGTACAAGGTTTTTCCCAAAATATCAGTTAATTTATTTCATACATCTCTATGCTCATATTGACTATCTCTCAGTCTCTCATATTAATTAATTCTGTACACATCAGTCTCATATCAATTAGTCTCATGCTCATGTACCTTTGAAGCATTTGTCCCAAACACCAATAGCAGGGACCAAAAGTCCTGTGGTCTTTGGAGAAATGCTCAATAGCCAGCTTTGCATATTAACAAAATTTGATTGTGAATGCTGAGCTGATTTTTTAATGATGAATTTTCCACATTGGTATTCTTATCCCTAATATCCTGATAGGACTCTTAGGGAATCTTCTGCCTTCAATCTCATCTTGCAAAAGAAGCATACAGTGCAGGTTCAGGGCATCTGACTTGACTGCATAGGATACTACCAAAATTTAAAAAAAGCCCCGAATCTATGGATTAAGCTTGCCTGCATGCCTGTTTCAAAACAGAGGGAAATCATTGCACCAACAGAAATAAAAGATTTCTAATTTCTTTTGAATGATAGTAGAGAATGAACAAAAGGAAAATATTTTAACTTCTGCAATAGATTACAGAGTTCACACGATAATTTCCCTGCAAACCAGTGAGTTTTCAAAGACAAAAGAATTTTAAAAAACCCAAAACAGTAAAACTTTGTCTTGTGCTGCAAAAATTGAACAGTCAAACACATAATGGAAGCAAATACACAAGTACATGCAAGTAAAATAGTGCACATCAAATGTCTGATGTGTTTTTCAGTCTTAAAGAACAAGAGTAAAAAGCAGTGTTTTATCTCAGGTATTTGAAGCTGAGAAAGGTATCTAGTCCTAACTCCATTTGTAGCTCTGTCTGCGTCTCTTTGGCATCAGATGCCAAATTAAGCCCACAGACCAAAGATTTCATTAATCTACATGATTAGAAACAGAAGTTTTATTTGGTCAAAGGACTTTAAAAAGAACTTAACAAATAACATTTGCACCCAAATAATGATAACAGCAACATTATCTAGTAGTGAGCATTGTCTCTCAGCTTGTTCAAAGGGATGAAGACAGAAAATTTAGCCAAAGATCTGTTGGAAGGAGCAAATAAATTAAAAAATAAAACATAGCAAAATGCTTGACCCATTTCTAGCCTGGAAGATAATCATGGGGAGGTTTTAATGCCTGAAGAGGGCCAAGATTAGACTGACAGCAGCCCTGTGGAGCAGAATAAGACCATTTTGTCCTCCACCTGCAGCTTTTTAGCAATCCAACTACTAATTTTACATAGTGCTTGTAGTCTGATTGCTTCTACTTAAAGCAGCAGTCTCCTTCAGGAGAATGGAGAAAATTATTCTGCTTGTTTTGGTTTTTTGGTGGTATTGAAAAAAAAGTAATTGTCAGTTGTTTTTACAAGAAGAAGAAAGAAAATAATCCCTTTTTTTGCCAAGCTTCCACTGTTTTAATACAGTGAATAACATTCATCTTGCAAATGATTTTTGGGTGCCAGTGGGATTCCAAGCTCTCAAAAGATTAATGTACGCACTTGTTAGTTTGGTTTAATGATAGATGCAATACAGATGGTATTCTTCACTTATATCATGGGCTATACCTATATAAAGGGCCCTTTCTTTAAACAAAGATAAGAAACCAAGCAGAGATGAGCTCCTTAACTGTTGCCTCAGTACCTCTCATGGTTTTGGATTATTCCAGCAAGTTCTTCCCAAGGAAATTACGACATGAAGGGAGCTTATTTAAATCAGTGCTTGTGTGAGATGGCCCATGTTGCTTGGTCATGAGCTCTTTCTGTTATTTGTCTGAGCACAAGTAATCTTGTGTCATGTCTCTCACTACCATGTCATTAAAATCTGACTCCTCCTTAAAATGGGATAGCTTCACCTATATTGCCCACTGGAAATATTTTATGCTCTGTACCCATGCCAAGGATTGACTCACAGTTTTGCCAGACATGCAGCAGAACTTTTCCATAAAATACTCCCAGAAAAAAAAAATCATATTGAAAGCCAGCTTTTAAGCGTGTTAATTTGCAAAGTTAATTTACAAGGGCCTCCTACTTCATTACAGTTTGTGCACTGAGAAGTTAAATATTCCTTCTTGAATTTTGTGCAGTGGGAAAAGTTTTGACCAAATATAGTCTGACAGAGAAGCTGTCAAAATGCATATGTCATCATATATATATATATATATATATATATATATATATATATATTCACTAGTTCCATAGATCTCTTACACTCAGGTGAACTTCTGAACTTCCTCTTTCACGTGCATCTCTGCAGAGTAATTTTAAAAATATATGTATCATAATGGCATATTAAATGCTTAGGGTTGGATACATAATTTCTGCTTTGAGCTGTCCTTCATCTGACTTAATTCTAAAATAACTGCTCATTTTAGGTCTATCTGAAGCAAAAAGCAGATTGCAAAATTGCCCATCTTGCTAGTAAGATGTAATCTGTTACAAGGAGGAAAAATGCAGAAGATTTAGAAAAATAAGTCAATTTTATCATTCAGGAATGTAAATCATAGAAGTGTAAAATTCTTTCTGAAACTTCTTAATGATCAGTTACTAAAATAGCCAAACTAAGAATGTCAGCCTTACAGCTGCAGCTTCTTAAAATTGATCAAAGCTAAACCGTGTGCTCTACAAAATTATATTCTAATACTCTGCATCCTGCCTATCACCTGCTTCTCTTTGCACAGCAAAATTCGATTACAGATTGAGAAAGCTCTGTGTACACAGCAGTAATTGATTCCTTCTGCCCACTTCTTTCAGTGAGCCACAAAAGTCAGATGAGGTTTCTAAAATTTCATACTTAGAACAAAGTGACAACAAACTCTCAAAGAACATCTGATCACACTAGCTCAAGTTTTTCTCTGAAAATATGGTAAGCTTAATCATGCCCATTGATCACCCAGTGCTGAGTTAAATATAACTCTACACTGACAAACAGTGAATTACCCACAACCATGCTTACATAAAATGAACATTTTAACCTCAAGTTACTGGAGTACTTAGCCCCCACTACCTTCTTCACAAGTCATCATCAGAGTCAGAAAATTTTTCTTCTTGAGATACCATGACTTCAAATTAAGGAATAGAAAATATTGTTGTACTTTATTAGGTATTGTGGCTGAGGTGATGATAACCCAATAGCTGTTAGGAAGGTTCTCAACAATCTATCAATAGTATTTCAGTTCTGTTGTATTTCAGAATCCATTGTCACTATTGGTCTATTTTACAGATCCTCCTCTGACAGATCACCTCATGAGACAGCATTTATCACACTGCCTCATCTTTGGAAAAGAGTTTGTATTAGGAAAGATTCTGAAACTTTGGCACTGATGGTAATAGAACTTAATTTAGCAGTGCCTCTAAGTGAGGCTCTTCCACCTTAATCTGAGGATTGTACATGAAGCAGACTCATACTGACCACATGATCTAGTTCTTTTCTTACTACAGTTCCAAGTATAAATGTATCATTTCTGCAATGTTAAAATTTAACAACTTCTAGTTTATACAAAAATGTTTTGTAACCAGCATGAAAGCAATATTTAGCTAATTCATTTGACTTCCCCTGCAAACACCCTGAGAGGAGGCCTTTTTGTTAGAGAGTTCTTGGGGAAAGGACTTCATTAGCAGATGCCAGGAATGAACACCCTACTCATTGGTAAGGGGAGCAATGTGCTTTGCAACCCAAAAAAATTCCCTCTTGGTTCACTTAAAGAATACACAAAATAGAAATGGAATAAAAAACAATTTACTTACAGTGTAGATACACCTGATAAGTACAGATGTTCTATTTCAAGAAATCATACTTTAATATATTCATACATGCCTAATTCAATTCTAAAGTGTTTTGTACATTTCTTTTCAATTATAGACCTTGAAAGTACTCACTCAAAGGCAAATCTTTGTAGTTCTTTTTGTTCATAAAAGTCGCTTAAAGAGGGAACTTGAAAACATCATTAACTGCAGTTCATCCTTGATCCTTTCATCCCTTCAGAGCTTATTTAAACTTCAAAGTCTTGACCCATTCAAATGATTTAAACAAGTGCTCTGAAGTTGCTTAAGATACATGACAACCAATAAAATGGCTCATAATGTGATCTTTCTTTGTTGTAAAATTTTCTAGAGAGGAATAATGAAGAAAATCTGTAATATTTGAATGAAGTCATGTTAAGATCAATGGTATGGAAGAGCATGGTGTACTTTAAACATGGAAATACTCTCATAACATTTTAATTTAACCTTATAAGTAGATATTTATCATGTTGACTGCATTTGGACTACTGTGAATTTTTTTACATCATGATCATATACAAGCACTATCTTCAATGGCCAAAATCATAACACGAGCATGAAAGGCAAAACATCAACATGGTTCATCATGCCTGGATGAAGTATTTTTGGTGTAATTCTAAGATAAAAGTATAAGGACCTAATTGTGTAGCCTCACTCTGCTGTGTCTTTTACAGTCCATTATTTACTTTAAATTTATTCCATGCTTATTCTGTATTGTCACCCACCATTTTCACTAGCAAAACATAAAAGTAACATAAGGTATTTAAATAAAAAACCTATATTTTATGATAAATTAGGAGGTTTTGAAATCACATTGAGATGAGAACTTAATTTTCATTGCATTTACATTATTTGATTAATCCTTCTTCATAACCAAGAAAAGCTTAAAAATTGAATCATAGGGTACCTTAGCAACTAAAATTGTCTCCAGTTTAAAATGGTAAAAAAAAATGTCAATAGTTAGGATGCCCTTGGCTGGGATTAGTGAGATGGTTACTAATGACCATCATAATCAACTGGCTTCACAATGGTCCTGGAAGAGAATGAGAACCCTCCCTTCTTGCACAGCCTGCTTAAGAGACAGCCACTGTAACCAGCCTTGGGAGCCAGGAGGCTGCCTGTAAGACACCATTAGTCCCATTTTTCTTCAAGTGCTGTAAAAGAGGCTGGGAAGGGATGCAGCATACATTACACCTGGCAATTTGTTTGCATTTTCTTTTGGGGAGCTTATGAGAGTTTGGTGTGCAGAACAAGTGAGTTCCAATGGGGTGAATATGTGGCAGCCTTTGAAATTGTGTTATAAGCTGCTTTTTCCCCAGTGTAGACTTGAAGTTCAAATTAATGATGTTAGTGTATGAGAATGTACTTCCATTAGATGTACATTTTCCATCATTTTATCCCTAAAAACTTCAGTGCAACCACTCCCTCTTTACTTAAGGGAAGTGCAATTAGTTGTCATTAGTGTTGTTGATTTTGAGAGACCGAGCTCTAATCATATTCTCGACTAAAAGGAAAAGAAGAGAGACAAACTAGAATGGACGGGTTTTGTCAGCATGTAAACCCCATCTGTGACAAACAGCTCTGTTCCATCTTCTGTTCAACCTCATTTCTTTCACAACGATGTAGATTAAAAGCCTCTCAAAAAATTTTCAGGGTTACCCTAAGATGCTTGTATCTTTCCCTAGCTCTCATTTTTAATGCAGTTGCTGCATTGGCTAGTGATAATTACACATTTCACTCCTAAATTGTTACAATTATTGAATGTTCTAGTTATCTGCTCTGTAATTTTATTTATTTAAATGTGTATATAATTGTAGCATTGTGTCATGTGAACTGCTTCATTTGAGTCAATCCTTTAGAATTCTTTCACTAACTTGAGAAGGAACCAGGCTACCACTAACAAAGGAGTAGACACAGAGTAACATAAATCAAAAGCTCCACATTTCTATACTCCTTTTGAAGCTGTGATAAGGCCTTGGGATCAATAAAAGACCTTGTCAGTGACGTATAACTGTGCAAGAAGTTTCTCATGCTCTAGCCTAAACTTGTCAGGTTACTCTCTCAGTCCAGTTGAAGTGTTGTTGCCATCTTTGCAGAGGATGCTGTTGTTTCCTTGTTTCACATTAATACTTAGATCTGAGCCTCTTTTCTCGGAATATATTTCAGTATCTTATAGCTAACTCACTAGTTGAAAGTACAGAAAAACAAGTCTTCTTTAAAATTATCATAAAAGAGTAGCATGTCATAGTTATTGAGAATGCTTTCTTTGTACCAATCACTATGCAAAACAGACATTTCTACCATTGTAATGTCTTAATACCAGAGAGCTTAGACAGCATCCTCATTTTTATTTTCTAATACTCTACTGACACCTTCTGGAATACAACACTATTTTTGATTTTACAGCTGCCTTGTGTAGTGGTAATGATGGAGTCAACTAAAAAAATTCTGATGCTACCACACATCCCAAAACACAAATGTCAGCATATCTTTTACATTCTTAATTTTCACTGATTTTGAAGCATGAAAATCAGAAAGCAATCAGGAAAATATAACAAAGTGAACATCTCTAGATTGAGATAATCTAGTTTCAGGGGGAAAACCAGCCTGTATTACTGCTGCTAATGTCTATGATATTTGATGCTGTTTATAAAAATCTATCTATTGACGGCCAGGGATTACAGCAAAATCTCTGATTTGTTTTCAAAATGTGTAGAGGTTAAAATAAGGAGCAGGGCATTCTTTCAAACTCTATCTCATATGCACATTTAATTCCTCTGCTCTCTTTATTCCCCATTAATGGAGCTGAAGATGGAAATCTTGAAGCACATAAAGTTTCAGCACTTGAGTGGGAGAATGACCCAGTTATTCATGACCTCTACATGAAACCTGCAGGTACAGCACAAGATTTATGAGATACATTCATCCTTCTGGAAGACATGCATCCAGTGTCTAAAATTACAACAAATACTTATATTTAGACTACTGAATCCCCTTGTTGACATATTCAAAGACAGTTTTGCAGACAGATAGTTGTCTCTCATCCTTAATGACAGAAAAGACAAAAAATCCCTATTGTTTCTTATTTTCAGAAAAAAAAAAAAAGCACATGTGATTCATAAAGGTTCTCAGGTTCATGTCTTTGATACAGTCACAATAATAAAGCAGTGCAACTATGCTGAGAAATCTTTTTGGCCTTTGTTTTTTTCTTTGAAAAAAAGGGTTGTTTGATTCTGAGAATTTTATTTTATGGAGCTTCCTATTTTTTTAACCCATTATTTTCTCTTTATGTTGTGTTTAGAAATTCTGACAGAACAGATTTTTCATTGGAGATATTCAATAAAATAATTGTAATTAAAAAAAATGGTTGTGGGCTGATTCATGTGAATGCACAGAAAATCCTCAGATTGGTTTGGGGGTTTTTTTGGGGTTTTTTGGGGGTTTTTGTTTTTTGGTTTTTTTTTGTGTGTTCTAATAAAAATGCATTTTCATTATAATTACACTGGACCCAGTTACGTATTGAACAGAAAATGCACCTACATAATCAAACAGGACTTCAGAAACATAGGGAATGAAGCAAAGGGGAAAGTCCCTCAGGTTATTTTCTACTATAAATAGTAAATACAACCTTCCAGCCAAAAGAAAGGACAAGCAGAAGCAGATATATCACACATATCACATCTGGCTGCACAGCTGGTTTCCAGCAGGGTTTTGGCCTCCATGTCTATTCAGATACTTTTCTAAGTCTGTGGTTTACTGTAAAAAGATGGCACCCACCTATCAAAAATGTGCAATGGCATCTTTTTAACAGGTTAACTAAGTTAGAGAATTGGCTTTTAGCTAGATTATTTGGGGAGTGGTGCCCAAAGTTTGGAGACAAGCAAAGACCCAGGAACAAGCTGAGAGTACCTTGGGAGCAGGAACAAAGGGTCAGATGACAAATCACTTGAGTGCCTTTATGCCAACACTCATATTCTGGTAAATAAAAAAGAAGAAATTTGCAGTCTCCATGTGCAGTCTCAGAATTACTCTCTTAGTCTCTTTGGAAGTACAGATATTTGGTGGGATAACTCATGTGACTCAAGTACTGCAATGGACAGTTGCAGGCTGTTCAAGAGAGACAAAAAAAAGTAAAAGGTGAGGGCTTGTGCTCCACAGAAAAGATCAACCTGATCCTCTGGAGATTAGCTGTAAACAAGAGGACAGATCTGTGAATCTAGAGGACTGGGGAATTTAGTCTAGAGGACTGGAGAAGTTGATTTCAGAGAAAGAAATGAACCAGATTCTCTAGAAACCCTCTCCAATTTAGATTTGTGTATGATTCCATTGTGGCATGCTAGGAATGCCCCTCATTATTGAATGCTGCATAATGTTAGAGATGCAGGATTGTTCCTAAGAGTAACTAAACTTCTTCAACTGGATACACGAATCTTACTGACATAGATAATGTGTGAAATGATGGATAGCAGCCTATTCTGTTTTAATAGTTGAAGGAAATAAAAAAATAGTTCGGAGGAAACAGAGGACTCAGTTTTTTCTGGTTAATAATTTGTGAGAAAAGAACTGGTTCTAAATACTGTGCATATTTCTTTCTCTTAAACAACATGAAATAGCTATGAAGCTCTCTTTGTTATTTAGCAGTTTGACAAGATAATTTCAGAGTAACTATGAAGCTGCATGCTTGACTCCTTAAAACTGCCACTAAGAAAGGAGTATATCAACTCTTAATATTGCTCCATCCATTTATTTCTGCTTTTCTGAGTCATTTAAACTATGAGATAGCATAGAATGGATTTCTTTTTTTTCTGTTGCAGTGATTATATATTTTGAAAAACGTTTTATCACTTTTATATTTGAGTGACATTTTATTAGTTACTAAAGAATATTCTTTACAGAATTTAGTGAAAAAAATTCATGTGACAGATTGTAGTCGTCTACTTCATAATGCCAGATAATGCCTAGAAAAAGAACAGAACAAATGCCAAGGTTAAAACTCAATTTTACCACCAATCTTAGCATGATCAAGTAGGGATGGAAATAGGCAATAAAGTCTGAAAGTGCAGATGAATTCACATGAAAATACACGAAAAATATGTAATTTCTGGTTTTCTTTATCATAAAGAATGGATAACACACTCAATTTTTTTTTTCCTTTAAACTAGATAGTCCTTTTAATTTTATCATAGTTTTAGTTTGGTTTGTTGTTTGGCTGTTTTGGAGGATGGGTGGGGTGGGGAGACAAGGGGTATCTCATTGGCTGGTTTGGTTGTATTCTTTTCCTCAGAAATATACCCTAAGCTTAGCAGATGGTTTATACCCTAAGTATAATTATCTTGTTGGTTGAAGAGACTGTTCCCACTCCTCGGTGCTTTTGTCTACAGAGGTAATAGTGTTGTAAAGCTTTTTAACCAGAAGTCTAAAAATCCTAGTTTTCCATAAGCTATATTTGACTCTATCTCCCCATCAGATGCAAAACAGTATTTTCTTGACATAGTAGGCCTTTAATTAATAAAGTATTATGAAAACACTGCACAAGGTAACCAAAAAAATCCAGTGTATTCAGTTATATACAGATTTATAGCTGCTGAAGAAAAAAAGAGCAAAATCCTTTGAGGCCAATTCCTAGGCAGCATAAAGGCATTTTTCCTCAAAACGCCTCAAAATTCATTGTTCCTCATTTTTCAGCCAAAAGAGAACTTTCTGAAGTTATTCTGTTGCATGACGATATAAATCCAGTGCTAACCTAAAACTGAACTGTTTCTCTTACTTCCAGGAAGAAGAAGCATGAGACATGTCATGAACATCTATCTCTAATGTAAGCTCTGGCACTCTCTGAGATGCATCCGAGATCCTCTAAATCCTTTGGATTCATACAATGAATGTTGGCCTTTTAGCAGTAATGAATCTTTTATCTCTGAACAACTGTCCTATGAAAGCCATTGGCAGAGTTCACTGTCCACAAGGCCAGCCAAATGCGTCTCTTAGCCAAAACTGAGACGCCGGTTTCCCAGGCTGGCGGTGCCAAATGCCGGCAATGAAGGAGTTGTGCCACTTGATGGAGCCATTATCAAGTTGCCTGCTGAAAGGCTCTTCCTGAAAATTAAGGCACGCAGCTGTAGCTGCCAGGAGAAAACGGAATCTACTCAATTTTCTAGACATTCAACAAGCTAGCAAGCCTGGCCTGCTTAACAGTGGGTTACATCAGCTTGCCAAACTTGGAATAAATCTTTATACTATTACTGTGATAAACTACAATTTCTTTTGCTCTGTGAGAATGGTCTGGGAGCAGACCCCTGTCACTGATGGTTTTGTGGTAGGTTTTTTTCCCTCCTTGCTCACCAGCCACATTTTACCCATAATTAGTAGTGGTTTATTTAAAATTAAAGTGAACTGGTGGAGTTTCAATTCTTACTTACTTTACTGAATATTTTGCTAATTTTTTGTTCTTTCCTGGAAGGAAAATAAACAAACTTCTACATCCTAAAATAAATAAAATGTGTGAAGAGCTCTGGCAGTAGTCTAGGGAAATACTATCTCTGAATGCCCTTGTCAAGTTTCTTATCCTGTTTTTGCAAACCACCTCATTCCCCTAGGACTTGTGAATATCTCAGATAAAACTGAATGCAAGCAGATATGTATGGGGTTCTACTTCTTTCTGGAAGAAACACTTAAAACACCAAAACACATTGTGAACATTTGATTAATATTTCCTACAGGCCAATAAATTACTGGTAGTCATTTTCAGGCTTTGTGGAGGGTGATCTAATGAATGTAAACAGAATATGAGTAATTCAAAAATAATGGGAAAATTTTTCATCAGCAGCAGGCTCTTCACATACTCAGTTAACAGAGAAAACACCAAAAGACTCATTTCAGTTTGCTTTATGCTTGTAAAACCAATTTTCCACTTTCTCCAATCTAAGGAAATCACTGATTGGAAGCATTTCTTATTTTCAGTTGAAAGTTTGTGCAAAACTCCATCCAAGGCTAATGTCAACTGACAATTTAGACCATGTGTGGTAGGTCAAAACAGAATTACAGCATCTTCACATTTCTTTCCTCATTCAGGGGTAAGAAATTGGGTGGGAGCATGCTTTCTACTTCCAGACAGTAAGTGCTTTTGGAGGAGGGTGATGAAAGGAAAGAACTCACCAGAGCAGAATAATTGCCTTTCACACAAGTATTGTAATTTCTCTGCCCAAAGGAAAACACAAGCATGAGCAGAGGGACTTTATATTTAAAGATCCACATAAATTAAATAGAAAGCACTGATTTCAAGATCGGACTCCTTCTTCATGTGGTATAAAGCTCTAGGTTGAGTTGAGCTGCATAGTGATTTATACCAAAATAACTCAAAGTTTGGAGGTGAAAGACTGCTGGATGAGCTATACTTAGCTCTATAAAAAGATTTCTCATAGTTTTAATAATTTCTTTTCCCATTTACTTATGCTTTTTTAACACTTTCTAGAGACACTTTTTAACAATTCAGGGTTTTAAAAGATTATGAGCATCTATTTTAACTCCATTCACCTTATAGGAATGGTGAGCATTGAGTACTTCTGATAGTCCAGGTTTCCTGTTCCTGCTTCCAGACTGATAACTCTCAAAGCCCTTGCCAAAGGATTCATTGGCTTTTCTGGCTGCAGCATTCTGATCCTTCATGCTGGACTTGCATGGTTAAAGATTTTGTAATACAGTAGGCTACAGTAGTGTCTCTTGCTTTGATACTTTTTTTTTTTTTTTGACAACTGTATGTCTTAATAAACAAAAATTAATTCAAATTCTCAAATGTCTAAACCAGTGGATGCCATGAGTTTTTCTGCAGGACAAGACACGATACACAGATTTCATGACAACTTTCAGGATTTAAAAGAAACTCGTTCTGTTAAATGTACAGCCCAATACACATATCCAGCCAATAATAATACAACAGTCTCATAACTTGCCCTAGTCCCCTCTGCAGTCTTGAATATTTCCTCTTCCTCCGTCCATCTACCTTCTTCCATAGAACATGAATTTTCTCATTCTCTTTAAAATGATGGATTAGAGAGTGGTCCTCCTACTCAGTTTGTAGAACACTATGTTAGTTAAGGCTTGATCAGCCTCAGCATATGACCAACATCCACAGCAATTTAGTTTGCTGGCAACCTGCCTAGATGTACTGCTTTCCCTGGTTTGATGGCATCCTTTACCCAAATCATTTATTTTGAACAGAAGATTGCCAAAGTTTAGTCCTACTGCCTTATGGAACACATGTGCTTCTTTCCTGGAACTGCACCTGAGGCTAAAGTGGAAAAAAAATAGAGGAAGTAATCAAGCCTGAGGCTCATAATAAAATTTTTAGTTTCACATAATCCCCAGTATCAAATGGAATAGAGAGGGTGTTTGTGCACAGCGTCTGTATGTCATCACAGAATATATCTGGAACCTGTTGGGGGAAAAGCTTCTTCTGAAGCACAAAGTGGGTAACAGACAAAGGGAGATAAAGCCTTGACCATGTGAAATTATTCTCTCATTAAAATGAATGAGAGCTGGAGGCCTATGATCCATCACAAAAGCAGATTAAATGACAAAATAGCCCAAGAGGCATCATTGCAGTGTATAAATTATCATATTTTGATTCACTGTTTCCTAATTGAAGACAAGCTTCTGGAACAGGATTAGCTTGGATTTACATGATGAAAAGCAATCCAGTGCTAGTTGTATCGGTTGACTCTCACCATTACACATGATGACAAGCAAGAAAATAAAGTTGTTATTTCTTCATTACATGAATTATTTGGATGGTGCTCATTCCAGAGCTGTCAGGACAGGACACTAATTGCACAAAACATCTGTATATCAGCAAAGAACTGCCTTTCATCTCAGCAGCACCATCTTCATTAATAACCAGGAAGCAAGAGAGAAGCCCATTGCCTTGTAAGTGTGTGATTTGATAACAGGATTTTTATTAGTCTCAAGGCATGGCTTTGATAACTGTAAGTAGACAACTGTAAAGCATGGCAGAGAGTACACAGGTTTAACAGCAGCCCCTGATGTATCAGCTACCAATCCTTTATTTCCAGTAGAAATACAGGAGTCATTGGCATGAAAAACATCACATCCTATGAAAACTATAATAGGTCTGTTAAGTATCTTGTTTTGTTTTGTCTTTTTCAATGCCAAAAACAAGCTGTTTCTTCCTTTCTGTGGTATCATACTGTTCACAATTTCCTTGGCAGGCGAACACAAGTTAATTTTTGGACACAGATGCTTGTTTGTGCTCCAAGCTCATTCCTATCTTGGGCTCAGCTCTGTTCAACCCACAGCTATACAGCTTCCCCTTGAGTGTGAGGAGAGATCAAGTGAGTTTGCAAGAGGCCAAGCACACAGTTCATTAATAATTTACAATCTTAATTTCCTAGCAAAATTGGGGTTGGATTACTGAATGTATTTTGTATACAGAGGATGCAGCAGTAGCTATGCTTTTTTACAAAAAGAAGTTGCATGCAGTAGGGGGACAGGGAAAGCTGAGCTTTAGGCCATGGTTTTGTGCCACTTCAAAAGAAAAATCATTCATGTGTTTTTGTCCACACTATTTCCTCACTCATGCTTCATTTTGCCTCATTTATAGCTTTATCACACTGCTGGCTACCCTACATTGTACTACATAATCTTCTTTTTTGAGTGTCTTTAGTTGCAGCAAGGTCAGGATCAGACTCTGCAACCCACCTGACCCAGATCTCAAAACTGCTAACAAACGCAAGCTGTCATCTTTGTAAGAAGAAATGTACTGCACAGTACCCAGGCTATACCACAAATACATAAACTGAGTTCTGCATCTTCCAGCCTCCAATGGCAGATTTTGTCCTAAAGACAATTAGAATGTGCCAGACCTCCACTCTCATAGTGGGACCAAAACAGTGACCAACCTCTGCAGACAGGAAAAAGTGCAACAGCCCAAAAATATCCAGGACCTGCAAAAGATCAAAGACATCACAGCACTGAATGGGCAGAGATCTGCAAAGCAAAGTCTCAAATTCATATTCTTGCCTGAAGTGCCTAGAAATTATTCTTGCAAGCATTTCCTGACCTGGACCTGGTTTCATTAGAAAGCTTTTGCCCCTATTTCTGGCTGAGCAGCTGAGTCAACATGTGCAATATTTAATTTTACACATCCAAGTTTACTGGAATAGTGTCCTCTTTATGTACAAGAGTTAATCCATGCTCTTAAGATTCAACAGCTCTGGATAATTTTCTCACTGAAGATACCATCTGTTTTGCTCCTTAATTACATTACTCTCCATATTATATTTTTCCTGTTATTAACAGGTGGAAGAACATTAACTTTTACAGGCACAAGGCACATATTCAGGCATTCAGCATCCCTTATTTTCCAGTGACCATTGTGACTATTCTAAGAAATTATTTTGGTTACAAAAAAAAAAAATATATTTGACTGATTATGGTATGTATAAGTGGCAAAACAGATGAACATTTTGCTGTCAGCCAAACAGCAAGACAATGTAAAGAAATTTTTGTTTCTTTGGCATAATTTTCTGGATTTGATTCCAGTTTTGTGATCATGTAAACCTGCAGAAATCCCAGGTACCATTCCTATTTATGGGCATCTCAGAGCAGAGAGCCATCTCTGAAATCTCACTGTCAATATATCAAATCAAGCATAACTACCATAAGAGAAATTTGAAGCTGCATTGATAACCACTCAAAAGAAGTTAACACACTGAAGTATATTTGCAAAGTATTAGTTATACAGTTTCTATATATTTGATTATAATATTGTGCTTGTTTTTTTCATTTCTTGTAAGAGCATAAAATGTGAGTTTTTTATAGAATTTGTGAGCCTTTAAAGTACTTAAATAATTTTGAAAACCAACTGCAACTAATTTCTATTAGGTTTTAAAAAAAAAAAAAAATTCTGTACACCACTACTTCACAAAGCAATGTTTCAAAAGTTGAAATCTTGTGTTGATAAAATTCGGTTGCATTTTTCAGCCAAAATTTCTTTCATTACAAAAATAAAAATGATTACATTATTAAAATTATTAAAATTATTTTTAAAAAATTACAAAATCACATCAACAGACTTAATGCCTTTTTTTTTTTCTAATTTCCCAGTCTTTTGCAATAAAGCAATATGTTCATATAGGCTAAATTAAAAGCTCTAAAAAGTGATGTTATATTAATTCTCTGAAATTAGGCCACCCCTTTCTGGAAGTAAGTCAACAATAATTGGTTACCCAAATATCCTCTGTAATTATTAAAATCTTCCCATATATTAATAGATTGTGTTTCCAAGCTGGCCATAGGATGACTGGGTTTTGTCTTTACCTTCTCCTCCTTGCTTGCTGTACTTTGCTAGGCAGCACCCTTTGTACCACCTCTGGGAGAGAGTTGGCCCAGATGTAATGAAGGCTAAAAAGTAAATGATGCATTCTTACTGCCCACTTAACTTGAATAATTGGCTGCCATTGCTTATTTTGCAGTTTTCTGAGGGAAATCTTAGGCTCCAAAAAGTTAAATGAGCTTGAACAAAAGATGGCTAAGCTTTCCTTGCCATTGACTGGCAAGTAACCTACATGATATTAACCTTCTGAAGCTAACTATTCACTCAAAAGGTGTCAGAGATGAGGCATAATTATAATCACAGTTGTGGATCTGCAGAATAACTTTAAAAAAATCTTCCTCAGAAACTTAAATATTTTAGTCTTTTTTGATATGGAAAGTTGTCTGTTTTAACCCAACTATTTGTTTAACAGAAGGTAGCATAAGCTGTTTGTTTTATTCCCCAAAGATCTTATTCCTGTGTTCATATAAGTAGCTCAGAGTACATCATTATATATGTACATTTTGGACTGTCCATTTTCAAGTGCATGCCATTATTTTTATCTAAACTGAACTTAATATGCCATTTTCTTGATGAATATTGAAAGATCCCTTTGCAGTCCTTGCTCCTGCCTTTATTTTCTTGAATAAGTTATTAGTGGAGAAACTTTTTTGTATTGCTCAGTCTCCATACAATGTCACATACAAACATCTTAGAGGACAGGCCGCAACACAACTCCTGGCCACAATCCTTTGTTCTGTGACCTTCCAGCTCTGTGAAAAATGAGAATTTATTCCTACCCCTCATTTATTCTCTTCCCAAGAGTTTCCCCTTAATTTGATGACCTTTCCTTGTCTCCCATTACTTGCTGGTGTTTTTAAGGGCCTTTTAATAGCCTTTTGGGAAAGAACCTTGACATATTTTGATCTTTGAAATATTTTCCCCATTAAAACATTTATGAAATACAAATTGGAACAGTCAGGACAAGCAACAATATAGAGACATTTCAAACACTGCTGAAATTTGAGGCATTTCTGCTGAAGGGGGATGTGTCTGTAGCATGTCAAGACACCGTTTTGCTGCTTATGACTGGATTTTCTTCCTGAAGACCCTACCATCTAACCCACTTTGGTGAGAATCCAGGTCTTCCCAGTGCTAGGGTATTGTTAGGGATACACCTGACATAGGAGCTGATGAAGACTTTAGAGTTCAGAAATTTGGAAATGCTTAAGAAGACAGACACTTGCCCACAGGACTAGAAACCAAACCGTAGATGTCTGCATTTAAGTTGTTTCAACTAGAGAAATCTCTGAAAGTGCCTAGGCTGGAAGGAAGTATTTAAGAGGAGGGGACAACATGGTTGGCGAAGGGGAGGTTTACTTAAAGGCTTATATTTTGGGTGTTTCATAGATGAAATCAGCATTACTTTATTTAGAGATACAGTTCTCTAGATTCTTTTGTGAGTATGTGTATTAGTAGAACTTTACTTTAGAGAGTAGAAGTTGCCAATGTCCTTCAGGAACACCAAGAAAAAGGTAGGAAATATTCTGCTTCAAGCCCCTGGGAGACTCAGGGATCTCTGACAGCCATATAGATACCATTATCCATTTCAGCAGTATCTCAAAAAATCATCACTAGTGACAATCTCAAATATGATATTTGCAGTGATAGTATTCATACACTTAGAAATAACTTCTTCAAGCTCTGCTTTTATTTCATGCTAGAAGAATATGAATATTATATTGTTAATTAATTGACTATTTTGCTACAGCTTATTAGAAGAGACATAGAAGTAGACTCTAATGATTTTCTTGAATTTTACCAGGAAAATAAAAGTAAGGTAATTGACGCTCTTTGATCATGACTCAGCTTGATCTTTAACTGAGAATTATCAAAATCTATTTATTTTCCTATCTGAATAGCCTTCATTCACAGTAAAACTTTTTCAGTGAATTAAGCTGAGTATTCAAAGTATTGGCTTTGAATATTGCAAACAACTTAACTTAAATTGGATGGAATTCAAGTCTGAATTGATTTGCTTTGTGCCTGGATGTACAGACAGACTAGGGAATGAGATGCTGGAGAGCAACATCATGGAAAGGGACCTGGGGGTCCTGGTCAGTGGCAACCTGAGCCATCCAGGACCTGGCAGAACCCTGGCAGCCAGGAGGGCCAACCCTGTCCTGGGGGCATCAGGAACAGCGTGGCCAGCCAGGCAAGGGAGGGGACTGTCCCACTCTGCTCTGAGCTGGGGCAGCCTCCCCTTGAGAATTTGGGGAGTTTTGGGCACTACAATGTAAGAAAGATATAAAGCTATTAGAGTGTCAAAAGGAGGGCCATAAAAATGGTGAAAGGCCTTGAGGGGATGCTGTATGAAGAGCATCTGATGTCACTTGGTCTCTTCAGCTTGGAGAAGAGGAGACTGAGGGGAGATCTCATTGCAGTTACAAACTCTTCCTGAGGGGAAGAGGAGAGACACACACTGATCTCTGCTCTGTGGTGACCAGTGAGAGAACCCAAGGGAGTGGCTTGAAGTTGTGTCAGGGAAGGTTTAAGTTGGATACTAGGAAAAGATTTTGGTTCTTCAGCCAGAGGGTGGCTGAGCACTGGAACAGGCTTCCCAGGGAAGTGGCCACAGCACGAAGCCTGACAAAATTTAAGTCACATTTTGAAAATACTCTTGGACAGATGGTGTGATTCTTGGGTATGTGCAGGGCCAGGTGTAGGACTTGATGATCCTTGTGAGTCCATTCTAATTAAGTATATTCTGTGATTTTTCATAATGTAATCGTTCATTTTTATGAGGTTTGCTTTGGTTGTTGCTTTATCTAGTTCTGACTTCTCCTGACTTCTTCCTGATTTTAACAGACCCGGGACTAGCTGCACTGAGTGTGGTGCCTGTGTCTTTTTACTTCTAGGCAGGATGTGAAGTCTTGGTGTTATCAATATGCCCATGAGAAATAGTGGCACTATTACTAGCAAGGTCTCTTTGCTAAGGTGCCTTGTAGTAATCAGCTCTTAATAAAATCAAGTTCAAAATACCTTACTATATTGTAACTTTCCTTCAGTGACTGAGAGCAATTCTGAAGTTGTGTAAGCTAGAAAACTAGTTGTGTGAGTTAGACCAATTTCCATTGCTCTTAAACCAGCAATGTTGAACATTTGAGCCCTTGAAAGTTACTGAATAACTGTATATCAGACTGATTTATTCTCATAGACATCTGTCTGTAGCTACCATGGTGATCAGCATTCAATCTGTGGCTTGTGTATCAGGAAATGACAGCTCTTTAACAGAAGCCAAAGAAAGCAGTAATGTCAATAACAAGGTCCCATGTTCTGGACTGCACAGCAGTTTCCTGAGTCCTTCTTTTTCCCCTGCTTCAGAGAAAACAATAGTTGTTATCATCCCAGTGAGGAGGGAGGAGGAGGTCTGGGGGAAAAAAAATATGTCATTTGGAGGAAAATGACATATGCTTTCCTTCCTTGCCTTACAGAGCACTCACTTATTTTTTCTTATATTCACTTATTCTTTCCTTTTTATTCTTTCCTTTCTTGCCTTACAGAGCACTCACTGATTTTTTCTCTCTGGTTCAGTTTAATTTTTTAATGGTTATCTAGTACTCTCGTCATTGCAATTATTTTCAATATGTCCTTCCTTAACAAGGGTGCAAAAAAACCCTTTGCATTAAAAATTATGGCATAGCTTGGTTGATAAAAGTTCAGATGGGAAAATTCTTCTCTTCAGTGATGTAAAGCAGTGACCATGCATAAAAATCCCAAACCAAATAAACAGAGCAGCAAGAAAAAAACAGATGAATGTTTGTAGAGATCATGGAACCAAATCTGACATCTCAATATTTTAGGAAGAAAAACTAATATAAATTCTCAGTAGCATCTCTTGCCCAAGAAAAATTCCTGGAGAAGACAGAGGGGGCAGAGAAACCCCAAATCAACCAACCAGAAAAAATCCCACAAAAAAGCCCAAAACACCAACCCAAACTTTTAATAACATCTTAGAACTAACTGAAGAACAAAAGTTGAGTAAATGGAGGTAGCTGAGTAAATACTGCAAGAAATGAAATTAATAGAGAAAGCTGAGAAAACCCAGAGATTACTTTGTTTATTGCAAACACTTTAAATTTCTTCCTAGGGTATAAACTAAAATGTTCTTTTCCTATATGTTTGTTATGTGTAATCTATTACACTTACAATATACTGGGTAAGTTAGAAGAACTGAGATACTCCTCTTTCCTGAGGTCATTACTGGCTCCTCTGGGACACACATTTCATATAGTTAGGGTTCTAAAAGGTTCATGAGGGAAGTTTCCAGAAGCCCAGACTCTTATCTGGTATCTCTGATATTCATTGGAGGATTCTGGATGATCTGATGTGCACCATATGACAGGGCACATAAATGAAAGAGCAAAGTGTAATGTTCACTTCTAATCCTCCCACCCCCCCCCCACCCCCCCCCAAACTGGTTCCCAGGGTCAGTACCTAAAAAGGAAGAGGTAAACACTGATTGATTTTAGAAAGATAACTCTATGAAATATTCCCATTCATTACATATCACTTGCTGTTCTAGCAGTTATTATTCAGCACATAATTGTCAGTAGAGCTTTAAAGAGAAGCAGAAAGATATAAAAAGTTAGGATACAGATTTCATGTTAGGATAAATGAAATTCTTTTTGTGACTTATCATTTGTGCAATGTTAGGCCAGACACTTCTCCTTCATATGATCCTTTTGTGGAGAAAGAATCTCTGTACAGTAGAACATAAAAAACAGAGATGGGTTTTCATAAAACTGACTTCAGCCTAGCTGAATCTGAAACAGTGATTTGTAAAACTGGATTCTTTAGGCACAACCCAAAACAAGCAGAGCACATTGCTATTCACACTTTATTTTTCCTACCTCCCTAGTCAAACTCCACTTAAATTCAACAATTCACTTACATCAATTGAAGATTTATTCCAGTAAATAATGTGTTTGCTGATATACATAGAAAACGTTTCTGAGTGGTTTATGTTTGAAATATTACTGTCTTTTAAATACTGTAATTATTAAAAAATGGAAAACACACTACTTTCTGAGTTTCATTGCTGCTTAGTGGAAACTGAGGTCAAATCCAACATGATACATGCCAATGGTAAAACTTCCCTCTAAGTTTAAGCAGAAAGCTTCATCCATATTTTTCTTTCACATTTTGTCATGGCATATCAGCTTCTTTAGGAAAACACAAAGGACGCCAGGTGGAGCCAAAGATCCTCGAAGAAAACTTTTCATAACTTTCTTTTAACTGAGAGCTCTTTTGAAAAAGGCAAGTAAGAAAAAGCTTCAAATCCCACATTTGAAGTAAGTTATTGAAAGAACTAGAAGTAGAACCTAACTATTACTGTCTATAATTCTATCATAAGGAAGTCCATATATTAATGAAAAAAAAATTTTACTTTTCTACCTATATTTTGCTTTAAAATAACACATCCAAACTTAGTTAGCTTATTTTTTTCAAAAGAGATATTCAAAGAAAAAAAATTCCCAACCTGTTTTGAACTTTTTCCTAAAAAAAAAAGAAAAATAAAAAGGCTTGTCCTTTTTTCTTATTTCCCTAGGTTTTTGATTGACTGACTGAATATTTTACTGTTTGGATTTCTTTGTTTTTTGTTTTTTTGTTTTTTGTTAACTTTTTGATAGGTGGAAGAAACAGAAATTAATAGTCTAGATTACATATGCTATTTGGCTTTGTTCACATAAGACACTTTGAAAACTCAAGAGTAAAGTGAGAGGGAAATTAAAGCTACTCTTATTCTAATGTGAGATGATTAATCTTTAATCCTCTGAAATGGGTTGATAAGGATTTTCATTACTGCATTCAGTAAACATATTTTATATCAAGTCATCTACAGTTTCAGTGGCAAGGCTCACATCAAACTGTGTTCCATGTCCCTTGAAACTTGAGAATATTTATTTTCTCTTTTTTTCCTGACAGTGCACTCGAAGGATGAGATGACTGATAATATTTCACAGCTGTCGTCATCATCTGGTTTCACACACATGCACTTGCCTTTACAAAGCAAATGAAAGAGACTGGAAATTAGGGCCACACTCCTACTCATATTATTATGTCTAGAATTTAGTTGATAAAAAGGACTAGACTTGAAAACTAACCATGTTAGAACTGAAATTGATGAATTATATATCTCAATTATCTGTTTCCCTATTATTTTGACAAAACTGTTCGTATGATTGTGCAAAATTACCTTTCCAAGGACTGATGTCTTCAATGAACAACAGCTTCTATTAACACCTTTGCTTTTGGAGGCTTATCATGCTGCTGCTAAAAGAGAGGCAGGAAGAATTTGCAGCACAGAAAACTAATCTCAATCACAGAAACATTCCCATGCTATTCCCAGATATGTTTAGCTGTTAACATTTAAATGGCCTCCATTAAAATTGTTGACTTGAAAATTATATACATATTTAACTATATAGAAATATTGACTTTCACATTGATTTTGTGTAAAAACAGCTGGGAATGAAATATTTACTGTTCTTTGCTTTAAGTAAAAGAGAAAAAAATATAGAAAATAAGGAAAGGATCCCTGGAGCTGACAGTGTGATAGAGCTAAATAAGAAATGCTTTCATCCCCATAACTGCTATCACATGCTTGCACAGTGATGAATGAAGGTGTCAGTCTTATCTTCCAGCTGCTTAAGAAAAATCATGTACAAGCAACAAGCATATTCAAAATCATTGCAAAAATTTCTTGCTGCGTGCTACTGCTTCTCTGCTTTTCGATTAACAGGCCAATTTCCCTGTAATCCTCTTTCAGAATTAAAAATAAATAAATTCTTTCAGGGTTTGTGTGATTTTCTAAATCTTAAGGATCACTGTCTTCAAAAAAAGAGACCTAGTACAGTTCAGGAATATGAAACTAATAGTAAAAGTAGCAGAAGAAATTGGAAATTTACATTTCATTCTTCCTGTTTCTCCTGTTTTTAATTTTTTATCTACTGAAAATAGAGCTCACTGACTGCTACAGCTTATGTTTTAAACTGTGCAGTAGCTCTAAGCATAAAAGAGAACATTCTGATATATAACTAGCTTAAAAATCCAGAACTGAAACACTGAATAGCAGGGCTGCAAACTGCCAGTTGTTTTCAAAGCCATTCCTTTAAGGGGGGTGGGGGGAAACATGAAAGCTGTGTACTTGGCAAAAGAAAAACATACACAAAATGGTGTGGCAGATTGTTGCAGTGAAAATAAATCTGACTTCTCAGCCACATTCAAAGTCAAGCTGCCACAAAATTCTGAAAGGAATCATACAAATCAAGATCTGTATTAAGCACAAGAGCATAAAGTAGTTCAAGCATTACAGTCAAGTGAAATCATTACATTCAGTCTGTAGTGTAGCTTTTAAGTGAAGAAAAGGAAAATATATTCCGACAAACTAACTTAATCTGACTGTGCACAACAAAGTAAAAAGATAATAAACACAAATAAAGAAGCATTTACTGTTAAATTAATTGACAAAACTACTAAACACAGAAAAAAAATCTGAAAACCATATTTTACAGGGCCTATATTAAAAGAAAGGAAAGCTAGAAAAGCATAGATGGAATCCAAATTTCTTTTTCTCTATACTTAGGCCAGCTGAGAACTACTGACCTCTCTGCCTCACCTCTGTGCCAGGTAAGATCATGGAGCCTTCATTAAAGCCTTCTAGAAGCTTTGCTCTGGTTCAAGAGAGCCAGCATGGTTTTACTAAGGTCACGTCCTGCCTGACCAACCCAGTGGCCTTCTGCGATGGAATGACTGCTTCAGTGGCAAGGGAAGGGCTGCAGGAGTCATTTTTCTGTACATCTGTAAAGCCTTTGATATGGCCCCCACAAGAGCCTTCTCTCAAACTGGAGAGAGATGCCTTTGATGGGTGGATAAGAAATTGGTAGGATGGTCACATGCAAAGGGTTATGGTCCATGTCTGGATGGAAATCAGTGACGAGTTGTGTCAGAAGGTCAGGACTGGAACCTGCTCTGTTTATTATATTCCTTGGTGTATCGCACAGTGGAGGATCCCCAGCAAATTTTCAGAGAACACCAAGCTGAGTAGTGCGGTTGACACACCTCAAGGACGGAATGCTATCCAGAGGGACCTGGAAAAGCCTGAAGAATGGGGCCCATGGGAAATTCATGAGGTTCAACAAGGCCAAGCGCAAGGTGATGCACCTGGGTCAGAGCAGGAGCCCTGTTCTCAATACCACAGATAAAAAGATTGAGAGTAGCCGTAATGAGAAGGACTTGGAGGTTTTGGTGGATGAAACCCTGGACATGAGCCAGCAATATGCACCTGCAGCCCAGAAAACAAATCACATCCTGGACCACATCCAAAGAGCGGCCAACAGGTTATAGGACATGGTTCTGCCCATCTGCTCTGCTCTCATGGGACCCCACCTGAAGTACTGCCCCCAGCTCCAGGGCCCCCAGCACAGGAAGGACATGCACCTGTTGGAAATGCAACTTTCAGTAATTTTGCTTTAGTATGAGCCAAACACAGTTGGGTAAGAATGCAAAATTCTTTTCACTGGCTGCAATGTAAAACACATCTGCTTATCAGCCTCAAGACACAATTAACACAACCCACTTAAAGATACCGCTTGCAAAATAGAGGCAACATAGTGAGGCTTTAAGGTTCATAAGCAAAATCATAGCTAACTATGGATATAATGTGTAATTTCACTAAGATCAGAAATGAAACACCTTATACAGTAAAGGAAATACTTTTAAGTTAAGAATGTTGTCTTGTAACGTTGCCAATTATGCAGCTAGCAATTAGATAACAAAAGGTCATGCTTTGAAGATAAAACATTTCCGATTTCTCAGTCACTGAATATTCAGGTTTTATAACATTGTCAAGGATGCTGCCTAAACATCCTCCTCAGTGCTTCCACTCCTTCTTGCCCTGCAAGTATTCAATTTTGCTGTGCTGTACTCAATTGTCCAGCTCTTTTTTCTGATACTGAACAAGAGGTGAAAAAGAAAAACAAACAAACATACAAACCAAAAGAGAAAGAAGAAGCAAAGAGGAGAAAAATGTTGACATAGGGACAAAAAAAGAAATTATTGTCTGTCTGGAGAGCCCTAGAATCCCTCTTTTCTTTCAAATAATTTTCTATTGCAAAAAAAAACAGCTTCCAGTGAATAAACATCAGTTCCTATTATGCAAAACAATCCTTCTCTATGGAAAATGATTGACTTTTGAGTGTCTAAGATCTGTTTGCACAAACATGTCTGTATTCATAGCTGCAAAAAGAGATGTAGAAATCTCACTTTCTTGAATCTTGACCAAATAGCCTGCAAATTTAATTTACAAAACACCTTCTTTTGGAACAATATTGATGTGAGTAGAGCCTGTAGCCTGAGAGGACCCCAATACTTTTATTATTTATCTTGAATGGATTCAAGAAAATGTATCAGTCTTTCTCAACTGAAATCTAGTTGGGTAAAAGGAGTACCTATTAGTATTTCATCTTTCTGATCTCCTCATGTCTTGCAGCAAGGAATTACAAAGTCTCTCAAAGTATTTGATGAAACTATCTTTCCCCCTCATGCATTTTAAAAATTGTTTTTTTTTTTTTCTGTTAAAATTCTGGATTTATTTTTGAAGACAACAAATTAAAGCAAGATCTTGTATCCACTCACCACCTCCATCCAATCCATCAATATTAATTTCTTTGGTACACAAGCATTAAACAAACCCCCAAAAACCTAAAAAACCCAAACCAACCAAACAAACAAAACAAAACAAAAAAACCTTTAAAAGGCTTCTTATGCATAAGGTTTTTTATTTTTCCAGAAGTTTCAGAATTCCATAATATATTAAGACTCTTGCTGGATCACACATAATACTGTTAAGAATTGGTCTTTTAAATCAGCTAGGTTTTGAAATAACCTGTCAGATTGGCCTGCCTTTATTGTAGATGATTGAAAGTCAGAATTTTTCATCCTATCCTGTCTTTAAGTTAACGGATAGAAATCCCCTCTAGATCATGGTTCTATTCTTGTGAAGGAGGGCAAGGAATCCAGTTAAATGGATCTTTGTTAGGCATGTTCATAACTTCTGATTTGATAATAGAGGGATCTTTCCATCTCACTTCAGATATCTAAGGTTTAAACACATGCATACAAAAGAAAGAAATCTCATCCAGTATTGTATATTCAATGTTCACTACACATTCAATGGACAGAAGAAAATACTGAAAGACTTGCCACCTTTCATAAAAAAATAAAAGTAAAAAATTAAAAGATACTCCAGAATGTATTTGTGGTACAGTGTTATTTTATAATATGATTTTTCTTTCTCAAGAAATGATCTGTCAAATACTTATTTTATTTCTTCAGTAGTAGGAAACTGATCATATTTCTAAGAAATGCTAAACACTTAGTCATGTGTTGCATTTTACTCCATTTAATTACTGATGTCATTTATAACTGCCTACTCTGTGAGGCAGCAGTTCACAATGGAAGTCTGACAAAAAACATTCTTTGCAACATCCAGTTGTAAAATGTTTTTGCACCTAATGCAGCCTTCACATCATGACTTCAAGGATCCTTAAAACAGCAGATGCTGAGCTATGATGGAAGAGCACATTACCTTGTAAATAGAAAATTGCAAGAATTTTCTGGCAATGAGCTACACAGACAATCCAGTTCAGAAAGAATATTTGTCTAAAAAGCTTGTAAGATTTATTATTAAGTCTATCTCTCAGCCCCTGGGATATGCTGTCCTGTGAATTTACTCAAAAGTTATGACAAATTAGAAACAGCATCTTCAAAAAGCTGTTCTCACGCAGCAGGTTTGTTCGTAAACAGTAAAAAGCATATCGCCATCTCAGGCACACCACCCCCCATCAATGTAATAACTTACAACCTGATATTTTAAATTGTGTCACCAAATTGTGACATAATGTTTGTATATTGTGTATAATGTTTTATCTTTCAGAAGTAACAGATGAGCTTTCACTTAAAGTAATGACACAAGAAAATATTCAGGTAAATGTACACACTGCTGACTTTGGAAAATAAATTTAATTTCACAGATTTCCTATAGAGAAAACTATATAAGTTAAGTGGAACTGTGAATTACCAAAACTTCTTTTTTGATTAAAAAAACCAGTAAATTATTTTGTCAAATAGACAATTATTTTGTATTTTGCCAACATGATAATGCTATTTGAGATTTTATTAAAATAAATTCATGGACGCTAGGCCTCCACTTGTCATTAAAATTAGGTAATAAATTCTTGTTTACTTGTTTGACAGTAGTTGTTAGCGTGTGTGTGTATGTGTGTCTGTGTATAAGTATTAATAAAAGTACATAAATACCTACATGTGTGTACCTTTCCATACCTATGTGTTTTTAATACAGTGAGAATGGGATGAACAATAGGGAATTTATTGTCAGATATTTCATTGACATCCTCAGCAGGAAAGACTCCCTAAGGCATCTCTGCTTTGCTGAGGGACATCTTCAAGAATATATTCTAACACTGTTCTGCAACTTCCAGGTTTTGCTAATATTTCCAATCCTGACTAATAAATGGATCTTTACTTCACTCTGTTGTGCCATCATACTGCACTATTTGTCAATGGCTCTCACTTTTTATTTTTAACCTTTTTTATCATATTCAGTTTTTTCCTAAATGCTTATTTATATTCTTCTTCTCTGACTTGTCCTTCTGCCAGTCTTAGAACTTCATGTTGTTTAGTTGACAGTCTAAATGAATCTTCAATGAAAACAGCTGATTTCTGTCGTTGTGGAGGCGGTCACAACATCAAGCAGAGACCACAAGCAGTCTCAGTTGGCAACAGTTCATTCTTTAACATGGCTAACTTTTATACACTTTCCAGTACCTCCTCCACCTCAACCATTGGCCACAACAAATCAACATCATGCCATTGGTGAGAAGCCACAGTGACTCCACCCATCTCTCCCACATTACCTCATCCAGCTGCAAGGTGCTCTCTCCCCTCTCGATCCCCTCGGCCATGGCCCTGGAGAGAGCTCCCCATCAGCCTCCCCTCACCTCTCGGCTTCCTCTTGCTCCTTTAGCTAACAGGCCCGCTGTTAGCCCCTTCCACAGATTTCACATATGTGTGTGAGTGAATCAAATGATTATTTGTTTTATGGTTGGATGCAGTTAGTGTTGGCATTTTGTGAGTCATCAAGGAACCAAAATGATTCCTCTAAAAAGTCAGCCAACCTTTAATGATCACAAGTCCTATAGGTTTTACTATCAGAAATCTATTTTTTGACCACTGCTGGAATGAATGTTCTCCACTGTTACCAAATAGTTCATCATAGAATGTGAATCTACATCTATGTAAATGTCCAGTGGAACAATCTCCCAGAAAAAACACTCCAGATGAACTAGGGGTATGAGGGTATTACCATGAGAAATTGAGTCAAAGAAATTTAGTTTTCTGTAAGGGACACATATGGTGACTGAATGATGAGTCAATGACTCAACATGTGCTATTTTCCTGTTATTGTGCAACACTGTCTTTTATACCTGGCTGTGAATGTTGCTAGAGTCCAATATGCAATAGGTAGGAAAAGCATACCATACTTTTTTTTTGAAGTTATTAAATCAGCCAGGTCCGACTAAGTAGCAAGTTTCACTGTTGATGCCATCGAGCAGAACTGACAACTATTTCAAAAATTTTAATGAACTCTATAAAGCCCTAATAATCAAAATTTGAAGGAAATTTCATGAGATATGACAGGCTATATCCTTCCCTTATACTACACAAGAAGTTCCACTTGATTGCTTGCAGATCTGGCCAGTGTGAACAAGAACTGTGTGAGAAAGCATAAAAAGAAATTCTGCATCTCCGAGCCACATTCGCATGCCAAGGATCAGATCAATATTTACACTTCTTTCTGAGTTGCCATTTACACTCATTCTCAACTCATTCTTTTCACAAAGAGTTATAGTGTAAAATGATGAAAGGAAAAAAAAGTTCTTCTTAGAGGAGCCAGACAACCCAGGGGCAGGGATTTTTCAGATCCACACTCTGCACTCTGCAACCAAGTAAGGAAGCTAGAATCAAATGCTGCATACTGGCAGCATTGCATTTTCCCTTATGCACATATCAGTGTAAAATAATATCTTTATATTCATTATGCTCCCTCCAGATTTACAGTAGACTCACTGGGAAGAGAAAAGTACCAAAATTTAGTTGTTGAAAGGGAATTTTTCTGGTCTAAGACTTTTTTTATTAAATTGTCTCTTGATAGGTCCATTCTACAGTAAAATCAGATTCAGGCACAACTTATTAACTCAGTGTATTATTCACTCGTCTCTAAAAAATTCATCATTTTAACCATTTATTCACAGAAAAAAAATTTCTTGTGTGTAGATGGAATTTCCCACATTTAGGTAGTGTCTATTGTCTCGTATTCTTTTCTTGAGATCTAGTGAGAAGATTCCAGCTCTCTTTTTTTTTTTTTTTTTTTAATTTCTTCCATCAAGGGTTTATACACATTGTTAAAATAATTCTGACTTTGTCATTCTCCCAGCTCAACAGTCAAGAGCTCTCAGCCCCTCCCAATATGACAGATGCTCCAGTTCTTTAATAATTTTTTGTTGCCTTTCACTGGACTTGCCCCTCTTTATCTATCTTATAATGGTGAGCTCAGAACTGGGCACAGCACTCCAGATGTGGTTTCACCAATGCTAAGTAGAGATGAAGAATTGTGTCACTCAACCTGCTGGCACAGGTATTTATAATATTCCAGTATTACCTAAATGCTGTTGACCTTCTTTGCTGCAAGGGTGCTTTGACATTTGGTTAGCATGTTAGTCACCAAACCATACAATGTCTTGAAATAGAAAGCTATTTCCAATGTGGCTGCCCCTGCTCTATACTAGGACATAGGGTTATTCCTTTCCAGGTGAAAATATTGTTATCTTGGATTCCTCCAAGCTGCCATCAGTCCTAAGAAAGAAGGTTCCTTCCCCTCCACTAAAAGGATGAAGGAGACCTGCTCCCTAATGTCTTTATCACCCTCTCCAGAGCCATGGAGTCATGCTCCATACTATCCAGGTTTCCCCTGACAGTTCTGTCAGCACCCACACAAAAGAACAGCAGGCCTGAGTGACAGACAAACCTTGGCAGCACTTCCACAAATCTGCTTGAAAGACAGATACAGAAAGTAGTAAACTTTCCTAGATGACAGATCATGTCAGCAGATGGGGACTTCTGCTGTTCTCCCCAGGGAGTCTCCCACTGCTGTCGTTCACCATTTTCTCTTGGTTCTGCTGCATGGCTCAGGGCCAGCTAGCATGAGTGCTTCACTAGTCAACACTCCCTGATCATCAGCCCAGAGGGCAGCCAATCTACTGTGTAACTGCAAATTTTAAGCTCTAGCAGGAGTCTTACTCCTGGTGTCTGAAGTCACCAAAGTTTACCGTCTTTGCTATTAAAGGAATTTCTTCTTTCCAACCTGACAGGCACAGACTCTTCTGCAACAGTCTGCAGTTTGGGTTCTTCAACCAGCAGGGTCTCTGAGAAGAACTAAGTGATATCTCTCTTATCTTCCCTGATGAGACACAGACTGCTGCTCTCCACCTGGAGCTTCTTCACTAGGCAGCACAACTCCTCAACAGCTGCAGACATCCTGGAGGCAAGTGAATCGTCCCTAGCCTCAGAGAGACCCCACAGCTTCCTGCAGGTTGAGCCTCCTTCTGAAGCTTCAACTGGGTCGAGTCTTCTACATCTCAGGAGCTGTTGCTCCACTGGCTGCTGGGGGTCATGCTTTATGTCATCCCCACAGCTGTGCATGTGCATGGGGCTAGATTTGGTCTGAGTTCATTTTCCCCACAGCAGCCCTTGCAGTGCTGTGCTCTGCCCTGGTAGCTGGAATAGCTGGAGAGGTGTTTCTAGCACACCACTGTTTTGGTTCCTGCTCAGCAGGGATGGCACAGCCTCAGCTCTCTCCCTCCAACCAGCTTCCACTCTCAGCAGCAGGCTGGGGGGGCCCAAGATCTTGGGAGGGGACACACAGGGCAACTGACCCCAACAGAGCAAAGGATATTCCATGCAATATTACATCTGCTGAGACATAAAAGCTAAGAGAAAGGAGGAGGAAGAGAGGCATTCATTATTTATGATGTTTGCTTTCTAAAGCAACTGCTATGTGTCCAAAGCCCGGCTTCCCAGGAAGTGGCTGGACATCACCTGCTGATGGGAAGTGGGGAATAAAATATTCATTGTTGGGGATTTTTTTCATCCTTTGCTTTCATGTGCGCAACCTTCACTTTTCTTTTAGTAAACTGCCTGTATCTCAGCCCATAATGATTTTTTTCTTGTTTTGTTTTCGTGATTTCCATTTTATTCCCTTCCCCTGTACAGCTGTGGAGGGTAGTGATAAAAATAATATATTGGCTTGGCATCACCTGGCATCCAGCCAAGGTAAACCCACCACAGGTGTTCTTAGATAGGGTGTTGTCCCCATCTTTGTAGCCATCCACATTAACTGCTGCTCAAGAGCTTTATCTGTTGACTGCTTCAGCACATTCACACCTGCAGAAGTGGCACCATGTCTTAAAGTGACATATTATTATAGTCTCTTCCATGATCCTCCATTTTATGCCCAAAAAATGGCTGTTGTATTAAGGGCCAGGGCCGGGTGTGTGTGGCACCAGGGAGGGGCAAGTTTTGGGCTCTTTCATGGGCATTTTTCAAAGCCTCCCTGCCCAGGCATTCTGTGGTGCTGTGCAGTTCAGCTTTGCTTGGCTTCGCTTAGTTTTGTTGGCCCAGGCAAGAAAACTTTTGCCTTCTCTGCCTTGAAGGAGCTGTAGCAGCAAATTTTGAGCTGCCTTGAGGTGAACTGAGTAGCTGCTGTTCCAGGACCAGAGAAGCAGGACCAGCAGGAGCGGCATCACCCTCTTCCAGCCTCAAATCTTGAGGAGCCAAGCCAAGGAGAGAAAGCACACAAGAGGCCCCTGCCATGGAGAAGAGGTTGACACCAGAGAGTCACCAGGTTTTGCGTCCTGCTGGAACTCCTTCATGGAAGCTCCACTTTCCTCAGCATTAGAGTCCACACCATTTCACAGCACATGTCGGGAAGGGGTATTTCTTCAGCACTCGCCCCTTTCTCCAGACATTTTTGTGTCATTGTGTGTGTGTGTCTTTGTGGGGCAGGGGGTGAGCCTTGTGAACATTCCATTGTTAAACTGTTGGGTTGGGGTTTCTTTCACTTTTCTCTATTAGCATTAATTTTCCTCTATTTGTAGGGGGATTACTGAAACTCTTCAAAGGACTCAGTGCAGAGTGTCTTCCCTTAAATTTGATTTAAAACTGAGACACACCAACAAACTGAATAGTGCTTTGGCTAAAAAATTGAAATCTAAAGTTAACATATTTTCAACGGACGACTTAAAAAGGAACTTACCTTTCAAATCATTTTAATACTACAAAATATTGATAATTTTGCTACAATGAACACCATGTCTTCCTCAGTGTTTTTTTCAAAGAGTTGGTAATATCAAATCAGATGTGACCTAACTGCAGGTGAAAGTGAATGAGTCTTCAAATGGTAAATAAAACAAAAAAACCCTCTATATATTATTCTATTTTTTAAAAAATGTTTCCATTGTCTGAAGATTAAGTTAAAAACTAAGTTGTGTCACACATGTCCAGAAGGAAATGGAAACACACAATTTTCAGGATTATGCATTTTCCAGAGATCGTCCTAGCAAAATCTTCCTTTTGTTCAAGAAGCTACAACTATTGTATAGTCCATATCTCAAATTTCTGAGCTACATTTAAGGATAGCCAGGCAGCAGACAAAGATTGTGATGGGGTTTTTTTCTGTCAATCTATTCATATACTGTGAATATAGATTTTTCTGTAAACAGTGTAATTTAATGCAAAGAAAAGAGAAGAAAACACTGGGATTGGACTTTCTGAGAATGTGATGTAACTTAAAATTAGATCAAAGAAGCATGTTTACAAAGGCAATAGGTATACTAAAACCATCCCTGATGTTCTCCCATCTGCTGCTTTAAAGCAGGCTTTCATCCTTCCCAAAGCTGATTATTAAAGGAGTTAGAAATATTCCAAATAATGAAGAAATGAAAAGATGTCTGTGTGACTAATTCATCGACTTTTAACATCTTCCTTATGAAGATCCAATATCCAGTACAAAGTTAGTATGTTGCTGAAGATGGTATTTTTTTGAGATGTTTGCCTCCATTTACTCCCAAAAGCATCTGACTGAAAAGGCTGAAGTAGCACTTTTTTAATGCTGTGGGAAGTACAGATGTACAGTTAAAGGCATGAGGAGACTTTCACCAGACATGACCTTACCAAAAAAAAAACAAGAGAGAGATAAAATCTCTGCTATATTCTACACAGAGCTCCGTAAGGAGATTTTGTGAGTTTGCTGTTACAGAATTTAGTTACTATGTTAGAATTTCCTTTTAAATTTACCTAACTTTGCCTCTTGTCACAGAGCTCTGTTCCAAGATGCTCACATTAAAATGATAGATTGAGGCACCTGGAGATTAATCTGAAATCCTGGTGCAAACAAGACACAGTAGACAAATATGTGATTATCTGCCAGAGCATGCTGTTCCTCTGAAAAAAAAGCTCATCAATGAAACATGGGCAATGTAATGGTAATGTAATAGGTAAGTGTATTGCTGGATGAGAAAATGCTCTGAGAACTGAAGCTATGGGAAGTTCACAACATTAAATGAACTTGGGATTCATCAAACTAATTTAACAAGGGTACAGTGTACTTTTTCTCATGCAATTCAATAAAATATTTTTAATTCCAAAATGTATCTGAATATGCTGCACAATTCCAGGAGTTTTTAAGAGTAGACACCTCAACTTAAAAAAAAAAACAAAACCACTCTGTCAGGCACACTGCAGCTTCAAAAATCAATACCTGAAGTAATAAGAGTGAGAAGAAGCTGCTTCAAACTGCACCAGGGGAAGTTAAGATTGGATATTAGGGAAAATTTTGTACACCAAAGGTTTGTCAAGTATTGGAATAGGGTGTCCCGGGATGTGGTTGAGTCATCAGCCCTGGAGATATGTAAAAGATGTGTAGATGTGGCACTTTGGGACAAGTGGCAGTGTTAGGTTTGCAGCTGGACTTGAAATTGAAGGTCTTTTCCAAAAGAATTTTTTCTATGAGCAGCGTGATTTTCCCTCCAAAAGGCAGGGTATGAATCATGTCACACTTGCCCAGCTGCACCATCAACTCTCAGTCACAACTGGATGTGCTCAGCCTGTGAGGCCTCCTGGGATGCTGTCAGCAAACTGGCCCAGCGTAAGCCAGGAAAGCTGGCAAATCCTGCTTGTTTCGATGTGGGGCATGTATGTGTGGATAAGACATTTGTGGACACCAGCTGGTGCAGCCACATGGCCCTTCGCTTTTCTGCATGGATTTTTCAGCTCAGTGAAGATTAGCTCAAGGATCTCTGTGCTCCACAGGCACGTCAGTGTCAATGACTTTTTTCCATCCTTAATCCTCACTGTATTTCACTAGAGGAAAAAACCCACATCTGCTATGTGCCTCATGCAAGTTCTCATGCTTACTCTTCCCCATGTATTTGACACGGGATTCACATGTTCACATTGTGGTTCTTTGTAACCTGCTGTTTCGGTCATTGCACATATTGTAACCTACAAGTATTTCAATCCTTTAAAAAATTTCATAAGGATGTGTATTGGATTTATGTGACAAGATTTTGATGGGAGGCAGTGGAGACTGCAGGGATTGTTTCTGTGCAAAGAAGCCAAGGAATGCCCCGACACTGGACAGAGACAGCTCCAGCTGGCTCCAAGATGGGGCCACTGCTGTCCAAAGCTGAGTCAATCAGTGACAACTCTGCAGACATTAAGGAAGGGGGGGAAGGAGGAGGGGAAGGAGGTGCTCCAGGCACTGGGATAGATTCCCCTTGCAGCCCATGGAGGAGGACAGCAAAGCAGATATTCTACAGCTTATGGAGAGCCCCACAGTGGAGCAGGCGGACATGCCCTGAAAGAAGCTGCATGCCATGGAGAGCACTGAAGCAGGGTCCTGACACCACCTGTGGACCTGTGGGAAGCAGATCCCATGCTGCAGTAGGTTTTCTGGTAGAACCTGTGACCCTGTGGGGAGCCCACAGCAGAGCACTCTGTTCCTGAAAGACTGCATCCCATGGAAGGAAAGCATGCTGGAGCAGTCCATGAAAAAATGCAGCCTGTGGGAAGGGAAGCAGAGGAAGAGTGCAAGTAGCAATGAGTTGCAAAGAGGAGGTATTATGAACTGACTTCAACTCCTATTCCCCATCTCTTTGCATTGCCTGGAGAAGGGAGAAAGCAGAGGAATCATGAATGGCAAATTAAAGCTGTGCTTAGGAGGAAACAAGGCAGATTTAGTTTTAGTTCTTTGTTTCTATCCTATTCTTTTTTTTGAGTTGGCAATAAATTAATCTTCTCAAGACAAGGTTGTTTTGCCTCTGAAAGTAACTGGTGAGTGATCTCCCTGTCCTTAACTTGATTCACCAATTTTTTTCATCTTATATTTTCCCTCATCATGCTGAAGAGGTGGAATGAGAGTGGCATATGGGTGTTTGGCAGCCAGACAGTGTCAGTCTACCACAGGACAACGAGTGTGCCTCACAAAATAGCTAATTTAAAATTAAATACTCATAAACCCAAAAGATCACTAATTAAGCTAAAGTCCTCAGCATCATTATTATTACTATCTGCATAGTGGAGGAATTTGTTGAGAAAATTAGCATAATTTATTTATTTAATTTAACAAAACTCTAATTAACATAAATAAATCTATAAATCTTCAGACAAAATAAATTGTGTGTAGCAAGTTGCCATGCCTGTAACATTACTTAAACATTTTGCTAATTCTTAAGAAATCAAGGTAGGAAGAAAAATACCATGAACAATTTATGTAGTTCTCAGTTCACAATACTAATAACAGGCTAACAAATTTTTGTACTGTTGAGTAATAAAGTTCCCCTTGCATGGATTTGTTTAAACTTTCTACTTTCATTTATATTAATACCATTACGCCCTATTACATATTATTGTACTCATAAACCAGAATTGCCAGAGATTATATAAGATTTGTTGTTTCTGCTGCGGAACAAGCAGGCTCAGGTTGATACAAGCAATCACCGCAGACTGATTAGTGTGTGGTGCTCCAGCCCCACTGTGGCTTGCTGTGAGATAATATTTTATTATAAGGATGAATTATATTCACAAAGTACAGGGATGATATGCTGAGGACCATGTGTACTGATACTCATTTAGCAACTTGCCTTTGCTGATGCTTATATCCTTGCCAGTTTATCCATTATAGGGAGGAATATAAAAACAGGTCATTATAAAAATCTTGGAGGCTTTTCCAAGACTGTCAGAAAACGCTGTTCATAAACAATAAATATGAGTTTAAAAAAAATGCCTCATTTGCAGAACAACCAGAGTGTTTCATTCAGTGTGGCACAGTGCAGCGCTCCACCGACAATTTAGCCGCGGCTTTGTGCTCAGCTCCGACCCGCCACTGCGGCTCACCGCTTTCATTATGGCTGAGCTCTAGCTTAAGCATAAGTATCAGGCACTCAGGGAATAACCACCAGCTTCCCATATTTTCTGAATTAGAGGGGAGGGATGGGACACTTTGAATGCCACCAAGTTTTGCCCACCTAAGTTTAAACAAGTATTGTGGAAACAAGGTCCTGCTTCTGCAGGCACGTTGTGCCTTGATTTTCCCTGAGAATTTTAGGTCCTTAAAGGGGTTTTCTCCAGTCTGTTCAATGAAAGTGTGTAATTCACCTTGGGTTTTTATCCCCATGAATAAACACTGATTTCACAATGCCATGTGCTTATTCCTGCTAGATTGGTTCTTGGGAAACTGTAGGACAAGAAAACATCTTGTACTGATTAGCTTTGGGTTTTTTCCACAGCAATTACACTTTCTTCAGTGTAGAAATTAATAATGTATGTAAAGAACTTGTGATTTTGTTAAACAGAATGTTGATCAAAAGGAATATTTAAAGTTGACTGCTTATATCTTAGATAAATTTTTTTAAGGCACATACTATGAGCTTGATCTGACGTGGTGGACTTTGTGACTTGCTTCAGAAGCCAGTAGTCTAACAATGTAGAATAAAGTCTTCTAGATATATATTTGAAAAATAGCACTGAATTTCTTCAGAAGATTGTGAATTTAAAGGCATCAGTTCCATAGGCCACCCTTTTCCAGTACCTGATCACTAGTTTCATTGTAAAGGCAGCTGAGTGAAATTTCTGCAGATATTCTTTAGTTTTTAATACTATTGGAAAGACAATCTGATGTAATTGATGGCACCTCTAATTCATTGAAGTGATAACATTTTTATATGCATTTGCTTCTGTTTACATAATGTTCACAGTTATTCAACTTTGTAACAGAGCCAGTGGATTTTGGTGAGATGACTCAATGACTCCCAAATTTTTTGACAGAACTCCCAAGTTAACTTGCCAAGATTTACTTTCCCACTAAGCCAACAGACAATATACAGTGATAACCTAACTGGCACTGGCAAACTAGAAGGAAACACATTTCAACAGAGATAGAAAGGAGATGAAAAACACTCAAAGAGAACAGAAAAAAAAAAATCATGAAAACTGACTGAGAGTTCAACAGACTTATTGTTGGCTTTATTTGTACTGGATCAATGCCAAAAAGAAGTTCAGACTTAGAGAAACAAAAACAAGTGGCTTCAGCCAGGAATATCAGCAACTGATCATGTCAGGCTGCTTTCTGCAGTAAAATTCTGAGATTTTTTTTTCCTCCTTTTGTCACTGACCTTCAGCTCTCTCACATGGTCCTTTTTGTAATTTTCACTTGAGCCACTTTACAGATGTAATCAGGCTTATCTCCTTACTTCTCCTTAATTCCTTTATCAAAAGTATGACCATCACTCGATGCTTCCCTATCCAGAAGAATTTATGTTGGCTTTTTGATTTTCTTATAGGCAATAGAAACTAAGAAACCACATCCACACACACTCAGTGAAGATCAAGAAGGAAAATTAGGATGCTACCACAATGTTAACAAACTACCAATATACTTGCTCTGTTGGATAATGTATCTCCTTCTCTGATATACTGTTTATTTTGTCTATTCAATTTGGCTTTAGAGTATCATTATTTTTACATACCTTACATCCAAAAAGGGAAAGAGGAGGTAAAGAATAATAGTAATAATTCATGACTATAGGTTGAATTGAAATGTAAAGATCATGATGATGATGCAAAAGACAGACCAAATATTCAAAGATGACTAAACGTTAGCATAAATGGACATGACAAAAGTCCTAATCTTGTGCAATGCAAAGACTCCAAAAGGATTACTTTTCTTCAGTCAGAAAAGCAATATTGGTATTGTACTCAATATTAAAAAAATAGGCAACAATTAGAAGAATATAATAAATTTTTTCAGTTATTGCCTTCCATGAAATGTGTGTTTAAAACATCAACATGGCTGATGAAAAAAAAAGAAGTGGAAGAATACTCCAAAGTAAGAGTATTCTTTCCTCCTGCATAAAAATGCTATGCTCAGAAGTGCTGGAAAACAGTAACAAAAGTCATTAGATAAACCAGGTGTTTAAGAAAATATAGGTCAAGAAAAATATATGCATAACAATATTGATTTTTTAAATGGCCCATAGGATTTTCATGGTGGAAATGTCATAAAAGAAATGCTTACTTCAAAAACTGACTCTGTTTTAACAACTGAACTAATTTTGAACATTGACATTGATGCTTATGTCTAAAATACTAAGAATGGCATCAACACCATAAAATCATTGATGACTCACTCTAGTATGATTCTGCCTACTAACCATTTCTTCTTTTGACCTTAATCCAGAGCTCAGATAAAGGAAATAAAATAAATACAAACTCAACTGCAACCAACAGATAAGAGTATTTAAATTCTGACTGGTGGTTTCTTAGGTGGATTTATGGAAAGACAGGACAGGTCTTCTTAACTCTAAGTGGACTGGGATGTGTCACTACATTTCACCTATTTTTGCTTTCCAAAATTATCATAACAAAGCTTATTAAGTCAAAAGGCTGGAATGCTTGCAAGATATTCAGAAGAGTTCACCATCTTGAACAAATACAATTTTTTAGCTGATAATAGAGTCACAGAGTCTTTGAAACTGGGAGGGACCTCTGGGCATTGCTTATTCCAAGTCACCTGCTCAAAGCAAAGTTGGCTCCAACAGGTTGATCAAGGCCGTGTGCAGTTGGACTTTGAATGGCACCAAGGACAGGAACTTTGCAACATCTCTGGGTAAGCTGTTTCACTATCTGACCATGCTCACAGTAAAAACATGTTTTCTAATGTTCAAGTAGAATTTCCTGTGTTTCAACTTGCACCTCTTGCTTCTTGATCTGTCACTGAACACTACAGAGAAGACAAGAGGTAGCAGCATGGCTTATGAGCTGCTGACTTTTAAAGAACCACCCAGGGGTTCTATGGCATTTACTGAATTCTAAACTCCTTAGGAGACAACAGTTCTCAGTTTCCCTATCAAGGAGTGGGGTTTTCTGGCTCACAGTTACAGCTGAGTTTTTTCACACAGAGAAGCTCCTTCGCAGAGATACTAAGCTGGCATTTTGCTTCTGCAAGACAGAAACCATCAGCCTATGAAGAGTTCAGAATTCTAGCCTCCAATTTCATAAATGCACAAAATCTTTCTTTCTCTTCTTGTAGCATCCAAATAGGGCTACCCTGAGTACCCATTTGGTAAAAACAAAGATAATTCATTTGTCAGCCTGAATTAGCTTTACTAGAGCAAGCTTAGAAACCAGTGCAGACAAATGAAGATTCAGTGGAATGCATGCCAGCATAGATTTCACAGCTAATGAGAACCTGCAATTCAAGGCACAGCTTTACCACAGCTCAGAGGCGGGTGCTGCCCCACCTTCACACTGCTGCTGCCATAAACTGCCTGAGGAGTGACATAATCCATTTGACAAAGCCAGGGAAGCACCTCTTTGCAAAGTGGTTTTCCTACTTCAGTGAGGTGGACTTTAAACAAGGCTGTTGGGAAAACTGAAAGTACCTGAAGAGGAGTGAAGGGGAAATATACCTGAGGGATACGAAGAGGTGCGCAGAGAAATCCATATATGTGGAGGCCCCCTCATTACTGCCATGGAAGCTGCATGACTTGAGATTCATTGCAAGTCTCTGCATACTGCATGAGAAACAAGCTGGAGAAATTAGAGACTGCCTATGAACAGTTCAAGAGCTGTGGTCTCATTAGAATCACAGATATATAATGGGGTATGACTCATGGAGTGGTACAACAGATGGATACAGGCCCTTTAGCATGGATGGGACAGGAAAACAAGCAGGAGGGGCTGAATTTAGTGCAATGGAGCAGTAAACATGCATAGAACTTTACCTTGGAGAAAAGAACAAGCTGGTCAAGGACAGACCAACATGGGTGATGTCAAAGTGAACATCTGCTGCAGACCACCTGATCCACTAACTTTCTAAAGCCTCACAAAGTCTTCTTCTAAAAACTAAAAATCAGTTGAATAGCAGAGATACAGATCTGGACTTCAAACATATCAGGTTTTAGCTTCTTCTAGAATCTGATTGGTGGGGACACATGAGAAAAACAGCCCTATATAGCCTAGGAAAGCTAGCTCATCTTCAAGAACAGTCCTTTCCAATGTGCAGACAGTCTAGTATACATGGGAGATAACCAGCATAGATGAACAGGGAAAACATGACTGAACTTAAATGCAAAAATGAAATAAACAGAAGGTAGAAGCAGTGACCTGAGAGAACTAAAGAGACTATTGCTCAAGCATACAGGTTTGAAATGAAAGTCAGAAGTTGAAACTGGAGTTGGAAATAGAAGAGAATGTAAAAGGCAACAAGTGAGATTTCTGTAGGTAGACATGCAGCAAAAGGAAGACAGACAAAAATGTAAACTCACTTTTCAATAGGCAAGGGATCTAGCGATAAATGATGAAGAAAAAACTTAAAGTAACTTCTGTCTCAGTTTTACTGTCAAGGTCCTTTCTGAGGCTCACCAGGTCCCTAAACCTGGCAGCAGTCTGTAGGAATTAGACCCAACAGAGAGTAGCTGATTTAGAAATCACACACACCAGGTTTTGACACACCAGAGTCAGTATGAAGACATCAAAGCATCTAAATACACTGAGGGAAGTAAATAGAATCATGACAGGACTATTCTTTATATTCAAAGACCCATGATTACTGGGAAAAGTTCCTTATGATTAAAAAAGAGCAAAAATAAAAAGCCATACGCATCCTAAAAAAAACATGGCAAGAAAGCATAGACAAAGTTAACTCAGCTACAGAGGGATCACAGTATCATGCATCGCATGAAATGAGCTTGAGGACAGTATTCAGAATCTTATCTAAATTAATTATTAATCTCAGCAAATCTAAGAGTCTGGAAAGCTAATGCCAAAATCTGAATATAAGACACTGAGTCACATCCATTCCGTCACACAAAACCCAGCTCCTCCCCATGCCTCAGATCTGAGTTTCCCCAACTGGGAGCCAGATGCTTTGTTCAGCATCAGACCACAGAAAAAAATCAGCACTTGAACAACAAAGAGGTTTGAACTCAAGTTTGGATTCAAATTCAAGCTGACATCACATACAGAGATAATCATAGCTTTAGACATTTCCTTGCTCTTCACTGAAAGAGTCTCCATCTCTTCTGATATATGACATTACTGAGATATGTGCTACAGATGTGCTCAACATTCATTGGTTGAATCCCACAGAGACAGAGTTAATGCTTGCCTAGATAAATTCCACATCAAATTTCCATCCTCTGACAGTTCTTTGTACTCCATTGAAGAATCATAATGAAATGTTAATCCTCTGTATATTCTCAGTTCTGACAGATTTTGAACCATAGCATGAAAATCATGACAGACATGGATTTCACCATGTACGAGACATTTCTCCTTTGCATGGCTTTCCGTCTACTTGGCAGCTTATTCCCATCATGCCTAGAAGGTTTTGCATTGCTCCTTGGCTGCCTGAATTCCTGGGCTGATTTTAGCCCAGTAGGTTTGCTTACCTATATGGGTTAATCAAATTTTTTTTAAAAACTAGGTAAAATGCAAATCCCGATGTTTTTTCTTCTACCAGTAACACAAAAAGAAAAGTTACAGTAACTAAATCTTACAAGTCTGTTATTTCCTAAAAACTACAAAAGTGTTATTTATGTATGTAAGTAAAACTTCAAATATTTGCTAACACTTCCTTGAGAATACTAGATTGATTTAGCCATCCAAATCTTATTTTACAATTATTTTTTGAATCTGTTCTTGTATTTATGTTACTTAACGTTACCATCTGCTCTACTTCCTTGACTGAAATGAGGTTTATCTTGCCTTCCCAGGGAGAAAAATAATTTGCTGCATTGTATGAAGTTTCCTTAAGCATCAAGATAATTTGACTCCTTGTGTTCACATGTAAAGGTTTCCTGAGAAAATGTTTAGACTTTTCATCAGTTCTGAGCACTGGACTACAGAACCCTCAGATTCCTTTTATTTTATACAGTTTGTTCAAGTTTGCTATACTTAATTTCTGAAATACAATGGGGACAGGTCTTTTAAAAGTCATGAATCATCTGTCAAAATCCTTAGAAGTTCATGTGTGTCTTCTGAAGGGAGTAACACTGTGCCTCGTCTCAACTTCAGAACAAATAACAACACCATTGCAATGACTCACTTTCTTTTTTTCATCTATTATGATAGAAGTTATGAAAATGAGGGCATGCCGGTAATTTGGTGGTGTAATACACTAAACAGGAGATTGAAATTTCAATGAATTCTGAGTGTAGTGATGACTTTGTCAAGAAATAATGAATCTAGGAACCTATTTTAGTTAGATAATTCCTTATGCCAGTCTACTGCAGAAACGTTAAACTAGCTTTCTTCCATTATTTGTAGTATAAAGGGCTGAATTTTTTCTTCAGCAGATCAATCAGGCTTCAGGCCTGCCAACTCAAAGTTGTATTTCATAGTCAAGCTCAGATTAGCTTGTATGAGGAGAAAACATTTTAAAAAAGAAAAATAAATTAGTGTGACAGCTTTAAAATATTGCTCTTTTCCTTTCTTCCCCCAAGAAAAACTCTCCAAGACTTAGGAAACAACAAATATATTGTCTGTGTAATACAATCATGGCCAATTAGAGTTTTTAAATTAAGTAACAACTCTTTGTATATATGTATTACCAAAAAATTAGTCCATGACATTGGCTTTGCACAGAAAACTTCTATGTGCTTTGGTAAGAAGAGAGTTGCCTTCCTCTAAGAGTGAGACCCTGACTCCAGGATCTCTGTATGTAACCGCTACTGCTACTTACTCCCCCTATCTCCATCATCACTTGCAGGTTATCTTATGTAAAGGTACAGGGATTAAACTTTGTTTTCTCATGTCCCAAATCAAGCATTTGAAGAAAAAGAAAAAAACCCTATCATATATTGAAATGTACTGTTAACTCAAGGTGTAATCTTTGCCCATCCTGTAGCAGAGATCCTGTGGAGACAGAGCAGTGCAGCATAAAAATCATTGCAAGATCAGCGAGTTGAAGCGACTGCTCTTTTTAAATCTCACTCCTTTCATATGTTTTGAATAGAGAGTGTGTTATTTTCAGGGTCCCTCATCGTGGGGAGGAAGGATGAATCTGACTCCATGTTCTTAGAAGGCCTATATCATATTATGCCATGTTATGTTATGTTATAGAATGCTATACTAAAACTATACTAAAGGATAGAGAAAAGACACAGACAAACGGCTTAAAATAATAATGAAAAACTCATGACTCCTTCCCAACACAGAGTCCCAACACAGCCTGACTGTGATTGGTCATTAAGTTAAAACAATTCACATGAAACCAATCAAACAACCACCTGTTGGATAAACAATCTCCAAACCACATTCCAAAGCAGCAAAACACAGGAGAAGCAAATGAGATAATATTGTTTTCCTTTTTCTCTGAGGCTTCTCAGCTTCCCAGGAGAAGAATCCTGGGCAAGGGATTTTTCAGAAAATATGACATTGACAAGAGGGGACAAAGGACCTCTGTTGAACGTAGCTGTTTCTTTGACATGCCATGTGATCTATCATGGAAATCAGTTTCTGTGTCAAACTACATGCTGCATCTTCACCTCTGTGTCAAGGTTTGAAGACCGGATATTTAGCAAGTCCTTGCTCTCTGGCTGTTTTCTGGAAGACATGCTGTCCCCAGGGAAGTTTGATTTAACCTGTTGCAAGGCTTCATTTCAGGCTCTTCTAAGGAGCATGGTGTGGAGCATAAGGGTATGGAAATAAGAATTTAACTCCTTAACATATAATAACATTTGCAATTTTAATAGATGGCTTCACCTCACATATATAATGACAAGTCTTTTGATTGTAACAAACTTGCTTGCAGTCAATTCAGAAACCTTGAACTGTGTTCACTGTGTTCCTTAATCATATGGGGTTTTTTTGGCTTGTTTTGGAGTTTGTTTGTTTGGTTGTTGTTTTGATTTCGTTTGTTTGGTTTTTTTTTTACATTTTATTCTAGTTGCCTGGCAGAAACATAGTTTTTTAGCTAGGCCTGAAATCTGGGTCTAGCTAAAGACCCAGATTGTTCAGATGGGAAACATTATGCATTCTGGCAGAGAGTTCTGCAATTAGCCTTACTTCACACATGCGGTTTAGCACTGAAAAAAACCTAGACCTTCTGCCTCTTGGTTATCTTTGTATGGTAAAGAACTAGAATATGAATAAGGAGGAAACATCGAATTTCTTTCATAAATTAATATGTTTTGTTACCTGAAATTGACATATATTATTTCACACTTATCACCTAAAGAAATTTGTACACTGCTATCCTTATTCAGGCTCATATAACTCTCAACAGTTCACTTTTTACAGAGACTCTTGTTGAGATTTGTTTGTGGTCAGTTTTGGTAACTACACTCTCTGTGGCAATGACATGTGGGAAGTAATAAAATAAACCTGGCATAGTAAAAAGCCAAAAGTTCACTTGTGAAGTAGCGTATTTCCAGAGGAAAAAAAAAAGCTGTACTTTCAGCTGATGATTTTTTTTTAAATAAAAACTATTTTAAAAATATTTATTTTAATTATAGAATTTCTGGATAGAAGAGTCAGAAAAGATTTCCTATTAAATCACAGTTATAGTGAACAGAAGATATGAAAATTCCATAAAGTAAATGTTATTTGAACTGTGACAAAAACCCAAATTAAAAATTAAAGTGCAAAACATCAGAGTAGCAAGTGAGTAGCAGAATCTTGCTATTTCAGTGTGAGAGTTTACAAGATGCACATGGATCTTCTATGCTTGACAGAGCCAGTCAAACCAGAAGAACTCAGCATCTATTTCCAGAACTAAAAGTGTTACCTAGCTTCTCCAATGGACCTGATGCAGGGGATCTGGCCATACACACCCTTTGTAAACCCTGGAGATGTCTGAGGCATTTGAATGAATTACATGAAAATGAAATGTTCATTCATGAAGAAAGAAACCAGCTCCAGATCCAAAATTTCAACATTAAACCAGGTTCATTTATTGTAAGACTACCAGCTAATTTAACTATGGAATATTTCTACTTCTTCCGTTGAAGTTGGTTCTATGTACAGAAGGGAGTACAACAAGCAAGGGTTCTGGAGAAAATCATAAATGTATCTGTATTACATGGTCAAGTTTGAGCTCAGCTTTTTGTAGAAGTGGATTGAAACACCGTATTTTAAAAGAAAACTAGGATTAATACAACTTTCCAAAAGTAGAAATTAAACTTACAAATATTAGATAACTTGTCTTGAATATAAATTATAGCTATATGGTATGCTGTTTGGTATGTAACAATGCAATGAAATGCAGGGATATAGTTTATACCAACCACTGCAAAATTTATCGTTTAAATTCTTATTACAACAGTGCACAAAGCAAAATAATGTATTTACTGTCTCTGAGGAACATCTGAAGCTTGGTAATTGAATTTCTTAAATTAAAATACCTGGCAACATATAAAACTTAGTCTTGATGTCTTGGATGAGAAAACACCTTCAAATAAAATCTATTGGATTATAAGCAGGCATGTTAAACATTATTGCCATAAGTTAATATAATCTAAGAAAAAAACACAATTCATATATTTGTATGAGGCTTTCTGACTGTAATATACTGAATAGATTATTTGAAGTTTTTTGTAATGTTTCACTGCATTTACCTCACACAACTGGCTTGACCTAATTTCTGACAAACTCGTATTTGAAGTGTAATTGTTCTACATGGCAAATCATCAGGCACTTACCTTTGAATCACGATTCAGGCAAAACAGCAAAACCCCTTTACTTCTAATTTGCCCAAGAGAAAGTGTAGAGAGTTTCAAGCACTCAGAAAAGTACTTTAAATATAAGTGAAAAAGTAAAAGCAAAGATAGGCAAATAGGGAAAAAAAGGCTTGAATGAAAAACACATTTAATATTGCTTACCTTTAAACCATATATATCTCACACACTAGCTCTCTGAGATTTTTAGCACCAGCTAATTTGATCTTGTTTGAGAGGTTTTTAATAAAGAAATGCTTTAACAGCAGCAAAGTCTGTACAGGTGATAGTCATTTCCCCTTCTTTGTGAAGAGAATTAACATCAATAAAAATGTGACTGTTAGAATTGTACTCTACCTCATGTTAATCACCAAATGTTCAATGGCTTTATACTTTTTATCTGTAGCCTGTATCCTGAAACATTTTGTGAGAATTCATCTGCTTTCAAGAAGAAATTATAAATGTACCTAAGACAGGTACTGTGCTTTTCATCCACCCTTCCTAGAGATGCTGCCTTCTAAACCAGCCTGTTTTGCCATTCAATGTACCTTTCCCTGAGCTCCTCTGACATCATGCCTTGATGCCCTTGAGGATCTAAAACATCATCTTTGTTGGAAGAGATGTTATTCTCCTCTTTCCTTCTCAAGTCAGAGTGTCTGGAGTAATGTCAAAACTGTAAAGAAGTCCAGAATGATAGGGGTATAATAGCATAAAACTTATGGCACTTATTTTACACTCTAGGATTTGGTGTCAGGGAGTGTGCAGATCTTCTTTTCTACTGAGTGCTGACCTATCACATCAGGGATAGAAGATATAGAGGGCCAGACCAGGGTAGTTTAGCCTTTCTGTCTACTAAGAAACACAGGATTATAAAGGCCTGTAGAAGATAATTAGCCTTTCTTTGTGATTTCTTTCTGTTTTAAAGGAATCTGCTCACTTTTTGCAGTCTTTTTACTTATGACGTGACACAGAGATATTCAGACATATGTATTTTTCAGGTGGATACATATGTACCCGGTTTAAATGTTTATCTTTAGTCGCAAATACTGTCAGGATTTAAGCCATTGCTTATGTTTAAGCCATTGCTCCTACTATATCCTTTAGGAACAGCTGTAATTATCAAATGTACCAACTTGCAAAAAATAGTTGAGCCATTCAAGTATTTACAATATAGAATAAATTTGTTGTCATGGACTAATACTCCTTTCCTTTTACCAGAAATTCTCACTGTGATTCTGTTATATTATCCAGACACAAAACTGGTGGAAAAGAATCAAGCTGTATACCTGTGACCTAGAAACATACATTGCAAAACACTTCCCTTTAAAAGCACTCTCCACTTTTACATCCATTGAAATACAAAAATGCAGAGTTATTTGGTCCAGCTGACCTTTTTTTCTTCTATGAAACATTTGTTGTCTCATTCTACTTGTAGAATATGAATATACTTAGTTATTCTTTGTATATACCAGCCCCTGGAAGAAAACAATTATTTCTGCCTGTTTGGAAAGCAAATTTAGATTGAACAAAAATATTCCAAATCTTCAGCATAATATCAAAAAGTGATGAAAGATATTTTACAGCTATAACACCAACTTTTATGAGTCAGAATTACAACATGAAACACATTGAATCCAATTCAGAAAAATTACACCTAAGTAGTTTACATATTTACACTGTCCTCTTGATTTGGATAGAGTTATTATAAAAATGCCATATTTTTTCTCCATCATCATCTTTTTTTCATGGCATAATCATAAGTTACCAGAGTCTAAAATTTAAGCAGTGAGATACTGATCAATATACCTTGTGGATCATGAGTTCCATTCCCAGTGCCCAACTACATATTCTTCTTGATGGAACTGATTATCTTGACTTCACCATTCTATTCTATTATCAAGTTTAGCATTTCTCTTCTGTCTTGTGTTTTATATGTAATCTTTTTTGTCTGTTCTTTAGTTTGTCTTTACATAATTCATTGCCTTACCTTTACTTCTTCAACTAGAGCAGACCTATTTTTTTCTGGCACCCAAGAAAAGGAGATGAACCACTGCTATTTTCATTTTACAGAAAAAATAAAATAACCTGCCTGAAACCACAAAGTTAGCTGGTGTTACTGTATGGATTACCTCCTAGATGAGTGATATAGCCTCCAGTCCCTCAGTGATACTAATTTTATTTGAATGGTTGCTGCCAAGCAACACTCCTGAGAGCAGGTGTTGCAGGAAATTATGACCTGTTAGCTTTGACCATCAGACAAACCCAGAAGGTATCAGAGCACAAGTAAAAGGCTATTCACATTGCTACAAATTGAGACCACCACAAAAAGGAATGCTTGTTGTGCATTGTAAATCACACAGCCATACAGGATAGGACATGCAAAATTTGAAATATGTGTGGACTTGGTAGTTTGCAGATAGCTTTAATTAAACTCATGAGTGCAGCTGGCCCAGATTTTTGTTTCAGTCAATGATTTGTCACAGATTTATAATTTTGGTTTTACAGTTTTAGTCTTACTCAAGGGTTGCAATGAAAAGATCCCAGTCAGGAACCTGTAATGCAGCCAGTTCTAAAGACATTTTATATTACTCATATATTAAATGGTCTGAAAGACTGGGGGTTTGATTGATATCTTAGAGTTTGAATTGCAAATTATCTTCATTTTCTATGGTGCAGATATCTTACATGCTTATGATAGCACTGAAAAATGGAAAAGTGCAGGAACTTGACAAATAGTAGTTTTAAGATCTTTTGCACATTGTTTTATTTTCATGTTTCATTTTCAAAGCCTGTGGATTTGAGATGGAGTCAAAGTGTAGATTTTCTTGCTTGTATGTTTAATGTAAACTGTAATAGTTTGACAATTGCTTCCAAGTAATTATACAAAGTGTGCTCAAGCAACAAAATATTAAAAGTCATGAAGAATTACAATATTGAGCTTTTGGGGTTGTTTTTTCTTTTCCTTTCTATTTGATTGGTTGTAGATTTTTCTGAGAGGAGCTGGACAAGTAGTATTAAGTCACTGGTAAATATGGTTCTTGGCAAATATTTTCTCTGTAAGCAACTCAAGGATTGAAAATTGTGCTGCAGTGGAATTAGTGTGTGTTTTTTTGAAGAAAATCAAATGTGCCTTGATTTTCTCCCAGAAATTTTAAATCTGTTTAAAACACATTGAGATTAAATCTATTTAACTATACCAAACAATCATACAACTTCCTGTATAGTTGGTGGAAGCATAGGGATTACAGACTTTTCTTTTTTCCTGATTAATTTTTAGAATGACCTTAGGCTGATTAAGTTCTTAGATGTTTCAGCTAAGGGCCTGATGACACATTTTTCCATGAAAGTGACTCAATTTACCCTTAGGAACAGAAAATATAAAGAAGACTTGTGGATTGTTGAAGGGAGGAAAGCATTTCAGTTTCTTGTTTGAAGCTTGTCTTAGAATCCTTGGAGCATTTTTGTTACTTCAAAAAACATCAACTTTAAAACTTTTAGTCTATATTTTGTAGTTAATATTTTGTTCACATGCCAGCTGATGGACTGTAAAGGACTGTTGGAATGCCAGCTGATAAAAGTGTGCTTTTAAGAAAAGAGACTGTGTTAACTGTGATGCAATACTTGTGTAAACAGACTGAATGGCCACTTGGAGAGGCATTTTGGATTGAAAACATGATTGCTGGGATTTGTTTGGCAGTATACCTAACATTTGCTTCTTTGTGTAACAGTAGGCAATTCATTTTACCTCACATAAGTCTCAAATAGACTATGGATCAAAGTGTGTGACTGTTTATGCAATCTTGCTTTGCAAGAAAAGAAATAATTCCTATTTTCAGTCTTTTGACCAAATGTGTGTTTGTGTGTGAGTAAGGGTATTTCTTTTTTTTTTTTTCCCCTGAATAAACTTCTGAAATTTCAGTTCAGTAGACAAGAGACTCTCTGGTGACCTGTATACCACAAACTATGATGGTATGCCACAGGTTATATCTACGGATTAAATTAAACAGGTCTTGAAATACTTCATATTTTCTTGCAGGAAGGTCTTAAACTCCAAAGGCAAATAATGCCATACAATTTTCTTTAACTTTGCTGATTTCACTATGAAACTTCCACTGATGCCACAGTTAGGATTTTGCAGTGATTTGAATCCTGCAGCATGTGTAGTTCCTTATCTGTGGAGGAAAAATGAAAGAAGAATGAGCTAGTCCAAGAGATTATTTTTCCCCAACCTTCTCTGAGAAGTTTTATCTATAGACAGACTTACTGACTTATATATGTGTTCTTTTACTTAGCATGACAGAGAGAAAGTATAGATTTGCATGGGTAAGTGGGAATCATTTAAATTTAAACATCTGAAAAATTAGATACGTAAATTTTATTTTAATATTTGAAAGACAAATAAGTGTATCCAAATAGAAATTCCTATGTCCTTGGGCACATATTTTATGAAAAAATGCATTGTCCTTTAAGAATTCGCTTTTCATTGAGTAAAGATGAACCAAGGCCTTAAATATTAAAGACAAATTTCAAATTATTATGGTAGGAGAAATTACTCTTCCCTAATAACTTCTCTACTGACTGGCACTGATTTTCCGCTCCCTAAAAAATAGCTGATAGAGCCTTCAGGTCTCTACTTGTACCATTTGCCTATGGACTTATTATCTTTAAAGTTATCATTTTACTAGAATTGAAGAGGATGTGAGAATAGAAGAATTTGAAAGCTGCACACAGAATGAATCGCCAAGCCAATTACAAGCTGTGGCTGCAGGATTATTGGATAATCACTCCAGAAGAAAACCTGCTCATGTGTGTTATTAATAGACTACGGATATGGAAATGCACCATAGTAATTCAGCTTTTGAAAATAAAGAGTTAGATAAATTATACTTTCTTATTAAAACAAACAAATAATAACCCCAAACAAACAACCCAAACAGGTTATGAACTTATATGAAGGGAAAAATTGCTATGAAAAATCTTGCTGTTTCTATTAAGACCCAAGAGTTCACACTACATACAGTACAACTCATTTTAGGAAGCTGAACCTAGAAATAAAAATTATTATAATAATTTATTGCAATGTATGCTTTTCAGCTCCAGACAAGTTTAATCAATCTTTTATTTGTATTTTCATAAAATATCATAAATAATCAAAAATACATGCACATCACATGGAGAAGCAGAAAATGGAGGTCCTAGGACATATGCTTAAAATTATAGTTTTCTGAAAATACAGCTCCAATTTCAGTATGACGAGAATAGGAGTGAGACATGCTCTCACTGGATAACAGTAGAGTCAGGACAAGATGCACATGAGTAAGATGGGCTCTCTCAGGGCATTATAAATGATGGTCAGTACAGTGATTAGTATCAAGTCTCAGTGGCATTTTCTGATTTTACTGGGTTAAGACTGTATTTTCTGATTTCTTGTTGACCTTATTTTAAAGGTTACAATCAGAAAGTGATCTCTGTGTTCTATTGTACAGCCAAATGTTCTTGTTTTTTTTTTTTTTTTTCTTTTAAAACCAATCTGTACTGTAAAGTGAACTCATGGGTAACTGATAACCCAGGTGTCTTTTTTGCATCCATTGAGTCTCTTCCAGTCAGGGATAGCACTGCATCAGTTTGCATATTGCAGTTTCCCTCAGGACGAGCTCTTCTATGCATGTGAAAACTAGCTGAGCTGTATTTCTTGCTAAACCTTGTTTTGTTTTAGACTGTTGATACTATTTGTCCTATATATAAAACAGAAGTTCCTCCCAGTGAACCTGTTCTAACAAACACCTGGTAGTTGAGACACAGCCTGTGTTATCTAGAAATAGTCTTGCAGAATCACCAGATATATCAGGAACATTAAACAAAAAGAGTTAAATTTAAATCAGAAGGCTGACAAAGATAGAATTCCAGATTGTGCATTAAAAAAGGACAAAGGGTATTAGAAAAAGAGGGTTGAAGCAAAGATAAAATATAATCCTTAAAGAAAGAACAAATATAAATTTAATAAAGTTAAAACATATAAAACAAACCCTAGGACAATAAATGTAAGCCAACCAGATTAAAAGGGGAGAAACTGTAGAATATGATTGTTTAAAAATACTATATGAACAGGTTTATTGCAAGTAGATTTACAAAAATAACTTCCTGTTTCCTTAGATCTTGAGAATACATCAGTACCTGGGGAATACTTTGGTTTTCACGTTTGCTAACAATTCCTGAAGTAAAGACAAATGGAAGCAAGAAATGGTGGTCTCATCCCACTCATATTTAGGTTTAGAAAAAATTTCCCATCCTTCATAAAATAAAATGGCATCAGACAAAAACTAGATTCTGGTACTAGACAGCATTAAGATCTAAAATATTGTAGATCAAGTTTTCCAAAAAGCCCTAAGCTTTAGTAGTCAGAGAAGAGACTTTGATATAGGTGTTCCAGGCAGTAGTCCTAAATACAGGGCTGATAGTTCTACTGCAATTGATAAGCAACACTAGCTTCGGCCAGAAATTGCATCACTTTTAGAACTGAAAAATCATTGAATAATTTAGGTTGGAAAAAAAATTTGGAGGTACTCAGCCCTCTCTCTGCTCAAAATACACCTCATTTAATCAAGATACTCTGGTCTGTGGTAGTTGAATCTTGAATACCTTTAAGAATAGACATCTTACCATTTCTCTGAGTAACTTGTTCCAATATTCGAGCTTCCTTGTGGTGGTTTTTTTCTTAAATATGTAATCAGTATTTCCCATGTTCCAGCTATCACTGCAGTATTATGCAAGGAAGAGTCCCAGAAGTTGGCTCCCAGACTATGTTTAATCACTGTAAAATTGCATCATATAAGTGTGAAAAATCTATTTTGTTGCTTTCTCATCTTATTTTTGTTTTTTAAAGCAAAAGAATTTAACATTACTGATACAGTGTTTAATTTTGACAAAACACTATTTCCTAGGGGAAAGATATTTGATTCAAAAGATTATGATCAAATCTAATAAGCATTCCGTATATTCTGTTTTGATTAGCACTGGAATAAGAAACTATCTGAACGGCCATCAAACTGATGATTTGATGTTCTAAGAACTCCTAAAATCTTTATATAGATGATTTCTTTCCTATCAAATTTTAAAACTCAAATAGCTCCATAGGGATAATGGAAGAGCATAGATTTCAATTGAAAATCTACTGTTCTTTGGATTTATTTTTTCCCTAGTAAAAAGGCAGAATTTCTTGTACATTGGTATTGCTCAAGAATGGAAAGAAGGACCTGTGAGGGATGATCACAGAAATAGACAGTGGCATTTAAACAATAAATTATTTTGGCTTATCTGAATGTACTGTAACAATTAACATTTTCTTGTTGGCAGTGTCTCTCAGGCACTGAAGGTACTTGTGAGCTGATAAAATACTGATTCCTTTCTTGACATCTCATAGCCCAGAAAAGGTTCAGGACAGGTTCAGTAGCATAGGTAAGAAGAAACCAGCATAAATTCTAATGTATCAATTTCTAATAAAACTGTATGATGTTCTCTGTATTGGTTGTGACAAAACTTTTTTTAGATTCTCCAAAATACAGACTACTCTAGGACATATTTATTAGACGTTAAAATACACTAAGGTGAAGGAAAAAAAAAAAGAGGAAAAAAAATTTAAATTATTTTAAATATATTTACCAATATAAACAAGACGCATTTACTTTCAAATCTGAGTACTTCAGGATGGAAGTAAACAGTCAATTTATTCTTTCTTTTTATTTAAAAAGAGAACAACATGCCTAAGTTGCTTTATAATATTTTCCTGAGTCTTGCATTTCAGATACGTTTAGACCAAGAAAGAAATGGCATTATGCAGAAATTAGAAGGAACTTTTAATTCAGACACACTACTTCTAAAAAACTATTTGCTTTACTGTTTGAAGATACATCTCCATCCTTTTTTCAGTGTTTCAATATTAATTCTGAACACTTCAGTATTAATTCTGAACATATACCTATATGTTAGTGAAAAAGTAATACATATTTCATCCAAAATCAATTGTTAGGAAGTAGAAATGTCTAGCTGCTTCCTAAGAGCACCAGGAGCTGAGGGTACCCAAGACATTTGGCAGAATAGGTCCTTGTGTCATGAATGGAGTGATGCTTCAATCCTAACAGAAAAACAACAATCTATTTTATTGATATAAAACAGTGAGCTATCAAAATTCAGTGGTAAATGTGATAGAGGTGTAACAGGATTCCATGACAAGATAGACTAGATTGATATCTGCATAGGGGGCAGGATTGGATAAAGCAGGAAGAGCTTCCTGTTGAGTCATGATGTCCTGAAAGGACTTCCTTTTGTTCTTCACTCCATCTCAGAGAGGAGTTTAGGGTCCAGTTCCAATCCTACATTTGGTCAACGGTTTACTTCAAAATTATTATATGCACACGATAAATCCTTGTATCACTCAGCTAATATTCCAAAGTTTAGCACACAATCATTACCAAGGTCTGCTGCAGCAAGGACTCAAGGAGTAACCTTCAAAGATGTCCTTACTCAAGGGGAGATTCTGGCATGCAGCCCACTGCCATGCCGGAGAGCTCAAGGGCTCTGGCCTGTCTGCTATTTATGGAGTAGGATGATTGATTTGTAGCCATATTAGCATACTAGCAAGACATCTGGGTCACCATTCCTGACAGCCCTTGGCTACCCTGTTGCCATCTGTCCCCCAAAATCCAGAGTGAACTGGATGGAGCCATCATAACCCCCACTGGTGATTCTGGTTTACTCAGGCAGGGGGATGTGGGAGAATGAGAGTAAATCAGGAGATCAGATGTCAGCCAGCACCTCGCCAGCAGTGCACAGTGAGGCTTCAGGTCAGCACAGCTCCCCCATGGTGGCAACAGAGTTCTGATTATGGGGCTCCATGGACAGGCAAGGGAATGCCTGTGTCTGAGCAGGCATTCCAGCATAACTCTAGAGGGCCCTGATGAGCCCATTGAGAACCTGAACTGGAGTCTTTGGACCCATAGATGTGGCTGGAAGCCTCAGGTAAGGGTGATCAGGCCTGTTAAATCTTATTTATGCCCTAACATCAGCTTTAAAATGCTCCTGCATGATGACAAACTTGTTATTTGTTTGAAACTACTTCAATTATGATAGACTTTGAAGGCCGAAGACCCCTGAGTAGCTGAGAAAGTCAAAAGAATCATTACTCTTCACCAGCCAAGCATAAAACTGACATGAATCCCCTTATGACAGAGCAAAAAAATGTTAAAATGCATATGATCATTTCCATGCTCAATAAACTTGATAAAACCTATAGAAAGTAATTTTAGGTTGATAAACAATTGCAATTATACTCTATGGTCTCCATAGAACAAAGTATGCAGGAAATTCTAAATAAAACATAAAGAATAACTTAATCTTTTTTCTCTCTGCCTGGTTTTAAGACTAATCTCCAAGATCCTAGATAAGCACAAGTTATTTTTTATGGAAAAAAGATAATATGTTCTTAAAAGATTCGTTAAAATTCAGAGGATGGAGGTATATGATCAGTTTTAACTTAGCAAGGGAGTCTTAGAAATCACTAACTGGGAGTTAGAAGTGTAGGGGTTTTTTAGCCAGGCGTGCATTTTTCCTTACTCATAATTTTCATAATTGTGACCATAATCACAACTTCTTGTCCTTAAGCCTTCAGAAGTTTTTTGAATAAAATAAAATTTTCTTCTGTAGAAAATGTAGAGGCAGGCTAATATGTTTTACAATATTTAAACAAAATAAAGTCAGGTGACTCACTGGGGGGAAAAGTACGTTTGCAGATTTGTACTATGAACTGCTTCAACAAGAATTCAATTTTTTTTCCTACAAAGACCGCATAACAAAGTGTCTTTTGACCTATTGCTTTTAGGGGAAGGTTAGTTAGACTGGGGAGATTATGGGTGAGTGAAGTTTTTTCAGAGAAATGTTATCTTTGTGGTCTGGGCTATATTTACTGACAGTATCACTTGTAAGACAGAGACGAGGAAGTAACTGACTTTAGAAAAAGTTAATTTACTGATACTGACATGGATGGTTAAAGCTGTTTAAAGCAGTTGAGCATGAAGTCAAAATTGGAACATGTTCAAAAGAAGAAAGGGAAAGGAAAGCATAGGAAGAAATCTGAAGCATTTCCATTTGGGAAAATAAAGTGATATCTGACAGGGCATCAGTTAATAGTGACAGCTTGTCAAACTGACCAAAAAGGATGTGGATGCTGTTTGATTCCAAAGTAGATGGCATTAATAGGATACATAATGTTGCTGAGTCAAGCACATAGAGTCAAAGCAGCCAATCTCAGCTGTTATCCTCTAGGTTTCTCTCTCTCCTTACTATTATATGCAACAGCTTCTTCAACTTTTTTGTGTTACTGTATCAAATATTTATAATTTTTTAAATATTTAGGAAAGGTATATAATTCAAAAGCTAGAATTAATCATCAGTAATAATGGGTACTAGTAGATGACAACTGTCATGGTAAAACTAGAATTCTAAAGAGCTTTAAAATTTTCAGCAGGAACTTCTGAAGAAAAGAGCACAGGCTGGACCTAAAGAAAGGGCATTAAGACATGGAGAAATTAAAATCGGGATTTGTTTCAACCAAAGCCTAACTTTGTCAATTATCATTATCCAAATGCTGATTTTTGTCCTCATCCTTTAGTTATTTGAAGAAGAGAATTAGCTTTGGAGACGCATGTACCTTATCATTGACTAAGCAGATACCAAGGATAAGGTACATAATATTAAATGAAATAAATCTGATACTCAGGGGTTTTCCCTATTTACACAGGAAATCAATGGAGTGATTGAAAAGGAGCAGTTACCTTTCTTATGTTTTTTGGCACAGAATACATCATGGATTATGCTTTTTATTTGCAATAATACCTGTGCATTGAAATCTTGACTGCTTCATAGAATAAGATCATTCTTAAACTGTCACAAACATGAAATTATGTAAATGAAATGACACTTTCATACTTTTCATATACATTTCATACTTTCTGACAATTCAGTCTGTCTGCCTGTAAATCAATGAAAAAAATTTCACAGACATCAGATTAACAAATTACTCAATAATCTCACATGTTTCAACTAATTTAGACAGACCTAGAAGGGATGTATACAGTTGTGGCTGGATATATCAATCATTGAAAGATTACAAAAGTTTTAGACTCACTCTAAATCTTTTTACAAGCTCCATAAATTATGTTTTGTTGTTGCTAATATTATTCATTTGGCTTTCCTCTACACTTTCTAATCTGTCCAAGAGAACTAGTGCTAAAATAAGATAAGAAAAGCCATTTTCACTTCTTCTTAAACCAGCTGGCACCAGAAGAAAAGTCTGCCCTCTCAAATTTTTGAGACTCAATTTTTGTGGACTTCAGAGATTTAGACAGCTCAGATAGCTCAGCTTAGTCACAGAATCACAGTATATTATGAGTTGGAAGGGACCCACAAGGATCATCAAGTTCAACTCTTAAGTGGACAGCTCATGCAGGGAACAAAACCAGGGATCAAAATCAAACCTTGCCTTGGAGGTATAAACACTATGTATGTATGAGAATTTAAATTAAAGCCTCTAACCTTTTAAAATTTTGCCTATTACAACCTCCTATTTATATTTGCAAATCCATTTTCTATGTACAAACAAGCAACTGTTGTTTTTATTTTGTCTGAAAGTTTTGTTAAAAATTTAAAAATATTGCAAGTTTTCCTAAATAAAAAAAAAAAATCAATATATATACCAACTGGAAGCTCAGATAACTTTAGTTATAAAGAGAAAACTTTTAATAAAGAGCTTTTCCTTTCCAGTTTGTAGACAGAGAAAAAAATTGCCTGTATACAAAAGTGAGCAAAACCTAAGTAATGAAGTATGATAAAAGAACACAGAGTGACCTTTCTCAAAACAAAAGTAGTTTGCAAAGAAAACCTCAGCACAGCTGTTATCATCCTGTATTTTTTATTAGAATACAAAGAAAACACAGTTCATAGACCTTGGGTTGATTTTTTAAAAAGCAGTATAGAAATTGGTTTAAAGTGTGTACAAGTTAATGTCAGGAAATCCATTGTCATTCTCTAAAATTTTAACATTAACAAAAATTAGGTCATTTCAGCAGTTCTTTTTGAAGGTAGTTATACAATGATTAAACTTGTAAAAAGACAGTCAGAAAGCCAGCAATTATAATCTGACTAAATTCTCAATCCAAGTATCTTCTTGTAGATAATGAGACATAATGGTTTGCAATGCCAAGGTTAAACTTTCTGGTCATAATTGACAGCTATCCATAGAAAGAAAGCAATTAAAGACGCTAGCAGTTAGGTAGATTAAGTTGGATCTTAAAAGAAAATACAAATTGTTATTGAAAATGAGAATAGAAGTAGACTTCCTGATTTTTAGACTCTGTTTCAGCATCAGGAAACTTTGAGACTCAAAGCTGTTGATTATCTTTTACCCTGGAATACAGACTTGAGCTCATGGCATAAGAGCGGTTCAGAATGTGAGTGATATATAAAATTGTTGGGGTTTTTTGTTTTTAAATGCTAGATTAATATATTTTGATTAAAAAGTGATATTACATGTAAGTTCTAATTTTTGGAACTCACAATTTTATTCTCACTTCTATTCCTCTTTGAAATACTGTGATAAACATTAATTCAAAGAATAAACTCATCGTTGAATGCAGTTGTATTTGGTTGCTTTTTTAATAAGAAGTCCATATTAATTAAAGAAATGCTGAAGAAACCTTTGGTTTCTCATAGTAAGTGACAAGCCTGAAATACTTCAGAGGTAATGTCTCTCAACCGTAAATCTGTAATAAACACAACCACCTTTTAGTCCACACATAGGTCATAGTTTTTGGGAGCTGCTTCTGTTCAACAATTTTGTTTTAGGCTCAGTTTAAAACTATGACAGAACATTAGTTCTTTTAATATTTGTGGTGCTTATAGTATTTCAATTGCTCTTAAGGTTTCTGAAAGTGTATGAAACTTCTGTAGGTTTTTTCATAGCAGTTTTCATCATGAGTTGCCTGTAGGTACCGTAAGCTTTAAATCAGCTTGTTAGGAAAGCAATCAACCTCTAAGAATATATTTCATGATACAGTGTGTGTAAATCATCATTCTGGAGTCTTATAGAGAAATATTGTGTGAGTCTAAAAAGCTTATGGGTTGATTCACGTCATTAACTTTAAATGTCTTATTGAGATACTTAGGTTGCACTTGGTTTCTTAGTAAAAATGGATAGGTACTCTGGGAGATGATGAAGCACAGATATAATCTAAACCTCTTTCCAAATGAATTTATCTATCTCCATTGCTATCTTGTAGCTGGATATTCTTCTTTCTAATGACACAGTTATTTGTGGGGTCCTCTTATAAACTGGATGGTTTTAGGTACCAATATGGAATAAAAAGATAATTATTGGTAAGAAAAATAAACAGCTATTTGGATGATTTTTTAATGACTGAGAAATTAATTCTCAGAACACTAGATAAAGCCAGAAGATAAAGAACATTTTCCAAGGTAAAAAAGAAAGAAAAAAGAAAGGACTATTCAATGACCAAGAAAATTTAACACTAATTTTCATTTTGAAAGAAAACTGAATTATCTGAAATAGCAAGGTTTTCTAGATTTACATGATAAAATATGTCATCTTTACAAAGATTTCTTTGTAAAGAAAATTTACCTTAAAGACAAAAAAATTACCTTGAAAATGTACTATGACATAACACATTGTGATTATTCAGACTAAAAGTCAAAGTCTAGATGTCTGAGTTCTCATTTATGGTTTTTCTCTACTCTGTTTTTTCATTTCTTTGTAAGAATCTGGATGCCCTCCTGACACAAACTTACAGCTGCTGGGTGGCTATACCCAGGGGTCTGGACACAGACACTCAGCCTGATACCTCTCATGTGTACAGTCACAACAATCAATGCCTTTTCCTGGGACACAATTCCTCTGCTCCTTCCTAGACCTCCAGTCTGTGCATTCATATGGTCATAGGTATTGCCAACACATGAAGAAAACACTTTACCAGCTCTACACCCATCTGCCTAAGCATTTAAAGGAATATTTGCTGTGATTTTTCTGTCTGCTCGATCATCCCAGCACATGGCCTGACTATAACTAGCACCAGGCTCTGTCCAAGATCTTGGAAAAGTTCGTGGCAACTCTGGAAGGGAGCTTTTCCATTTCACCATAAATCTTCAAGGTAATTTCATAAGAGTCAGTAGGGGCAGATAAGTTGTAAGATAGTATAGAAAACTTGGAGTTATGAAGGGCAAGTATGACCAAGCTGATTTCTGTCTTTCCTAAATGAACTGTTGCTTTGTATTTAAGTGTAGATGTCTCAGTGGTCTGACTGATAGCTAAGCTGAATGCAATGCTTCCATGAAGGAATTCAGTCCAGTTGTCCAGACACAGCCTAATAGTGTAACTTGAGATGCAATAGGATGTCTTTGCTGCATTTCAATTGATACTACAGAAGGGCACACATCTTTCTGTCTGTCAGCCTTGTGAAGATGATATGTTGAACAATTAAGGGCATTTCAAATTGCATGAGATACCTATGCATGGATGATTCACCCAAATTAAAAATATCTGTTTTGGGGCAAGAACTAACATGGAAGAAATTACCATCTTCTCAGATATACTTTTGACCAGTCTGCAATGACTTCACCAAAAATGTATGAAAATCTTCATGCAAGGTCTTTGAGGTATCTAAATTGTGGTATCAAAATTAAGCTTACACTATCCAACTGCTACTTGTTCCCCCATTCAGTCACTTGAGTTGTTCTTGGAATCAATGCGTAATGTTGGAAGGGACCACTGGGAATTGTCTGGTCCAACCTCACTCCTCAAGCAGGGTCATCCTAGGGTACATGGCATGAGATTATGTCCAGATGGTTTTTTAACATCTCCTGTGAGGGAAGCTCCACAACACCTCTGGAAAATCTGTTCCAGAGTGGTTTCACCTACACAGAAAAGGAACTCTTTCTCAGATTCAGGTGGGACTTGCTGTGCATCTGTTTCTGTCTGTTGCTCCTTGTCCTGTTGTCTGGCACAACCAAGAAGAGCCTGATTCCCTCCTCTTGACACTCTCCCTTTAGATACCCACAGACATTGATGAGGTGCCCTATCAGTTGTCTCTTCTTGAGGCTGAACAGGCCCAGCTCTCTCATTCTTTCCTCGTTAGAGAGATGCTCCAGTCCCCTAATCATCTTTGTGGCCTCTGCTGGACCTACTCCAGGATCTTCATGTCTCCCTTGACTGAGGAGCCCAGAACTGGAGACAGGACTCTGAGGCCTCACCAGGGCTGAGTAGAGAGGCAGGATCTACTCGTTCAACCTGCTGGCAATGCTCTTCTTACTATACCACAGGACACCATTGCCCATCTCGGACACCAGGGCTCACTGTTGGCTCATGGACAGCCTATGGTGCACCAGGACTCCCAGGTCGTTTTCTGCAGAGCTGCTTTCCAGCAGATCAGCCCCCAGCCTGTGCTGGAGCATGGGGTTATTCTTCCTCAGTGCAGGACCCTGCATTTGCCTTAGTTGAACTCCAGACAGCTCTCCAGCCTGTTGGGGTTGTTCTGAAGGGCTGCACAGCCCTCTGGGATATTGGCCACTCTTCCAAGATTTGTGTCATCAGCAAAATTGCTGAGGAGACATCTGCCCCTTCATCCAAGCCACTAATGAATAAGTTCAACAATTCTGCATCCAGTATTGAATGCTGGGGGACATCACTACTGACAGGCATCCAACTAAGCCCTGTGCCACTGACTACAACCCTCTGGGATCTGCTGTTCCTCTAGTTCTCAACCCACTCACTCTTCACTCATCCAGTCTTTCCTTAGTTTGCCTACAAGGATGTTGTGAGAGACAGTGATGAAAGCTTTTCTGAGGTGAGGAGAGACCATGCTGACTTCTCTCCCCTCATCCATCCAGGTAGTTTCTCCATTGTAGAAGGCAATCAAGTTGGTCAAACATTATTTACTTTTAGTGAATCCATGCTGGGTAAGAAAATGGTATGCCAAATGCATTGAAAAGATGGCCATCATGTACGGAATCTGCTATCAGAGTGACCTTCTCAATTTCCTTGCAGCTTTGATTGTCTCATTTCTTGCCCTTCTACTACATGTGTATTCTCAATACATCTGAAATACGAGGAGCATAACTGGCTATTCCAGCCTGTACAACTTTTATGGCATATCAGCTCTTTATTGCCTCTCCATGCTGCCTATAAGTTGTGGTATCAATTCTAATATGTCAGAGCACAGAAACAAGTGGTTCATCTCAAGATATAGGCCAATGCACTCCACAGAGTTTTTTTCTGTCCAGGGAATTGGAAAAAATAGGATTAGCTGAACTGTTTCAGTGGATGCACTAACATGGTTCCATTTATTCCACTCATTTCCTGCCAAAGGAGTGCACCCTGATAAATGAGAAGGGAACAGTGGTGGAGCCCTTGCTGTAGAGGCAGAGAGATGGGACATGTGGATGGTGAGAAGATCATTATACTGAGGGTAACTCAAAAAAAAGGTAACAACTGCTCTAAAATAATCTGCAAATAACTTTCTGTGGGACACCAGCTCACAGAGCCCTGAAATTATATTGAGACACCATTATTGAATTTAGCCTTTCATTTTTCATCTCTCTGGACTATGAATTTTTAGTAATATTGGGAATAAAATTTTTGATGCTTGACATTTAATACATCTGATTCTTTTCCACAGCAACAATTGTTCAGAGAAAAATATTCCTTTTTCTCAAGTGAACTTTGTGAGGATAAATTTATTAATATATATGAAAAGCTCAGAATGTGCAGAGTTGGGAACCAAAAAAAAATGGTCTAGGAGAATCTGTCTTTTTTATTCTCTGCTTTGATTTTGTAGTTGTAAAGTCTATGGCTCTAATTCTAAGCTTGCTCACATGCTAATAAATTGGTCTACTTTCACAGATATGTAGTTATTGGTGCAAATGAAGATTGTAATGAGGTGTTACCAGCTAAATAATCAGCTACTTTAAACTGTTGTGGATCAATTCCACACTTCAGACACAAGTGAAACACTACAGCTCATAACAAACAAAAAATGTGTCCTTAATAATCTTTTCTTTTAAATCAGAGATAGTAAAAACTCTCATTGATATGCTCCTCTTTCCCATACTTAACCTTGATTTTATGGTATGGTACACAGTTTATGTCATGACCAGAAGTTGTGCCACCATGCACTTTTTCTTTCCAGATTAAAATCACGGTTGCATAGGTAAAGAACAGATTCCTTTTGCATCACAAGTAAAAGATATCCTCAGATACGTGATTACAATGACAAGTCTTGATTTAAAGTTATTTTAAGTCAGTGTGAGTATTGCCTTTATTTCAGATTAATTTTGCACTATAGCATAACATGACAAATCTAGAAGTTAAATCTGATTGAACACGCTTTGAATAGCCAATAAAGTGTAGAGCAATATTTAGCAATATTTACTATGTATGTGGTGGCAGCAAGGACTGACAGTAGCTTTGATGGAATCTTGGAACTGGTATCAGGTTAATATGAAATGAAGATTATTGCTGTCTGCAATCTCACCATAGAATAGTACCTCTCTTAATAATCTTATTATTGCTTAATGGAAAACTCAACATTTAGATGCGAAAAATACACTCAACTGACTTAAGATAAATCTGTTATAATTTAAACTTTAATTTTCTTATTTTACAACAACATGGACCGTTATTTGTAAAACATATACTTTCCAGGGACTGTGATCTTCATAATATTGCATTCTGTGCCACTATTTTTTTCTGGTTAGACTATGTCTGTAAAGAGAACTTTCATGGTACATTAGAAAAAAATAAAATAAAATAAAATAAAATAAAATAAAATAAAATAAAATAAAATAAAATAAAATAAAATAAAATAAAATCAGTGAACTAGAAACAACTTGTCAGTGGGAAATAATAATAGACTCAGAATGGTAGCCATATGTCTGCCCAATTACAATAGGTATCTCATGCTCCAGTCTCCATCTGTGGGATATATAAAAAGATTTTTAGTTTGTGTTTTATTTCTTTAGTTCTTTGACAATATACCATGAGTAAGATATTTCAGAATGATAAGCAGTGCAAATAATAATAATAATTTTAAATTCATTGAGGTGGAATGTCTTAAGTGTGAGAAATTTGAGTGTTCATAATACTAAGGAAGTTAAAATTAGTTATATTCACAATATTTTTTAAATTATTGTTTTTCTTTTGATGTCTGCCTGGGCAAAATGAAATATCAAGTAAATGATCTTCAAGACTGTCCTTCCAGTAAAGTCATCTTAACACTTAGCATTTCAATGCATTAAAAAAATGTTCCTCCCTTTTCTTTATCCCATGCCTTTACTTCTTACTACATGCCGTTAGAAATTGAAGTAATATTTTTGAGTTCTTTCACACAAAGGAGAACATTGTATTCACACCTCTGTGAAAACTGAAAATGAGAAGAGCATGTAGTAATCACCAGACAACTTTACTAAAATAAAGCACATATTGGAAAAGTAGAACTTTTCAAGTCTCTGAAAGAAATGATGAAACTAGTAAGGGTTCAAGTTTGTACGCGTTCAAATTTAAATGTTTTCTCTAAGCGGTGTTGCATATCCAATATGAGATTTTTGGTCCCTATCTGTATCTAGCCTTTCTATATGGGCCAATGTCTTATGACTTCTTTTATGTTGTAGTTTCAATATGCTGATTCATTCTGTATCTTGCTGTGTCACTTAATTCCTTCTGTTTTTACAGAAGAATCTTCTGGATATCTTCTGGATTTCATGTTGTCTGTCAATTATAACAATCTTGTCACATTTTGTTGTTCAAAGCACTTATGTAATGTGATTTCTTCTCTTTAGTCAATTTTTTGTAATAATTAACCTTCATATAATTTTCAGTCCTTCAATACAGAAATACCAATCTTAATAAATAATTTGCTTTATTTTTTGAATTTTGCCTGTCCTAGACTTTCCACATTTCTGAGCATCAATAATTTAAACCACAAGAGACATAAAAAGAGTTCCACTCTCCATAGATGAAACTTGAAATTTGTTGTGTATTGCCATTTTAGTCATTCCATAACTGCTAACCCAGAAATAAAATCAGTTCCAATGATTGGAGGGAGGGTATAGGTATCTAAGTTGTGCATAGACAGCTATGTATGTATGTGTATGAAGCTGAACCTGAGTCCTACCTCAATCACAAAGTATAAATTATTTACTAACACAGTTCTGTTTCGCAAAGCCAGTATTTTCGGGAATTATTCTAAAATAAGACAGTCAATACAACCAGAGAATGAAAGTAAGCTAACTGCAAAAATGAAATTAAAGAAATGCTGAAATTAGTACCTACCCAGGATAGATTAGGCTTCATTCTTTCCACACCAGCATCTTCTTTAGAATTAGCAATTTTGGAAGACTATATGTCTAGTAACAGAAAATTCATAGAGAAATAGGCTATTTTTGTAGGAATAATCCATCATTCCTACAAGAGGTTATGTCCAAGGCAGCATACTTCTTCACCAGTTAACAGAAACAACAGGCAGATTAAAAAAAATGCTGGTCTCTGGTCCCTGTTGAAAGAATCATCTTTTACAGGGATATTTTCAGTGAATAACAAGCCAGAATAAAGAGGTTAAAAAAAAAGATGAAAAAAGAGGTAAAACATTTGACAATATCTTTAGTAAGATTACCTGATGTAATTAAGAGATAAAGAAAGACCAAAAAAACCCCAAGACTTTAGGAAGTGAGATAATAAGTACCTGAAAGAGGGAATATTTTTGTTGCAAAGGTTTGTATATAAGCAGTCAGTTTCTACAAAGATTGTTCAATTGTACTTTTGAAAGATAAATCATGAAAACAAATGTATTCAGCCATATTAACAGAAATATGCAAGGTCAACCCACTGGTACTTGATAATCTTTACTTGGCTCATCTGCCCACAGAAAAACAAAAAGATGAAAACCACACTACAAAATGTTCCCAGCTGGTAGAAAATGTCTCATCTCAGAAATTTTAGACTTTAGTACTAAATCTAGAACTGAGAGGAGCATGTTGTTTAAACAAGAAAAGCAGTGATTGTTTAATGATGTTTTGAATTCATAAAGGGCAAAAAAGCCTTTTCAAGTGGATTTGAGGAACAGGATAGAATGAATGCATTTGGGAAAGACAGACGCTCATAAGAAATGCATGGCTGTTCCATGTCTGTTTCTCACTGTTGGTTCCATTCACAAAGGAGTGAGCCTTCAGGCATTCAAATGTTTTGCAGTAATTATTCCCGAATGTTTGGTATTTATGAAAAATGCAATTTACTCTAGGGGATGCTTCGCTAGCTTCACTACAAAGGAAGTCACAACGGTACATTCAAACATTGCTATAATTATCAGCCTATCACAGATTCTTGTTTGTCACAGGCTAGTCTTTTCTTAAAAAAAACTTGCTCAAGGCTGAAATTTAACATCAGGACCAAACTGGGAAATTTTCCCCACATTGAAAAAAGCTGATCATATTTGAAAATTCAAGGATAAGCTCAGAGCAGACTGCCTCTTTGAAGATGAACATTAGATCCAACCCACACTATCTTTTAATGTCACCATTTCAGTATACCAACTCTGATATAATGCCCAATAGTTAAGAGGCAAAGTACTTGTGTAGTTGCTTCAGAAAACATCACAGAAAATGGGTTTCATCATTAATTATAGAAACCTAGACAGTGAGCAGCCTTCTCATGGAAAGCCTAAAGCCTTCTCAGGAATGGCATAAGCTGCTGTTGTTACAAAGCAATGGAGGGAAGGAGACAGACCCATGTGCAAGCAGAAAACGTGTTGCGTTTGGTAAGGGTCTGCATGCCTTGAGGTGGGTATTATTCCTTGATTTGCATGGAGGAGGTCCATGGAGATAGCTTAATATCACATAGATCTAAAGGGAGTCTGCAGTGTAACACTGTAGTTACATCACAGAATCACAAATAATTAGTCTGACAGTTTTTACTTACAGAAACAAATTTTTATCTGAAGATTCACATACGAAATCCTGCCCCTAAACTATAAGTCTTCTTTTATTCAAAGAGAATAAAGCAAGTTGACAAAATTTGCTTCTTGCTTGATGTAATTAACATTGAGCACTAGTGACTTTTAAGATTTTTTCCTTCCTTTTGTATCACTGGGGAAATAAAATATTGATTTGAGCGGAGGGGGGGGCTATTAAGCATTGCAATTACTTCACACAGTAGTTCCATTTAAAAGATGGAAGAAGTTTAGTCCCACATGCTAGAATCTAAAACTTTAAGAGTAAAAGAAAAAAGTTCTTTAGTAGGAATATTTCGTTAGTTCAAATGAAGTTAGTTCACAGACCTCTCCTTGTGAAATCCTTGTATTTCTCTTGTGTGGTTTACACCCCTGAATTCAATTTCCTAGAACTTTAAAGATCAAATATAACTGGTAGGCTTAGATAAAATAATCATCTTTTGAAGATAATTCTGTCAGATCATCTAGAATATAGTTGAGAAGTCTGAGTGGGGATCTAACCACTGGAGGGGAGTGAGTGAAGAGCATGGAGCCATCCTCTTCTTGGTGGTCCCAGGCAATAGGACAAGAGGCCCCAGGCAGAAGCTGTGACCACCAAGGCCACCCCTCCCTCAAAAAGCCTTCTGACTGGAACTGTGCCTAAAGGAACTTGAAATAAGATCAAGGTGTCACTGTTGTCCAATTATCTCAGGTCTAGGAAGAAGTAAATGAGGCTGAGAGAGAAGAATGTATCCTCAAGAAAACCAAACCCAGCAGCTGCCCTGAAAACCAGCTCTGGCAGGGTTAAAGGCGGGGGAGGCCACAGCCCTCAGACTCATCTGCTGAAGCCAGGTTTGCACACACTCCCCCCTCAAGGAAAGAGGGAAGAGGAGAGTTTTGGGGGTGTGGTGTAACCCCTGGTCAGAGGGAGCGAACATCCACCCTCCCTCAAACAAACTGGCCCAATTGCAAAGCCCCCAGCCAGGAAGGGCACACCATGGGACATTCACATGAGGGCAGCTGAGGGGGTGTCATCATCCATCAAAGACCCCCAAAGCGCTCCCCAGACTCATTTCTGGGGCCCTGCAGCAGAGCACTGCAGTGCATGTGATACCAAGTGACAGAACGCATCCAGAGCCTGCTGCAAGAGACTGTGTCCAACCTAGCCCTCCCCATGGGGAGGTACCTGAGCATTCCCACCTGGCCCAAACATATAGCAATCCATTGAACTCTGTGTTTTGCAGGACCATCATCGCCAAGAAGACCAGAGAAAGTGAATTGGGATCCACTGAGTGGTGATATTTTCTACTTAATCTCTCACTGTCCTTCTCTTTCTCTCCCACTCTTCCATGTTCTATTTCTTTCTATCTCTCTACCTCACATTTACTGCTATATAAAGTACATACAATTGACTTTGGAATATGGTCTCGTTTGCCCCTTAATTCAGGCAGCCCAATCTTTCTTCTAATTTTCATAACCAGATCATAACAACATCTCAGCAAACACATTTGAACAGAAGCAATAACAATGCAAAAGGTGAAGGTTCAAAAGGTGTTAAGCTCCAAATCAGTTTAAATTCAACATGCTGGCTAACAGTATGGCACTTTATTTTAGAGACAGAGGTTTTGATTTTTCAGTCAATTTCTAAAGAATTAATATATTTCACTCATAGACATGTATCTAGTCCTAACACTTAAGCAGTTAAAAAGCTCTTTTTTCTTTTAATAGGAACTCTTACAGAAATGTGATTTTTTTAGAAACTCCACAGTCTCCATCAACTTTGCCTTTAACTTGCTTTCTAGAATGGGACTCCTTCCTCCTGACTGCTGTTAGAGATGCAAAAGACTGTTCTGCAGTGTCAATAAGGTGAGTTAAGTACATTCTGTGGGCTTATTCCTTCGGATGTAAATCTGGTTGTTTGCTTTCTTTAGACTTCATTCAAGCTCCTTGGGGGCTGTTTTCTAGGCAGCCATTCTCAGAATTATAATCAGCCAGTATAAATTAGTTTTAATGGACATGGTCTACTTTTACACACACAGCCTTTTAACCTCCTGTTTGCAATCACCTGTTAAAAGCTCAAAAGTGAAACAGTTGGTAACAGTTGCATGACTTTTCTCCTGCTAAACCAACGCAAAAAAAATAATTCCCAAGCATATACAACTGTATTGACATAAGTTCTAATATTTATATAAAAGTAACACAAGTAAATCTGTGTCCAGGTTTAGAGCAAATTTGGGAGAGAATCCCCCCAAAGGAGCTCCGGTAGGAAAGCTGATTCAATCAGCCCCTCCCCCCAACGGGTCCGGGAGAAAATATCTCCTTGGAGAAAGGTGGAAAAAACTGTTTATTAAACAATAAAATCTAAACAATATCAAACAATAAAATCCCTTGCCACTCCAAAGAGATGACAAACTGAGAAAAGTCTCTCCCCGGCTTGTGGCTCAGCTCACTCAGTCTCTGATGAAGTCTGCCGGTGCTGGAATGTCGCAGGCCAGGCCTGGCCCGGTGGGCCACAGGTATGAGCTGCTGGTGCTCCCCTTGATGTTCAGTCCAGAGCAGGTTTCAAGAGGTCCAAAGAAAAAGGAAAAAAAAACCAAAAAAAAAAAAAATCCAGGGAACTTCTTTGCCTCGGCTAGCTAAACTAACTCAAAGCAAAGGAGAACTCTGTCCCGTCCTCTGTCCAGCCGCAGACAACAGTCCAGGAGCAGGAATGTGGGGGAGTGAATGCAGTGTCTGAAAAAAAAAACCTGCCGCTTCTTCTCTCCCCCCCTTCACTCCCCGAGGCACTCTTAAAGGTGCAAAACTCACCATTCAGAATGGGACGATTGGGGATAAAAGCATCATATAGTCAACCCAGGACATTCCACCCCTTATCCCCATATCGTCTGCTTACTACTAAAACTAATATATATTCTAACTCTACAACTCTACAAGGACATACATTATACATCTATTATACAGCTATACACAGACAATGGTAATAACATTCATCAAACAGTGATATTTACACATAACTTCACCTAACAATCAGATCTCCCTGAGGTACACATCGTGTTCCTCCATCTTTTTGCATTATCCACCATGTGCAACCTGGTCCCTGAGCAAAAACAACACCACGAATGGGTTTCTCTGTACTTGAGGCAGGATTAATCCAAACTGTCTTGCCTAACAAACCTCTGACATGTACTACTGGGACTTTGTCTCCATCTACTCTGTGCAAAGGCTCAGATTGGGCAGGGCCCACCCGGTTGGTGGAGCCTCGGGTGTTAACTAACCAGGTGGCTTTTGCCAGATGCTGCTCCCAGTTTTTGAAAGATCCCCCACCTAATGCTTTCAATGTGGTTTTTAACAGTCCATTATACCTCTCCACTTTGCCTGCAGCTGGTGCATGGTAGGGGATATGGTACACCCACTCAATGCCATGTTCTCTAGCCCAGATGTTGATAAGGCTGTTCTTGAAATGAGTCCCATTGTCTGATTCGATCCTCTCAGGGGTACCATGCCTCCAAAGGACCTGCTTTTCAAGGCCTAGGATGGTGTTCCGGGCAGTAGCATGAGACACAGGGTAGGTTTCCAACCATCCAGTGGTGGCTTCCACCATGGTCAGCACGTAGCGTTTGCCCTGGCGTGTCTGGGGCAGTGTGATGTAGTCAATCTGCCAGGCCTCCCCATACTTGTACTTGGACCACCGCCCACCATACCACAGGGGCTTCACTCGTTTGGCCTGCTTGATGGCAGCACACGTCTCACAGTCATGGATAACCTGTGAAATACTGTCCATGGTTAGATCCACCCCTCGGTCCCGTGCCCACTTATAGGTGGCATCCCTGCCCTGATGACCTGAGGCATCATGGGCCCATCGAGCTAGAAATATCTCTCCTTTATGTTGCCAATCTAAGTCTATCTTTGACACCTCTATCTTTGCAGCCTGGTCTACCTGTTCATTGTTTTGGTGCTCCTCATTGGCTCTGCTCTTGGGTACATGAGCATCCACATGGCGGACCTTCACAGGTAGCCTCCCTATCCTGGTAGCAATGTCTTTCCACTCTTCAGCAGCCCAAATTGGTTTTCCTCTACGCTGCCAGTTAGCCTCTTTCCACCTCTCCAGCCATCCCCATAGAGCATTGGCTACCATCCATGAATCAGTGTAGAGGTAGAGCTTTGGCCATTTCTCCCTTTCTGCAATGTCCAGGGCCAGTTGAACAGCTTTGAGTTCAGCAAGCTGGCTTGATCCACCTTCTCCTTCAGTGGCCTCTGCGACCTGTCGCATGGGACTCCATACGGCTGCTTTCCACTTCGGTTCATTCCCACAATGCGGCAAGAGCCATCAGTAAAAAGAGCGTATCGTGTATCTTCTGCTGGCAGTTGGTTGTATGGTGGAGCTTCTTCAGCCCGTGTCACTTCTAGTTCCCCATCATCAGCGAGACCAAAGTTTTCACCTTCCGGCCAGTTTGTAATTATTTCCAGAATCCCAGGGCGATTCAGTTTTCCAATACGGGCACGCTGTGTAATAACAGCAATCCATTTGCTCCATGTAGCACTGGTGGCATGGTGTGTAGAGGGAACCTTTGCTTTGAACATCCACCCCAGTACTGGTAGTCGGGGTGCCAGGAGGAGTTGTGCTTCAGTGCCTATTACCTCTGAGGCAGCCTGGACTCCTTCATAGGCAGCCAAGATTTCCTTCTCTGTTGGAGTATAGTTGGCTTCAGATCCTCTATAGCTTCGACTCCAAAATCCCAGTGGTCGGCCTCGAGTCTCCCCAGGCACCTTCTGCCAAAGGCTCCAGGACAAGCCATGGTTCCCGGCTGCAGAGTAGAGCACATTCTTCACCTCCGGTCCTGTCCTGACTGGGCCAAGGGCTACTGCATGAGCAATCTCCTGCTTGATCTGTGCAAAGGCTTGTTGCTGCTCAGGGCCCCAGTGGAAAGTGTTCTTCTTGCGGGTGACCAGGTAGAGAGGGCTCACGATCTGACTGTATTCGGGAATGTGCATCCTCCAAAAACCTATGGCGCCTAGGAAAGCTTGTGTTTCTTTCTTGCTGGATGGTGGAGACATTGCTGTGATCTTGTTGATGACATCGGTGGGAATCTGACGCCGTCCATCTTGCCACTTCACTCCCAGGAACTGGATCTCTTGAGCAGGTCCCTTGACTTTGCTCTTCTTGATGGCGAAGCCAGCTTTTAGGAGTATCTGGATGATTTTCTCCCCTTTCTCGAACACTTCTGCTGCTGTCTTTCCCCACACAATGATGTCATCAATATATTGCAGATGTTCTGGAGCCTCACCCTTTTCCAGTGCAGCCTGGATCAGTCCATGGCAGATGGTGGGGCTGTGCTTCCACCCCTGGGGCAGTCGGTTCCAGGTGTACTGCACGCCTCTCCAGGTGAAGGCAAACTGAGGCCTGCATTCTGCTGCCAGAGGAATGGAGAAAAATGCATTGGCAATGTCTATAGTGGCATACCACCTTGCTGCCTTGGACTCCAGCTCATACTGGAGTTCCAGCATGTCCGGCACAGCAGCGCTCAGCGGTGGAGTCACTTCATTCAATGCACGATAGTCCACAGTCAATCTCCATTCTCCTTCAGATTTACGCACAGGCCAAATGGGGCTGTTGAAGGGTGAGTGGGTCTTGCTGACCACCCCTTGGCTCTCCAGCTCACGGATCATTTTGTGGATGGGGATCACAGCATCTCGATTCGTCCGGTACTGTCGGCGGTGCACTGTTGAGGTGGCAATTGGTACTTGTTGCTCTTCCACCTTCAGGAGACCTACTGCAGATGGGTTTTCTGACAGTCCAGGCAAGCTGTTCAACTGCTTGACACCCCCTGTCTCTACAGCAGCTATTCCAAAAGCCCATCTGAGTCCCTTTGGGTCTTTGAAATACCCACTTCGGAGGAAGTCTATGCCTAAAATGCATGGGGCCTCTGGGCCAGTCACAATAGGGTGTTTCTTCCACTCCTTTCCAGTCAGGCTCACCTCAGCTTCCACCAAAGTAAAATCCTGTGATCCCCCTGTCACACCAGCAATAGAAACAGACTCTGTCCCCACATGTCTTGATGGGATTAATGTACATTGCGCACCAGTGTCAACCAAAGCTTTGTATTCTTGTGGTTCAGATGTGCCAGGCCAATGAATCCACACAGTCCAAAAAACACGGTTTTCCCCAGCCTCTACCTGGCTAGAGGCAGGGCCCCTCTAAGCCTGGTTATCCTTCGTTACCTGGGCATATGTCTTGGAGGTTCCTTCAAGGGGATCAAAAATATTGTCATTTTCATCATGTGTGACAGTTCGGTTACTGGCCACTGGAGCTGCTTCCCTTTTGGAACTTCCCCTCTGAGTCTTCAGTTCGCGCACTCGTTGTGCCAGAGCAGCAGTAGGTTTTCTATGCCATCTCCCCATGTTTTCTCCACAATCACGCAGGTAGAACCACAGCTCAGCTCGTGGGGTGTACCTTCTCTCACCATCTGGGTAACGTCTGCCTTGGGTACCAGAACCTTTGACCTGTACTGCCGAGATCTGGATAAGGTCTTCTTTAATCTGCTCCCTGAGCTTCTTATGATTCTCCTCGATCTTGTCTTCTAATTTTTGTAGACGTGTTTCCACGGCGGCAATTCTGGCGTGTGTTGGGCCATGCACAGCATCTGCATATGCTCTGAGCTTCTTTGCCATATCCAGCACAGTCTCCTCACCATCATCCCGCTTCATTATCGCTAAAGCAGAAGCATAATCTCGTGGCCCAAGCCGTACAAGTTTTCTCCACATCACAGATGTGCATGTTACCAAGTCTGGATTTACAGTGTTTGCACCATCTGAGAAGACAAGCTCCGCCACTGCCATTTCCCTCAAGCGTTGAATCCCTTGTTCTATGGTTTTCCACTGGGTTTGCTGCATATAGAGGTCGTCTGCACACATGTATCTTTCTGCGACACTTCTCATGACCCGTGCCCAGAGGCTTTCAGGGTTAGCCCCGCTCATCATTTCGTGGTCAATGACAGGATCTTGTGACAGGGATCCCAAATGCCTCGCCTCAGTGCCATCTAGAATTGTAGCCTCGCCTGCAGCATCCCAGAGACGGACTAACCAACTAATTATGGATTCATCAGGTCGTCGGGTGTAATCCTTCCTTAGGCCACGAAGGTCCTTCAGGGAATAAGACTCAATATTGGCTCCTGATGCTGGGTCAGTTGCCTTAACTCTGGCTTTTATATCAGGTGGTGTTGAGGGTCCTTCCTCTGGATCATCATCATCTGTTACGGGCCGATTAGTCTTGCTTGTGTGCTTTTTCACCGGAGCAACTGGCAGTGGCTTAGGCTCACTATCTGGTTTAGCTGCTGGCTTCGAGCCTGGGCTGTTGGCTGCAGCCTGAGTGACTGTGGTAGCTGCTGCCTTATCTCCCTGCCCCCCTGCCTCTGTCTGCTGCCCTACGGTATCTAACAGAGTGCGATAAGCATAGGCCAGGGCCCAGCTTATTGCAATTAACCTTTTCTCCCTAGAATCATCCGAGCACTTCTCTTTTAGGTACTTTCCCACCTCAGATGGTTTCTGAATTTGTTCCCGTGGAAAATCCCAGTCTACAGGATCAGAAAATTCCTTCAGGGTTTGGCCTATATTTTCCCATTCTCCACACCACTCAGGATTTTTCACACCTGCATCTGCTTCTTGGTCAGGGGTCTCACCAACTCTTCTGGATATCTCAGCCCTCATTCTAGAGAAGCTGCAGACCATATAGAGGAAGCTTACCAGATATAATACCAGAAAGATGGTCTCTTTAGCACTCAGGGGAAACTGAACCTTCTCAAAAAGTGACATAACAGATCCATAGGAAAAGAAGGAAAGGAAAGGCTGGAAAGCCTTATTCCCATCTCCTCCTCTAACAGACTGGGTGTAATTACTAATAAATTCCCAAAACACACTACTGGAATTGGGCTGCAGGCTAGGACGAAGAAACCATGAACCATAAATATCATAAACAGAGGCCAGCATCTTTGTAAACGCCTTATAAATCATTATCACCAAGGCCAGCACAACAGCTATTCCAATCCGTACCCTTCTGCCGTAAAAATTACGTGTTAGGGACAATATCCCTAGTGACCAGAAAGGTATTGTAACCTCAAAAAAGTCTAGAGCCCAGAGACACATGAAGGCTTCCACCCCAAGAGATATTACAAAATCAAGCAGCATGGCTACTATTGACTGGCACAACAAACACACAATCAATAGAGCTTTTTTCCACCTTCTCGAGCCCCGAGTTGGGCACCAAATGTCCAGGTTTAGAGCAAATTTGGGAGAGAATCCCCCCAAAGGAGCTCCGGTAGGAAAGCTGATTCAATCAGCCCCTCCCCCCAACGGGTCCGGGAGAAAATATCTCCTTGGAGAAAGGTGGAAAAAACTGTTTATTAAACAATAAAATCTAAACAATATCAAACAATAAAATCCCTTGCCACTCCAAAGAGATGACAAACTGAGAAAAGTCCCTCCCCGGCTTGTGGCTCAGCTCACTCAGTCTCTGATGAAGTCTGCCGGTGCTGGAATGTCGCAGGCCAGGCCTGGCCCGGTGGGCCACAGGTATGAGCTGCTGGTGCTCCCCTTGATGTTCAGTCCAGAGCAGGTTTCAAGAGGTCCAAAGAAAAAGGAAAAAAAAACCAAAAAAAAAAAAAATCCAGGGAACTTCTTTGCCTCGGCTAGCTAAACTAACTCAAAGCAAAGGAGAACTCTGTCCCGTCGTCTGTCCAGCCGCAGACAACAGTCCAGGAGCAGGAATGTGGGGGAGTGAATGCAGTGTCTGAAAAAAAAACCTGCCGCTTCTTCTCTCCCCCCCTTCACTCCCCGAGGCACTCTTAAAGGTGCAAAACTCACCATTCAGAATGGGACGATTGGGGATAAAAGCATCATATAGTCAACCCAGGACAATCTGCCAAAGCATAGCCCTAAAATATTTTTTTTTTTTCTAATTTGCTGTTATTTGACAAAATACTCCTCAGTTACTGTACTGGAAGTGGAAAAGATGGAGTTATTTTTTTTTCACAGCAGCAGGATGCTGTGCCTTTAATTTGTCATTAAACCAGTGTTGATAACACACCAGCATTTTGGCTATGGTTAACAGTTCAACACAATATTGAGACTTTTTTTTTCCCACTCTGACCCACTGTATTACAGCAGCTCATTAAGTTTTGTAAATCAGAGGACATGTAACCAAAAAACATATTGTCATGTAATCAATATCACTTATAAAGTAAATTAGTAGCTAACAAATTTAGTGTTGTCTTCTTTAAAAATTCATTTAATATTTTGAAAAAAAAATTCTATTGATTCTATTGCTGTGATATTAATAAGTGAAAGCCAGTTGAACACATGTTTCGTAGGTGTCTGAAAACTTCCAAATGCTTCAGTCATAAACTGTGTGTTTAAATGAGCATTTCCCTCAGACTGTCTCCAACTAAAATATTAAGCATGATACTTCCAACAGTAGTAAATTTAGATGTGGGCCAGAAGTGATTTTCTATTCTTGAAAGGATTTGGTGATACTCATCTGAATGTTTGAAGGTGTCAAAACAGCACATTTCAACAGTCTAATATTTTGCCTTTAAAAATAGATGAAGTTGGTCTTTTCCCTTGCACCCTTTTGTTCATTTCCTTCAAATTCATTAATTTTTATTTTCAACAAAAATGTTTCAAAAATGTGTGAAGTGTTTTATGCAGCATTCCTTTTGGCCCGTCCTTCAAGTTCAGGGCTGAGTACTTAGCAAGTCTCAAGATGAATACAGCATATGCACTTACTTACAAACCTACCATATGGTCCCTTTAGCTAAGGCTCATTCATCCAAAGCTGTCCTTTGGATGTAGGACAACTTTTTATCCACTCGATTAACTGAGAGTTTATGAATTTCCCTCTGCATCTATAATTATCTGAACAGCAGTATGATCTAGCATTTTAGACTGGTGTCACAAGAGCCTAAGAAACTGACAAAATGAGTGGTTTTGCTTTGACGCTATGAACTTAATTATCGGCAGGGTCGTTGTTCTGAAGCCACTCTTGTATTTTATATTGGTACCATACAAAAGTGTTCTGCTTATTCTCAAATTGACAAAACCAATGGATGTCTCACTGGGTCATATAATATCAGTTCTCCACAGCTTCTGTGAACTCCAGACATGCAAAACATGTCCCTCCTATGCCAATTTGTAAATGAAAAATCAGCTTTTTTTTGTTCTTTCTACAGGAGATTTTTGATAAGGCATTTTAAAATAGTAAGGCACAGGACCCATGGTAGATGCTAAGGATGATTCCAGTTAGCTCTAGACATCATATCATATGTCCACATTTGAGACAGATACTTGATGCTTCTTTTATTCAGTGTAGAGAATTAGGCAAACTGAAGAGCAATTCTCATCAGGATTTTGAAGAAATAGATCACAACCTGAAAGCTGTTATTTTTCTCAGTTGACCAGACAGGGAATTGGGCTGAGTAGCTCAGATGCATACATTATTAACACCTACAGATGGTCAGAGGTAACTCAAGTTCAGTAACTTTTGCATCATCTGAGAAGCAGATATTCATGCTGTAGCTAAATCCTGCCAGAGGTGCAAAACTTTCCCAGAAGATCTAAGCAGGCCAGTACAAATGCTGCACAGATTGGTGCCCAAGTATAGAGCCATGGGTGCAATGGCATCTATCCTTGGCTCAGAAGATTTTAACTGTTTCCATGCTGTGCTGAGCCCTTGCCAGAGACCAAGAGCTGTTCCAGCTGTCTTCACACCACGCTCTCTGTCATATCTGGTTTAGGTGCTGGACACAGCTTCAGACCCAAAGTGGCTCCATGCATTTGGACAGCATAGCATCTTTCATAAAGCAAAAAGGACTGTTCATGAGGCTGATCCTGGCCACATTAGCTCAGTGTGGAAACCATAGCACTAATTCTGTTTTCAAAACTCTGTGAGGCTCCAATTAGCACTGGTAACAGAGAGCTGACTGAATTGTGATGGCATGAGTGGAAGGAATAAGCTCATGCTGAACTCAGTGCTGTCAGGATTCCGCTGCATCTGGCATGTGTGCTGGTTCAGGTGTCTCTGTATTCCACTGCAGGCTATGCTGTAAACACACTCAGTGGGTATAGAGATGCCAGTAATTCACAAAGCAGTGTGGCAAATGGCTTTCCAAAATCCAGGTGAAAAGTACATAAAACACGGTATTTAATTCTCCTTTGAATTTCATGTGCTACGAGTTATATTTCTTGTTTGCAGATTGCATAAAATTATTTTTATAGGTTAGTTAATCAAAACAATATATATGTATCTGCATATCATCAGGTTTTTACCAGCCTTTATGCCTGATATAATTTAACCTGATGTGTCCCTTTAATATATCTTTCTGCTTTTTTCTCACTTTACAGCTGAGAAAAATTGAATGGTTAAAAAATTATGATCTTTGCATTCACCTATCTTTCATTTTATTTTAGTTTCTCTTAGTCAAAAAAAATATTTTTTATTTGACACAAAAAATGAGTAGTCCTAGGAATGATAAAGTCTTAATAATATTAATATTTAATTATAGTAACTTATAATAGTAACTTATAATAATTATTTTAGTGAGTTATCCATTCAAGAAACTGAGATTAAATACTATTTAAAATTCAGAAAGATAACCCTAAAATTTCTGTGGCTGGGTCAAAAATTTTCTGATTTTTTTTTTTATTTTATTTTTCTTTCTTGTAATTTGTTTGTAAACTGAAGTATGCCTGACAGATTACATGAAAATATAAGCAAGATTCTGATTTCTTCTTTAAGATCCTACCAAAGATATTACCTTTAAAATACATCAAAGAAGAAATAAAAATAAATAAAACCAGTGGGTCATTCTAAAGAAGAAAAACAAATAAAGGAATTGTTTTCAGATTGCCTAAATATGGTCTTAGAATAGGAAAGCAAGCCAGGAAAATAATTAAATGTTATGCCAGCCTAAACTCAAAACTTATTTTTTTAACTTCTAACATAATATCAAAGGCATCTAAAGAATAAATTAAATTATACAGGAAAAAAACCAAAACTGGTTACCCTAAAAATGGAAAATTTTGCAGAGGGCAAGCAAGCAGGAATGACTTTAGAAAAATACCCAAAGATGGAAAATTTCTAAAAATTAGCCTATTTTAGAAACAATGGCACATTAGGACTGAATTCTATGTGTTAAAACCAGAAATTCTAGTGAAATTATAATTAATAATTTTATTTTTCAATCTGTTTAGTAGTATGCATAGTTGCATCTCATTAATACTATATACAGATCAAGGTAATCACAGATTAAGGCATCATATCTCAGGGGTCTCCATCCCAGGCTGATGGATTCAGTTGCTGTTATCCAGTTTGCCCATTCAGGCACTGCCTTTAAAAGCACCCAGATACAGCACATAAAATGGGTCTTATCTCTGATAAGATATAGGTACAGATGGCCAAACCCTGCTCCTTCTCTCTGGCTGTGGTTGAAGTTCACTGCTGAAATCATGCATATTCTCACTCTCCACACTCACAAGCATAACCACATCCTTAGCTCCCTTGAACTCAATATCCCTGTTTGGATGGCAGCACTCTTTCCCCTCCAAATGGGTCTCCTCCTGTTCACTGTCAGCTTGCTCAGCTTGATGTTTATTATCAAACAGGTGCATTAAATCAGACTGCTTCACAGTCTCCCCCCTCCCACAGATCCCTTGAATATCAACACAGGTTTCTCAGCCTGGCTGATATCCGTGATCAGACCTTGGGCTCCATACCCACCACTGACTTCACATATGGATATTTCTCCTATTGACCCCATAGTCTGACTTGGTTTGCTACTGAATTTAGCATAAAAAAACATGCACACAGGAATAAATTACCCAGGGAAGCAATAAATACAACTCTATCACCTTCTCTGGTCTGTGCATCTATGTGTTTAATCTATCACTTTCCTTGTTCCTTTTTATATTTTCTATAGTAAATAGTCCTTAGCCAGGTAGCTAAATGAATCAGGTTGGTCCGTATTCCACAATGTTAGTGAACTAACACTTCCAAAATGCTCCATCTGCAATGCTAGGTGTGTCACTCCTCTATACGTGGCCACTGCTTAGCAGCAATATCATTCCCTTGCTCATTTTCCCCTGATTTAAAATGTTCCCAAAGTCTGAAGTGCAATTACAGAATTCAACAGACATACTCTAAAATTTACAGCCAGTCTTTAAGCTCTAAACACACATTCTCCTTCTGAGGAAGTAAATCCTTAGGACTCTTCCCTGGATTTAATAACAGATGTGTAAAACTATACCTCAGAAGAAAACACAAAAATATGGTTGAAGAGTCGACACATTGGTCAAAGAATCTACTGCAAAAATAGATTGAGCAGACAACAGGTTGCAGCCTCAACTTCATATGATAGCGTTTTTAGGGTCCTTGGACATTTTTTCCATAATCCTACTGAGTAAAACCTGTTCTGAATGATAGTCTGTAGTGTGCATTTATATACATTTGTAGGTAACTCCTCTACTGATGGTATTGTATTGTCACCTACAACTGGAGTACATGCATGATCTCCAAAATTCTTTCTCCAAAAAATCTTGGTAATGAGAATTAGAAAATTAGCCTATTTCTATGCACTTCTTACCATCTTTTGTTTGAAAGGAAAATATAACTTTTTTCAAGCAGATTCCACTACCTTTTTACATAGTTTTTTCCTAATTAGCATCTCAGCCTCAGCTAGGACTGTTGTGCATTCTACAAATAATAGCACTTGCAGCCTTTATTCATTATTGTCTCTTTTCTCAGAAAACTCTCACCTAGAAATTCTGATGCTTTGTAATTAAGTGATACTTTGGTTTAGAAAGCTTGTGATTAAACCCACATCAGTATACAGCAGTATACTAGTCAGTCCAACACTCTGTGTGTGTTCATGCACATCTTGTACCCACAGGTCACTTCCTGATACATCTTCTAACCTCAACCTTGCAGTCAGAGACCCCTCTTGGATACCTGATGAAAAAATCCTGCTCTTTTGAGATGGGACTTTATCCCATTTTACAGCACCTTGTTATCTGGGATAGACAGGAGGATCTGGAACATGCACCACTGACATACATATCTAGTACTGAACTAAAGAATATTGTCAAACCTGTTGTAATCCTGAAATACTGTTCTGAAGTCTGTGCAGATTCATGAAAGTATCAATTTTGTTATCTCAGATACTGGATCACTCCACCTATGGTGCTGTGAAGACCCTTGATAAAGTTAAGTCAACCACTATGTTTCTGAATATGTGTTACTGCTACTACTGCACTATTTTAGATAAAATGGAAAAAAAGGATAAGCCACTTGAAAAAAAAGAAAATCACTCCATACTTAAAGCCAGACCTGTCTCAAGGGATTTATATAATGTTGGAAAATTATTTATATAGTTGATTTTTGAACATATTTTTCCTTCTTTTCATACATTTCAGCAGATTTGGGCTTTGCTAAGACAAGGAATGGAAATTTTGAAAGATCAAAACAAAATCTGTTCACACAAGATTTCCGGCGGAGGTTGACAGTTAACAAATGAACCTCAATATAGAAACTTTTAAAGTTTTTCCATCCTTATTGATGGTGTTATAGTGACTCTGTTGTTTCTGATGTTGTGTCTTCTCTTTCTAAATTCTATTTCCTTTTATTTTTTTTTCCTCTGGGACATTTAATGGAAGCTACTGCTTGCTCTTCTGACTCATCCTCAGTCTTCTAGTTCTGAGAACTGAAAAGTGTCATTATATTCAGATTCAGATTCAGAAAAAAGTATTCTGTCAAACACTGTAATTATATAATCTGCCAGTGTTCTTTTTCAGGCTCATCCTCAGCATTAGAATTATACACAGTTCTGCCTGTTGTATATTAGCTGAAATTTTACTGCTTAACTTTCTTTCTACTTTTACAATTCTTTGTTATTTAATAGCTGAATAGAAATGCTAATAGAGATATGACTAGACAGGTCAACTTTCATAATATTCATAACACCTCTGCATCTCTTTTTTAACTGCAGTGAAATAGTCTAGGGGAATTTAACACATTCCATAAAATTCAAATGAGAAGAATTGTCTCACTTCAAGTAAAAGTTTAAAAAAATGCTTAATTTTTTTCTTTCTAGACTGCAAAAAAACCATCCATTTAGAGTAATTTACGATGAGAGAGCCCCAAATGGGTATATCCTATATCTCAAATAGAGAATACTTGCCTATTCTGTGGGTGCCCTGATCCAAATCTACTTTTTAAATAGAGATTTTATGCTGAAGTTTTCTTCTACCACATGAACATCACAATCTCTATCACATAGAGTTATTTTTGCACTCTCTATTCCTATAAATATTTAATTAGTTACACAAAGTGTAACTATTCCAGCAAGGATGTTAAATTCACACATGCAGTAGCATGCATTTGAAAGCTTTTGTATATGCCATAAAAGAATGATTCTGAGCCCATTTTTTTTTAATTCAAGTGAAAACCATGACATTTTACCTACTTAATTATTAAGGGAGATCTATGTTTTGTCTGGCAGCTAAGACAACTGCACTGGTGATGGTTTCCTTGAAGTTGTCATATTACTGCTGAGAAGCATAACCTAATATTTGATATTTTATCAGAAAGTCCCATTAATATTTAATGTTTAGCTACTATTGCCTGCCCATTCTTTGCCCCTGATGTAGTCTCACATGGCTGCCTCGAATATGGTTTAGCAGGTATATGAGTATGCAGGATCTCCCTTAGTACAAGAACATTTGATGAAACTGTTTATTTTTGTCTGGTTTAGATATATAGAATATGATATTAATGTAAGGATTGATGAAAAAAACCCTAGGACACCACCATGTGACACTTAAAGTCATCTTGAAGAACATTCAGTCATCTGAATGACAAGCAGTCCAACTGCTTCTTTTAATAGCCAGGCCACTCTTGGAAAATAGATTTGAGTGATATTTTTTCTTCTTTATATGGTGTGTTTAAAATCTTCGTGCACAAAGAACAGCCACACACTTCCAACCTGAACGATTTTCTTCTTGCCGAGAAGAAGGAGAGGAGATTCTGGAGAGTCTTGTGGCTTTTCCTGTCATTCTGCAGATACATATAGCAACTTAAAAATTTAATACCATTTTTAAAGATGGTATTAAATAAATAAATTTATTTTAACTATGAAAAGTTGCATAAGCTGCTTCTCTGTATATTACAATGTGAATGTAGGTTAAACCGCTCTAAAACTTGCCCATTTCATGTGAAATATTCACTTATCTGGTTTACTTCTGTGGAATGAAATCCCCCTTTTTAGCTCATATACATAATTGCAGTGGACTTTGCTGAATTAATATGCCATGGGTTTGTGTATACCCAAGATGAAGGGTTCTAAGCTAGTCAGAATCATATGCTTAGAAACTTTTTATAGCACCATCTACCTTGCAGGGATCATGCTAGATTTCTTAATACTTTAATGCGTATAAGAAGATTAATAGAGTATTTTGATGTAATAGATTAACATCTACCAAAAAGGGGATACATAGTGAAAGGAAAAATGTGATTTTTTTCCCTGTGTGCATTTCCTGTAGTATTTGGAGTGGCTTTCATTTTTTTCTTTATTACAACTACACAAAAATAGCCATGTTCACTGTGGCACCTTGGTGTCTAACAGGTATTTTAACAAAACAATTCTCCTAACTATGCTGGAATCTAACCAGACCATTTATTCTGTTAGACGTGGAACAAAGGATGACAGCTGCAGGTTTTGGGGTAGTTTTTCTTTCCTTCAATCTTTTCTGCTATGCAAATTAAAAACAAAAATTCTGATTGACACAGTAGACCAAAATTCATAACTATAAAACTGAAAACAAGGATTGTGTTCTTTTCACAAGCTGCTTTCATGTGTCTAAATATGACAAATTTTAAGCTCAAGTCACTTATAGCACTGAGTAAGCAAGAAAAAATATTCAGAGCAGTTAGATGTTGAGCTTCACTTTTTTGTGCCTTCTGTCATTAAAGCTATTTGATTTATTTTTACTTGTGTCCAGTTGCATTAGTATTGAAATATGTCTTCACTGAAAAGCAAATATGTCTAATTCATTGACTTCTCTACACCGTGTAAAGTAGTTGCATGGAAGCCTTTGAGGGATAAAAAGAGAATGAAAAGTCATAAACTGTTCCTTGAGATGTGGAGCTTTTTCCCAAATTAGGGAATGTAGTGTTCCACTGGTGCCTTCCTAACTCAGATGTACATACATTCAGATCACTTACAGAAAACAGGTACATTAAGGTAGCTGTAAAACACCTGCCACTGTAATTAAGATTCAAACCAGAACTTTTTCTACAGCTATGTTAGCACAAAAAAACATGCCTATGCCATATATATTGTCAGGCATCTACACTGGAACAGTTATATTCTATGCATTTTAGGAAAAATACATAAATACATAAACATAATATTCTTGAGAAAAAGGTATTTGAACTTGGTATAAGAAAAGAAAACCAGCCAAATCAACAAAAGCAAAACCTTGCATGCATGCTCTGTATTTTTCTAAGTTCATATGCAGTTTTATTACTAAACTTTTTTTTCTGGTAGCAAAAGTATGTGCAACATATCCCTACATTCAGCAACAGTTGCTATTACCATTAGTTAATAAAATCACCCAATTTGGATCTTAGTCCATACACACTGCACTGAAACTTTACTCCATATATATCCATGCAAATTTTTACAGCTCTGAAAAGAATTTCTAACTGTTACTAATAGGTTTTCAATAATATTTAAATCCTTTCCTGCACAACAAAAGCATAGGCTGTCTCCAAGGCTGCAAAAATCCAAATGGATTGGAAAATTGAATAGGTTAAAATTCATTGTATTTAAACCTCTCAACTTTCTCTGTCCAGTTATATTTTCGAAGTTTCGAAAGGATGGTAATCTGAAATATCAAGGCAAAATATTGAAATCTGCCATCCAAGGGAAAAAAAAAAGAAAGAAAAAAAAAGCATTTCCTATCAAGGTTTCTGCTTCATGACTGAAGGTTTTAGTGTCACATTTTTCAGAACAGACATTTCTTCTATTTAAAGGAGAATTTCTATGGTGCTGAAATAGACAAAACAATAGAAGGTCCTTGTGAAACTGGGCCATTTAATCAACTGCACAGGTTGTTTGCTGCAAGTATTCTCCTGCACCACATGCATTATTACTATCAAGAGAACCGTTTCTCACATCAGCACCTTACAGAAGATGCAATTTTGGTTTTGGGAAGGTTTGGAAGGAATGTGATGTTTCTGTCACTCTCCTCCTGACACTTTGAAATGACAGTGACATCTGGAATGTGTGTCACCCTGGATAAATGGGAAACCACACGGTCCATAAACCAGTAAGAGTAAATTTCTGATATTAGGAGAGGAATAGTTATCCTCTAGAAGTGTTATTCCCAGTGAAATGGACACTGGAATGAGGAAAATACAAAGTGGTTATTCAATGTTCCTTTTACTGTGCAGCAAAATAATGCATGAGTACCTCTTTCTGAAATGCTTGTTTTAATTTCTAAATACCTCATAGTAGGAATTCCCAATCAGTATGTTTGCAACACATGTACTGCAGACATTCTGAAACTAGACATGATGGAAGTTGGAAAAAACCCCAAACCCCTACACTATACACTATCTTCAATTCTGGGATTTCTGTCTCTTTTATTCGAATCTTTCCTTAAACTAGCCAAATTTCAGGGCATCTAGTCTTTGGTAATTATCAGGAAAGGAAGTCTTAAGACAAAGAACCTACAGTGAGAGCAATTTCCTTACAATTAAATTGAGCAAAAGCGTCTCTCTGCAGCATTATTCTTTTGAACTGAAAATTGGTTTATGACTCATTCTGCTAAAGGCAAATATCAAATATTTCAGAAATGTCTCACTCTAGACTTTCAACCCGTAAGTCAAAAGCCCATTTGAGACATTCACAAGTGGATGCATGAAGAGGTTATAGCTGAAGAAGTAGAGTAGAACTGTCAGACTGATAGGACCATGAATAGAAATTACAATTAATTGCCTATCACCAAGATTTGCAGGTCAAGATCACTCCTGACCCTCCTTGGAGATGTGGCCATGAGAGTTACCCAAGGGTAAAAGGATAGACCAGAAAGGGTGACACAGTTGTGGATGTTTGCTACAGACTGCCTGATCAGGAGGAGGAAGTGAGTGAGACATTCTATAGACAGATCAAAGCAGCCTCAGAGCCACAGGCACTGGCTCTTGAGGGTGAATTTTACTATCCTGACATCTATCAGAGAAGCAACACAGCAAAGCACAAAGAATTCAGGAGGTTCCTGGAAAGCATTGATGACAACTTCATGCCATAGGAAGGAGGATCCCACGAGGAATGCTGTGCTGCCCAACATTATACTAACAAAGTAGGAAGGCCTGGTTGGAAAGACGGCGAAGGTTGGGGGCAGCTGTAGTGGGGTCACATCAGGCTTGGCTGCAGAGCCCATGAGACTGTGGGGTTCAGTAGCTGGTAAGAAGGAGGCAGGCAATCAAACCTGGTGGTTTGATCCAGGCTGGATGCCAGATACCCACAAAAGCTACTCTCTCATTTCCTTCACCACTGGACAGGAGGAGAAAATATAATGAAAATGTCATGAGTTAAGGGAAGGGAGCCATCACTCATTACTGTCATGGACAAAACAGATATGACTTGGGGAAATTAATTTAATTTATTACTATTCAAAATCAGGGCAGGATAATGAGAAGTAAAAATAAAATCTTAAAAACACCTTCTGCTCACTTCTCCATTCTTCCTGGACTCTACCTTCTCTCCTGCCAAGGGTGCAGGGAGACAGGGAGTGGGGGCCATGGTTAGTTCATCACAGCAGGTGATGGTGTTTCTGCCACTGCTTTCTCCTCAAGGAGAGGAGTCCTTCCCCTGCCCCAGTGTGGGGTCCCTCCCATGGGAGAAAGTCCTTCATTAACTTCAACCTTCAACACGAGCCCTTCCCACAGGCTGCAGTCCTTCGTAACTTCTCCAGTGTGAGTGCCTCCCGTGGGACGCAGTCCTTCAGGAACAGTGTGCACACTGTGGGTCCAGTATGGCCAGCAGGTCAAGGGAGGTGATCCTGCCCTTCTGCTTTGCCTGGGTGAGGCCACATGTGGAGCCCTGTGCTCAGTTCTGGGGTCCTCAGTACAAGAGAGACATGGAGCTCCTGGAGTGAGTCCCGCAGAAGGCAACAAAGAAGATTGAGGGAGAAGCATTTATTTTATGAGGGCCTGTTCAGTCCTGAGGACAGATGACTGGGGAGGGGCTCACCAAGGTGCATACGTAGGGTCGGTGGGTGTCCAGAGGATGGAGCCAGGCTGGGCTCAGTGGTGCCAAGCAATGGGGCAAGAGGCAATGGGCAGAAACTGATGCACAGGAAGTTCCACCTGAACATAAGGAAGAACTGGAGCAGATTTTCCAGAGAGGTTGTGGAGTCTCCCTCGGTGGAAAAGTCAAGAACTGTCTGGGCACAATCCTGTGCCATGTGCTCTAGGATAACCCTGACTAAGCAGGGGGATTGGACCAAAGGACCCCCTGCGGTCCCTTCCAATCTGACTCATTCTGTGATTCTATGAAAGTTTTATCCATGACAGTGCCCTCAGGTTCAATCTAGTAAACTTTGTTCATTACAGTATGAGGGCAATACATTTGCTAATTGGCATTTTGCATATTTTCTCTTTTTTTTTTTTTTTCAGTATTTTTCAGGCAAGCATTTCATTATTACAGGACATGTCTGTGCTTTTTAGGTTTATATTTCAGTTTACTATTAACAGTAAAATGCTTCTACTACAGAGGAAATTTCTTTTAAATGGAAGATTTCTTTTTTTGGTTTTAGGTTTTTTTTTAATCATTGTAATTATCAATACATGGATAAGGCAGTACTTTTCGTCATTAGTAAAGTTAGCCAACACATCTACTTTCAGTTATTTTTAATTTTGCTAATCTTTCTTCTTTGTACTGAAATTTTCCATGCAATGTATTTGCCTTAGGCTGGAGTATTATTTTGAAACATTTATATCAAGAGGAATCAGAGAAAGAGGGAAAAACATACTCCTTTAAAAATCTCTTCTGTTTCGTGGAGAAGCTCTCAGCTGAAAAACTAAGGTAAAGAAGTCCAAGGGAGGAAACAATCAGTTCAGAAGGAGTAGTTGGGACAGAAATATTAGTACTAGGTCAATATTTCTGGTAGACTTGGGACTTTCTGATTTTTTGAAATATGCTTTTGCATGTGTGTAATGTCTTTAGGGTTTGTTTGCTTGCTTGCTTTGTTTCTTCTTTTTGTTTGATTGTTTCCTTTTAATGAGTTTTCTGAAAATGTATTAAGACTGGTAATTACAGTGGTATGAAACTGCTTGAGAGAATAGATTGGTTTTTTTACATAATTAAAATATTTTGCTTTTTCAGCAAGACACGAGTGAGAAAAAAATTGATATTTTGTACACCTAAATTAACCCAGAATAGCCAAATATGAGGTGTCAATGACTGTCATAGACAGTGACTTGAAGCTGGTTTATATGGCAAATTGATGTAACTAAACCCATTATATGTGACTGTGTTAACATTATCACAGTAAGTGTTAGCATACTGGAATTTATTGTTCCTTAAAATATCTCTGAAGCAGCCCTGACAATATTTAAATTCAGTAAAGGTGAAAGCAATAGTGAATTATACTCATAATTTACCAAGATACTTTTCCAGGATAATCTTCCGCAGATCATATACATAAGCTATATTTCAGAAACAGTGAAATTTATTTATATTAATTGATAGAGCACAGCAAGCTTAAAAAACAGAGAAGAATTCTTATCTGATAAAATAACGTGGTTAATGTGATTCCATTAAAACATAATACCAAGCACATTATCAAAGCTGGATAGTAGAGACTGGATTTTAGCAAACAGAGATATATTGACTCCTCAGCTTAGCTTTAAGATTCAGAGTTTTTCGCTGCTTGTACAATGCCTTAATATAGAAAACTGACTTCATTATAGCATTTAAGTTTCTCATATGGGAAATAGGAACTAACACAAAAAACCAAATCTCATTCTTATCAGATTTAGTACTAAAGTTGCAATCTTTCATATTTTTATTACAGTTAATTTGTACAGCTGAAGACATTCTTTATTCATTTGGTATCAGAACCACGTGTGCCTTGAAATTAATGAATTAAACTCAGACTATGCAAGGTTAATTTAAGCTTGTCTTACTGCATGTTTTCCTGTAGTTTTACATTATGTAAATTGCAGGTGATGATGTGAAGCTGACAGAAAGCCCTAAAGTCATGAACCTGGATCACAGCCATGAAACAGAAATTAGAATAGCTGATGATCAGAGGAAATTACCCAACCTTGTCTTTCTCAGCAACTGAAACTTTCCTTCCTTCTAATGCAGACTTTTGGAGAGCTTCTACTTTTATCTCCTCAATGAGATTATTGGACACATAAGCTCCTTTAGAGCTAAAAAGGAAAAAAAAATCAGGGTTAAGATTTCCCCAGAAAGATGGGAAAAAAATGAAAAAAATATCCAAAAAATAAAGAAAGAGAAGAGTAAACTTTACGGTGCTTTAAACTCTCAATTGGATTCCAACTGACTGAAATGGAGTGCTTTAATATACCTTATTCTCTGTACAGATGATTCATTACATAATCACATTCCATTTGGAAAAAGATATTTTAACGGTAATTATTCTGTCATTCCACATTACCACTAACTTCACAGACAAAAGACCCATAGGGAGAAAAAAAATGCACCACAGGTCTCAAGGCTTAACAGTTTAGGGAGAAGACCTTTCATTTCATTAGAAATATTCCTACTTTAACTAGCAAAGAACAGACCAGTACACTTCTCATAAATTTCACAACTCATGGAAGATATATTTACCTCATTATGTGCAGGTTGGATAGCTGCCAATAGTATTTCGAATGCTTTTGAAAGGCTGTGGCATTTTAACCATCCTATGTAATGCACTGGAATTATGCATATATGTAAAATGCATAGATGTAGCTATAAATCAGTGTAGTCGGTGACATGTTAAATAAAATAATATTATAAATTAATGTTATTTACTATTTAATTATTCTAATATTAAGGTATTATTAGAAATTATTCCTGAATTTTTTGTTATACCTGGAAATTTAATGTCTAAGCAGACTAAAAAATCATGGAGAAGAGCTGACATCCTTTAAACTAATAAACCATTCAGATCACAACGATACTGTTTTGACTACATCTGTCATAATTCAATCTTACATTTAAATACTATGAATTTGTGTAAAAAGTGCTATAGAGACTAAGATGTGTTGATGAATCTTTTTCGCATTTTGTGCCAGTATTTCTCCCCCCACTTTTTCTTTAATCTCTTCTGCTTATCTCCTTCTGCTCCCTACAACCTCCAAGTAATATCCTTATCTTTTAGCTTATGCTTTGAATGCTTCCTATAACCAGCCACTGCTTGCCAGGCAGTGTGAGTAGCAAAAGTTCCATAGCAGCCAGAAAACAGCAGATATCTCAAGCCCTACTTGCACACCATTAGCAATCATGATCCCTGCCTAAGATTCACCGTACCTGTCTTATGATGAATTCTATAAAGTTCCTGCGACTGCAAGCCTACAGTCTTTAAGGTGTTTTCTTCTGTTTTACAGACACATAATCCCTTTCCTTCATCAGTATGGAACAAATGATTACCCCTGATGGGCTCCTTCTCATCCCCAGGCCAGCTCAGGGGATGAGAGATGGTGTCAGTGTTCACAGTATGCTGCTGCTGGATGTAGAGATTAGTAGGTCTGGTGAAGTGCTGTGCTTCTGTGTGGGAAAGACTAATCTGTAAGTCTGCATTCCAAAAAGCATATTTAAACAACAGTTATGTGAGCAAGGCTCATGCACTTGAACCATGCACAGGCAGGAATGAGTTAGGTGAAAATGTAGTGTGCAAGCCATATATTCTCCTTTGGTTATGGTCCTTACACACATATCCTGGAAGTGTCTCTTACTCTTGGGATTGTCTTGTGGATGTGACAGCCTGGTCAGAGAGCTCATCAAAAGCTGAGAAAAGCTAGAGAAAAAGCTGAGAAAGCTAGATAAGTTTTCCCAGAATCAGCCTGGGAGACTTAAGGGAGTTGAAGATAAGCAATGATAGCCAATTATTAAAAACAACCTGAAGGTATTGTTTTTCCTACAACACCCTGTTGTTTTTTTTTTGTTATTCTCATAAGATTGTTTATAAAAGGGCATCTTTTTAATTAGCCAATCAGGTGAAGTGTATTAATTAAATGACCAATCAAGTCTACCTGTTTTGATCAGTTTATAAAAAGAAGCAGTTCGGAGTAAAGATTTGCTACTCAGCCTTCTGATGGCTCTGTGTCATTTTTTTACTAAACAGTGATACAGGCTATTTCAAACTCAGAGTCTCTACCTCCATCACCTGTTTCCACAGGTGTTTGGGGGGTTTTGGTACTGTTTTATTCAGTTCACTGCATGCCAGAGCTCTCTGACATCCCACAATGGGTCTCTGTAGCAGGAAAGATCAGCTTTCTGTTTCACATAAATAAAGTAATTTCCCAGTACAAGGCAGGGTGCACTCATCAGACTCGCTCTAAAAGCAAAATCCCTTTCTTCCTCTCTGGCTTCTCCACTCGTACTAGAAAGTGTCATCATCAGAATACAGCAAGGGACTGGAATCCTATTATTTGTTATTAATTATTGAAGCATAGGCTTGAAGAAATATTGTCTCACTATCTCTCCTTCTCCCACTGGAGTTTCCTGTCTGAGCTGTGTTACATGCCGTAGGCTTGACACAGTTTCTCTGGCTGCTCTGCCACAGGAGAGAGACCCGGAGATCTGCAGAGATGGGGAAGCTGATCTGCCGCACAGCCTACTTGTGCAGTCACTGTGGATTTGCCATGAGTGGATCTGTCTGCCAAGCTGTGCAGGAGGTCACCTGGAAGAACCAGTCAGTGCATATTTCATAGCCACACGACAGAAGTCTCCGTGTTGTAGTCAGTCCTTAGGCACGCTTTGGAGCTAAGTTTATTTTCTATTCTACGAACCAACAAAATGTTTTTGGTTTTTTTTTTTCCTGCTGAGGTTGGAAGAGCATTTGGAAATTATCTCCCAAATGCCTGGCAGCTCTGCAGATTTTGTCTGTGAGCAAATGCATTTTCATGTGATCTTTCTATTTTAAAAACTGATTTGTTTTGTTGCTGTTACTCCCAGAAGGATTGTACAGACATCCTCTTTCACAGGTCATCTTATTTCTTAATGAAAACACAGGTTTTCTATGTCCCTAAAGATTTCCTAAAGTCTAGGCATGGCTTTTATTCAGCGTACTAGTTTGTATTTTGACACTGGGCTTGATATTCCCTGTGTACACAAAAGATTTTCTTACACAGCCATTTAAGTGATTTTGTTGTTGTTCTGGATTTCATGCATAGAAATATTTTTCATTGAAAAAGACATCACACCAAGACCTAATTGATACTCTTATGCCAAGAGATGTTTTATTTCCTATGAGCAATTATGGAAGGAATAAAATTTAAGACAAAGAGCTATGAAAGTTTGAGAAAACTTACATGGCAGCAAGGGTTTTTAAAACAGAAAAATAAAGTGTAAAGTATTCCACTAATATATGACGATGGAGCATAATTAAAGTCAAATGGGGAAAAAAGTCTTTATATAAAGTAATGCAATTGGAGTCTATGGAGCTGCAAAGAATAGACTCTGACATGAAATAAGAGTGATTGTTTCACTAGCAGCACCACACCATAGGAAAAATAAGCCTTTAATTCAACATACAAGTCTACTTAATTATAAGGAAACTCTTATATTATGAACTCATTTGCCATGTACTAGTGCTGACAAAAAATGGTTTGTCAGAAGACTATGCTGCAGAGTGGCTGAGACCTTATTGGCCTCACAGATGGCTTGAGTCTTTTAAGAGAAGCAAAGGCCATTTTTACAGAAATTTTTCTTAGATTTAAATTAAACACTAATCAGTCCTATTAAGCTTTTTGACTTAATCTGATCTTAGATTTGTTTTTGTAACTGTTCCACACTTTAAACAGTTATTTTTTTCTTGTTTCCAACATACCCCATTTCTCATGGGCATAGATGATATGCATTCAAGCACATATTTTACTATTTTTACTTTCCTAATATCTCCTGGAAATGCTGCATCCTCACATACTCATTTGGATTAAAAATATTCTCTGTCTACTCTCTCTTTCTAGACCCCAGAGACTTCCATCACTTTAATCACTGAATTTAACTACAGACTGTCTCTAAACCTGGGTTTGCTCACCTGTCTTTGCAGCACATTAATCTATTTCTGGATGTACTGTGAGAAATACTACTGTAGCATGCAGAATTCTTCAGCACAAAATGATTTCAAACTGATAGGAAACTTATTTGTCTTCTTACTTAACAGCATTCATTTCTTGAATTCTTTCTCTAACTGAGACCAGCATGGAGACAATGAAATAAAATTGGAACTTATAACCAGAGCATATTTTAGTGTGCTTCTTCGGTTTGGTTTTTCATTTCACCAGCACAGAATCACATTTCACTGAAATTTAGTTAATGGCATTACGATTTTTTGTGGTAGTGAAAAAAATCATCTTCTTTGTAATACCCACCTCCAAGCTTATCATAATAAATAACTATCACAGTCTATTAATTTTTATTCTTCACTTTTTTGCAGTACACTGATCAATAATGGACTGTATTCAATCAGCTTTATGAGGTTGTACTCTTCTCCACCTGCAGATTCCACTAATCATAAAAAACATAACTTTATTTCATATTGCTTATTTAATCTGAACAAGATCATATCTGGAAAAAATAAATACATACATGCAAAAACAGGAACACAGGGAAGAGAAAGGAAGAAAGAGAGAGGAAGGAAGGAAGGAAGGAAGGAAGGAAGGAAGGAAGGAAGGAAGGAAGGAAGGAAGGAAGGAAGGAAGGAAGGAAGGAAGGAAGGAAGGAAGGAAGGAAGGAAGGAAGGAAGGAAGGAAGGAAGGAAGGAAGGAAGGAAGGAAGGAAGGAAGGAAGGAAGGAAGGAAGGAAGGAAGGAAGGAAGGAAGGAAGGAAGGAAGGAAGGAAGGAAGGAAGGAAGGAAGGAAGGTTGGTTCAATAAACATGATTCATCTTCAGAACTATATAGTTGACTGACAGCTACATTTAAATAAGAAGAAAAATATTATGTCTGCACCAGTAAGTATTGGAAGCAAAATCTCAGTATTTTCCCCAATTTATACGTCTGCTGGCACCAGCCAAATCAGGTTTTGGACAAAAAATTATTCCCAGCCAGTTTTGCATATAAAGGATATAGAAAATCATTTGATATCCCTTATATGCAAAACTGGCTGGGAATAAGTTTATCATTAGCTGACTGCAGCATTGTGTCTGCACTCCCATATGAAAGAGGGAGAGGAAAAGTATCAAAGAAAGCATTGTACACTTCCCAACCCTTATTTAAGAGCACGTCAGTTTCAAACACTAAGAGACATACTGTCTCTGGAGAACAAAGGCAGAATAACCAGCTTTTCTATGAACTCTCCCTTCTCCACATTCCTTATGCAAGAAAATCAGACTTCTAAATTTAATTCTGTTTTAAACATAACATGTGGGAATGTTAGTTATTAGACTGGAAAAATACTGTGTTTAGCCTTCTGATTTGAGTTTTTGCACCTGCAAAAACACTGTGTCCTTGGACATCGCTGGGTGCGATAACGAGGAGTCAGAGAGACGTGGGAAAAGAGAATGTGGACTGAAAGAATGAAGAGTTGATATATAGCTTAACGAATAGAATGCTTAGTTTACAGAATATGCATGAGCTTATTAACACTATTATAAAAGTGTGTAACCTGGATCAATAAATTGGAGACCAATGATCATTCACCCCTAAGATGTGCACGTCTCCCCTTCGCCTTCCTCAAATGGTGACTTTCTTTAAATGGTGGACTTTCCTTAAATGGTGATTTTTTCCACAATAATATTTCTGAACTAATTTTCTCCTTACTAATGCCAGAGTAAATTATTATACTGGAGGTGCAATAGGCAGGATTTCATTAAGAATAGATATGCGTATCTGCAAGTGAATATATATTTCTTTCCCTTTTTTTTCCTATTTCCATCAAAATTGCTGAATTAAAGCTGAATTGGCTTTAAACCGATAAACCCTCACATGCAACAATAGTTTTAGTGTAAGTGATGGAAATAAGCATCTACAAAAGAGAACAAATTCACATCCTAGGATAAGAACAGTAGTTAACTTCTCTCTGTGCAGGTAAAATCTGCCAAATAGGCTGCAAAAAGTCATTAGAACTCATAAACCGGCTGCATCTTGTCCCACAAAGTCACTTTGCATTACAAGTTTGATTGTGTTCACTTGCATAAAAACAAATTTGGAAACAGTGCGCTAGAAACTGGTGGAAAATTAAAACTTAGTGTCCCCATGGGAGCCTTAAGAACTACTGAAATGAATGGAAATGTTGGTTTTAGAGCTCCATGTCCCCATCTCTTTTTGAACCTGTTTGTACAGGGTGTGAGTGTCTTGTGAGGTGTATCTTCAAGGACAGCTGGAAGGCCACATGAGGCAGTGAGATGCATGAGGGTTTGGGAGGGAGAATTAATTGAAAACAGAACTGAATACTGTATACAGTGGTCTGATAAAACTTCTTTTAAAGTAAGTTGGCTAGCAAAAAAAGCCATATTCTACATTGTCCCCTGGAAATATGAACAATCTTTTCTCCTTTTAACGTGCTCTCATTTGAGCAGCACTACACAGAGTTACAAAATGAAAGAATCCAATCAAGAAAAATCCTGGGTTCTTACTGATTGAAAGGTTCTGATTGAATAGAAGGTTTCTGTCTCTGTTGAAAAAGAGAAGCAGAAGCAACCTTTGCTCTTTTCCAGAGATCTTGGTCAGACTGAGCATACGGACATTCAGGCAAGCACAGCGACATAAGTATTAAAACAAAAAAAAAAATCCCCAAACTTATGGCCTTCTGAAAGAAAATAGTCTTTCTAAAACCAAGGAAGAACTAAAACACCTTGTCAGAACAGTCTGGAAAGGAACAAATTGTGTTCTACTGGAGGAGATTTTTCTTTTTGCCTTCTATTGCCTGGCAGTAGTATAATAGAAGAGGCATATTTCATAAAACAATAACTTTGTGAAGTTCTGTGTGCTTATGTAAAAGTAGGCAAAGAGGAGTGTCCTGGGGTTTATCAGGCACAGCATCACCAGCCAGGCAAGTGAGGGGATTGTCTCATTCTGCTCTGCATTAGGGCAGCCTAACCTCGAGTGCTGGGGGCAGTTTTGGGTGCCACAATGTAAGAAAGACATTAAACTGTTGAAGAGCATCCAAAGGAGAGCATGGAGGAGGGTGAAGGGCCTTGAGGGGAAGCTGTATGAGGAAAGGCTGAGCTCACTTGGCCTGTTCAGCCTGTAGAAGAGGAGACTGGTGGGAGACTTCATTGCAGTCTGCAACTTCCTTGTGAGGGAAAGAGGAGGGGCAGACACTGATCTCCTCTCTGCCATGATCAGTGATGGAATCCCAGAGAACAGCCTGCAGTTGTGTCAAGTAGGTTAAGGCTGTTTAACAGAAAAAAGTTCTTCACCCAGAGGGTTGTTCGGCAGTGGATCAGGGATGTGATCACTGCACCAAGCCTGACAAAGTTCAGGAAATATTTGGACAATGCTCCCAGGCACAAGATGTGACTCGGGGATGGTGCTGTGCATGGCCAGGAACTGAATGCGATGATCCTTGTGAGTTCCTTCCAGTTCAGCTTATCTGTGATATCATGAAGTCTTGTGCAGTGCAGTCATGTGTAAAGTTTAAGACCTTGCTATCAGAATTAATAGGACTTTCTAACTTTAATGGAATTACTTGTTTTTCTTGGTTGGAGTTACTGTTGTTTGTTTGAATTTTTTGGTTTGCCACTGCACAAAGTTTAAAATTCAGCAAGAGGTAGAAGTTCTTGCTATCTGACTGAAGGGCTCAATTTTCATCTGTGTAGAAGACAGCTGTCATTAATAGAGGGCTTTCATTGTTTATCCTTTTCCATGGTATTGATTTCTGTTACACTCTCTACTGTGAATTCAACTCAGTGACTGAGTCATAACTACAGAATATGTAATGAAAAAGAAGTCATAAACCACTAGGCTGGGCAAAAAGCCACCAATCTCCCAAATGCCCTATCCCAATTCTTTTTCAATCCTCATTGGTTATTTTGGTTCATGAAGCTAACCTTAGTTAAAGGACCATAAAAACCACTTCAAAGTAGTCTCTGCTGTAATTTCTGTTCTTATCAGGGACGCTCCTTTGCAAAGAGAAAAAGTTACATAAAAGCTAGGGAAAAAACTCCGTTTTTTTCACGTGGTTTTGACAGAGCGGTCAGCCAAAAACATGTTCAGACACCTGGAAAACTGTGAAACCTTCTAAGATCTTTTAGATCTTTAATCCTAGAGAAACTTTAAAAAATTACAAATGAAATATATAAAAAATTAGAAAATCCGAGCCAGAAGAATTCAGGCCCTTTTTTCTGCATTTTTTCCTTTATTTTTTTAATCTTACAAAAAAATAATGTTTCTGAATAAAGCCAAACTTTTATTATAAAAAACAACTTAAAAGTGAGACTATTCTCAATTAAGTACACTTTATTTGTATGTTTTTGTTACAGACAGCACTCTTAAAAAAAACTTTAGAGATTTGTGGCCAAATATGCTTCTATCTACTTGTGAGAAATTAAAAAACCCTATGCCTTACTAAAATTATCTATCCCTCATCAAGCTTACAAGCAATTTTAATAGAAAATACTGCATTTGGCAGCTGAATTGTGTCTGAGGACAACCCAGATTTAAACCCAGGACTAGTATCATTGAACTATTGCTATTGTGGCACATAAAAGGTTTTGACATGAGATGGTGACAATATCCTCTCTTTTGGGAAATAAAACTTACAGACTAATATTGGTCTGCGTTCAGTTTAATAGCCAGCACAGTGTTCTTGTACTCCAAAATGAAGGAAATAGCATTCATCATTGTTTACAAATATTCAAGTAAGATGTTTACTTTTATTTTTCTTATGAAAGATTGATGGTTATTACACAGATGTTGATGTGCTACCACTATGTTATTGATTATAATTTTTTTTTGAGTTTGCAACATAGAGACAATATAAAAGGGATTAAACCTATAAGTGTTTATTTAAAGTTAACATACTGCATGACAATTAGAAGAGATTTTTAAAAACTGCAAAATAAAATCATGTCGTTCATTAAAGTAGGAGAAAATTAGAAAATGAGATTCTATTTTAGAAGGTTAGCAGCTAATTAAGTGACATTGTGACTACATCCAGTGCACTTTTTCAAAAGTGTCTACAAGTTTTAGCAAGACTTTGTAAACAAAAAATTGATTTTCAAATTCCAGCTGAACTCATCTACTTGTTGCCACATGCACTTCATGATCAAATGCATTTCACCTTGAAGAAAAACATAACAAATTTACATGAGCCACTGATGTACAGTGGAAAGTTCCAGCTCATCCAGGCTTGTTTTACTGGTACATAGGGAACGCAGACTAATACAAGAAAAAAATTTTAATGAAATAATAACTGATTTAAGTTTATATCTATTCATTTGTTTCCAGGAAAAGAATCAATATAAGAACAAGAAGATTAATGGTTTATTGCTCCATTTATTTGTGTATTCCTATATAGAACTTTTGAACTGTACCCTTCACAGATTCATGGAATGGTCAGAGTTGGAAGGGACCACTGAAGATCATGTAGCTCAACGTCACTCTGAAAAGAGGGACCCACTCCATGTGGGTTTTGAATATCTCCAGAGCAGAAGATTTCACAACCTCTATGGGCAGCCTATTCCAGTGTTCTGTTACCCTTAAGTTCTTCCTCTTGTTTAGGTCAAACTTCCTGTGTTTTGATTTGTGCCTGTTGTTCCTTTTCCTGTTGCTGAAGACTGTGTGGCCCCATCCTCTATATAATGCATCTAAAGGCATTGACAAGATCCTCACTCGTTCATCTCTTTTCAAGGCTGAACAGGCACAACTCTCAGTGTTTCCTCATAAGAGAGGTTCTCCACTCCCCTAATTATTTCCACAGCCTCCACTGGGCCTTCTCCAGTAGTTCCTTGTCTTTGCTGTACTGAGGAGAACTGGACACAGCACTCCAGATTTGGCTTCTCCGGGGCTAAGCATAGAGGAAAAAAATCACCTCTTGACCAGCTAGCAACCTGGGACACAATTGGCCTTCTTGTCCACAAGGACACACAGTTGGCCCATGGCTGACTTTTTGATACTATCATGACCCCCAGGTCCTTCTGTGCAGAGCTGATTTTCTGTACTGGTAAGTGGGTTTATTCCTCCCCAGGTATAGGATTGCACACTTGCCTCTGTCAAATTCATTAGGGACTCCAGCTTGTCCAGGTCTCACCAAATAGTAGCACAGGTTCCCGATGTGTCAGTCACTCCACCAAGTCCTAAATCAACTGCAGACTTGCTGAGGGTGCACTCTGTCCCTCCATCCAGGTCTTTGACAAGTTGAATGGGACCGGACCTGACGCTGACCCCAGCAGTAACATCATTAGCTACAGGCCTCCAATATAAATATTGTTTGTTTCAATTACTAAAACATGATGGCATTTAAAAATCCACAGGAGAGCATCAAAGCCCCAAAGCATTGAAACAGAAGAGCAAGTCAGCTGAAGCACTATTCTCTGAACAATGGAGACTTCATAAGGGAGAGCATATACAAAGAAATATTACATAAATAAGTAAATTAATAAATAAAGCAAATATAAATAAAGATGACTGGAAAGACTAATGAGTACCCCTTCACATGCACATCCTTGGGGATGTGCAGGATATTGTCAGACAATATAAAAGACTGTATTGTATGAAAAGTGCCAACTGAAACAGACAGCACATCTGTGTGTATGAGCAAGAGCAATATAGGTAAATATTTCCTCATTCCTGCATTGCAAGTTCAGTAATGATCACTAGTGGCTATGGTAAAACACAGTTATTACTGTTGTCAAAATCTCCTGAGTAAATTAATTGCTTTCAATGAAGTTTCTTTAAGGTATATTTAGTCAATGATATGTTTAGGGCTGAGTATTTTTTACTCTTAGTAATAACATGCTAAAAGCAATTTTAAAAATATCATTCTAAAAGTAACAATTCCCAAAAATTTCAGTGCTAATTCTATTTTTGTTGTTGTTCTGTTGTTGTTATTGTTATTTTTCCCTACAATTTCAGTGCAGAATAATGAACTCTTCAATATCAACAAAACTAGGTGAATTGCTTTCTCATGTGTGTGCTACATACTCACTGATGGTATAAAATGGCAGTTCATGTTCTGTATTTGCTGCTTTTAAATGTATTTATACATTTTAAATCTTATTTTTATTGCTCCTTTTGCTAGCTTTGCGCATTAATAAAGTTGCCATTTGACCTGCAAATCTTCTCCCATCTTCGTCTTGATTACAGTAATTTGGGGATTTTATTGAAGTCATTTAGAAAAGTTGAGGGTATTATAACACAACTTAATATTTGCTTTAGACAGTTTGCCTTTATTGCTTTAAGAAACCAGTTATTTTTTTATTCCCTAAGGGAGACATAGGAAGATGGATAAACTATCAAATATAATTAAAGAAAATGTTTTTGCCTTGTGCAGTGCACAAAATTTTCCTATTAAAAAACCTACCAAGAATTTTAAAGAAGAGTTTGATCAGAAAATTAAAATACCCAGGGACATTCCTCTCTCTGTCTTCCTCTCTATCTCTGTTTCTTCTTCCATCTCTTGGAAAACTTTTGCAGAGCTGACAAGTATACCAAAATGTGATATTGTTTTTAAGTTCAGTCTGCTAATTACTTTGCCTGAAGCTTTAGAGAGCTTGAAAGGTCATAGACCTTTTGCTAAGTCTATTCCCAATAATGAGTTTCACCTTTTCACCTGGGAAATAAATGTAGGAATTATAACCTGACGTTAGTAAATACAATTTGAGAGATTTCAGCGCATCCCTAAGACTCAGAATACAAGCAGCGTAGATGGTGTTAAGATTGTTTATACCACCAGTCAGTTTAGGACATGGAGTATTAATACATCTGGAACTTTATTCTGGTAATTTAATTTGGTATTTGTGTTTAAAGAGACCCTTTAATCATTTGCAAATGTTTAAGCAGTATCATGTAAAACCTCCAGATGGTAGAGGCAGTTCTGTGTCTAATAAAAGTCATGACTGTCTTAACATAGGAAAAAATCTTTAGCTGCAGTACTTCTAGTCCCAGTTTCCTTTGAAAACTCTTTCTAGAGATAGAAACTTGCATTTCCTTCTGAAAAAAAAACATATTCGTAGTCTTTAAAAATCACTATGCCTTTGACGATCTCCTTTGAAGTCAATATAGGAAAGGAAAAGAATTTTTTTATCATGTTCTCTCATGAAGTATGATTTTTTTTGGTTGGGTGTTTTTTTTATACCTGCTCCTTTCTAAACCTAAAAGATCTTACATCATCCAGTCTGCTGCGCCAGAGCTCCAAAAAAAAAAAAAAAGAAAACCTGAATGTCTTGATGTCTTGTCTGAAACCCTCTGCCCTGTTCTGTACAAAATGAGGTTATCCCTGTGAACTAATGAGATCTTATTCCTGTATTTCATTTCTGTCACAGACTAAGTGGATGTGCATAAAATGCTAAGTTCAAGTATATGAGTTGAGGGTGCCTTTTTTTCTGAGGCGTTGCTTTTAACTGGAGACTTTTCTCCATACTCGACAGCAGCCTAGTTCTCTTTCCATTAATGAGAGACTTCTATTTCAATGAATGAGTTGTGGAGCAAACTGTCTCTAGGTCAAATTACATCTTCAGTGAGGATTTATCTTCTGTTATATAAATATTTTTATTTATTTCCCTCAAGTTTTCTTAACCTGATTAATGTCAGTCACCCTGCAGAGCAACACAGCTACAGCCTGCAAACAACAATCTATTGTTACAGTAATGCACATCCCTAGTCTGGTGCTCTAGACTACAATTACTGGTGACAGGAGCACCACAAGCAATTATCACATACCCCTCATTACCAAGACCATGGAAAAGGCCTGATAAGTTTTAACCACAATTCAGCTATGCAAAAAATTTGATATAAGCAGTACCTGCGCTGCAACTTGCCCAATACTTCCAAAGCAGAATCCTTAAAAGGTATTGAAGTGTTTCATACATTTGGTATGTCTTACATGGGCAGTGTGGGAAGCAACTGCATTTTTTCTTTAACTTTATGATTATAGTAGTCAAGGAAGGTTAAAAATGCTAATTGCTCTGCTTGGCTTAATGTAGAGAAGACCCTGGAATCTCCAGCATGCCTGGGAAAGGACCTAAATAGACGGCAGTTCATCTCTATGATGGTAGCATCTTTACAAAGTGCCTATAGAGCATAATTCTGTATAGGCATCTCAGTCTGGGTTGATACAGGTAGTTCCCCACCCCTGAAGCTTACTGTGAATTCATGGTAATGTGCAGTAGGGCAGGGATGGTGTCTAGGAGTCTGAATCGGGGAAAAATGCATGTATAGCAAAGAGCTTGCTTTCAGAAATGCCACACACCTGTGCAAAGATCAGAATAACTTCTCATTATGTCTTGATTTCATTTCAGAAACTTTTAAACCAGTGTTCTGTGGAAATTCATGCAATTCTCACCATTTTTATGACAATTTTTAGTACAATCGTAAATTCAAAAGTGTAAAATGAAAAGGCATTGGAAATCATTTTGACAAACAAGAGACTGTGTACACTGGAAAGGAACAGAAACACTAAGACTTTTGTTTCTGAAACCTAATGTAAAGATAAATAATAATTTAAAAGTTATTTATCTGGAGTTTCCTTATTATAGGATGTGAGTTTGGAACTCTCAAACAGATGTCACATTCTGCATGTTGTTCTAACAGGAGAAAGCTGGACGACTATTATTATCAGATTTTTCTTACCATTTCAGGGGTTAGGGATCTTTTTTTGTAGAGAAGTGGCATATATTTTATTTTCTTTTGAATAACAGAACTCTGATATAGATCATACTTAACAGCTTAGAACTGAGGGTTCTAATTCTTTGTTTCAAGTTAATGAAACATCAATAAGTGCTTCAGTGAATGTGTTCTTTTTGTTGCCATCAAGCAAGAAATTTAACAGTCCCATTTCCTGGAAACATCTCTCCCATTTCATGTTGCCTTGGAGGTAAAAAGAAAAAAAAATATTATAATATCAGGTAAAATTGAAAAATGAAAAGTGCTAACAGTTATGTAAATAGAGTAAACCACTATGCTGATCTTGGTTTATTTGCTTCAGCCCTCAGGAAGCCTATACCAACAATGAAACCTTACTCTTTAACACTATTTCATAAAGGAAACTATTCATTCAGATTATGTCTAGCTATCCACTGTGCTTAATGCGTTCTGGATTAGTAAAGGAAACAATTTAACAATCCAGTGTGAAAAAAGTACAAAATGCAGTTTATCATATATGCTAGGAAGGCTGGGCAGAAACTACACGATGATAATAATGCTGTTTCAGAGATTTGTTCATTTTATGTAACATCTGAATTAATGAGTAAATATCCTCTTTGGAAAATAAGCCTTTGAAACTTTATTTTACAGCTCTGGCCACATTTTTCTTCTGAACTATATGTGAAATAGAGAAGTCATTTTGATAATTCCCATTATACAGTATCAGAATTTGGTGGGATAGCAAGGATTATTTCAAAATTACTATTTCCATTGTCTCATTCTATTTCATGTATTGACAGCATAGCAGAATAGAATAAATGAAAGTTTCCTAGAGCAGAACACTGAATATTTGCAATGGGGATGCAAACCTAGGCACTGTAAATATATTTCATATTTGGTTCTTAAAATCTCTTACTGTCAATTTCATTCCTCTTCCTCACACTGAGCATCACCTGACATCATAAATAGTTATTTCTAGAGGGAAGCATATATGAATCTTAGCCTTTTACAGTGTTGCTCTCTTAGAAGCATGAGTAATTTTCAGCACCAGTTAACAAAATAGAGATGCAGCTCAGAGGGGAAGCAAGGTACATTGAAGCTCTGTGCAGGTTTATGCATCTCAGGAGAATTATTTGTGCCCTAGGAAACAGTGATGGAGATTATATATGTCCGAAAAAAAGAACCAAACCAAAATAATAGAAATCTGTCAGTGAACCCAGATTCTTAACCCCTTTCAAAAAGCTCCTAAGTAGATCTCTATATAACAGATTTATTTTGAGAATAAAACAAGTGAAAAAAATCTGTGACAATACTGTCAGATTCCCCATCCTGGAAGATTAGAAGTAACATTAGAGAAATTCAAACAAATAAACATTATACTTAATGGTTCTACCAAGTAGTACAGCTCATTCTGTCTCTACCAACAACCTGCTGAGTAGTTCTACAATTCTGGAACCAGTAGTTCAGCTTTAATATTAAAAAATATTTTTCGGTAGAACACCTTAAACTGACCTATTGATATCTGTATCACTAACTGTTCTGTTTTTACCAGGAAATCCATAACTTTCAAGTTAGTTATAATTTCTGGCATGAGAAGTTATTAATCTGTTAAGCATAAGAATTGTTTTAAAATGCCTCTTTTCATTTTAAGTAAAAAAATTTAAGATTTCTCCCTGCACCTGTTTGCAGACACATCTAAAAGTGGAAACAAAATATATCTCGAAGTGTCATTCAACAAAACAAAAATGGTAGTCAATCCCTTGTAGTCTAACTATGATATATTACAATTTTTAAACCAATGACTGACCTTTGTGTATTTATTTAGAATAGGTAGGAATGTGAAGTGTTTTAAATTTATTTTGACATATGAAGTATCAGAAAATAGGTTTATTTTCAAGACCACTGAATTTTCTTCGACTCCTTTCAATGTTGCTGGGACTTATGAATTTCCTGATCAATGGAGGCAATTTTTTTTAAATCCCATAAATTTGCCAAATATCTTTACAAACTTAAATAGAGTTTTTAAACAACACATTATCAATCTAATCTGCTATTTTGTTAGCTAGTTCTGACACTGGTTTTCTGACTAGATCAGCACTGAAATTCTGATGGTCTACATAACACAACAGGCCAAAGCAATTTTTTCTTCAATTATTTAATTGAATTTGATTTAATTTACTTCAATTCAATTCATTTTAAGAGTAATTAAACCCCAAATTAAAAAAAAAATTGTTTCTGGTTTTAATATGGATAATAAGCTAATATTTTAACTCAATAGTTTAGAAAACCTTATATTAATTAATTACATTTTGAAATTTATAATTTATATTAAAAATCCCAACCAAAAAAAAAAACAAACAAACAAAGTTAAAAATCTTTGGACCTGGATAATATTCAAGGTGAAGTACTGTTACCTAAAAAGTAAGTACTAGGAGAACTACATGGTTCTTCTCTCTGAACTATGAAATTTTAAAATCAAACCAGACTTAGTTTTGGGTGAGATCTTTTATTTTTCATTATCACTTTGAAGTTCTTCCATCTAAGATATAGAAGAACTGAAAGTCATCAAAACCTGTTTGAAATTTTTTTTCAGTTTAAGTACTTTGTATCCCAAATGCTGGATTTACAGAAATGTGATTAGAAACAACAAATTAAATCAATTTATAATAAAAGTCATTTTGATACCTCAGATACACCTTATTTTTAAAACCATAAATACATAAACCATGTTAATGGATTTAAAAATATCAGAAAATAAAAGAGGAAACATTCCTCAAAATAAAATTAATTAAGAAGTTGAAATATGAAGAATTGCTTATGAATTCAGCATAATAATATTTTTACCTTTAAAGCTGTCCAGAAAAGTTGAGAGAAGCACTCCGAAAATCAAGAGATTTCTACTCATATGACTTGAATAATAGAATGTTCTAAAGGAACATAATGACATTCTAGCCTGGAATAAATCTCACATTGTACTAAATTTTAATCATTGTATTATTAAAAAGATCTTGAACTTGAAGAAATCTAAGTAGGAATAATGCAGTGTAAAATAAGATAAGCAATAAAATTATTCCTATGCTTAAAGGAAAAAAGAGGGCACCCCACACATCCATATCAGGGGGGCAAAGGTTTCAAACATAATATGACATATATGCAATTTTAAATTACATCAGCCTCAGCCAATAATTCACATAGCATAGATAGGAGATCAGGTAGAAATTTAACAACTTAAAATGAATAAGGCCAAAGAAAGAGAAAGGTAGAAGGAAATTGTATCTTCCATATAATTTTGCAGTCTGGAATTACCAGAATAGAAGAGCTGCCAACGAAACAAAATGACTGTAATATGTCATTGGGAAAAGAAGAGAAAAGAAGAACATAAAATGTTCAAATTGGTCTTTAAAATTGATTTCTCTCTTTTTTCCCACTGATCTTTTGCCTCTGAAAACCAGTGTGTGGACTTGGCATTTAAGAAATTAACTCCAGGTTGTTTAATGAAGGGAACATCCATAATAATTTGAACCAAATTTTATACTTTTCCTTATCGACAGGAAGACCTTTCAGTACCTAAAGGGGCAAATAAGAGAACTGGAAAATAACTTTGTACAAGGATATGTAGTGATGAGGGGGAATGGCTTTAACCTGAAAGAAGTTAGATGTAGATTAGATATTGGGAGAAAATTCTTTGTTTGAATGTGCTGAGGCACTCAAAAGGTTTGAAAAGTTATGGGTGTCCCATCCCTGGAAGTGTTCAGTGCCAGGCTGAATGGGGCTTTAAGCAATCTGATCTATTGGAAAGTGTCTTTGCATACAGCAGCAGGATTAGAAAAATTGTTTTGATGTTTTTGAAATGCATGACACTTTGCAATTAAGAACTATATTTATGTTTTGCAGTGATAGGAACCAAAAAATGCAAGTGGTGCACAAGATGCAAGGATCTAATTGGCTGAATTCTCTACTTACCAGGAAGGAAGCTTCAAGTAAAAAATATTTACTTGTACGGGTTCTACTCATTCAAAGGTCAAAATGAGGAAGCAAACAAAACATGTCCTAAAGAACAATTTGTATTTCATCTCGGAACAAAAGATATATTTCTATGTTTGCTTACAAAACAGCAGCAGAGAAAACCTTTTTGAGCTGAAAAAACAACCTAAGTTTATTCTTAACATCATTCTAGTGTGCCACTTCATAGAATGACACACAGAATACAGTGGATCCAAAACGTTGTTTTGTGCTCTGTGGTGGTGAAGGAATTGACAGCTAAGGCCAACTGCCTGTGGCTGTGACTGTCAGAGGAGACTGTGCTCATTCAACGAGTTTCATATGAACATCTGAGTTCAATATTTGGGCTTAAAGGAAGAGATGTTGCCACAGCTGCACTACTAGAGATTTTTTTTAAATTGTAGGTTAATAAATATGAAAGGCAACAAAAGGAAAAGTACATATCAAATTGAGAATAAAGGATTAAAAAGCAAGGTTAGATACAAATTAGTTATTATTTCTACTGTGAGGCAAAAATTATTTGAGGGTTTTAGTAAAAGCACGCAGGGTAGTTGTGGGTTTTTTGTTTTGCCAGATGTAAGGAGCTATTTCTGACTTTGAGTAGCTGCTGAATGCAATATGTCATGGTTTCCATTACTCTGAGTAGAGACTAAAAAAAGGATACAAAACCATTGGGAAAGAAAAAGACCTCAATAGGCTTCTTTGCTTTCATGTCTCTGTTTCTCCTTCTACTTTCCTTAAGTTGGAAAAGAGGTATTACATCCTGACTGCTCCAATTTTTTCTGATATTTGGATTAAAAAGGAGCCAAAAAACCAAAATAAACAATTTTCATGAGGGAAAGGCAGCCAAATACTCAGTTCCCTGATATTTCTTAAAACTAAAGACAATTTCAGGAATTATTATCCATTATTTTTACATGCATAAAGTATCCTTAAATTTTTTTTAAAGACCTTTGGAGCTCAAGAGATAAGGGCATAAGGCTCAGACTCACATCTCTTAATCTTTGTGACATTACCTTTAAAACCTGCAAACCCTACCTGCAAACCCTTCCTGCAAAACTGCCCCATGTTACAGCTGGAATTCTAATTTGGCGAAATACTAGAATCTGGGCAGATCTCATACAGAATATATTTTACTCCCTTGAACAAAATCACAGCATAAACAGTGTTGCAAGGTCGGGCTTGCTTATGGAGCTTGTCCCTTCTGCTCTGTTTAGTGTTGCACATGCATGACCAAACACACATCCTGCTCATCCACGAGGATGTCCTTACCCAAGCTCAGAAAGATAACGAATACACCACATCTGCATCATCACTAGGTGAAACTTTCCATGGCACATTTGACTGTGTCATTTATTCTTACCTGCTTTTTGGCAATGATGAGAGGCCCACTAAATGCACTCTGCCTCATGAAGACTGTTCCCTGAACCACTTGAGAAATTCTCTGGCTATCACAGCTATTCCAACAATAAAGTGTGCAATTTCATAGGCTTGATGGCTTTTCAAAAAGCACTGCCTACATATTAAAGTAAGGCTGCTAGAGCTTTTGAAACTATAAAGATTTTATTCTTCCCTTGGTATTATGTGGAAGTTGCTCCATGCTATTTGGTTGATGCTGTGTTTCTCAAGGATACTACCAGACATAAATCTAACTTTTGTGAAAGGCAGACAATTTCAGAGTTTTCTGAAAAACAATAGCTATAAGTACTGATTTGCTTTTTTGTGTCAGAAGCAGATCTGTTTGGGGTTTTGTGTGCTTTTTGTTGTTTAGGTTAGTGGGGTTTTTTAAGGAAGCAATTGCCTTCTGAGAAATATTCACATTTTGTGTTGGTTAGTACCAAAAAACATAAATATTTCTTATCCTGGAATTTTTTAAAAGTTTGTATATGGCCTGCCATCTGAAAAATCCCTTTAGCAAACGGACTTCTCTATCAAACAGGGAGCCTGGTCACCATGACATAAATAGACTCATTATTCACTCCTAATTCATTGCAGTAAACACCAGAGAAACAATTTCTAAGTATCTCATTTGTGGCTATTAATAGCTCTGTGCAGCTTTTTTCTTCTTATTTATTTTTCTTCAAAGCAATCTTCTTTGCCCTGTTCCAGATCTTTTTGAACTCACAGACATTTCTGTTTTGTTGGCACTGCAATTTTATCGCAATACCCTTTAAAAATGCATGTAAAATGTTCACTTTTCCAAGGCTATTGAATCATTAAACTTGTATTGCTTGCCATCATGCTGTTTGCTTGTGAGATAAAACACAAGAAATATTTTTTTCATTAAAAAATTGGAAAGTATTTATTATATAATTGAATAGAGTTGCTAATTATCATCAATATATTTACTTACTGAATCCCTTAGGAAATGCAAACATTTTAAAATGAAATTATACAAGTCCAAATAAATTTTAATGGACAAGTGTTAGATGTGCTATTCTTACTGAACAAAAGGGAACACATATTTCATCTTAATGATGGTGACTCAAATGTTTCAATTATATGAATGCTGTTCCATCAGTTCTTAGACATTTGAATTAAATCCAATTTTATGCCATGTGTATAGAGTTTTGGGCATAGACAGCCATAGAGGGAAAAAAAGGATAAGACAGAAAACAGTACCAAACAGTTGCAAAGATGAGCACAGAATTAAGGCTGTTTGTGTTGCTGTAACATTCAACAGTTCTATAAAGTAGAACTTACTTAATTTATCAACTAAAAATGAAGATCACACCATTAACAATCATTTGTGAGCAGTTTTTTTGGAGTGATTATCAAGCATTACATAAGTACTATGTGGCCAAGAGCAAGAAAGAGTCCAGTTCATCAAAATGGCATTCACATGCAGTAAGGATAAGGCCATACTATTTTCCTGTTATTTTCTGTCTTGTTCACCACACACACACACACACACACATATATATATATCTATATATGTATATAAAAATTCTGTGTTGCTCCCTGTGTGAAACATTCATGAGATCCACTGAGCAGAGATCATTCAGAACTGCTTAAAACAGAACACTGATTGATAATCAAAAGACATTTATAATTTGAATAATTTTAGATGTCCTGTAAGTGTGAGGATGGATCTCAGCAATGACTGAAGACTAGACTGGGAATCTCCACATGTCTAGCACCAATAGCAGTAGTGCTGCCTCAGTCACAGATAAATAAAAAGCTAAAATGCTCTGTAGAAGAGGACTATGGGACACCAAGCTAAAAGTGAATCATCAAAGAATATTCAAAATAGTTATTTAAAATAATGTTAGCAGTAAGAAGCGTCAAAAGCAGGCTGCCTAAGGGGGCTGCATTATCTTCACCCTTGGAGATATTCAGATCTTGACCAAACAGGGACTCCAGTTGCTGCATTGTACTGACTTCTTTTATCATGGACTTGCATTAGAGGACTGTATTAGATGAGCTCTCTTCAGATATAAATCACTCTAAGATTTTCTAACTTAAAGCATTTTTGAGTGTGTGTAGGTGGCATCATGGGGTGTTTACAGTTAGTCAAGAGAGTGTTCTATAAATTAAGCTATTTTCTTTCTCCTGGTACCTTAAGAAGGCCCATGCAGGTACTGCACTGAAGAAGAATAAGGATCATCTCTTTCAACATTAAAGATAAACTTCAACATGCATAACTACACAAGATCACTAGTCCTCATGAAAAATGTTCTAAGTAATATCTTTTGGCTAAAATAGATGTAAAGAAATGAAAAGAGTAGTTCTGCGTACAAGATTTGGAAGAACTAAAGTCATTTTATGCCCAGCAACTTTTCATAATATTCATTATTCTTAGACTTATCTCTTAACTATGGGTTATTTAAGCATATAGATAATTTATCTCCAGAAGGAGAATATATTAAATTGATTTCCTTTTTTTCATCAAGAGATAATTATCCCAATTTTTGCCATTCCTTAAAAAAATATAATCATCACACACCAAATATACAGAACCGTGTGTGTAAGTATATTTAGTTTGGAAAGGATAATTAATTTTTATTTCGTCTTTTTTTATGACTAAAAATAAAGAATTAATATAAATTCTTATTGCTCATGGATTTTTTTTATTGACTATAAATACAAGAACATATTTACATTTTGAACAGAATTTTTAAGAAGCTTTTAGTTAGAGAAAAGACACATTTGAATTAGAAAATCATAGGAAAATTGAGCACTCACAGTACAAAAAACTGGTAGAAGAATGAACAAAACTTTCCGTCAGGTACTGGGGTTTTTTTAATAGCTTTGACTGAAGATTTTCAGCCAGCCCTGTTGAAAACTCGCTGCTGATTACTGCTGTCCTTGTAGATTTTCAAAGAAAATAAATTAAGAAGAAAGAGAACATCCATGCTTATGGAAAAAATACCGCATATGTACTACAGATACTGCTTTTAACACTGCTTTTTCAGTTACTGTGGGACACAGGAAGCAGTGAGGGTTGTGTGTGTATGAAAGCATGTTGCTACACCATAGTGATTAAGTTTCCACAGTTTATGATTAATGTTTGTTAAAATTCTAAGTCATGGCCTGCAATTGGATCACTAAATGTTTCAGCAAGTGCATTCAGAAAAAGCCTTTATAAACTAAGAAACACAAAATTATTTGATATGTTTGTATTGCAGTAATTTGAGAAAAGACATAATGACTTCCACTCAGGGACAGAAAGATATAGACAGAAATAACAAGGACAAAAATGCTTAAACTGCTGACTGATAGGGTGATCATCTAGGCAACTGTGCCCAAATTGCTCGCACATTTTGTTAAAAAAAGCCCTGCCCTGGCAAAAAACTGTCATTTGTGTGCTGCAGCAAAACCCCTGCGTAGGTCCTTGAGTTCACCACCTGGCCTTCTCTCCATGAGTAAAACAAGAGTAACCTTGAGGTCTGATGTTCCATGCTCATTGTTTGTGACTGCATGTCAAAAAGAAGAAGAAAATGCTTTGTTTACTAAGGCAGGGACAGAGAACAATGACAGTCACATGGAAATAATATCCCTGCTCTCCCAGAAGGATGTTAACAGTTATTATATTGCACCACAAGGATGTGTCATCTCTAACCCAGCAATTCATTTACTCTTCTCTCAAAAATGAATGTACTGTAGCAGGAAATTTATAACAAGAATTTGAGGGGAAAGTAAATCAATCTTATCTTCAGCAAGCAAGCAATAATACACACTAACAGGGGCAGACAGGACTTGTCCAACACTGCGGCTCGCTAAAGAGGAAGTTATTGATTTGTGTTTGCCTTTTTCTATTAACGGTAAAGTGTCTACAGCACTTTCACACATCATAGGATAAGGCTTAAGGGTGTCAAAAAGCAATATACAAACCTCAAAATGTTTTTAGCTTTGATTTGTGGAAGCTATGATCATATTGAATGCTTATTTAAAGAGTTTTTTCTGCACCACCATCTTCTTTCAAACTAAGAGAACTTTTCTTCTGTCATTGACCTTCTAATAATCTGTTCTCAACACATCAGTTTTCACTATATAACTGTTCCCATTCATTCTTGCTGCTTTGTGGTACCAGAATACACTGAAGATATTACACATACCTTTTACTCTATGCAACTGATTTTATTTTTTATGTCCTTGGGCTTTCAGGTATTGGCTTCCGTTTGTCAAACAAAATATAAAAAATAACAATAAGTTGGATTACAAAAGGGTTATTATAGCAACACATTTTAGTATAAATTTTTAGGATATCATAAAATAGAAGGATTATTTAATGTGTTATATTTGCCAATGATGCAATCTCACTTATCATTATAAATCAGATAAATATAACATTAGTCTTCTGAAAAGTGATTGGCCATGGACAGGCAACTATTGTCTTGCTAAATAAAAAATTCTTGCATTATTCCTAATAAACTCTTACATGCCATCATGAAGACATTTTTTATGTATACCTCAAGTTTTATATTCAGATGAAAGCTATTTAGTAGAAATTGCATGCTGAATTGCATGCTGATATCATAGAGTGTATCATAAAGCAGATTTTCAAAATTCACCAATATACTTTACGCTGTTCAAGATGAAAGAAGATGCCTCCAAAGAAATACTGCAGCTCAAAGACTAATAGGCAAAGGTGACATTTTGACTAATAATTAAATAGAAAATTCATCTTTTATTAAGCAGTTTTTGAACCAAAATAAATCTTTTGTTAATTAACAGATTAGCTATGGGATAGTCTCTGTTGATATATTAACATCTCAAACTTTTTGAGAACTATATGCTCCAGTAGAACTGATATTCAAGCATCTCTAATAGTAGGAACAAATGGAAAGAAATACAGAGTATTGGGTCATGTCCTCAACCACAGAATCAGCTGGAAGGAGCTGTGTAAGTATCAGAAAAATATTTAAATGTAAAACATTTAAATTAGCATTTTATTCTTTGGCTTCATCAATAAAAAAAAAAAAAAAAAAGAGTTTTTTTCTTTATTTCCCTGTCACCTGACAGATATTGACGGACGTTTTAGATATTAGATTATTCTGTCTAGCTTTCTGGTGGCCAGGCTGCCTCATTTTCCTAGAAATTCAGAAGGTTGACAAGCATGTCAGGGGAAAACTACTTGTGCAGCAAATGAATGTTGCATCTCATACTGTAAGGCACTGAAAATAGCATTGAAAAATTATGTTTAAAAACTGAATCCTACCCTAGGTGATTAGTTGCATGTGAGATTTATTCTCCTGTAAGCCTGGGGCAAAATTCAAATGCCCTATGGCCTCCTAGTGTTATTTTAGTAATTTGAAGCTTTCTACTCCAGAGCCACTCCAGAGAGTTAATGTGTCTCTTGTCTTGTGTCACAATTGGTAGACTGTGCAGGTGCCTGCCTTTTAATATCACCCTGCCCTGTTTCACCTGAGTCTAGTCACCTACATTACGATAACTGAATCCTAACCTTGCTCTTCTGCACTGGCACCTAAGTCAGACACATTCTTCCATGCGGGCCAAATAATAGACTCCTACCTCTGTTTAAGTGAATTAAACTCCTATAAATCTTCTGCTCATTCTTTCTGTCTACTATCAGGAAACTGCAGCATTGTTCTCATGGGTTTCCCAAGCTAATACCGTACCTAACTACATCTCTGACATAGTAAATGAAATTCAAGGCTCGGTCTGTTTATAAATGGAAAACTAATACATAGGGAGTGAAGGTGGGTTTTGTACACCCATATGAGCAGAAACAAAGCAGAAAATTGAAATTGTTGGTCATGTATCCCATTAGCACATGATTTACTCCAGAAAATGTTTATTCCACTGTCCCTAAGGGAATGTTATTACTGATATCTGTAGAAAGCACAAGTGAGTTTCATACAAAGTATTTCAGGAATATTTTTCAGACTCACATTGAAATCACACTCCAAATATTCAAAGTCAAGACCTCAGATACATATGAATGAATTGGACAGGAGCACTCTTAGCTGGGTTAGGAACTGGCTGCATGGCCGGGCCCAGAGAGTGGTGTTGAATGGTGCTGCATCCAGCTGGCAGCCAGTCACCAGTGGTGTCCCTCAGGGGTCTGTGCTGGGGCCAGTTCTGTTTAATATCTTTATTGATGACATGGATGGGGGGATTGAGTCTTTCATTAGTAAGTTTGCGGTTGACACTAAGCTGGGAGCGTGTGTCGACCTATCAGAAGGGAGAAGGGCTCTGCAGGGAGACCTGGAATGGTGGGATGGATGGGCAGAGTCCAATAGGATGAAGTTCAATAAGTCCAAGTGCTGAGTCCTTCATTTTGGCCACAGTAACCCCCTGCAGCGTTATAGGCTGGGGATAGCGTGGCTGGACAGCATCCAGGCAGAAAGCGACCTGGGGGTCAGCAGCATGAGCCAGCAGTGTGCCCTGGTGGCCAAGAAGGCCAAAGGCATCCTGGCCTGTATCAGGAACAGTGTGGCCAGCAGGAGCAGGGAGGTCACCCTTCCCCTGCACTCAGCACTGGTGAGGCCACACCTTGAGTGCTGTGTCCAGTTCTGGCCCCTCAGTTTGGGAAGGACCTTGAGAGGCTTGAGCACATCCAGAGGAGGGCAACAAAGCTGGTGAGGGGTTTGGAACACAAACCCTGTGAGGAACACTGAGGGAGCTGGGGCTGTTTAGCCTGGAGAAAAGGAGACTCAGGGGTGACATTATCGCTCTCTACAACTCCCTGAAGGGTGGCTGTAGTCAGATGGGGGTTGGTCTCTTTCTCCAGGCAGCAATTGACAAAAGAAGACAGAGTCTCAAGCTGCATCAAGGGAAATATAGGTTGGATATTAGGAAAAAGTTTTTTTGAAGAGTGATAAAGTTCTGGAATGGCCTGCCCAGGGAGGTGGTGGAGTCACCATCCCTGAATGTGTTTAAAAAAAGATTGGATGTGACACTTAGTGCCATGGTTTAGTTGAGGTGTTAGGGCTGGGCTGAGCTGAATTTGATGATCTTGAAGGTCTCTTCCAACCTAGTCATTCTGTGAGTCTGTGCGTCTGTGAAATTTAAAATTTTCAGGTAATGAGACTGGCATAATTCAATTCAACTGATCTGTTCTTTGCATCTGAAGCTTGGAAACACAACTAATGTAAAAATGGTGTAGAACTCAGTGATATAAAGCACAGGAGTCAGAACTTTAGGATCCTGTTTTGGCTGACTCACATTTTCTCCTAAGTGGGAAAGAAACAAAGTGTATGTATGTATGTATTTATTATCCCTCATTATAATTGTAGCCTCTGACTCTGAGAACACCTAGGCAAATGTATGCATAGTCTTTTATGTTGCCTCATAGAAGATGTAAAAAATAGATGAAAAAGAAATCTTTGCTTGTTCATATAATTTCCATCTATATAGAGTTTATTAACATTTTTGTGGGCTATGAGGCATATAGAGCATTCCACTATATTCTCTAGGCTCAGAAGTTGTGTGTGCTTCAGATCAAGAATGCTTGTCTTTGATATTTCTGCATTTCTGAAAAGGTGACTGGCAAGAGACAGTTTGATCTTGAATTTTGATAAAGTGAGCTGATCTTGTGTTTGACTGATACCTCACTTAAAAGCACGAGGGTAAGTCACATTTCTTTCAGCCTGAACTGGTATTGCTACAGCTGCTGTTGCTGCTGGAACTTCAGTGTTCCATTAACTCTATAAAAGACAGACTTGCTCTAGAATAACACCTACAGACACACATGCACACACAAAACCAAACCAAAACAAAAAAAAAACACCACTCTGACTGATTGTGATGATGTAATTAGAATTTTAGAGGGAAAAATAATTTTATATGATTAATGCTCATTTAAATTTTATGTGCTTAATGCCATTTTAGTATGTCTATTGTAAACAATCCATCTTACAAGGTTGTAATGTTAGCTGTCTAAGCCCTTTATAAAGCAGGGAACTATTATTCTCCCCATTTTACAGATTTGTAGACTGCAGCAAAGATTGGTGCAGTGACTTGCCTTGTGGGGGGTCAGTTCTCTCAACATCACTGCAGTAATCCATTTTGAAGCATTGGTGAATTTCTGTGCTGGACTTGCCCGCGGCCATTAGATGTGAAAATGGTCCGCTAATAGAGTTTTTATCAGCTTTAGACAGCCAAAGTGCTCCCTCTGCCAGTGTTCTGCAAGCAATTTGGTGGGTAACTCTTCATGACTGTGACAGGCAAAGGTAAATCCCATAAGGGAGTTCTGTTTTCCTTACTTTCTGCAGCAGTATAAATACAAGTAATCAAAGGAAGGTTAGGAAAACTGAATGATGGTTCAGAAGGTGTCTTGCAGTAGCCCTCATGATTTGATGTGTCACTAACAGGCCATAAACCCATTAAATTCCCATTGTAAAACTAAATGTGTTGGGGGAACTCAGTCACATTAAATCTAAAAACACGGGTTTTCATGGCTGTTTGGTACTTTGGTCTCTGAATGCTAACTTGGTATTTTAATGCTATAATATGCCATTATAGTGCTAGAATTGATTCCTGAGCACTGCGTCCCCTAGAACAATTATACCTATTCATAGAGGTCAGCAAAATTGTACAATGAATAATATGCACCATGTTCTCTTGTGCCTTAAATTTAGGAATACGTAGGGTGACTACAGTGCTTTTACAGCAATATTAAAGTAAGACAAGTAGTAATGTTTACCATCATGAGCAAAGATAAAACTTGGAATCCAAATACCTTCAAAGAAATAGAAAGATCTATCATCCAGTCAAAAACTTAAGGTATAAATCACATGATACATTAGCTGAGATCTGGCTGCTTTTAATGCTGAATAAAAATTGTGAGGCTAACTGTTCTCCTGCACTTTTGGCCAAAAATGGGGAAAGAGTTTCTGAAGACAATTGTGATACAACCAGTAATTCATTTTGGCATTTCAGTTAAGCAGAACTCAATTCCTCATTCTTTTTCAGCCCCTGGTCTATATAATTGGTCCTCAAAACACTGTGTTAATCTGTCTAAATAGGGATTCCATCAAGGTGCATAAACTGTGAAATATTTAATTCATTAAGCATAAACCATGCTGTCTTAAATAATAGACTAGATAATTCTAGAATATCACTGGAAAAAATATAGTATTTCTGATATACAGTGATTTGCATTTGTCTCCTGAACTTAGAATATCAACTTGTTTGCAGTTTCCACCACTTCCATACTTTCTCCTTAAGAAATATAGAGAGTGCTAATTTCACCAATCAGAACATCAATGTCTGTCTGATTTTATCTAAAATGTTAATGAAGATATCTGTGGGTCTGGTTATAATTCTAAATTAAGTTGGTCTTGATGAAGCAATTGGTCTTAGTTGCAGTAGCTTAAGGCAGGGCAAAATTTGCCCAAGAGAAATGGAAACCAGCCATTGCTTGAAAACAGCTGCTCATTGTTGATATCTTTTCCCTGGGATACAGTCACAGGATCAATGGGAATGCCTCAAAATTCTGTCAGGATTCAGACCAGACATTTCTTTACCATGAGAGTGATCAAACACTGGAACAGGCTTCCTAGAGAGGTGGTTGATTATCCTTGTTGATTTCTTCAAAAATTTAAAATATTCTATTCTATTCTATTCTATTCTATTCTATTCTATTCTATTCTATTCCATTCCATTCCATTCCATTCCATTCCATTCCATTCCATTCTACTCGAGTCAACATTTTTCCCTTTGTTTATTAGTTGAATCCTATCAGTTTCTAGTTCTAGAAGTCCTTTCAAACAAACATATAACATAAATTTTCATATCAATCATAATTACAAGTCAAGACAGAGGTATCATATTTCAGTGTGGAAAAATAAATTGGAACAAGGAAACTGAGCACGTTTTTTTCCAAAATAGATAAATTGTTGCACAAATATGTATTTGCTGTAGAGATAACAACATTGTGCAATGTAATGCTGCAGACTTTCAATAGGTAGCTTGGGTGTGCACAATTTATTCTTTTTTTATATGTTATTATTTACTCTTGCATATCACCAAGTAATAAAAAAGTAAGTAATAAAACCACTGTTTTTTGGGTTTTTCTAAATCTGTACAAGATCTTCACTTTAACTCAAAGGCATTTGCAGCTGCAAATGCTGAGTTAAATACAATGAGATTTTAAGCTTTTTCCAGAAACCAGATTTAACAAATGTGCTGTAGGGAGAGTTAGATTAAAAGGTTGTGTTCTTATTTTACTTGTTAAAATAATAAGAAAAAATAAAATGGGTCCACATTCTATTCTCCTTTACACTCATTTAAACATAGAATAACTGTGGAATATTAGGAATAAAGTTTGCTGGACTAAGCCATACATTCTTCACCTCCAGACCTTATTATTTCAACTCATTATGCCTGGGAATGAATCCAAGCAGGTGTTGAAAAAGAAGTTTTGAAATTCATCAACCCATCTTTTTAGCGGCACAGGTCTCTGAATACATCACCCCACATTATAGTTTATCTTAATATTCAGAGCCTTCCATAGCAAAGGACCAAGCTTTTCTTTTTAGAAATCATGACCTCTCTTGACAGCTGTTATAATTGAAAGAAACCATGAAGTTTTCTGTCAAGAAGAAAAGACTTGCAAGCATAGAAGATAGAACTTTTGCAAGAGCTGCACAGAGATTGAGGAGCTCTCTTTTACGTGTGCTATGAGCTTGTGAACTGAGCTCAGATTTAACAGCTTTCAGATTTAAATGCAAAATCCTTTTCTTTCACTTATCATTCTCTATTTTTCTCCCATAGTGGGTTTTCTTGATTTTTTTTTTTAATTTTTTTTTTTTTTTTTGTGACCTAGCTTCGTTTTCTTGACATCGAAGTTAGAGGACAAACAAGTACCCAGACAGACTCTAAGAACAGTCGTTCGTCCTTTTCTCATCTCATCCACAGCCTTGGAGATTTTCTCAGTATAAAAACACAAAAAGCTCGTGTCATTTTTCTCCTTGTCTCCTGTCTTTAGTGCAAAATTTCATAGAAATATCCAAGATGACTTTTCAAATTATCTATCTCTGTCTGTGCCAGTCACAGATTCATGAATGGGTTCTAGTAGCTCAGGATGGCTGGAGACAAATCAGCCCTGGTCTGGAGTCAATATTGACTGTTCACATGAAATGGCTGCTGAAGCCTACTAGCAGGATCTATTAATTTTGGTGCAGAACTACATAACTAACATTTCTGGATCCAACCTGGTTGTTTTATCTGCTACTGCGCTGAGCCAAGTAGGTTAAGTGTTTGATAATTCATTCATCTTCATCCCAAATTTAGTGTTGGAAACAAGTTATTGGTTGTCATGTGCAACTTCTTTTTGATCTTGCTGAACAGTTAGTATATTTAACTACTGAGTAAAAATAAAATTAGGGTACCACATCTCTTCACAATAATTTAATTTCAACCCTACATTACTTTCAGTATCAATGGCCTGTCCATTTGTGTTTGTACTCTTTCCCATATAGCTCAATTCCAACTACATTCCTCCAAGTTATGAAAAAATATAATTAAATAATAGAGCTAAGGTTTTTTCTACTTTTGCCATAAAATAGGATGTTTTACATTCCATTTTTCAACTCCAGAATATTCATATCCTGACTATAAACTCTTCAAAACATGGATCATCAAGTAGTCTGTGTTCATACAATGCTTATCTCAGTAGTTCTTTTCTCATTTAGGCTTTGGGTAGTGCAACAACAAATACGATCAATAGTAATAATAATAATAAATACAGATCATCACAGCTCACTTTCAACATACATCAACACCAGATGAAATTTAATGGTCCCAAATATATCACAGACTTGACAAAATGATCCTATTAATCCTAAACCCTTACCCTCTATGAATCTTTGAAGATAATTATCTCTTTCCTAAAGGTAGTTTTTTGAAATAACTTCAAGAAAACAGATAGGGAAATTAGATACAGATACAAAATAAAATTGATGATTGTGTGTAAAGAACATAAACTTAAGAATATGCCTGAAAATAAACCTGAAAATTATGAAGACCAATGTAATATGTCGACTTATATTTTGAAATCATGTATGTGCAAGAAGACATGTATAGCACACACTGTGTTGTTGAATCCTTAAGTAAACAATTATTTCAGGATTGCAATTTCAAAGAGACCTCTATAGTCCCTACTTATTGAAATGGACAGAAACTCAAGTTAGTTGATAGATTCATTCCAGTAATAACCTTAAAATAGTAGAACAGGATATATACCAGTCAATGCATTAAGCAGAAGATGAAATGAAGGTTTACTTTGCTGCTGTCTAAATAGCAGTTGCCTGCCTACCTTGTCCATTTTGTTCACAGTAAATGATGATGTTAATGGAATAATCCCAGCAGAATCAAACAAATAGAGAAGAGCAAACAAAATATGTTTATTTAACAGAATGGGAGAGTGATCAGTGTAAAAACACAATTTGCAATCAGCTGTCAGTGGCTTAAAAATGTTCAGCAAATGCTTTAAAAGTTAACTAAAGACACAAATAGGATTAACAATTAAGGTGTGAAATTTAGATTGTGATAGACTAATTTGAAAACAGTTTTCAGAAGGACTATTGATTTCCTAGGCAATAGGAGTGTAAATTGGCTTAATCTAGCTGTAGTTAACAAAGTATTTCATATGGTTCCATGTGAAAATCTATTATCTAAACTGGTCACAGGGGTATATAATAACTGACTTTTAAAACGAGGAAGTGAACAGTACTGAAAGAAAAAAATGTAATTATTGTACACGGATCTCACTAGTGTAATTTTTTAGGGACAGGTTTTAAGATTAGTCTTATTTTGTAATATTATTCATTTTCTGGATGTGAAAAATAGATTTTTAGAGTGAAATCATATTGATTCAAAGACAAGAGATCTGGGGGAGGAATAACTGCAAAGGAAACAAGAACTTCTTTATTGTAAAATCCATTCCCTTAGATAAATTGAGAAAAAATTGTTCAGTCACAGAGTCTCAGATTTGTTTTTCTTTCTATAGGTCACATGAGTTGAATAGAGTTCTAGGACAGAGCCAATGTAGAAAGCTATTACTTTTGGAGGGGCATATGCACCCAGGAATGGCAGATATGAGCTTGGGCTTGCTGGAGAGCTGAGTTCTCAGAAATTCCAGCTGGAAGTCAAATCAGGTGAAGTATTTCAAATAAGAACTGATAACTACATGTGGAGGAACCAAGTCTCGTATTTCTTACTACTACAAACTGTAGCTCACCTGATTATCTGATAGATTCTTCCATTAAAACAAGATTGACTTTGTGTGTCTGGAATATGGAAATGAATCCTTGTCTTTGGGTTTGTTTCAGCTATTGTTCCACATACAGGCATCTGGAGTGATCAGAGAAGTCAGTCTCAAGATGTCACATCACAGTTTAAGTCATATCTGCCATGTGACACTCAGGATGACCAATAATATTTGACTCCATCTCTCCACTATGTGATGTTTATATCCCAAATAGCATTAAAGAGGGATACATACTTTAGCTTTAGATTAATAAAAAGTGGAAACAACAAATAAGTTATGGTGATGGAATGTATTCTGTCTCCTATATTCAAGCAGTATAAAAAAATAAACTCATCTAATGTTTCTTGTTTTTCTTGGAATTTTAGACTATTTTCCCCGTAGCAACATGGCATGCGCAAAAAATAAATATTTCTTGGATCTTGTGCCTTTCAGGTGAAACTCCAGTTCAACAGATATATATGATACCTACATAAAAATTTTATCTCCATACAAAAGTAACAGCACTGGTAAATTTTTCCTTCTCAGTTTTGTATAAAGTATTCATTTAAATGCTGCCCATGCTAGACATATATAGTGTATATGCTCAGTTTTGGGTATTTTTATCTCATAGTCACATTTCAAATTATTTTCTGTTTATTTTTTCTTTTAATAAGATATCAATTATTGAAATATCATCTAAGTAGTGGGCTTTTTACATAGTGATGCATTTCTCTTTCTTTTTCCTTTAATTTTGACCAAAAAATCCCCACCCTGCACTTCCATTAGAATAGTTATTATACTTGCTGCTATAAATCTGTTGTCTTGAGGCCAGGGGAGTTTTAATTCCCTCCTATTTTTCACTGTTTTTGTTTTTCCTGCTGCATTATAAAGTATCACCATACTTTATTTCTTACATTCATTATCTCTCCAGAGTTAATACACAAAATCTATTTATCTCTAATAATATGAGATAAAAATTTATATTTTCTATCATAAACAGTATTTACTGCAGGCAGAAAATTATAAATCAATTCTGCACAGTTTCAACTTGTTCTGACAGAGAGTAAATAGAACTATATTTTGTGTTCTGATTTGGCCAGGCTTAGTGTCAGGCTTATTTTTGTTTGTCTTTTAGAGATCAGGAAAAGAAAATTAGAGAACTCATCTTATAAAAATATTCCTGGCTTGGCTGATGCCACTGCATTTGACTAAAATTGTCTTTGTCTACCTAAGGGATCAACAATCATTTCACAGATAGGTCAAGATTCAGGTTAATTGCTATTCTTGGATAATTCATAGCTTAGCTTGAATTAGTTGACAAAATGGATGCTACATAAAAACTCTTCATCATCACCAGAAGCCTCTTCATAAGGCACGGTTTTTGCATAGAATGCAGGAATCTTTTCCCATGTTGTTGTCTACCCCTTCCCAGTATAACACCCACTGAAGAACATGGGAGGAAGTATTCATCAACAAGAGTGTAAAGCTCCTTATTTATCTTAACTGATGAAAATGCAGTATTGAAAAAAGTTTGAGTTCATATAATTAGGAAGGCAGGTAGAAAGGAATGAAATGGGAATAAAATAGGATTTTTATGGGTAGTAAATTTGCAAAGGTTTTGTGTATTCAGAATTGCCCCCACAGCTAGTGGGCTAGGAAAAATTTCAGAACTGTTTCAAATTCTCTTTTCTTCAGATCTGAACCCATTGCTCATTCAGAGGATGGAAATTGGCCTCTTTTTTTTTTTTTTTTTTTTTTTCTTTTTTTTTTTTTTTTTTTTTTTTTTTTGCCTCTTAAAGACTTCTCTGCAGAGCTCCAGGAAAGCTATAGGGAGGCATAGGAGTTTTACCAAATCTGTCTCCTAAATAATTTCTCTCTTCAGGAAACACCAGTACAGCTTGGGAATAGCAGAGTAACTGGAGGCAACAGGGGCTGCCCCATCTCCAGGCACCAGATATGCCCATGGGGATGGATACAGGCCAAGGCTGGGCTGGGACATGGTCCCCAGGTGGGACCTGCATGGACTATGGCCAGGCAGGCCAGAGCTGTGGGGAGCTGGACAGGCTCTGCTGCAGTGTCATTCGTCCAGGGAGCTGAAATGGGGCCCTGGGATGTGGGCAGGGCTAGGGAAGCCATGGAAAAAAAAATGAGCATCTTCAAGGCAGGAATCCTATCAAAAAATAAATATGCATGAGAGGCAGACTGGATGATCCTTTGTATATGGTTAATTCCTTCCATCAAAACCAGTAGGAAACTAGTTGGATAGATCTAGATTGATTAAGTTCCATTTTATCAATTTATAGGAGATATGGATGGCAATTTCAAAGGCAAACCACCACTATTAATTTTAAATATTTATTTTGGATGTTTTAACTTCAAAGAAATGAGGTGTTTCATATTGATGGTAGGATGTAACATGGAATTTATTGCTGCCATCACTATTGTGAGAAATGCTGCTGCTAATGGTTTTTATGTCACTTTAAAAAATATAAAAAAGAAAAAAGTGAAAGTAAAAAATATTTGCATTGCAATTTGAAGCAGCAGAGATCATTCTAGCTTCTCTGCTGTATGGAACCTTAATCATATCCTATTCATATAAAATAAAATGTTAACATATCTTTAAAAGGGTCCATTATCTTCACAAGGACGTGTGCCAAGATATGAAAATAATCCATGGCACCAGGGAGACAACAGGATGTACAATTTTGGGTTGGCAGCAAAAGGGCCCTCTTTTGATTGCTTTGACTTTTAAACTGTTTTAAACTGTTTAACAAACTATAATCTCAATGATTTCAGTATCTACCAGAAGATATTCCAAGAACTTGTTAGATTTAATTTGTTTAAAAAGTGTCTAAAGAAAATATGGCATCTAAAAAGTACATGTTTACTAGCTCTTTCTATACAAATAATTAATAAAAGCGGGGTTGCAACTCGGTCTCCTCCCAATCAGATTAGCTGTTTTTGCAATGAAAGCCTCCAGGCAAAATCCTGAAGTCATGTTTAAAAACATCATAAAGCATTAGAACTTTGCTGACTTCATGAAATGGTGAAAAGACCAGAAAGTTTTATGAATTTTTCAGTTCAAGTGAACACTTACTCCATTCCTGTGACTTTGCACAAATTCCAAGGCCAAGCTGAAGTCTTCCAAATGGCCATAGAAGGTCACAAACTGAAGGATTTTGAATCCTTCCTTTTATCAGTAGGAGGTTTTCTTCTGTGCATGTGTGTGTTTGAGTGTAGTTCAAGTGTTCATGCAGATAAAGGCAAGATGGGCAAACAGAAACAACCACGGCTCAAACACATCCTTGTTTCATTTTCCAAATTTTTGCACAATGGAAAGCCAGTGGTTGAAAAGAGCCTGGCAACAGATACCTGCGGGGTGATCAATTACAGAATCACATAATCAACTAGGTTGGAAAAGACCTTTGAAATCATCGAGTCCAACCTATGACTGAACACCATGCTGCCAACTAGACCATGGCACCAAGTCTTTCCTTAAACACCTCCAGGGTTGATATCTTCACCACCTCCCTGGGCAGCCCATTACAATGTCCAATCACTCTTTCTGGAAAGTCACTCTTCCTAATGTCCAGCCTCAACCTGCCCCGGCTCAGTTTAAGACTGTGTTCTCTTGACCGATCCCTGGTTGACTGGGAGAAGAGACCAATCCCCACCTGGCTACAGCCTTCATTCAGGCAGGTGCAGAGAGTGGCAAGGTCTCTCCTGAGCCTCTGGAGGGGGCTGATATCTGATCACTCAAACAGTGAATACAATGGAGATCTCTGAGGCAGCGCCCTATGGACATTGGCAATTATACATACTCTTGCCTTTGACTTAAAATTAAGCAGAAGCTGTTCACACGAGATCATTTTTCTCAGCACTAGAATTGATGGACAGAAGTGTTTTCCGTTAAGAAAATCTTATAAGAGCTGCAAAAACCAATGTACCCCACAAACCTCTCCGTGGGTGGCCTCTGCATAGCATGATCTGCATTGCTAGGAGGTCCATCTGATGCTGCAGAGCCTGGGGTTCCCTGACGCCTGAAGAGGCATAAAATTGTCTACACCATCCTCTTTTTATCTCTCTTCATAGTTCCAATATATGGTGTTTTAACAATACCTTACAAAGTCTGCCCTTCTTATCAGTATTGCAATAAGCCCTAATACCAATTCATTAAATTACCTTTTGAGATGATGGAATCTGGTATTTCCAGACTCATGAAGTCTAGAGCAGAATTAAGAGATTTTACTGTATGGCAATGGATTAGTGATGCAGATGGCACAAAGACTTTCTGTCTTAGTGACAACAAGCAGAGACAAGCAGAGAATCACCAAAAACTGCACCAAAAGCAGCTGGATAGAAAAAGTGATTTGAGCCAATGTGATCCCCAATAATTACAAAGCTAGGATGAGCAGGTTTGTTATAGTTTAGAGTGCAGCCACTGCATAATCCCACTGATCTTTCTGCAGAGCCCACAGAGAACAGGAGGGCAAAGTGAAACCCTTTTAGCTTTTGTTTGATAGATTTTGCCTCCTGCCATAAATATAGATATGAGATGTCCTTAAGTGAGTTCAGTACTAACTTTCTCAATACTTCATTCAAATGAATTGTTGTCCAAAGTGTTCAAATAAGTTTGAATATTTTTCATAATAATAGGAAGTTGTATTTTTTCTTTAGCCTCATTTTTATGAAGAAGAAAAACTAAAATCTCAATTTTTGCTTTATTTTCTATGGATTCTTGCTTACAAAAACTCTTCACCTTGTCAATGCAAGAATTCTCAAAAACACAGCACAGCTCACTTACAATTTAGGTATTGAAATTTAAGTCAGAAATTAACAAATATAAAGAAAGTGGTAAGATGTATATTAGGTAAACATCATTTGACATTCCAAAATTTAAAGATAAGTTTGAGAAATGTAGGTCCACTCTGTCTGACTGGGACAAAGTTAATTTATTTCACAGCAGCCCAAATAGTGCTGTGTTTTGGATTTGTGCCTAAAGCCATTGGCAACACATTGTTGAACAATGCTTGCACAGCATCAAGGCTTTCTTTTTTACCATTCTGTCCCCTGAGCGAATAGACTGAGGGTAAGCAAGTGTGGATAGCTGACACAAACTGGTAAAAGGGATATTCTATACCCTAAAATGCCATGCTTAGCAATTAAAATTAAGGGTAGATCAAGAAAGTGTGGGTAAATGGGGGAGGGGGAGTGTTGCGTGTCTTCCAAGGTTGCTGTTGCTCAGAGATTGGCTGAGGATTGGTCAGCTTGGGGCAGAGAGTGTGTGATGGCATGCTTAGCTGCTTGCCCGGGCAAACCTGTACAGAGGGAGGGCTGAATTCTAGAATTTGGGAAATTGTATCTTGGGTTTAGTAAGATTGATGGTGGTCTGATTTTAGCAGATTTTGGACAACTGGGAATATGCCTATTGATGACCCCATATGTTTATTTTAAAAAAATAATTTGACCATTGATCTGTATTTTTTGAGGTACTTTTGGCTACCATAGCCACTTCATTTACAAGAAATTATTTTCTTCTAAATTCCATGGATGCTGCATATTAATACATTTGTGAAAAACATCATTAGTGGTTTTGTTTTTATTGATTTCAGAACCACAGAATCACAGAATATTCTTAATTGGAAGAGACCCACGAGGATCATCAAGTTGAACTCTTAAAGTGAACAGTCTTTCCAGGGATCAAATCCATGACCTTGGCATTATTAGCACCATGATTTAAACAACTGACACCTTGTTGGATATCACCAAAATAAAATTTAAAAAAATCTGTGGAAAATGGACAAATAATTCTTCTCTTGAGAAGGCTGGCAAAGAGGAGGATGAACTCAGAACAACTGTGACTTATGAAAACAGCCAAAAGCACAATATGTAAACAGGTTAAAGAAAGGCAATCCTAGCAAATGTTCACCACTTAATAATAGCAAAGGTTATATAGAGCACAGTAAAGATGATTCAAATTAGTTAAATCAAGAAAGTGCTTCCTAAAGAAAATTAATGGTATCTGTAATCTCTTCAAAAGTGTAACAGAGGTTCATATACATGTTGTGGTACGTAAGTTCTCAAAGCATCAAACCTGCCCATGTAATGCCCTTGATGGGCTTTGATGATTTCTGTTGCAAAGTAAATACTAAAAGAAGCTAAAACTGTTTAATATTCCTTTCCAGGCAATGAGTATTTGTATTTCCATTTTGCACAAGGTTTCATCTTCCTTATTAGGTGTGTTTATCTGAACTGCTGTACTCAGACTTACAAGACTAGAAAAACATTATAAAGGAAAGGTAACTACTGGGTTATTTTAGAAATAGATGGCTATCTGAAAAAGATAGGAAGGCAGAAAAATACCAAATTAATTAGGAAGACATAGGTAAAGGAACTGAGGAAAGGTAAGAAAAACTCACCCATGGAAGGTCAGATTTTATGAAGGAGGAAGAAAATTTAAGAAATTAAAGGTTTGGAATAGACATTGAAAGGTAATACAGCCAAAGAACATACTGTGGGAATGTCTCCCCTTGTGAAAGATCTTATGTTTATTAAAATTAATATATTTAGGCACAACTTTGAGGTGATGTACCTAAAAGTTGATAAAATATTGCTTTCTATATTTCTGGGTTTCTTTAAAACATACTAGATCATTTTCAGCAGTAGTTAACAGTTCTTTCTGAAGTGAATTACATTATACTACTGATAAGCAAAGCAGACAGCAACAAATAAACAGTATCATGAAAATTTTTTTTGAGAATCCTTACTGTTACTGTGCTATTGACATGTTAGTGTTTACCACTGTGATGGAAGGAAATTTGAGGTTAGATTGTTTTCTGATGTTGCAGTGATCATGTAATGATTTTCCTATTGGTGATGACAGAGATTTTTCTTTGTGTGCTAGCATTGGTTTGTGGTGGTTTTTTCCTCTTTAATGAAACAAGAAAAAGCTTAAAAATTTATTCAAAAAAACCCAGCAACAACAAAAACACCCTCCAAAACCAGGAAACAAATAATAGTAACCTGCATACTAATAGACATGACAGATGGAGCAATTTCACCTAGGCAATCAGCTCTAATAAGGATGGACATACTGAGAAATAAAAGACCAGGCATGGACATGGCAGCAAAAAAGTTGACTACAGCTCAGCAATTTAAAAAAGGATGCAGAAAGTAGTAAAGGTGGCAGCCAGGCTAGGGTGCAAAGTAATCTGCAACTTCATGTCTGACAAGAGGGATGCTGTATGTGACAGAGAAAAAAGAGTGTTCTATAATAAGGTCTCGAAATCGCTTTCTGTGATTTCTCTTGTGATTTATTATTCCTGCCCACATATGCCTTTGAAGTCTAGGTTTAACTTTTTAATGAGGTGGGGGGTTTAAAAAATTGCTCGAGTGTTTTGGCTGTGTCGGTATAGAGTACCTCACCTTACAGCACCCATGGGAAGGGCAGGAACACAAGGAAGCAATCGCATCTGTGTGTGTTTTTTCTCATATTTAGTAAACAGTAAGTCCTAATAAAGAAGGGGAAGCAAATTAATGTCTTCATAACAAGTGGAGTAGAGAAATGTTGGTGGTTGAATGCCTGAAGGTCTGAATAGGTTAAACATAGAGCCTCTAAATATGGGATTTACTTATTTCAAGCTCTTACTGATATATGCTTAAAGAGTAAGATCCAGGTGTATGCAACAGTATCAATATTAACATAATTAAATTCACCTTTCTTATAAACTTTTTTTACTCTGTACTATAAAGAAGATTTTGATTCATAGCCTTCACTGCCTCTCCCATCTGACTATTCTCAGCCTCCAGCTGCCCTTTTCTGTTCTCCCTGCCGCAGAAAATATGCCTTTATTTATCCCGTGTAGGGATAGGAATAGCTGGTGAATCTTTGCTTATTTACATCTAAACTCAGAAACAGACAGGCAGGATGAATATCCCTTGGTTCTGTCTGGAGCTCCAGTTTAAAGAAAAGTTTAAGCCTTATTCAGGTTGCTGAATACAATGTGTGAAAATTCATTAGAGCTACTCCAAACAATGCAGATGATAGTTATGCAGCTAATTAGTCAGTAGTTCAGAGTTTTCAGTTCTTTCAGCTCTGAAGAAAAAGTGAAGAGTTCACTTGTGCTCCCAATTGGAAAAAGGATTGCGTTATCTGTATGCAATCAATGCCCCAGGTACTGCTGAGAGTCACTTGACCACAAGGAACAAGAAAATTCAGAGTAAAAAAAAGTACAGATATTTATACCTGTATCTACATTTTAATAGATCAAACTACTCTCAGTAAATAAAAACTACAAAAATTATAGAGAAAAATAGTCGAAGCCCTGAGCTTCAGGGCAATCTGAAGCAGCTGCATGCTTTTAATATAACAAATCTTGCTCAGTATGGCTTTACTAGCACAGGTGGTACTGTACATTATTCTCCCTAAAAAAGAGTTATGATATTTCATTACACCCATTGTTCAGAGTTGCAACATTCTTCTTTCCAAAGGAGGCAGCCCAGATGAGGGCTGTAACATGAACTGGGAGGGTGCTGGCTGGTACCTGGAAGATGATTAACAGTAATTCCGTGCAATATGCAACATTTGCAAAAGTGAGGATAATAAAATCAGTGAGGCAAACAAATGAGCCATATGTTGAGTTATCTATCACCCAGGAGGTGCACTAGGAAAAGGGTGCTGATCATCTCACTGGGAATTTTCTGAATAGACATATTATCACTTATCAATATCAATCTTGTATTTAAGGCTTGGATCTTTATATATGATGGTTGCTGATGGTTAGCTTACACAATTGTTTTGAGGGGTTTTTTAATGTTATTTCTTATTGCTTGTATGGAAGAACATGAGCATTTCTCACCAATCAATATGCACTATCAGCAAAGTAAGGAAATTTGACTTGAAGAAAACTAGGTTTTACTTTAATGTTCAAGAGTTCATTTTGTATGAGGAGAAATGCAGTCTTGTTTTATCATAGTTACAAATAGATACTCTGGAATTGTAAAGCAATTAACAAAGAAAATATGTAAATCAAATGGATGAAATTACTTCCGATTTGATTTTTTATTACTGACCCTTGAAACAAGCAGCAACCAAAGAAAAGTCCGACAATTTTTGAACACTTTATATTATTCATAGCAAAATTGCAGTATAAATAATATATATGCATTATACATAAATATAATGTATTTATAAATATGTATATACAGAAATGTTTCTGGTTTTGTCAAATCTAAGCAGTTTGAACTTGCTGTAACTATTCTGCTCAGATAAAGTGATAGCTTTAGTTTTTTCTTTTTTCCTGTGTCTGAGATATTATTTTCTCTGAAAAAAAACCAAAACAAAAATTGAGGTTCATTTTTCTTCTTTTGTTACTGTAAAAATGCAAGCTTTTCTTATGAATAAGAAAGCTTCAGATAAACTCAAATATTTTCCTGCCCACAGTCAACAGCTTCCCTCTTTATAATGATTGCACATAATAATCTATCAGAAATTTGATCACATTAGCTGAAAATATGTTATTCCTTGTGACATATCAAAGGTATTTGTCAGAACTTATGATTTTGAAGCTGGAAGCACTAAAAATTGAAAACCCTCAAATTTCAAGCATGTTTATTTCAATAGATTCTTCTGGATTCACAAATTTCAGCAGAAGAAAGTGTTGCTTTCACTCAACAAAATCTTAATTAAACTGCTTATATCTTGATTGCCTTTTACTTGTCTATTGATTTTTTCACTTAAACAAAAATTACATATAAGGCTTCTAAACCTCTTTCTTTATAAATACTGCTGTAAACCTCTTTTCCATTGTGCTCAGCAGCCAAGAGTTGAAGACCCAGGTATGATCTGGCCCATCAGTATAACCTGCTTCTTGACTTCTGAAAAAGTTCTTAATTTAGAGACATGTGAGAAAAATGTACAGAAAAATAAGAGAGATAAAATTACAGCCAGAAGTAACTCTATTGAGACAAGATAATTAGTGGCTCAAGCAGCCAAGGAGAAATACACTAACATGAAAAAATATAAAATACTAAAAAAAAAAACAAAAAAACCCAACTTGTACAGTTAGCTGAGTAGTCAGGAATCACCATGGCTTTAAATTGAGATTATCAGTGTCACCAGTGATGACAGAGCAGGTGACACCTGGTGACTCAGAGTGGCCTCACTGAGAACCTTTTCAAGGAGTGATATAGGCAGCTTTGAGCCTTCTGACTGACAGCTGTGAGCCCAACAGAAGCTCCTACTGTGCCTTAAGATTTCTGGTGAGGAAAGTAATGCTTAGCCTAATAATTGATTATAGTTAAATTTTCAAATCTTAGCTGTGTTCTGTGCATGCTGACCTGGTAAATAATTGCTTCTCACTTTTCAAGTTGAGAATATATCTCATGCAGGGTTTCTTTGCACTGTACAAACGGTGACTCAATAAACTGATCCTAAAGAGAAATAGGCAGGATTCAGTGAAAAATAATCGCACACCATGTTTTCCTCATTGAGAACTGCATAAGGAAATCAGCAAATCAAAATAAGTCTAAATATGGGTAGTAGCCAAAGTATCAGAGGTTTGTCCTGCTGTGGATGAATTTTGTACTTTCTAAAACCTGCTTTCTGCATACAGTTTTGAGTCCTTGTTTCTTAGTTACTTTACAGAGGAAAGATAAAAGCAGGAGAGGTTGATGTATGGTAAGCAAAAGACAGTTTAAAACTCTTGCGTGTTTTCTCCCCATCTACAACATTCCCTGGGGTTTCTAAAAGCTACTGTTTTAGCAGAAATGCTGGCAGCTAAAAGCTACATGAACACTAGCTTTCTTACTACAACTAGCTGGATAGTAAAGAGAACAGAAATGGAACCACTTCTCGAGATTCTACACCAAATTTAAGCTCAGCCACATTCTTTACCCTTTCATGTTTATTTTCCATGAATGTTTGAGTAGCCAAGATTAACTTTCTCAAACAGGCAGAAAAGCAAAATTTCATAGGAAAGAATATCAATGAATTTTGATGGGATTGCAATATTTGTAATTCATGTCCAGTTCACTGATTATTGTGCTGAAAACACACAAAGTGACCCACGAAGTGAGGTTTTGTGCTGCACTCTGAGACTGTAATACAATACTGCTCTGTGTAAGGAAGAGGCAGATATAATCCCAATTTAAACTGTGCAGGCTACACAGCCAAAAAGCAAACAGTAATGCAGGAGCAAAAAAGCACCATCCCCGAGAAGTGAACATTTCTTCCTCCCTACACATTTATATTAGTTAAAATTTGTGTGGGATGTAGGGGTACATTCTGGAGACTTGTAGCTGCCTCTCCACTCACAGTTCTTATTTTTTATCTCTTATTTAATTTAGAAGTCACACAAATTATAAAAGCTGCAAGAGCTACAGGCAGAATTATTTGCAGGCCATCAAACACCTAAGGGAGAGAGTGTACATGGAGCACTTGTAGTTGTTGCCTGTGTTTGCAGAGCATTTCTTGTAAGACAAATACAAGGCTTGCTTCTGAGTCTTCCATGTTGATCATGAAATAAACACACAGAATAGAAAAGGTAAGGCAGTGATAAGAGTTTTCTTCCTACTTAATATTTTTGTGCCCATTCATTTATGCAATAATTTCATTTATGGAGCTAATTCCATTAATTTTGTTTGGCAATAAAATTCAAGGCTATAACTACAATATGACCTTTAAAATTCAATGTCACAATCTTTCAGATTTAATATATAAGTGTGGTATTACCTAAGATGTAGTTTCTGGCACTTAAATTGATTTTCAGAAGCTGATGCGATGCTATGCCCCAAATTTCCACACTGTTCATGCAGAAAATATTTCCCATGGAGGTACTCCCATCTACCAGAGAGTGTAACTGCACCCCAACACCCCAAAGATTTAGTGCTTTTTAGAAGGCATTTGCTGACATTAATCTCTCACTGGAGAAGTCAAGTGGCACAGCATAACAGAGAAGCACTGAAAGAGGATTTGGTTTTTGTTGTTTTGTTTGGGGTTTGATTGTGTACTGGTGACTGCCATAGATGCAATACTTGCAAGAGGCATTGTGGGGATTCACCCCATGGAAGAAAAATTCAGTAATGTGATAGACTGCTAATCCACTGAGCGCTAACAATTTTTCTCAATTTTCTAGGTTCTAAATAAAGCTTGAAATTATTTTATTCAAGTTTTGTCCCTTCAAACATATTTGCAGTATTTTTGCAGAAGATGCAGTTTGGATTGAGCAGAACAAGAATTTACTTCAGATCTCACTTCCCAAATGCATTATTCTCAGTAGCCAGCCATTCTAGTACAGCTGACAGCAGCATCAAAGCCTCTATTTTAATTCTTAGCTTAAAAAAGGAGTGATAACAACTAAGTTTGATGGCCTCAGGCTCTTACATATGGATATTACCTATCCATAAACCCCTGCCAAGGCTTTAGACCTTTATCCCCTGTCCTCACACAGATAAAAGTGCATAAAGAATCTTACTTTTGTCATTGTGCTTGGGTGAAGTTATCTAAGTTCTTGTGTACTTCATTGTATATTCATCCTTTAATTTCATCTCACAGGTTTCTCTGCTTTAGATCTAATAGTTCCCTCCCTGTTAATATACAGTGCATAGGAAATATTTTTGAGAAGACAAAAATTAATAAATTAGCACATTTTTCCGCTTAGAGTAGTCACTTGGCTATTAATTCCCTCACTGAAATGTGGAAACCACGAAAATGTCTGACACTATTAAACTTGTCAGCTAAGAAAGGAAAAGAATAAACATACTTTGAGATAACTGAATTATTTCTGCAAGCAACAGGGTTTCAATTTTTTTTTTCGTTTTTCCTTACCTAAGCCATTGTCATTCTCATTTATTAGTAACCTAAGAAAACAACGTTGATTGAATGCCAGTCCCTGACACGTTAGTCAGGCAATACTGTCTTCATTTCAAATGTCTACTGAGACTAAAAAGGGCTTTCTTTCAGCTTTCCAAGTAATTTAAAACCATTCTTTGTTCATCTACATCAGTTCAGTAGAGGAAATCAACTTGTCAAAGAATAACACCAGGTGACATTTTTTGTCACAAAATCCCTGGAACAGGTAACATTTTCTAAGCCTTACTGCAGAAATAGCAAGATGCGTTGGGCAGTGTCATCCTATGACAAGCTCTCCTCTGATTTCACAAGTCACAGCCTTTTAGTCCATGCACTTTGGACCCTCAGTATGCAACAGCCAACATGGATTATTCAAGAGCAAATCATGCCAAACCAGTTTAATTCTTCCCAGGATAACACAACAGGCCTTACAAACAAAAAGGAAGCAATATATTAGAGTTTCATATTTAGCTTCTGTAATGCGTTTTACAATTTTTTTAGTGTCAACATCATCTGCATGCAAAACAAAAATTATTTAAATTCATTTATTATAAATAGATTGCAAAACTAATTGGAAAAATGCAGTCAGAGAATATTAATGGTTCACTGTCCAAGCAGAAACAATCATCAAGTTTAATTTTTGTGGTGCTGTCCCAGGACAGCTGTTTTTCCTTATTTGACTTGATGACCTTAAGTCATGAAGATGACTATTAGTTTTTCATGTCAATATCAAAGTGGGGTAAACTTCAAATATATTAGAGAACAGAAATAGCATTCAGAGAGATTTTTAGATGCTGAAAGAATGAATAAGAGGGTGAAATTTTACATGACTCTATGGGTTTTGTGAATTGCACTAAGTTTAGGCAGAAATAACTGCTATCAACAGCAAACAACCTGCTAGCTAGAAATTCTGCGGAAGCAGAGGTGAGGATGCAATAAATCATAAATATTCTTGAGTCTTCATTATCACTGGTAAAAAAATAAGATAATAAAAATCTAGTTTTTAGTGTGTCTGGGAAGGTTTGGATATACTATTGTGGAAGTCTTTAGGAATTGACCAAAAAATATGTAGGTATTATTTCTTTGAAGCAGAAAAATGGGATAAGCACCTATTTTAGGTCTTTAACAGCTTTAAATCTCTGTGAAAGCTAATTTTAATGCACTTTGGTTTGTCTGTGTAAGAGGGAGACAGAGATCCTGCTGCTATGAATCTCTGTTCTGCTCTGTTTCTGTGATATGGTTGACTTCATTTGTACAACTAAATTACATAATTTCATGATCTTGTCCCGAAGATGGAAAAATTGTTGATTGAAAAAAATGTATCTATTTCTAAAAGTGAATCCAATTTCATACAGAGGCAAATGTCACAGAGCCAAAGGAAAGAAAACAAACTCAAAGCATAAATTAAACTGGCATCTTCTGAAACACAACATAAATAACTCATCTTATTCTTAATCATAATATAAAATTAACTTCATATGATCTGAATATGCATAAATATTGAAACACATTTCATTTAAGGAGAATAAATTTTTATCAGGTCATTTTAACTTTATAGATTTTTTTATAAATACTTGGCTTTGCCAAATAAATTATAAACTATGATTGATACTCAGTTTTTGACTAGATAAAGATCTGTTTCTTTTCTTCAGAACAAATTCCAAAGCTTTTAAAGCACACCTTTCCTCCACCTTTCCAATTGCCTGTTTTTAATTTCAGGTGATTTACAAATCTTTTCCATAAAAGTGAAAAAACAAGTATTTTTAGTGAGGCTAATTTGTTAGTCCCATTAAGTCTTATTTGAATGTACTTTCCTCTAAGAAGTCATAGACCAAGTCAGTTTTTAGTATCCTAATACCATTGCATTGCAACACAATTTCTCAGCCTACTGATCCGGTTCTAGAAATGTGATGAACACAGAACCTTCAATTCACAAATAGCACCAAGCAAAACAAAAAAGTGTCAAGTGAAGTGAGTGATCTGTTAAAACAGAGACACTATTCTGTAAATCAATACTGCATTCAATCAGTGGTGGATTTGCATGTTTGTGTATCTGCTCAAATAATTTATTGCAATATCTTACAGCATGGGCTTTATGGTTTTTTATTTTCAACATTTCATCAGCGTTTAAATTAATGTCTCAAAATAAAGAAAATCTGTTTAAACATGCATAAAAAGTAGAATTTGTTACAAGATTGAGGGACTGCAATTAAGGCATCTGCATGTGCAGTATCTGCCTATGAAATAATCCAACAATGTCCCCTTGTAATTCTAAAACCAAGTCAGTCCCTTGGATAACTAAATGTTTTCCATACAATTATGAGATTGAGGAAGATACTGGGGCTTGATTCAATTGTCTAGGATAGATATCTAATGCTGGCTGGGATGCACCCAACATCCAGGCCAGGCAGGTATTACATAAAAATGAAGGGAAAATTCTCTTCTTGGAATGGAACATAGAGATCCAACGGATACCTTGTGTCCCACCCTCAGGCAAATAAACACTTCCACTCATGTTGGTATCCCCTGCCAGCTGACAGAGGGGGCACTTGATCTCCAGGACAGGACAAGAGATAATGGATAACTCCCCTGCAATGAGCATGAACATATTCCACCAGATCAGGTTCCTCAGAGGCCTTACCAACCTGACCTTGAATATTTCTAGGAATGGAGCATCCATCATCTCTCTGGGCAAGCTGTTCTAGTGTTTCTCCATGACACTGCAAAAACCTTCTTCCTTATTTCTAATTTAAATTTACTCTCCTTCCGTCTAAAACCACTACCTCTTGTATTTTCATAACAGGACCTGCTAAAAACTTTTCCCCATCTTTCTTACAGGCCTTCTTTAAGTACTGAAAGGCCACAGCAGGGTTGAGCACTTCAGCCTTCTCGTCCGCTGTTACCAGCTTGCCAATCCTGCTTATGGAAGGGAAGCTTTGTTTGAATTTCATAGTGGTAATGATTATAATAACATAAAGACGTTGTTCCCTTACGTAATTTCATTGTGAACTCATGGTGCAGTCTTCTGAAAAAAATGGCTGAAATGAGGTCCCTCTCAAGAGGAGGAAAAAAATGTTGGGAATAGATGTCTGCAGGTAAATAAAAGTCTCTTTCTTTAGATACTGAGCATTCGGAATTCACTAAATGATTGCACTCTCTCTTGATTAAACAGGAGAGCAAAGAGGGAGTCTCTGGGCACATTGCGAGATGCACTTGTTCCGCTGGCTTCTCTTGGCAGCAGGAGGTTGATTTGAAAGCGTAAAAAATGCTGACCATGAATATTCATTTACTTTATAAATCAACTTGCCTGACTATACTTACATTTGAGTTCGTGTCTCAGAAGCATTTTAATAAATAAGTTTACTTAAAAGAAGTTTGTTGAAACTGTGAACTGTTCCTGACTGTTTCAGGAATGGTCTCAGGAACTGAGCTGCAGATCTGTAATCTTAATCTTTGAGCACAACACTAATCAAGAAATCTACCATACATCTGATATATTAAAGGAAAACTTATTGAATGCTAAATACTTGCCAACAAAATGAGATCAAGAAAGTGCTTCATCAAAATAAATATTTTACAATAAATAGATCAAGATATTTTAAAATTTGCTACTATATAAAGATATAGTAAAGATACCATTGTGAGTTGCTAGACAGCAAAGAAACAAATAATAGCAAGACAAATATTAAGGTTTTACATAATTTTATACCTACTCTTTAAAGTCATTTTACTGTCAATAGGATTAATTCAATGTAAAGATATAGTAAATGGTGAATTTGACATGTATTTTTCAAATGAATACTGGAGATTTACAAAACAAGATGGGGGGAGTATTTAGATTTTGGGTAGTTCATTGCATGTAGGAAAATAGTTTCAATCTTACTAAGTACAAAATCCTCTAATAAAGCTGTATGTCTTTTTAAAATAATATGAACTAAAATTATTTGGAAAACCTAGTATCTAAAGAGATTCCTTTCCTGTCTTATAACTCCATAAGGTCTAAGGCAATAGAATAAATAGCTTCAGGCAAGTCTTCAACTTGTGTATCAAGACTCAGCTTGTTTACTTTTACAAAATATTGACAGCATAGAACAGACAGGAAGACACAATATTGACTATACATCTGGTTCACAGTATTTTAATAACATTTCTGTACCTAAATGTTAGGTAAAACTAACATTGAAGCAGAAAGGAAAGGGAAAGAGAAAAGATGAAAAACCAAAGGAAGAAAACTTCTCAAGTACAGAAAATTAGATGAAGCTGGGTTTTATTACACCAATGAATTAAGCTTGAAAAGCTATTTTTTAAATTATTGTACAGAAAAACAGAAATCAGCCAAGAAGACACGAGTGAGTAGTGACTTGCAGAGACAATGTGTGTTACATCTCCTTTAGGCTCAAATATTCAGGGAAGTGAAAGAGGCGAAGGTTTCTACCTCTTCATAAAGACAGAAAAAATTTATTAAATTAATGATTTATGTTGTTTGTGGGGTGTGATCACATTTGGGGTTTTCCAGGAAAACAGAGATATTATCAAAAACAAAGTTACCTTGGAATCATAAAATCAAAGAAAAATAATTATTACTTGGAGAAAACCCATATTTGCATTTTTTGCTGAAGTAAAACTCATATAAGAGTTTAATGGGTGTTCTTCCTTGAAAAATCTTTATATTATCATTTTTAAAGTATCAGTGAGGAAGCAGATATCTAACAACTTTAATGTTCTTTATTTTTCTCAGGAAGAAGAAATTTACTGGGCATAATAGTAGGAACTATATAATTTATACCATACTCTCTGCTAAGGGTAGTTTTGCTGTCAAAAGTCCAGAGATGGGAGTGTCTGCTGTTCTACCAGAAAAGAAAGAGAGCAGAGAACTAATTTAATCTGCTTGGGGTCCAGTTTTCCTAGGCATAAATTTTTGTGTTTTCTGCTCCTGCAGAATTCCCTTCCCAGACCATTATACCCTGGTTTTATAACCTGGAAAAGATACTGGCTCATTACTCATTTCAGAAAATGCTCAGTTTATGTGGAAACTAATCACCCACCTAAGAGAGTTCAGAGATTTGTAAATTTTTTCTAAATAAAGTCTGCTTTTGATGCATTTGTCTTTGTATGATCCTCCGGAAAGTAATCTTCCCTTCTCTAACAGCTCATTCTTAAACCCAAGCTCAAGCCAAATCACTCATATAATGTTTTAAGCTCTGAAAAACAATCCAATTACCGCAAAAATGAGATGAGGAAGACAGTGTTAATTACTGATAAATGCCAGTAATTAATTAGTTTGCAGCCATGGTTTCAGTAAGCTAACAGTAACTGAATATGCTTGTTCTGCCCTGGAGAAGCTGAACTACTCTTTTTATCAAATAGGTTAAGTCTTTCTATATGTGTGAACTTTTTTCTGTCATTTTTCAACTATTTTGAGACTCAACTATCTAAACTTTGTCAATCACATTACTGTTATGTTAGTTGCAGAACCTGTCAGCTACTATCTGTTTCTTTGCTGTTCTCATCTTTAATGGGAATTTATTACACATGTAGCTAAATTTAGTGCATGTAAATACATAAAATAATATTTATTTTTCTGGAAAATTTCCATGCATGTCCATAACTGTCACCAACAGAATACCATCAGACTTGACAGAATTCCAGTGAACTTATATTTTACCTTTCTATCATTGAACATCTAAAAAATTGATGTGAGATTAAATTGCCCATACAATCCAGATGAAAAAAAAAAGTTTTGTACTACTTTTACACTTAATATAAATTGAATTATCTCTTAAGTTTTTGGTTTGTTTTTTTTTATTTTATTTTTCCAGTATGTAATTTAGAAAAGCTTTTCAAGGAAAGCTGTGGAATGAGGCAGAAGAAAGATAAATTTGAGCAACGTTAAAAGCAACATGTAGAGTAGAACTTTATTTATTACATTTTCTACTGCTGAAATTCTTCCAATGACTATTCAGGTGCCTGAATCAAATTCCTTTGTGTTTGCAATCCCTTTCTTTTTTTAATTTTTCCCTTCGGGTCCTGAGGTGCAGATCATCACTAACTGCCACCTTCAGGCATTCTTAGATCAAACCTCTTACAATGCTGCCAAACTTCAGATGACAGAATGGGAGCAGAACTGAATTTTGCCACCGACACCTATTTGTTTTAGACCAGAAACAGCCACAGGGTTAACCCAGTCACATTAGAATGGCACCTGTGAAATTTTTCAAGACCATGTATGAAACAAAATGCCGGGATACAAGAGGCCTTCAAGTACAGATTCCTACTGCTTCAACAAATTAGAACCTTGTTGGACAGTTTAGTTTTCCCTGAAAGGCTGTTCACAGCATGTCAACTCCATGGATGTATATTGTTTTTGCTTGTCTTTAGGTTACCTTAGTAGTAGCACTTGGATAACCATATATGAGTGAATGAAAGGCTTTTTAATGTATCTTCTGTTCAGCATATTGCTTGCATCCAGCACAATTTCCATAAAGTTCCACAGAAGAAACATCACTGAGATTATAAACATCAATTTTTCAAATTATTTATTCTATCTGATTCTCTTCTAACCCAATTTCTTTGAGAAAATTTATTTTTTTCCATAATTTCATGTACTGATTGCCAGGCCCACAAAAGAAAAACACAGTACAGACACGGACATGACCTTTCCCATTCCTCCTTGCCAAAACTTTTCTGGAGTCCTTAAGATCAAAAGCTTTTCTTTGAAAATATAGCTTTAGCTATCCATTCAGCTATTATCACCATTTTTATAAGCATGGGATATGGTTTTTCTCAAAGAATGACAATCACTTTTATTATTATGCTAAAACAGACGCAACTCTAAAACAGTTTCCAGTGAGTCAGCTTGCACTGGCTCCCTTCTTAATTTGTGCCAAAAAGATCTCATTAAAATTAACTGATTTTATGAATAAATTAAAAGCATCTTCTGTGGTATATCCTAATTCTACTAGGTGTGGATTGCATCTGCAGACAAAATTGATCCCAAAATCCAGTTATGAAGAGCCAAGGTGATACTCAGTGTCACAAAATCAAGAATCAAATTGTTAGAGCTGCAGGATTTGACCCTGCTCTGCCTGCCATACCAGACTCTGTTTTCAAGTTCAAATGAAGTTAACGCTACTGCAAAAGTCTCTCTGAGCTAAACTATCTTTTATTCCAATAGAACTGGGTTCAAGACATACAGAAAGCTTTGTTTCATAATAGGATCTTTCAAGGAAAAATAAAAAAGGCAAAACAGCAGAAACAAAATCCTTGCATGAAAATCTGAGGTTTCTTCAAACTCACTATGGAAGCTATTTCCTATATAAAATCTGAATATCTAAATTTTAACTTGACAGTTGCTTGCACGCAAATTGGCTCTTTTTGATTATGTGTTCTGTTCCCTGTGTGTTTAAAGAGGCATCTTGTATTTTTAACCTAAAATAGAGATAAGAAAGGAAAAGTAAAAGGTGAATTCCCTTTGTTTTGTCTATTGTCTTTCCTATCCACAATGACTAAAGTGTGTAACATTGCTCCAAAGAGTGAACAGTTGCACTACTGAAGATGCTTTTTAAAGAAATAAATGTCAACTGCGAGGGATTAATTTGATGTGAAAATGTACATTACTGATTATTATTTTATGTAAATAAGGAAGGACAGTTCAGTGATTAAGGGTCTGAGTAACTGAGGATAAGAGGCTTATATTTCTTCTTTATTAATTTTTTTTTGCGATCCTCAGTTCCTCAGAGAAATGTGTGGGGTTGATTTTAAAACCCTCCTTAGTCATTTACCTGAAATTTTATATAAGTGCCTTTAAGACCTTGAGTGCAAGACTTTCAGGGTGTTTATAGATTTTGCAGTAAGGCATCCAGATCCATACCTGGGAGGATCACAGCAGTATGAATTTAGCAGCCACTTGGAGGGGGGAAGTCAGTAACCAGGTAGCACAGCTGGGTTACCAGCTGGTATTTTCACATCATCCTGTGTGACTCCAATCACACATGTTTGCTTGGAGAGAGAATTGACATTTTGGTGAAAGAGAATGTGGTAATACTCCAAATATCTGTTTGCCACATGTGAAGCGGTAACAGTAGAACTTGCAAATTCAAAAGGTTGTTTCAGTGATGAACAGCATAAAGAGTTTTGAGGATCAGTTATATTTAATGTAAAAGAAACCATACAAATGTTTGAATATCTGGCTGTATAGGAAACAGTAAAAGGTAAATACAACTGTTTAGTGTCCTAAGTAGTCTCATAAATATGATTCTGTTAGTGCCAGAACTTTGTCCACAGGAGAGACTGACTCTCATCAAACATGTAAAATGTGGTAGCATCCCTGTGTGTTCCGTGTGTGCTGAAAAATTCACAATATAAGCACAATGAAGAATTTATATCAGTAAATTATATTTATATCAGTCTGTTGACATTATAATCACAAAATTCCTAATTTGCCAACAAGTGTACATTCTAATAACTGTAGTATTCTAGTGAATATAATTCTTAGTATTCTAGTAATTGCTAACATATATAAACTAAATTACTACTGCAGCTAATTCTCTTTAATAAAAAACCAAGAGGTATTTGGGCAAATCATTAATCTAAATCATTTTCCAGGAGGACTACAATGTGGTTTTGGGGAGCTGTCTGGTGTCTTCCTCCTTACTCTTGGGGTTTTTTGGGATATTTTTGTGTGTTTTCTTATAGAACCTCCTAAACTGGTCTTTGATTCCACCTTCTGTCAGATCTACTCTATGTAGTACATTTTCCATTTGCTGGGTACTTATTCTTTGGTTTTTTCATCTGTAAAATCACCTGCACAGGTTACACTCCAGAGGTGGCCACTAATTGACCACTTCTGCAGCATTTTTAGCCCTGGGCCTCCGGTATCATCCTGTACTCTCAAGCTCTCTGCCACCCTCCCATGCCCATACTCTTCTATGCTGTATGTGTATTGCATGTTCATAGACAGTTCCCACTGCACACAGTGGCACAGTCAGTCCAGAAAAAAATGTGGGAAGTCCTAATTCTGAGGTTTTGCTGTGTTAAAACAGGCCTGTGCCACTAAGTGTAATATAAAGACCACTCAACCTCACCAAACTGAATTTAGGTCATGGTATTCTAAAAGCCATAATTCAGCTACAAAATATTGATAGGTATGGACGTAATCCTAAAACTGTAGATAATAGATGTAGATCATATTGCCATGAATACAATTATTTGAAGTCTAATTTCTCTGCAGAGATCAGTGGCAAAATGATAGTAAAGTAGGTGGGATCTGTGCCACCATACACCTCACTTGGAGCCAAGTACCTCTTTGGTATTCAGAATGAGCACCAGTATGCTGCACTCATGAAGTGCCACTCCAGAGCCTGAAAGTGCTACTACAGCCTGCACCTTAGGATGCTAGAATTTTCATAGTCCTCTCTATGCCTCCCACTGCCTCTATGTAGATGGATGATTTTTAACAATAACAATGGGTTTAATTATTGAAAAAAAACCTTTGGGATTATTTTTCATGCTATTCATGCTTTTTCAGCTGTCTGCTGATTTCAAATGGAAATAATTAATTTGGATGTTTATAATAATATGTACATTTTCAATTTGTTTCAATTTCACTATGCGGTATTAGCTTCTGTGGCCACCTCTACATATATGAGCTTATGGAAACTCCATGGAACATTTCTTATTATTGTTTTTGATGCTGAATGCAGTATGCCCTAGTGCCTTTTATTTTTCATTTAAATTGAAGCCATGAAAATAAGCCTAGATACCATTAGCTGATGAGTCTTTAGAGTAGATGGCATAAATTACACCTCAAAACAATTTTACTAGCAATTTATTGCTCTACAGACAGAATTAGGGATGTTCACCCATTTTATGTCATAATATGCAATTCTGTTTGACCTATAGTGTGAAAATGCCTTTTTGAAAACAGTAAAGTGGAAAGATAGGCAGACACCTCTTATTCATACAGTTTTTTTCTCTTACAAGTCTGCATAAATTTTCATAACCAAAATAATTTGCTTTTTTTCATAGCAATTATCTTCTGTCACTTTGTGAATTACTTGAAAGAGGTTAATTCATATGCAACAGAGCTAACATTTTTTAATGCAGAAAAAGATTTTATCAAAGAATCCTGAGCTCAGTTCCTAGCACAGATACCTATTGAAACAGGGTTTTTTTCCAGAAAACAAAAAAACATTGTGGCAGCAGGATTACCTTTTTTTTTCTCTGCAGAAAAAGCTATACTTACCTGCATGCAGTAACTAAAATATTCACTCGCTGTTATACTTGCTTTTTCAAAAAAAATGTTTTATTTTTTGTAGAATAACATAAAAAGATTATTTTTACGTGCGTACTTATACCAGTTTTCACTTTCTGAGCCTTAGTTATGTTATAGAAATTGTCAGCTACTGAAGTATATGTTTCACTTAGTGTTAACTCTTATTAGAGTATCGAGTAACCTGCATAGGCGTGACACAAAACAGCAGAGGATGTGTATCTCCTTGATTATGAGTAATCTTCTGTTTTAAATTAGTTCTTGAAAATTGCAGTCTAAGGTTGATATAGAAAACATATTTCTGAAAAATATTCAATTCCAGCATGCCCCTAAAAAGAAAAATCTGAGAAATCTTGGTGCAAAATCCAGCTGTGTGACTAAGTAGTGACTTTACCTGTCACCTCTAGAAGTCATTATACTTTTTTACACAGTTTTACCACTGCAAATACAAGTTAGCTTGAAATCAGATGCCAAGTTGATTGGGCAAAAGTAAGGAAGGAGGTACATAATCTTCAAAATAATTTCACAGAAAGATAATTGCGTTATTCATATCCATGGGCATCTATGGTAATAATAGTCCTCTTCCTGAGGGGCTCAAAGCTCCAGTAAGGGCCAGTTCTCTCCTTTTTTTGTCCCCTTTAAGTTTAAATTGCTTTTCCATTTGTATACCTAATTAGTTTTGGCTGATATGTGTCTTATCAACATGTAATATGCAATGCTTAGTTTCCTATCTTGAATTATATTAGTCTCATTGCTTTTGTAGCCTGTTCTAGTTAAGAGACTGATATAAGCAAGAGAGAAATATCTGTGAATAAATATCTTTTATCCTGGGTTAAGGCATTTGAATCTTTTCCATCTGCAGTTGTAGATATGCTTCTGTCACCAGCTTAAATGCCTGAGGATAACAGAGGAGAAGAGATTTAGTTAAAGAAAGCTTTGCATGCTAAAGTCAGTCCTCATGATGCTTTTATCACTTCAGTGCTGACTCGGAAGTCAGGAGATAAGGGCCACGTGGGTAAGAAATACACACCAATAGAAATGTGAGTATGCAGAGGTGCTAAATATTTTCAGAGCACTTCAGAAGCACCTCTGATGAAGACACAACATGGATTAAAATCACTCACAGGGCAAATCTTCTGAGTGTACTAGAACTCCACCAAGTATGAAATTATCTCCTTGCTCTGCCACTGCAAAATATTCGCTTGCACAGCAAATAGACTTATCAAATCTGTGTCAAAAGCTGCAATTCTCTGAAGTGTTGTACAGCCCTATTGAGACAAAAAGCATTATTTTCTGTGTTTCTCTGTGTAAAAAATCCATATGGACTTTGGCATTGGACCCATTGTTACTAATACTGGTATTATGGCATTTCTGAGAAAGTTTTATGAAGGGCAAAATAAAGAGATATTAAAATGTGTTCCTTCAGATTACAGGGGATTAGGATGATTTGTGTAAGAAAGTGACAAGCAATACATAAATACCTTTTTCAAGAATTGAATAACCTATATACATGTCATGGCTGAAACTGATGGCCCCCTTTTATAAGCTTATTTTGTGGTTTTAAGACCAGCTGGAGATGAAGCACCTCATAACTGCTCACTCAACCCCTGCTCTTCTCCCCCACCCAAGTGAACCGAGGAGAATTGAAGTAGAAACCTGTATACTGAGATAAGAAGTTTAATAATTGAAAATAAAATAAAAAACAATAATAAATTAAAATACAATCATAATGGAAAAGGATAATGAAATTTATAAGAAAAGGAAAAAAAAATGGTGCACAATGCAATTGCTCACCAAAACATGGCACTATAACAGGCACTGAGAAGGAATTAACTCTACCCTAGCTGAAACCAGGACAGCTTAGTACATAACCTTTCATACGTACTCTAAGTACATTTAGCAAAGGATCACGTTGCTCTTTTATTCAGTGCATTGACTAGGTAAATAAAATTACTCAGAGGAAGCTATGTTCCCTGTTCAATTGAAATAAATATGCATCTTATGAGACTATAAAAAATAACTTTGTTTTTACCTTTCAGCTTTTGATATTATGAAGAATTGGCTTGGCACAAGTAAAGCAAAAGTGAGGGCAAAAAAATCATTACTGAAATCATTACAAAATGTCACCATCCCGTTTACAATTCATACATTTGTGCTTTCCTGTAAGTGGTGCACATTGGTCACTCAACTTGATTTAAAATGACACGATAACTAATGGGGATAAAGTTACTACTAAGATATTTGCAGTTACCACTAAAGACCATTTGAATACTCACAACTGAAAGATTGTAATCGTATCTAAATAACAGTGAATATTATCTTATAAAATATTCCAATTTTAAACACCTTAAACAAACAAGGAATATGACAGTTTCCATAAGGAGTCTCAAATATCCTAAATTCTCCCAAATTCTATAAACTTCATTTTGCTATGGACATGGTTTAACATTCCTGATCTTCCTGAGGCCAGGTAAGTTTTGATATATTTTCCCAGAGACTTATGAAGATTAAAGTATTAGCAATGATTCATTCTGATATTAAGACATCAGAGAATACTTTTTATTTTATCCACTTGGCTCCTCATGATATAATTATGTGTGTAATAATCTAATTCAATAACCAGTAAGAGAAAGATATTTATTAATAACTCAATTTCTGATCCTTCTGAGTGGTCCTCTGGATGTAATGTTGAATTGTAATTTGCCACTGAATAATATTGCTATTTGCAGAAAAACGAATGTTGAAATTCCTTTTACATTATTAATTGTTCCTGATCTGTAGCAACTGAAGGCCTGCATTTTTAAAAATTAATTTCATATAGTTAAATGATTAAAGTACAGAATCTTTCATGATTGTTTTGTACAGAAACAATAAAAGGAATTGGAAAATTCCTATTTTATACTACTAATTAGACTGAAAATAAGACAAAAATAAATTTCTGACTCTCAAGGACAAAATTTGCTCTGTGAGGACAAAAACCTATTAAAAACCCTATTCTTTATCAAACTTGAAGAATAATTACCAAAGGTGAAGATCTTCAGTATTTTAATAGCAAAAAAATAAATGCCCCCATCTCAGTTATTTAAGAATATACAAATGGATTAGGCAAAGTATGTTGCAAGCATCCTTTTTCAGCCACAGACCCTAAGGGAATCTTCTGATTGGTGTACGAGAAGCACACAAGATCAGCCACAGCTGAGATGCTGCCTTGAATTCATCTTTAAGATCCTTTCCAGTTAACAGATAAGAGAGTTTCAACAACATCTTGCAAAATTTACCAACACCTTATTCCCTGCATTTTTTCAAGAACAATACTCTGGTTTCTCTAGCTATTTATACCAATGTGCATCTATTTAGAGGGCATTTTTAGATGTGACAGATAAAATTGAATTTGATATAAGGAAGTCTAAATCATGTTTTCTGACAACTGCAGGTTGTATTCCTAGATATGGTTTGATCACAGGATCCAAGTATGTGCTTCTTTTCTTATTCAGAAACTAAATTTTAGAAATTTAATCTCACAAGTGGAATGTGAATGCAAAATAGATGGTTTTCCCAGAAAAAATGTAATCTTCATGTGTTTCAGAAAATTATTATGTAAATTAGTTTCTTGTGGTCTTGCTTTATCAGGGACACTGTAATTATGTTTTCATTACTAAAATATCTTTCCCCTTGCTACTTCCTTTCAAGACTTTAATTTTGTTGGTTTTGACATCTACTAGCAGGAAAAGTTGCTAAATCTGTTCACTTCTTTCTTTGAGGAGAACATATATTCTAGTAAATTTGCCCTCAGGATGGATACTGTCTAAATATCCCAAATGTTTTGTGTTACCATGGCTTTCAAAGGATATGGGGAGCCCATCAGTTTTCATTTCAAGGCTAGAGCAGCTATTTGCAGCATTTGGCTCATAAAGGCAATGCATCTCCCAAACACATTTGTATTCCTGTCCTTCCCAAGTTCATCCTCCTGCATCTTTTTTTTTCTGTCCTCTCCCTGTAAGCCTTGCCTAATTAATGAGGGAATTTGGGAAGCAGTGCAGCTTATAGACCGCTGCATTTTGACTTCCTTAGATAAAAGGAATTCTGGAGAGTATTAATGTGTCTTCCTGTATCTCATGCCTTCCAGAAAACAGCAAAATAGTAGTTCCCAGAGTACTGAAGGAACAGGATTTGAAAGTGACAGGATAGCTGTGTTCCACCTTTTCAGAACTATTTGACTGGATCATGCTGGAAGGAGATATAAGCCTAAGCCTACTATAACACAGAGACTTAGCAAGGTGTAAGTTTGGTAAAATGGCTTTGGGGCAGCAAGGTTGGATATGACCAGTAGAAAGGGAAGCAAGTCCATTGAAAGAAGCTGAATGAAAGTGGATTGATTGGAATAACTGAACTGTATTCTGATGGTCTGTATAGAAATGGAGAAGAGGTTCCTCATCTGCTAAGAGCTTGTGCCTTGGGTCTCATGTACTGTCATCAGAGAGGTTTTTTATTCCTATATTGCACTTCTTGTAGTTTCATTTTACACCATAGGTATGGTTTTAAAATCAAATCTATTGTATTTACCCTCTTTCCTATAGAGTTGGTTCAGCTTTTACAGAAGATATATTTATTCAATATACATTTTAAAATATTTATTTTTATTACTGCCTAAATCTCACAGGAGCCCCAGCAAAAGTTTATGGCTGACACTTCAAAAATATGTAGTAAGAAGCTAGCCCCAGTACCACAAGCCTTACAATCATGTGTTATGTGCTCTATTAGTGACACAGGGAAATATGATCTAGAGAAAATCTTAATTTTTGTTGGTTGATTGGCAAAAATGTCTATATAGACTGCTTATTTTATTCAGAAAAAGAAATAGAAGATTGCTACACAGAAATAGCCAGGCATATTCTGAAATCCCCCTATTTCTGTGTATATTGAGTATTAAAACTACATAAAGCTACATAAAAGGTCTCCTCTAGTTCTACCTATTTGCTGCAAGTTTTATAATGCACGTATAAAATGAAGGTGAGGTTTACTAATGCTTTTTTTTTCCTCATCTTTGTAAGATAATGTCATGCTTGAACATGTGGTAAAATTCTAAATGTTTTTTTCGAGTTATTTTTTCCTATTTTTGATGTAGTAACTGATTTAAATAGGGTTTTTTTTTTTAGTTCCACTTAATTTTAGTCTTTATATAAGTAATAAGAAAAGCCTGAGATCTTTGAATAGTTTACTAAGTGGGAGATGTAGTTTGGGCGTATACATGTTTCCTAACAAAATAGCTGCATTTAGAAAATAAATTCCACTTGATAAGAGTCCAGTGACCTGAGTGCTCCTTTTTTTCAACACAAAAGAAAGAACGCTCCAAGGATCAGCTCACTAATTAGAACTGAAATAATCTCTTCAAATTAAAATTTGTTTCAAAAGGCTTTTTCTGAATTTTTTCCTTTTGGTACTTACAGAGTGATACATATGGAGTAATTTCATACATACATGCAACCGTACATATGGAGTAATTTCAGCTGTTGGTTGTATGATCTTCCCATGAGCATTTAAAAATCTACATGCAAGCTTCTTACTTATCTGTCAGAAAGGTATGTACCAAACAAGAAAAGAAAATGGGAGAGGATTTAAGTGGAAAGGGAAAAGTGAGTGAGTCAATGAGGACTTCAAAAAACAAAAAAGTCTTTTTTTTTCTGGACAACAAAAGAGCAGAGAAAATAGAGAAAGGCACTGGTGCCTTAGGTGACCATTTTGGTTTACAATCTGTGTTTATGTTAGGTTAGCAATCTCAGTTTACTTTCATCTGTGAAAATTTCTGAATCCTGAAATTCCTACAGGATTTCTGGTTATGAACAGCATTGATGTGGAACCTGAGAAAAGTGTTTGCCACCACTGCACAGAAACTTCCCTGTCTCAACTGAGCTACAGGACTAAATTATCTTCCACCCTGAGCTAGAGGGACTTGTTAAGTAGAGTGTTGTGGACAATTGACTCAGGGGAGTGAAAGTGTTGAAGAGATCACATTTACCTTATAGTGAGATAATGACTCGTGATGCTTTTTTCTATTAAAAGGAAGTGGAGTTATTTAAATTATTAACTTCCTATATTTGGGCTAAACCAAAGGAAATAAAAAGATACTAAAAAGAACAACAGGTTTTCTTTCTTTGTGAAATCTGTACACAGTCTTTTCAGACTGAAAGCATTTTGCACTTTTGATATTCTCATCCTGCTCAACAAGAACAAATGATGGGAATGATGAGAATGTTCATGAAAATGAACAAATATCAATTTAGAATGCCTTCTTTTTTATTATTATCCCAGGAAAAAAATCCAAAAATTTCCTGTAGTAGGCAGTGTGTTTGTATAGATGTTTTTCTTTGTGTTCTTTTGAAGAGAAAAACATGTGCAGAAGCTAAAACCACTGGATATTGAGTGGGTAGGGACCCAGACTTCAAAATGGAAAAGTGTAAAGAAATATCTGTGTTGGGATTGAAATGTCCTCTAATCCAATCAGAAATTTCCAAAGCTTTATTACTTTATTGGCTAGAAACATGTTTCTATGTATCAATCTACAATTCTTTCCACAAACATTATATATTTTTACTATTTTCCTTTATTACTCCTTGATTTTTTATATATACATTTTTCTATAATTACTGGATTTTTTTCTTCTTATCTTGATTATCTGAACAATGCAGGCTTTATTTATTGCAGGCTTGAAGTCTGACTTAGTTTATCTTAAACAGATAGGATCATAATTTGGCTCTAAATATGTGTGTTCAGTGGCTAGAATGACAGGAACAATTTCTAGTTTCTACTGGAAATACATATTCTCATGCATTCAAGAATATTGGCTTATCCATTGTCATACCCTGTTAGTGATTCAAAATCACCCTGTGTTCAAACAATCCTTTTTATCCTTTGATGTCTTCAGATGATGATTTTCAGGCCAGTACCAGAAATTATATTAATTGTTCCTGAATTGTGTGACCCAGCTATTTTGCACTCGTTTACTCCACTTACTTCTTAATATTTCAGTTCTTAAAAGACCATGTAGCATTCTTAGAATCTCCTCCTAATTTATTTTATTATCTATTTCTGTTAGCAAATATTTAAATGTCATTGCTATAATACTCCAGTAAAATTTAGTTCAGGATGCCTATTTTTTTATTGTAAAGTAAATCCATTGATTTCTCTTGGTTTTACATAAAGCAGATTAACATTCCCCTAGAAGAGGCCTAGTTATTACAAGTAGTGGAGCTTAAGGGTGGAGTCTATACACTTTAAGGCATACAAGAAAGGTGAGATTTGGTTAGATTTGGCCTAACATTACTTTGAGGCTTTACCATACCCACCACATCTTCAGCTGTCCCTCCAAGGAAGCATGGATCTCCCATAGGTTCAATGCTATTGCAACCAATTCCACATGAATGTCTTGGATGCCCTATGGATTCCAGCAGAGAACGAGGCATTTGAGCTCCCCCCCTACACAAGTACACCTGGAATGGATTATTTGAGCTTTAAAACAGATGCCACCTTCTATGTGATGTTTCACTGATTACATTTCCAATATAAAAATCAATGAGGTTTCCTTCATTTAATTAACCTAGAAAATCATCCAGCTTGTTAGATAAAAATATCAGCTTGTACTGGAATAGTCAATTTTGCATGAGTACATGCTGTATTTTAATTCATTTTACTTTAGAATACGTGTTCAAATATGACTAATATTAAAACTACTGCTAAAGCTTACATGTTATTAAGGACAGCTTGAGGAGACTTTAGCTACTCAAAGTCTCTAAACCTGCAGTACAGCCTCTTCTATAGCCAGAATTCCTGCTGCCAGAAAGTGTTTTCCAGATGGAAGATGTGATCTGGACTTAATTAGAGATCATAAAGTAGGATGGCCAAAGAGGCCTAAAGGCCATCTGTCATAGTCTTGTCATTAGAAGTTTATAGGAAAGAAAGTGGCACATCAAGGATTTTTTTAAAATTTGTTTCTATGGTTTGCATTTTTTTATTTAAATCAGCCTCTGAATTAATGAAAAAGACAATTTGTTTCCATATTCAAAAGAATATCTGATTATTATGCTCTATGTCATTGTATTTTTTTGCAGGTATGGTTTTGTGTGACCCATCTATTATGTTTAGTGTAATTTGACCTCAATTTAAATCTATATGTTTAACTGCAAATCCTCCAATACATGTAAAAATATATCAAAAGGAGCAAAGTTCTCTTTTTATATTCTGCTTTCCTACCATAAAATAGCTTCTATTTCATTCTTATCTCTGTCTCAAATAATATTCTCCAAGATTAGAAACCCTGTTTGTGACATTGAAGGTAACAAGTATCTCCTGCATTTTCTCATGAAGGACATTTCTTTCAAAGCTCTAGATAAATTAATGAGGGCATTTGTTCCAGTACTTCGTATGCTGTATGCCTAGATCACAGATAGCAATTAAGATTTCAATTTGTTACATTAATTTAAGGTAGTTTCTCATATAAAGGTTCTTAATAATCAGGCTTAACATTATAACATAATAGAAACTTTTGCTGCATTTCGTGACAGCAATGAATTAAGTTATTTCAGTCAAGGGTGCTCTGCTGTGAAACAGGTTAGTAAAGAGAAAACATTAAGCAAATGTTGTCTTATCTTCAAAACATGCTGCAAAAATATTGTTCCATACCATTCTCACCTTCATTAAAGTCAATGGACGTTGTCACAGTGTATTATTAATTGTATCATGAGAATTTGTCACATATTGCAATATGGAAATCAGTCAGAATGTAAACATTTATCCCCCTGAATATTATGTAGCATTTTACTGGAGCATTTCCTTAGAGGCTGGCTTCAAATTCTGACTGTTTTTCCATACACTCATTCAAGTAAATGCTTGACAATGAAACTGAGTAATCTGTGACAACACACTGAAGTGTTGCAGAGACAGAATTTCCTAGAATTTCAGCATTTCCTAGAGTTGTTACAGAAGACTGAGAAATTCTCGAATTTTACTCTTAACTAACTAGAAGGGGGGCCGGGAGGGAAATACTATAAAACTTTATTTCTTTATTGCAAAAAACTCTGTCCAAAAGTATGAGGGTTTATCTATTTACTTTCTAATATAACAGGGTAAGCTTTGTGATTATCTATATAAATGTTCAATTAGCTTTAATGATGTTTTATGGTGATTAGATTCACAGGCTGAAAATTATTATTGTTAGTGATACTCATGGGAAAAAATAACGGGAAAATCAATTCTAATTTTGTATGCACAGTGAAGGACTTTGCACTAGCTTGTACTACAGAGGAAAGATATTTCAGACTTATAATACATTATTCTATGAAAATAGAGTAATCATCTTAATGTTCAGAAGCAGTCAAACAAGCAAATTGAGTATTACAATTTATTAGGTAAGGAATGGAGAACTAATCAGAAAGTAATGTTGTGGTACTGTAGAATACACAATGTTCCTGGAACAGGAATATTTGGTTAAAATAAACCAAATCACCTTCTAAAAAAAGACCCCAACAAAGCAAAACAAAGCAAAACCTTGGAAAAAGTAGAGAGAAAGGTTACATGATGACCAAAAGAAGAAGAGTGATAACTAGTGATTAAAATAATGCCATTTTCTTAATGCCATTAAGAAAAACTTAAATAATTTTTAACATAATAAAGATTTATCAAACCACAAATGTCCAAGAAAGTTGAAACAGTTTTGTTGGGTTTTATTTTTGGTTGGGTAGTTGTTTTTTTGGGTTTTATAATTTGTTCTTTTTCAGTGTCTCAGAAAGCAAAAACCAGAAGGTAGCAAATGAAACTTTTAGATGTCAGTCTGAAAAACATTCTTCTACATAAAACACAGTTAAAAGATGGAACTCACTTCAATGAGACATTGTGCATAAAGAATTGTATATAAGTTTAAGAAGAATTATAAAAATTCATGGAAGAGTTACCAAGCGATAATGAACACAGTTGAGCTACTCATATCAGTCTCAGACAAACCGCTCTGTAGAGTCCAGGAAAGTACAACACAAGAACATTGTAGAACACTTACCTTGCTCTGATATTCTTTATAAAATGTTATTTTAGTAATTCTTGGTGGTAGAATTAGTCTGATCAGCATACGTGTGGATGCTATGTTATTGCAGGAGAAAGAGGATGGGAAGGAAATAGTTTTACAAATATAATGTAACAATTGTATGTAATGTTATTTCTTTTTACTTAAAATGATTATGTAATAATTATAACAATACTATTGATGATTATCTTGAACTGGGAGGTGCTATTGATTTTCTCAGGGAATAAGAGAGTGCTCCAATGTCCTGGTACATTGGAGCACTGGGCAGCTATCAGTGACATGACATGACGTGACAGTGACCAAACACTGGACTCTACACCTGGAGAAACAAGAGGAAGAAAAATAAAATGGGAGAGGAGTGTCTGGAGAACATAGGTACGGAAAGTGATTAGGGGGCGCTCAATATGAGCCAGTAGTGTGCCCCGGCAGACAGGAGGACAAATCCCATCCTTGGGTACATCAAACACAGCATAACCAGCTGGATAAATGAGTTGATTACCTGCTGTATTCAGCACTGGTGTGGTCTCACCTGGAGTACTGTGTGGGCCCCACAATTCAAGGAGGATATGAAGGTCCATGCATCCAGAAGAAGCCTGGATGAATGTGATTTTCATGATAGTGAAAGAGCCTGAAGGAATGTCCTATGAGGAAGAGCTAAGGACTTCAGACTTGTCTACTTTGGGGGAAAGGAGGCTGAGGGGTGACAGCATTGCTCTTTGCAGCTTCCTGAAGAGGGCAAGTGGAGTGGGAGGCACTGAACTCTTCTACCTGAGATGCAGAGGCAGGATGCATGGATATGGTTCAAAGCACATCAGGGGACATTTAGATTGGACTTTTGGAAGCATTTCTTTACCAAGAGCATTGTCAAACACTGAAATAGGTTTCCTAGAGAGGTGGTCTATGCCCCAAGACAGTCAAATGTTTAGGATGAATTTGAACAATGTACTTAATATTCTGTAACATTTTGTCAGCCCTGAAGTGGTCAGGCAGTTGGTCTAGATGATCACTGGACTACAGTTGGAGGTTCCTTCCAACTGTAACTGTTGCGCTCTATTTTATTCTACTCTACTCTATTCTACTCACCTTTGATCACACAGCTGCTAAAGTTGTGGTCATGCTTAAACTCTGCATTGTCCTACACACACCTTCATAAAATTATTATAGGCTAAAAAAAAATTATATTCATCTTCCTAAATGCCATATAGGAAACTTATTCATTTTAAGTTCTTTGAAGGTCTTGTCTTTCTCAGATTAATGTGCATATCTTTAGAGACATGTATTGAAAGTCTGGGGACCTATTTATTGATTTATAGAAATCAATAATGAAGTAACTTGCAAAAATTGTCTTCAAATGGGAATGTATAGCACACAATTGCAGCTTTTAAAAAAACTGTTTCCCCCCACCTCAGAGTTCGGTCTTTCTAGCTCCTCAAAATTGTCAATATACGGCAGTAGATGTTGTCCATACTTCTCTTTACATATTCACATCTATTAAATTTTGTCTAATTTTGACTTAAAAGTCAAGAAATAGCAACTGTACAAATCAAGTCAAAAGTCTCTGTCTCTAAAAGAGTGAAGTAAAAAGAGCCGGCATGAGTAAGACAGGTGAACAATGATGTGTCCAGACAGGTGAATCATGAAGATGTATGTTCAGTGTTGGAGGTTAGGGAGAAGGAGCAGGAAATGTGACTGATCACCAGCCAAAGCATTCACAAGCAGTATCCAGGCTTTGCAAGGAAACTCATGTGCCCAACTTCTGCCTTCTCCTGCTGATTAATATTATTAATCCCTCAGAGATGAGTAGCTCCAGTCCCAAAACAAGTCTATGCAATTTAATTCCACACTACACACCTGAAGCTGACCTTGCCTACGCATGTCAGAGTTTCTCTTCAGCCTTGTTACTCGCTGTGTGCTCCAGACAGCATTTGCTTTCAGAGCTAACTCAGTCCATGAGACAGATGGACTGAGGGTAATACTGACTCAAAATTTTAGCCTCCAGGTACACTGTTTCAGACCACTGAAAGACTTTTTAATCACTCTAAAACTGTAAAGCCAAAAACAGGACATGAAATTTCTGGGCTGAAAACAGAGAAACATGTCAGATCAGACACTATGATTAAAAACTAGAAAAGAAACTGGAAATATCAATAATCTGAAGTAATTATTTATGGTACCTGCAGCAGTCAGGCTATGACTGATGCAATTTAACTGAGGAGGATTCTCCAAAAATAAAAGTTATTTTTGCCTCTGATGTTTTAAAGTTTCTTATATCCATATCATAATTGACATGCAATAGCATGTGTTTTCAAGTGATTTCTTAAATTTATAAGCTTCATTTACCACTAATTTCCTCAAAAGTTTTAGTTATTTCATGGTATAGAGAAAATACATGGAGAACAGAAAGCACAAATATTGCAGGACACAAGCTAATGCAATTTTAAACAGTTCTAATATATGTGCTTGCAAACCACTTGGCAATATAACAATTGGAGTGAATTGTTTATCATAAATACCTGTGATGTTATTACAATAAACCCTCTTTTCAATGCCTTGTAGCATTTCCATGATAAATCAGCTAGGGTGAGTGAATTAAGCAACACCAGCAGCAGTTTCTATCAGAGCCTGTTCTATCATGATAGAATTCATGAACTTACTGCTCTGTAGTGAGGCTGCAAGGCTATATATTTAAATAATGCTCCATTTTATCTCTTTAGACACTTTTTGAGTGAGATTTGAAAATAATTCTATTTCATAATTTAACCTCAATTTCGCTCTTTTGTATTCCAAATGTGTGTCACTTTTGCAATCAGGAAAGGGATTAGCAACCAAGCTACCTGAAACCCTTATAGCAGAAAAGCTGTCCTGATTCAAGGAAGCATGCATGTATGATGTCCAGAGGTATACGTGGTTTTTTTTCAATTCTTCAGCTAGCAAGATAAAGGCAACTTTAATATTCTTGCATGTGTCACAGCTACCTCCTCTGAGAGGAGATTAATGGGAACGGTCAGGTACAGTTAATTAGAGAACGGTTTATTTAATAGAGAAAAAAATATTAGAATAATTTGTAAAGTAGGCATAATGAAAGATCCCTCGACAAAACCATGGTGTATCTAGTCTCCACTTGGCAAACTGTTTTCCCTTCCAAAATAGCTAACTTGTTATTCCTTTGTCATCCCCCAACCAGGCTCAGGCAATGTCTGAGGGAATATTTCCTTCACAAGCCACACTGGCATCAAGGAACTCATGGAGAGTTGTGCTTGAGACAGTGCTTGAACCCATTGGTACTGTTTATTTAATTTGAACATTCATCATACCTGTGTTGGATGGCACTTGTATGGCACAGCTCCTCTGGTGGTATTCTCCCAGCACTGTTTTTTGGGTATTTCCAGATCCACATCATCACAGTCAGGAGAAAGCAAGACACGCTGAACCAGGGGTACAGAGCAGATCAGATTAGCTAGCAGAGCAGTGAGATGGGTGTACGTACTTGCGAGAATTTGGGCAGTGTTGATGAAACAGAACAGAATGCACTGAGATTGCTACCAATCTATGTGGGAATATTAGTTATTAGAAGCTGGAAAAATACTGTGCTTAGCCTTCTGATTTGAGTTCTTGCACCTGCAAAAACACTGTGTCCTTGGACATCTCTAGGTGAGATAACAAGGAGTCAGAGAGACGTGGGAAAGTGGAATGCAAGACTAAAAGAATGAAGAAGAGTTGATATATAGCTTAAAGAATAGAATGCTTAGGTTACCGAATATGCATGAGCTCATTAACACTATTATAAAAGTATGTAACCTGGATCAATAAATTGGAGACTGATGATCATCACCCCTAAGATGTGCACGTTTCCCCTTCGCCTTCCTCAAATGGTGCCACTCCTTAAATGGTGGATTTTCCTTAAATGGTGATTTTCTTTTTACAAATCTACATTGTTATTCAGTGGGAAGTGTTTAGAACGGGATTTTCTGGCCAGCTTTGTCTCTGAACCAAATCTCACAGCTTTTCCTCACCAGCCCTCCCCTCTTCTGCATCTGTGCAGCAGCAAAGAGACCGAGAGCTGCCACTGCCTGTTGAGCAGACTGTGACCTCACTCCACTACCCATCCCTACTACCTTTCTTAATGACAGTGGAGAAAGGAGAAAGTCACACTTGGTCCATGACTCATGAAGAACTGTGGACATGCAGCAGCTCCTGCTGCACCAGAAGAAGGTCAGGGCAGCACAAAAGCACTCAGTGCTTCTGAGCTGGGGAAAACTGAGCCCTCCTGTCCATGGTGTAAGCTGCTTCTCACAAAACTCGCAAAGGGACAAGGGTACTGATGTTCTGTCCTCAGGTTCTGTTGAACATTTTTGAAAAACATATTTCAAGAAGTTCCAAGTAGAAAATTCTAGAAACTCACTGTTTTCTCATTATTATTAAATGTTAATATGTATGTTTACTCTTACTGCTCTCATGTGAGCTTTGCTTAAATAGGTCAAGGCTGCTGTACGTAGAATGTTATAAACAAATGTGTGTGTGTTTCTTACTCCTACATGACAAATACACAAATTATCTTCTGTTTTCTTTTGGAGAAGGTATTTCCAGTTTGCTTTCTCACTTGTTTCCCTGTTGTGTATACACATATGCTGTGTGTACGTATATTTCCTTCCTATGTATACATATATGCCATATTCTCATTTTAAATTGCTTGGAATTCCACATTCTTCAAAAGCAAATTTTTTATATCTTGAATTTTAAATCCAGATATAATTGTAATTAAATGAAAAATGTGAATTAGGTAACAGGAACAAACTGATTTTTGAGCTTATAAAGACCTGTGCAACACAGTCTTTTCTGTTGCAATTAATATGCAATCACAATATTTTCCTAATGTATCAGCTGCAGTGGAAAATTTTTATGTTAAAGAAGACATGAATTGTAGCCAATGTTCTCATGTGTAAACATGTATTCTTTTACCACAAATTTCAAATTCAGAAAGACAGTCTTTAGACATCAATCTACTCCTGAAAAATACAAACTGAAATCCATGGAAACACCTGGATATACATATATGCCTTTAGGGATCAACTGATTTTACCTGTTGGGATCATTTACAGAAAATCTTTAAGAGAGTAGAAGTGCCCTAAAATGGTAAAGAAATTACATTAACATTTGAAGAAAGGTAACCTTAACCCCTTACTTTTACATGCAAGCCAAGATATATGCTATAAAGTAAGACTAAGTGGCATGACATTGGAATATTGGCTTCCTCAAATTTAGGTCACCTTTATGTCCCTGTTTTGGGAATGTAAGAATTTTGTTACATGTTATCTACCCATTTGCTCATGTACAGCACAAGATTAGAGAAAAGTGAGCAACTGCTACTAGTATATAAAGCCATCACCTAATGCTATGATTTTTTTTTTTTAATCATTAGGGAAAGTACTGCTTAACAAAACTGCAGCAGCCTGTCATAACCGAACTTACATAATAAACCAGAAAATTAAACAATAAAAAATATAAAGGTTTCCATACTTCCAGAGGCAATCAGCTATAAAATTCTACGTAATAAAATAATTTCAGATTATAAAAATAACGTAAAACCCCAACATAAAAAAAAGCATTTAATGAAATGTTGAAATAGTCTTAGATTAAAACATTGGAGACAAAATAACAGAAAATAAAATGTACATTAGAAATTAAGTATATTTCCAATATATGCATTTCAACAAAAGTGAAAACTTTATTTTGGAAAATCCTAGTAAGACAAAGTCTTCCTGACATCTGTATTCTGCTTTGGAAAAATAAAAAGGTCTCGCTCTTGAAGATAACTGAAGATCTTTTACCAAAGAAAGGAGATATTCACTTGTGGAAAATCCCTCCATGCACAGAGCTCTGGAATACACTCTAGCTTTCTCTTTCCATTAGTTCAAGACAAAACTGCCAGACCCTGCTAAGGCATCAGTTTAGCATGCACAAGGGAGATTCATCTTTCTCCGAGTGGAACTCTTTTTTTTCATCTGTGCCATTTTTGGATTGATAAATTTTTGCAGCAAATAGAATAATGACTATTTGGGACCTTACAAAATTCCTAGAAATTCAGACCATGCAGTTACAAATGTATGCTTGAAAATTTGTTTTTCATTCCCTAATTTCTTTAACTACTCTAAGCTACTGAACTAAAATATATACAGCAAGCTAGTTTGGAAAAAAAAGATTACATTAAGAAAACTTTTAGTGCTTATATTTTTGTGTGTGATTCTTCTGTTAAAAATAATGATAACAATGAGAACCGTCTTTTGTAATAAAAAAGAAAGTCAGTTGTACTATATTTATCCACTGTAAGTGCTAATTTTTTTCTTCTCCTTTTCCAGCAAATACAGATGTTAAAGGAAAATGGATTCCTATTAAAAAAAAAAGATATCTATGCAACAGAAATTCCTTGCAGAGGAAGGACAGTATTTCACATTGTATTGTATCTTGTATTTTACTTTTCTTTACATTATTCACATTATTATTTCATTGCTTAAACTAATGACATTTCTGTTAGATATCAAAGCACAGGGGTGATATAACCTGCATACAATGAGCTGTGAAAACAATTAAATAAGAGAATTTAGTAACAGTACTATATTCTTTAGAATTACTCTGCCACAAGGTAGTAGATTAAATTATTCTGACTACAATGCAAACTAGAGTAAAAGTAAAGAGTGTAGATGAATAATAGTCTTTCATATCTTTTAATAACCTTTCTGGGAAAGAATGAACGTAATCTGGCAAGCCAAATTGCTTTGGTAATACAGGGAAAGATGACTAGAAAATAAGACTTCATCTTCTGCTTTACAAACAGCAACTAAGAAGTAAATTAATATTAAGCACTATTCTTATAAATACTAAAATTATTGCATGATGCTTTTGCTAACTCAGAGGAAGGGAATTACCCACCATGTAAGACACCTAGCTTTAAACATTAGCACTAGGCTTCAGCAAGGACAAAACAAAATGATTGCAGACTGAAATTACCAAGACCGATTCAGATTCTGTTCAATATCAAGATTCAGAATTAGATGTGGGACAATCCAACTGTAAGCAAAAGTAGGTAGCACATGTTTTTCTGATCAATTAAGTAGGTCAGTAAAGAGGCATTATAATTAAGAATTCTTAGTCATAGAATTAAAAAATAAAACCACAAAGCACAGATCAGGGAAATGCTGGTGAACAACTGAAATACTCATATAAAGAAATACAGGTAAGACCTGATCTCCTTTGGATCACTTTACTGAGCAGAAACCCACTGGTCTTGATGATTTCTAAGTGTCTGATAGGCTGGTCAGAAGTCTCACATGCCAAGTAATAGGAAGATAGGGTGAAAGGTCAAATGATGAGCTGACCTTGGAAGCAACTTCACAAGCAAGGAGCATGAGAGGACTACTACTTAGTGACCACAAAGGGTACATTTTGGTATCTGGCATGCTTCAAGTCCCACTAGTTGTGTTCCTGGGAATAGAAAATCTGTTCCAGAACCCTTAATAACTGCTACCTCTTTCTCAAGGGCTGTGAATCCCGTCAAGTCTAAAACTGTACACAGAGTGCTTCCAAGAGACCCAAAGTGCTTCTCATGTCTGTTCCATCCTAAAACTGCGTAGTGGTTTACAACTGGTAGTCCAGAATTTAGTGTAGCCACTGAAAATCTTCCAACCATGTTCTGTTTGCTCACTCCCCCTGTCCTCTTTGCCCTCCCTGTAGCTTGAGGGGAGAATTGCAAGCACAAAACACAAAAATCACAGGTTGAGATAGGAACAATTAATTTGAAACAGTAATGAGGCAACCCTACCATGCTGCCCCAGAAGTGAGCCCTCCCCTCATCGCTGGAAAATGACATGATGTGGTACCAAATAACCTCCAGATCCTGGCCTTCCTGTCTCCTCACTACTGCTAAAATTAACCATCCTGCCCAGAACCAGGACAACTTGTTGTTTCTTTCAGCAGGAAGAAATCTCTTTGGGAAACACCCAATCCCAGTGAAGGAAATTGGTTTACAGGAGGGAAGCAGGACTTTCTTCAACAGACTCACGAGGTCTAAAAGCAGCACAACTCAACAGAGCAATTAATCCTTCCTCTCTTCCCATCTCCCCCATGCCAATAAGGCACCACACACATATAAGAAATTATTTTAGATTTGAAAGTGCTGGTTCTTAGCAGGTTTTCTGCTAGCAACAATTGAAAGTTTAATGATTTAATTTGCTGTAATAAATGTGATAAGAGAAACAATTTCAAATAGAAGGATGAATTATATATGTATTAAAAAAAAAAAAAGAAGCCTTAGTTTACTATTTATAGTTCTAATACAGCATAACTTCACTTCCTGGGTCTTTTCTTTTTGCAATTCTTCCTCACTATTTTCAAGCTGTTCCTTAACTAATTGTACAAGTTCACAGATGTTTTCAAATCTATATCCCTAATTTTCACCAGCTCATGTTCTGGTTCTTAAATTTGCTCTTTCCTTATTTTATGTCTCAACCTGCAATAAACTATGGAAAGCATAGTTTATTGCAGGTTGAGACATACATTTGGCATACATTTTCTAGTGTTATGTTCTCTCACAAGCAAAATGCCAACATCAACTTAATTTCGTTAAAAGTGCATTTGTTTTAATCAATATCAGAGACACAAAATACACCCCTCAAATATTTTCATATCAGATGACAGACAGACTTCCACTTTCTTTTTAAAATTACATCAACATTAAGCTTAGAATAAGAGTACATTGCTTCCTAAGTACTAATCAAAATAAATCTGGAGTATATGAAGCAAATAATGGCTGTTGAGCTCTTGTTAATGCCAAGGACTTCTCTCAGAATCTCTGATTTTATTCAGTAGTGAGTGACTTGACATTAATTGGCACTGCAGGAACCAGAAGTAATACTTAATACCTTACATTTATATTTTGATTTATAGTTTGCTGTGAAATCTTGAAAAGGAAAAAAAAATCTGGCATAAAATAATCTAACTATATATAGAAACTTGCATTATCTGTGATTAAACTGTGCAGTGTGTGAACTATATAATTTAAATTGAAAAGAGAGTTTATTACCCCTGAGAAGAAAGTGTTCTGGTTCATTCCAAAGCTGTGTAGTTTGCTTTCCAAAATATTTCTTATGGGGTCCAAAGCTAGAGAGTTATGTACTTACAGAAGTATTTTATTATTTATCTGTACTTTAAATATATACTGGCAATATATGTATTTTTATCAAATCAGTCTTAGAGCTTTGGCCACAAAATATGTCCATCTGAACTGAGAAATCCATCAAAATGCTACTAGAACAACAAAGTAAATGGAGCTGATGTTGTGATGACTGCCTCAGATAAGTCAGTTGAATTTAATGTGTGTGATTAGGTTTTACACTTTTTAGTCTGTGTATTTTCTAAGAAATCATTTAAAGAAATGCCCTAAAATAAATTACCAAGTGTCTATGCAAATTCTTTCTTTTTATATATGACACCACTGTGTAGAAGAGTGGACAAGAATTATATTAGAGGTTATGTGAGGAAATTTTGTGGGAAATTACATCTGTAATGGATATTCCTCGCAGCTGTCTGCACACAGCCATTCTGGAAAATACAAGTATGTCAGAAATCATGTAACCAGTAGAGAACATGGGAGAGCCAGGAAAAAAGATCATACATTCTCATCAAACACAACTAGACTAAAGTTTGGTGAAACTCAAGTATATTGCTGCTGCTTGAAATATTCTCCATATTCTGTAATATCTATCAGAGAGTACCCAGAACATTTTCTCTAGTTGGCAGCAAAGATCAATCTGCCAGGAGCTAATGCTGTTGTTTTCCTGAAATGAGGGGCCTGGAAGGGTGTCACTATGCATATATACACCAGAGCTCACAATGCTTCTTGTACAAATCCATGAAAGCCACTAGACTTTGAAGACTTTTTCTCTCTTTTCCCTGAGACCAATCTACATTTTCTCCTCAGCCAGAGATTGAATGCAGCCTGACAGGCATTTCAAAATCTTTGTACATATCAAGCAGAATTTAATTTTAATTTTCTATCTTATAAACTGTAAGAGACAAGAAGTAGAAATAGAAATAGATAGAATTTTCTTTAATAGGACAAAGTCATATCATGTTCTTACATTTATTGAAGGAAATAATTCTCCAACAGCTTGACTATAAACTGCATGACTAGAATTTCATGACCTAATAGGACTGAAATGGGCACAGTGCCTTTTCTATATGCAAATATGTATAAACCATTACCATTTGCTTTCACAGAATGTAATAAGGGAAATAGCTAGTGACTAAGAGCTTCCATAACCAGAAAAAGTCGTATCAGCTTATTCCTGGAAGTTCCCACTTCAAGAGAGAACAGAGAGAAATAATTCGAGGAATAGGCTGAGTTTATACTCTCTAGTGATTAGGGCACTAGCTGGAAGAAATCTGGCTTCCAAGCATTGCTCCAAAAAGTAGTTGTAAATTAACTTTGAATTTCAGTTCAAATTCAGAAGCAGTCCTGGGACCAGAGTCTGGAAAAGTAGCACAGCTGTATGAGGAGAAACAGAGATAATGCAAGGTATGTAACAGCAAGACTATTAAAAGAACAAATAAAAATCACAGAATCACAGAATGTGCTGATTTGGAAGAGACCCACAAATATCACCAAGTCCCATTCCTAGCCCTGCACAGGATACCCCAAGAATTGCACCATATGTCAGAGAGCATTGTCCAAACATTTCTTGAACTTTGTCAGGCTTGGTGCTGTGACTGCTTGCCTGGGGAGCCTGTTCCAGTGCCCAGCATTGCCTGGGTGAAAAACCTTTCCCTGATATCCAACCTAAACGTCCCCTGACACAGTTTCAGGTCATTTTCTTGGGTCACCTGTCACTGTATACCACAGAGATCTATGCCTGCCCTTCCTCTTCCCCTCACAAGAAAGTTGTAACTGCAATGAAATCTCTGCTCAGTCTCCTCTTCTCCAGGCTGAACAGACCAAGTGATCTGAGCCATTCCTCATACAGCTTCCCCTCAAGGCCCTTCACCATCTTCATCACCTTGCTTTGGACACTCTCTAACAGTTTAATGTCTTTCTTACTGTGGCACCCAGAGCTGCCCCCAGCACTCAAGGTGGGGCTGCCCCAGCTCAGAGCAGAGCAGGACAATCCCCTCCTTTGCCTGCTGGTGATGCTGTGCCTGATGCCCCCAGGACAGGGTTGGGCCTCTTAGCAGCTAGCTCCGTGTTCAGCTTGCCACTGACCAGGACCCCCAGGTCTCTTCCATAGCACTGCTCTCCAGCCTCTCATTCCCCATTCCATACCCCTGTGCTGGTTGTGAATGCTTGATGGATAATTCAGTCTAGCTTGTCTCTTCTCAGACCACCACTTGCCCTACATACCTAATGCTACCAGTTCACTCAGGTTCCATCTTCCAGTAAGATATGGAGACTTAGCCAGAAGAGCTCCCCTTTCCTCAGTGCAGGTCAGGCACAGCAGGGAGAGAGACAGAGATATTTGCCTGGAGTGCTGCCCTGTGCTTGCTTAAGAACTCAGTGGTCCTGTAAATTCCTAATGTCAAACCATTCTTTTCTTATGTATTTATTTATTTTAGTTCGCAAGCCTTGTTATCTTAGTTTTGCCTGAATTTGGATTTCTGATTCCTATTGCCTCTTGCCTCATGTGCTTTACTGGGTCATGGCATAGTTTTTACACAAATTAATTTGATTTATACTATTTGAATGAATGATAATTTGCAGACTTTTAAAGCTTCAGAAGCCAATTTTCATTCACTGTAACTGACTAGTGAAATTTGATTTCCTTAAGCATTTTAGGAAATTTCCTGAAATCGGACTAGTGGTGGGAAAAAAAGAGTTTCAGTTCAGTTTGGACAATAATAAAAAAGTTTGTGTCCTCCTTGACAGAATTAAAATAGATTATTAAAATAAGTGTTGTAAAGTGGAAAGCTCCATCTTTGAGTATCTTAAATGCATATTTCCTATGTAGATGGAGTCTTAATTGGTGAATGTACTTCACCACACAAGAAGTTCCTGGCCATGCAAATTCTAGATAGTGAGAGATAGTCAAGGGAATTAAAAAAAAAAAAAAATAGAGAAAGAGGAAGAAAGAAAAATAAGAAAAATTCCCAAATGTTTTTTGAGCCAGAATTTGTGCAGGCTTGAGTTTGAAGAAATGGCTTCATATCTTCATATGAAGAAAGAGTTTCTTTGCCAGCTGTGGACTGTGTCCTTAATGAAGACTCTCCTACCAATTTGAAAATACCTTGTAGAATGGAAATGTACTGTATTGCTGCATTTCTCTTCCTTAAAATTCACTAAAGGACAGTGCAGAATCACAAAAATTTCTGCATAGGAAATATTCCCTGGAGAGCATTTTGTCCTACCCTCTACTGAAAGCAGACAGTTCAGGATGTTCAGGGCCCTGTGACTATGAATTATTGCTCTTAGTATGGGTGCAACTTCTGAGTGAGGTGTGAATTGCATTAAAGAGCAAGGATAGCACTGCTTTGCAGATGTACCATTGCTAGCATATGTAGCCTACTGAGTCAGTAAACAACTACTATTAGAAAGACCAAAAATTTCTACACAGTTTGTCCTCTGCAGTTGTTTTCAGTCGCAGTTGGACTTGAATTTAAAACTTTGATTTTCTGAAAAAAAATTATCCTAATGAGATATATTTGAGCTTAAATGTAAGTAGATATGCAAATTGTATGCACAACCCCTGAGAGAAAAACCTTGCATTTTTTTAATGTGCATACAAAGTGGGATTAATTTTTGACATATTTTTTCTAAGCATATCTATAAGAATTTTTTTGTTTCACTTTACAAGTAATGTTGGAAAATAAAACAGTTTGAGAAAAACATTTGAAGACTTTATTTTTCTATAAAGAAAAGTAAAAATTTTTATAGGTCGGAGTTTATGATGAGTGTTTTACATGAAAGCTATAGGAAAAGTATGAGAATACAGCTGTGTTTGCAAAACACAAATGTTCACTATTTGATTGTTGAGCAGAAAGTTAATGTATGTTGTATTACAGTAAAATTGAAACTGCTTGTTCCTGAGGGCAGAAAAGCAACTGAATAATCTTCATTTTAATGCAACCCTACTCAGAAGAGTTGCATGCTCCTTTAAAGTCACAAAACTTAAAGACTTATAAACATTATAATGTCTTGTTGTTTTCATCTGAGTAGGTTAACAAAGTCTTTTAAAATCAGTATTAGTTAAAACAGACCACAATATATTAAGGACATAATCTTTTTTAAGACCCAGTACTTGGGTGAAATGATGTGACATCAAAACCCTGAAACATGGCGTGGCCTCATCCTAAAATGTCCAACAATTACATCAGTTAAAAAAAATGAAATAGGACAAACCAATGCATTACATCGAAAAAATTTCTTCTTAATTCAGCTGGAAAATAGTCTTGATAATGCATAAGTAGAAATTATATTTCTGGTGTAAAAAAAAATTAGCATAAAGTTAAGAAACTGTTGTTTTGGTATGTATATGGAAATGAATATCAGGAAGGAATACAGTAATCTAATTTTCAAAACAAATTTAACATTGCTTTCATCCATATGCAAAATAACCTGGAGTGTATTCTGACAGATTTTCAGCTCTGACTTGTTAGTAATAGTGGAGTAATTCCTAAAAATAATCGTAATATTTTTCTGTGAACTTTGCAGTCAAAAAAGTAATATGTAGTCTTAGAAAATTTAATTTTGGAAAAGTGTCCATTTCAGCTCAGAAAATATCTTCCATCCTTACTAGACAACTGTGAAAACCATCCAGTTGATGAGGAGCTATAATCAAATGTGGAAGAATTTTGTATAAGGTTTTACAGATTGGGGCAGAGGAAGTTAGGAAAAAATAAAAGGAACAAATATTAAGGAGTAATGCCTTTGAGTTTACCCAGTCAAGATAGAAACTATTCAGGACTTCAACCCTCTTTTAAAAATGTCACCTTTTCTTTTATTCCCAAACTTTTTCCAGCAAATTGATCTGAGAGTCAGGAATCAATTTTAATAACTCTAACTCATCATTGTGGGAGTGAAATTACTCAGATTGTTTTGAACTTTGGTAGTCCAATTTCTTAATTATCTAAATTAGATTAATCTTTTCCATCACAGAAGCAGCACCAACTATCAAAAAAAAAAATCTGATCTGTAGAGTTTTTGAGCTTCTGAGAGCAAGAATCTCTCTTTGAGCAACTGGAATTTTCAACAACTAATGGTAATTTAATAATTTCCTTCATTATCAGACTCTCAATATGTGATGAGAGGCATATTGCCCCTATTCATCTATTTGCAGAAAGCATATCTAATCTTACAGCTATAACGCATATTTCAACTGGTTCAAAGAATCCTTGAAAGGGGAAAAAATCCCCCAAACCTCTAAACAAATGTGATCTTTAGTAAGATGACAATGAAATACAAATAAAAATGAGTCCTTGATGCGCTCCACAGACATGAACAGTATTACAGTATTAGAATTTATGTCACACAACAGCTGTCAAACAAATGACAGTTTATGGCAGCCAGGAAGTTCTGAAAGCTACTGATATGAGCAAGACTGAAGTCAAGGGCACAGAGAACACATGGTAGGCTTCATGTTCAGTGTCCTTTAGTTTTTCCCTGTCTGCCTAGCAAAATTCCTCACTTAGAAGATCACTGTCCTAAACTGTGCCCTAACAAAACTGAACATTTCAGTTAGGCTGCTCCTTTTTTCCCGAGGATGTATTCTTAGAGGAAAATACACAATGAGATTCACCTCAGTGCACTGGCCACAGTGGAGTGGCCTGTAACTCATGTATACAAAACTAGGATTATAGGGTCACATTCAAGTAACCTTTCATAGACCCATGCCCTGGAGATTCCCTTCAGCTTCCTTTACAGTCATCAGTCTCAAATAAAAAACATTTTTTAGACCATTTCTCTACCCTTTTAGTAGTAAACCTACCTTGGACATGCAGAAATATTAAGACATTTAGGGTTGGTTTTTGTGTTCCTTTTTTTTTTTTTTTTTTTTTTTTTTTTTTGTTGTTTTTTTTTGTTTGTTTGGTTTTTTTTGTCTGTTTGTTTTGTTACAAATTTCAGAAGCACATTGCCTCCATTTTAGTCTCCCGATCACTCTTATTTTTAGGAGTATGATTTCTGTGAAAGAGTCGCTTAGTTTTCACAGCTTTTCAAACTGAAAATGATTTGACCACCCACCAATTCCTCTGATATACTCTCATACTCCCTCTCTATAAAGCACCTCTGTTGAAAATGGCTAGAAAGCTACTTGGCATAAAATGACTTTCCTATTTCACTTCAGCTTTGTCTCTCCCTGCCTCCAAGTCTCTCCACGTGGCTCATCTACTTGTTCAGCCTTGTCAAAGGCCAGACTATGAGTACTTCTGGGTACACTTTTTATTGCATGTCTGTTTTCTAGCTACCACAGTGAGGCTTTTTATCTTGATTTGATCTTCCTTCCGTTACAGTGTAATGGTGAGGTGCGATGACAGAAGAATTCTGCAGGTGATCTCCTATTCAAAAGAAGCCAAAATAATGTCTTCAGGGCTCTATGACAATTTGAAGTACAATGCCCATCATAACCAGAGATTACAGCCTGCAGATGTCCAACCTGAATAGATGGAATCCAGCAGTGCATTATCTTGAAGCACAAGTTTAGCGTTAAACATAAAAAAAAAACCAAAATCATTGTTACTGGGGCCTTTGTTAGCTGTTCCTTCACATGTGCAGAGTTAAAACAGATTATAAGGAATAATCTTTAATTAACAACCATGCAAATCATAAGATATTCTATATATGTGAAATAAAAGTACCAATAAGGAACTATTTGAAGTTTGGCACAAAGTGTAGCCATAGTTCTGCATTTTTTACTTGAGCAAATACATTCTCTATCCAGAATCTATTTCCCTCTTTCTTTCTGCATTTGCCTTCAGTAATTCTAACTCATTTAGGGGATACTATGGAAAATTTTAGTGCAAATTTATTGCAAATATGAAATAAATTAACCACTGTAAAATCATAAGAACACTACTGGGTAGGCTAAGCAGTAATATGTTTCAAGCTGAGAAAGCAGATGGCACTATTTTCATTCTTACTAATTTATTTTAAATTATTTTGTTCAATATTTATAAGGAAAAAGTGCTCTCTGGATTACTGAGGGTAAAAATGTAGCAGCCAAACATTTTAGAAAGAGGTTTATAATTTTTCATCAACATTTTAATACATATACAAAAAATTCTGGCTTAAAGCCAACAAAAGCCTCTTAATATTTGAAAAAATCCTTATGTAAAAGACAAAATTTTAGTCTCCAATTAAAATTTTACTGCTAAATGAGTTAAAATTCAGAATTTCACTTTCATATAAGTGTTCACTTAAAATTGCAGTTTCTCTATTAGGAGGTAATATTCCAGAGCATATGAAGTCTTCTTACTCAATCTTTCATACCATTTTTGACATTTACTGATTACTATGCGTAAGAGTAGAATTCCACTACCTATTGAGCACTGAATATCCCAGCTAAAAGATGTGTTCCTTTAACTTTAACATCATCTTTCCAGACAGAAGCATAATAAGAAGAGGCAAATGAACACAAATAAACTGTCTCATCAGCAAGCCCAGGCCGTACTATACTCAACAAACAAGGACAGTCACCCAGTCCCACCACTAAGTGACGAAAAAATTCCTAAATCCACTGCAATCCTCTAGTAACTTTTATTTCATCACACTTTTCCAAGTAGCAAACCTTTGAATATTTAGAATGTCTCAAATCTTCACATCTTGTATGTGACACAGACATCCCACAGACAGATTTCTTTTATCTCCCTTAAAAATTACCTGTCCTATAGCCATTGCAGATAATTATAAAGGCAGAAAAGTATGTATATTTCCACAATTAATTTCTGGGCTGGGGGAGAGAATGGGGAAATGGAGGAGATTTAATTCTGTTGTTAATGTGGAAGGGATGGTTCTCCTAGAGGTTAATATCACCTGCATGTCTGGTCACACTTGGCTGCATCATGAAGAAGATAGAGATTTTCTGGTTTTTACTTTTAAGAAATATTTTTTATATATTCATCTTAGTACACAATGAGTTTTTTTAATTATTATTTTTGAATTTATAAGCAAAACATTTGTAATTGGTTTATAATCTATGTAAAGTCAAATTTACATATAGACACACAGTCATATATATAAATCTATTAATATAATCTTGATTTCTTCTGTGTTTATTTTTCATTAAAAATTAATGACATTATAATGTCCTACTATTCATTTGCTGTCTTCTACAATGATAGTTCTTAATTGTTAAAAAACTCCAGTATATTTTCTACTCATGCTTACTTCAGAGATTTAGATATGCAAAACCTCATTTAGGTGTCAATTTCACTGCAACTGGTGTCCTTATTTCCAAAGAACACCCATTTCAACTTTTTACTTTGTTATGTCAAAATAGCATTAGACCCCAGACTGCATTATGAGCTGACATTAAAACTGAAACCAGATTTTTTTCTACAGCAGATTATTATGCATCAATTCATTCCAGGTAAGAAACTTATTTTTTCTTTCCTTCTTTGATGTTTTTCTTTTTTTCTCAGTGAAGCCTGGCTTTCAAACAACTGAAAGAGATTTTGTGTCTTGATAGGTGCTGCAACTAATCTTGCTAGCTATCAGAAAAGCTAGGGTCAGCTGCTCTTTAATATTTTCTGCACAATTCCAATTATACAATTCCCTGAAATCACCATACGTCCAGCATATCCTCTGGGCTCTTAAAAGTCAAAATATTACAGCTTTGCAATGTTATCCAGTATTTCTACATTATCTATATGCAAGAACATTCTCCTTGTTATAATTGCACTTCATATTGTCTTCCTTCCATAATTCATTAGAAAATTCCCTACATGCACCTAGAACTAAGTTTTTCTACCTGGAAGCATTTACTTTCAGTGCTCTGTGTATACAACAGGCTAAGAATTAGTTTTTCCAACTCGTGGTTTGTTAAGAAAACCACATCTGTGTGCACATTTAAAAGTGGTGGGTGTATGCCGTTTTGTTATATGGGTGTATGCAGTTTTTTAATATGCTTGTTCACAAGTCATAGAATAGTTCTGAATCAAAAACTTGCAGTTCACTCATACTGAAAAGGAAGCAGATAATTTTTGACTATCACAAATTGCTAATACTGTCAACACATGTATAGAATTATTTGTAGGAAGCATACAGTATCTGTTTTTCTGTCACATATGCCATTGATTTCCCTAGCACTATAAAGCCAATAAAATATTAATTTACTTCTACATGTTAATGAAACATAATTTTTTAGTGAAAAAGATTAAACTCACTTTTATCTTCAGACATATGGGCAGACATATCACTTTATATCTTAAATTATTCTGGAATAAGGTTCTGTCATATGTTTCTAACTCCCTTCCTAGTCAGCAAAGAGGAATAAACACCTATAAAGGACTACTCATACTATCTCATAATAGATACATGTGACACAGTGGATGAGGGAAAGTCCGTGAATGTTGTCTACCCACATTTTAGTAAAGCCTTTGACACCCTTTCCCACAGCATCCTCCTGGAGTAACTGGCTGTTCTTTGCCTTGGATGTGTGCACTGTTCACTGGTGGCTGGGCCTGAAGAGTGGTGATGAGTGGAACTAAATCCACTTGGCAGCCACTTCCAAGCACGGCTCCCCAGGCCTCTGCACTGGGACCACTTCAGTTTAATACCTTTATCCATGGTCTGAGTGAGAGGATTGGGAGCACCCTCAGTAAGTCACTGACAGCACTGTGCTGACCTGCTGGAAGGGAGGAAGGCTCTGCCGAGGGATCTGGATGGGCTGCATCGACAAGTCAGGGCATCTGAACAAGATCAGGTGCTGGGTCCTGCACTTGGGTCACAGCAACCCCATGCAGTGCTACAGACTTAATGAAGAATGTCTAGAAAAATATTGGTCCATTGGATATTTGGATTGTTATTGGATATTGAATTATTGAATATGTGGGAAAGATATTATCGGACTGGAAAAGGAGGCAAAGTAGAGGGTTGTGATTTTGTTTGTGGCACAAACTGTCTTAAAGAATCAAGGAGGTTTTTCTGCCCTGCTTCACAGGGTATGGATGAAATAAAGTAAATTTCTACAGTCCTACACTCTGCTAACATTTCTCTGAGGCAGGTCACTATAGACCTTGCAATTGACAGAAGGAATATTTGCCAGTTTCTCTCATTTTTTGAATCACAAGGGAGGTCATTATTCTAAATAACAGGAATAATTATTTTTCTTGGGTGTTTTAAATATTTTGGAAATCTGCATTTCCTGAGTTTCAGAGGGTGTGGTACTGACTGTTTATTGTATTTTGGTTTTCAGAGGGGGGATGTTTCCCTTTTATTGTATATTTTTGTGACGCTTAATGTTCAAACAGAATGGCACAACAGGATGTGCACTGTGGTATTATAGTGACATACTCTGGTGATTATTAGACAGAAAGAAGAGGAGAAAATGCTGGCAACCTCACAGACATTTCATTATTAGTTCATAATTTATTCCCTGAAGTATCTCATGTTCATGTGCTTAAAAAAAAAAAAAAAGAATCTGAAGAAAAATACCTGCAATAATGAGAGGGTTTTTTTTTTTTTCAATTAGTCAAAATATGGTTCTAGAAAAAATAATCAATGATACTTTCCAAGTGTTTGTGGTAATATTTTATGATTGCAGCAAATCTTTGCATATTGTACATATGTAAAGTTCAATGTAATAGCTTTCACTTTTAAAAATGTGATAATGAGAAAATATATAATCACAAGAGATACAAACCAACCGAAGTCTCAACTTTTAGAAATAATTAATACTCAAATAAAGACCTGTCTTACTGCACAAAGGGAATAGGATCTGTCTTCCTCAGGTTACTACAACTTCTTCCAGAAACTTCTGCCAGGAGCTGATGTTTGATATTGGGACATCACATATGCCAAGCTGAATAGTGTGCTCATTCCCAGAAAAGAAAAACCTCTTTGTTCCAGGGCAACCAACACAACTGAAGACACTGGCTGCCTCTACACTCTTGAATGTACTGCTCCAAGAAGCCATTCCTGGCTCTATGCTTAATAAAGTAGTTCCTCTCCCCCTCACTATTCAGTGTAGGGTACTCTGTCATACCCACTTTAGCTGGGCAGCCAACCCCAGATTTTATAGCACTTGATCTTAGGCTTTCTTTGGTATCTGAATACTCTGACATTTTCCTATAATTTTCATTGCTGTGGTTTTTTGAGTTCTCAGTGGTCGAAAAAATGTGGTGACTGAGCCACAGCTCAGCTGCTGTTTCTTTTTTTAGAATGTGAAATGGCATTACATATTTCTTTCCAGTCAACAAAAATCAGGGAAACGCTGACCCAAACAGGCTTGCTCCTTTGAAAAGACTGCAAAAGTAATTATTTTAAGACATATTTTAATTAACACAATGCAATTATACTGTCCCTCATGCATATGTGTGTTACTACGTCTGCATATGTACAGAAGTTAAATGGGTCGCTTATGATAAGTATATACAAAAAGAAACAGAAGAAATATCTCTGTAAGATTTTCTTTTTCCTGTGAATTTTCTTTTTTTTCCTTTTTCCTGTGACTGTTTACCCCAATGTTTTGGAATTTCTGTTGACAATACATATAGGCTGGCTATTCTCAAAATATATATAATGAACAGAGTTAAAATGTATTATTTGATTCATAGTGTTTATTCTGTTCTCTGTGGTCAGAATAGGATCAAGTAGCATGATAAATATATGGATTCTGTGATTGTAAGAAATGTTCAGTTTCCAACCTATCACTTGCATTTTTTATCTATTCAGGCAGAGGTGGAGGATTTTGAAGACAGATGCCACTTAGGGATCTCTGTTTCCTATTTTTAGAGCACCATAAGTTGCTCATCTAACCACAATGCTGGTTGTCTATTTACAAAAGAATTTCTGACAAACTGATTTTTGTTATAACTGGTATTTTCAATGGATTGTTCTTTTTTTCTCAAGACCAAGATTATTTATCTCTAAACTTTCTATTGGGAAGTCTCCAGCACTACCAGATGTGTTTGTCCCACTTAAACAGCAGCACATGTCTAAGCCTTTGGGTCATAACTTCAGCCTTCATGGCACTGAAACCATGAAACGCTTTTTCCCATGTCTATCCACAATGTTTTCATTTATGAATAAGGTAGATGAAGATATTGTAAGCCACAATTTTTATGGAATCACAGAATATGCTGATTTGGAAGGGACCCAGAAGGATCCTCAAAGTTCAGCTCCTGGCCCTGCACAGGACCACCCCCAAGAGTCACAACCTGTGCCCAAGACCATTGTCCAAATGCTGCTTGAGCTCTGTCAGGCTGGCGCTGTGACCACTTCCCTGGGGAGCTGTTCCAGTGCCCAGCCACCCTCTGTGAAGAACCTTTTCCTGATCCCAACCTAAACCTCCCCTGACACAGCTCCAGGCCATTCCCTTGGGTCCTGTCACTGGTCACAAGACTGAAGAGATCTATGCCTGCCCCTCCTCTTCACCTCAGGAGGGAGCTGTAGACTGAAATGAGGTCTCCCCTCAGTTTTTCTTTTGTTGGATATAGCAGCAGCTTTTGTATGCCTATTCACATAACTGAAGCATCTTCAGAAACTGAGTTGCTGAAAAGTGAACATAACTTTTCAAAATTATTTGTAAAATCTGGATTTTAGACTTTAAATAATTTTGACCTTTAAGCGCAACAAGTATTCATATCAATTGTTTTCGATGCTGGAGTATTCCACAAATTAGTAACTCAGAATTTTGAAATATAAAATTTTGGCAGGTACAATCAAAGAGAGCTTGGACTCACTGAAATGGCTGTTGCCATTATATGTTTCTCAGAATTCAGAACTCTTGATTTGAAAACTCAGACTGTGTTTGGTTGCCTTGATTTTTGGAGATCAAAATACCATTCAAACAAGAGAAATTTATTTTCCATTTTCTCGCTGGGTGTTTTTAGTGCAAAAAGCTTCAGCAAACCCTAATTCTTACTTTAGAGGAAATCAGGGCTTCCACAAAGGTCAGTAAAATGTTCCTTATGAGGAAACATGGTGATAAAAAGTAATGAAGTTATCACAGCCTGCTTGCACTGGGAAAAATGAATGACATAACTAGATGCCAAGACCTAACCACACAACAATCCATCTTTTGCTCACCATTCCTCTGTCATCCCTCTCTTCGCATAAACAAGCACAGGCACCTCCAGGGACCTGTATTTGCAGGAGTACATTATCCCAGGGGTAGTGGTAGGGTGTGGGGGCCCTTTGCCACTCCTCATTCTGTAATCCCATGAGAGGAAAAGGATTGAGCATAGGAACACACTTCATGCATTAAAATTTTTCCTTCTCTCAAGGCAGCATAGAAAGAAATGAACAGGAGTGTGGGGAAAAGAATAAAAATGATTATTTTAATTTCCACATGGAAATAATTTAGCAATAAAGATATTGCAATATTTAAAGGTGTCAAGTATCTGTTGAACTGATGGGTATGTATGCAGATTTGTTTTATCTATTTGCTCATTTTTGTCTTTCTTTTTAAAGGAATGGAATGTTTCAAGAAAGCTTTTTCTATAGTATTTAGATTATAAAGTAGATTACCAGTTTTAAATATCTACCTGTGATTAAAAAAATTGTTTAGCTGATAATACTAGTTTTCCTCTTAAGCCTTGAAATTCAAACATCTTTTGAATTTCCAGTATTTATAGTATGTTGTTTTCCTGTGTAACATAAAATAAAAAACGACTGATTAAAAACTGTTTCAATGGATGCCACATGAAATAATCCCTATGCCTTATGACAGTGATATGACATTATCTTGGGACATACATTCTATTATAAAGAGTATATTGAAAAATACTTGGTTTTAAATGTGTCTCATATTTTCAGTCTCTTTTTGAAAGTCACCTTGAATCTCATTCACTGGTAAATATAGATGATGCCAGAAAAAAAAAAAAGGAGTTAAACAAAAAAATCAACACTGTCCAGACACGGCCTTCATTATGAAATTGGTAGATACAGACAGTTCCAATAAACAAGAAATTTTGCATATATTCATGTACACAGTCCTATTTCAGAGAAAGAATATTTAGCAACTGGATTCTCAAAATATTAGAGATAAAGGACAGACTGATTAAAGAGCCTGTGGATAGCATTCCAGCTATAATTGTATGTTCAGCTGCTTCACTAGTTGCCATTGAATTTATTAGCCCTTTGATGAAGTCAAAAATGAACTCTCTATGAGAGCCCTCTCACAGACCTCTGACTGCTCTCCTCTGACATCCTCTCACTGTCTACCCATCTCTTCATCGATTATATGGGGAATCTATGACAACTTACTTAAAGTGTCTCAGTTTAGAGAGGCAAAGTAGGTGGAGTTAATGAATATTCTAGTGACAGCTCATCAGGTACTTCCTTGGAAAGTTTAGCTGTTCTTTAGGAAAGCCTTTTTGCCATTGTTGTTGTTCTTTGCTTTAGGACTCTGACCAGTGAGAATACGAATATATAATTTCTATTTTTATAAGAAAGAACACCATCACGTGAAACTGCCCGTAAACTTTTAAAAGCTATTAAAATGATAAAATATTAGATCAAGTCCTGGTTTAAAGAAAGTATTCAGCAGCGAAATGATGTATGATTTTCTAATATCATTGCTAATGATTGGGATTACAGATTGCAGGTGTAAAAGGGAAACTCCAAAACAGCAATAAAAGTAATTAAATTATTCAACTTTGAAAGTACTCAGAGGACAGAGAAATAATGCAACAGAGTCCAGGTCAAAATTTGCAGAGACATTTTGGCATCAAGCTTCTATAGCTTTAAGAAGCAGATAAATACCCAAATATCTGTTAACACTCAATTCATAGAATATTTAATAGCACAGCTCCATGTCGCAATAATAATTATTAAGATCCTGTGCAGGATCTTAATAATTATTAAAAAAAATCCAAAGATAATAAAAAAGCAATTTATTTCAATAAACTAAGTAGAGACCTCATCAATCTGTAGAGGATAAGAGAATTCAATCTTTAGTAAAACCATCTAATTCACCTGAGGGAACAAAAACACAAACCCACAAGCCAACACAAAGAAATTCAAACAGCCAAACAGCTATTCAATAAAAAATGAAGGATTAAAAAAATCAGTGGTGTCTACAGATCTTTGAGAATATTGAAGAACTAATGCAGCATCAATGCTCTGAGACAACCCAGACTAGGACATGTGATCCATATGCCATTGGAGAAACGGCATGTATTCATTCTGCAGTTATCTAAGTACACCTATTCCATGACTACTTTGAAAAATCAGTCCTTTCTAGGTTTTGACAAAAGAGTAGTAAAAATTATTAGTATCAGGAAAAGAAAAAGTGGTACACCTTGTCCTAAAATATGGACAAGGTGTACCACTAAGGTGTACCACTAGCTGTTTTCTATATGTATTGGTGAGTTTTATCTTCATATACATGCTCTGTTATGGATTTAATATTTTATTTCAGACAAAAGAAGGCAGCTCTGCTTTGAGGATGACAAAGCAGTATGGACTGGATATTTGTATGAAACATAACAGAAAAAAGTGAAAAGATTTCATAGGATTATCTGAGAGACGAAAACAAAATTATAAGGTTATAAACGATAACCAAATTATCAGACTGAGAATTGTTAATATGTTTATAGAAGAAATCATCAACAGGTGTGATATGGCAATTCTTCATCAATTTCAATGGTACTTGTCTATAAGTTTATACTGAATTTTCCCATGTAGCTTACAAGAACATCTGCTGAGGCTGAGCAGAATCTCCAGGTGAAACTCCAACTAATTTCATTTACAAAATAATATTCATCTGTTTTTTTCTGGTTTTACCCTGTGTTGAAAAATAATCATAAATTAATTCAGCTGCTCTTCACTATGCATCTTAGGATGTATAGTGTTTATAAAGGATGTAAAGACAATAGAGTAGTCTGCATCATTGACTTGAAATTAAAAACAATATTATGACAGACAGGGATATGAGCACCAAAGAAAATGTATAGGAGTTTCTAAATTGTTTATATGTTTCCTAGCTATTATTTCAGGAAAGAGACCCCATTTTCTCAGAACTTCTTATCCACTTTTACTGTGAATATGCATTTCAACCTCAACATTGACTGTGGATTGTTTTCCATATTTGTAGCTATACAGCTTTCTATGGTTTGTCATACACTTTAAGTTTTATAATTTCTTTCTTGGCAACTTGAGATAAAACACTGTTTTCTATATTAAAGGTTGAGGAGTCTGTGAGTCACACAGAGAGAGATAGCAATGACTGGAGAATTAAACCATCTCCTTCCTTCCATTTCCCAAGACTGATGATTAAACAGCAGTGAGAAAAGTATAATCCACACTATGGATAGAAAGACTTAACTCATGTAAATAATACATCTCAGTTATTTTATATACAATTTTTTCTTCTTACAACCACACATTAAATTGACTTGGCATTCATGTGTGCAATCTGTGAAAGACATGATAATGTTTTTTACTTCATGAGATTATTTAAATTTCTATTAATTAAGAATGATACTAATTTATTTAATTCATTTTCAGAAAATTAGAAGCCATGTTACATTTTATTTAGGCTGAAGTTTGCCTAAACTTTGATTCTCAGTTCTTGAATAATTTTCCAATTGACACACTTTTTAAAACCTTGATTATTTTTCCCCTTTTATCCCTTTTGCAGTACTCTGAGAGTTAATAGTGTCCTAAGTAGTTTACATTCTCCCTTTCGAAGAGTCCGAATTTCCATGCAGAAAATGCTGTTCGCCGCAGATAACAAAAACCATTAAAAACATTCTGTTGTACCCAATCCACGACTGCTTTATGTGCAACATGAATACTAAAAGCACCATTAGAAGCAGAGACAGTTACCAATCACTTATTGACAATTACACAATTAATTAAGTAGCTGCTTCAGATTAACATTTCCAATCTGAGTGTATATTTTCTGTTGTGTATCTAAACCAAACATTTGTTGAACTGGAGGACAGGACCAATCTTAGTTGCTTCCTAACCAGAGATCTGCAGAAAACAAGAAGCAAGCATTATGCAGCACATGGCTTGTGTCTGCATTCATGACTCACAATCATGCTACGCTGCTGGTACAGCAAAGGAACAGCACGTACTTAGCCAGGCACAAGAGACTTCTGTCCTCTGTCTCGTGCTAATGCTTCCTGCTACTGCTACGGATTAAATGACACTCAAATCATCTTAAGAGTAAAAGATATAAGAACAGAAATGAACATATATATCAATCATCTACACTTCTTGCAAGGAAAGACCCAAATATTTTTATATATGTGTTCATTTCTGTTTCTTGAGACTCAATAACATGTGCTGCCTATCTAACTAAGCCTTTCATCTACAGTGTTTCTACTAGAAAACATGGGTAGCAATGGCATCCTAAAAGTGTTCAAAGGAGAAATGCCTTATAGAAAATCTAGTGCCAGTAGGATGACCATATACTTCCCTTAAATTTCCTTCCTATTGACTTTACAAACAGGTAACAGAAATGAACCGTTGCCTCTTTTGTTTATATCACAGTGTTACTAGTTCACTGTTCTGCAGCTTGAGAAAAACAGTGATTTGGGGCATGGTGTGTGTGCTATGAATATGATGTAACAATACTTCATAGAATGGTATTTACATAGTACTGTGAAGTGCAAGGGATGTATTTTAACTGGGGTTTGTGGGGTTTTTTTTAATAGAAAGGCTCTGTAATATTGATAAAAAGAAAATAAAGCTTCATTAAAACACAATTTTACACAACCAGCCCTAGAATACCTCTCAACAGAGAATACAACCAGATTCATCAATGACGGTCTAATTCTTCCCTTTCAGCGCTGACTTGACATCAAGAAAAAGCTCCCTCTCTAATAAACTGAAATGTTTCTCTGCAGCATTTACAAGCTCCTGGAAAATTTGTCTGAAGTCTCAAAGATTTAAAGTTTTATGTCAAATAAACTTTTCAAATAATCCTATTAATTTAGTAAATCAATAAAAAATAAACAATGAAGACCCCTTTACATAACTTTAGATGGAAAGCTACTTTTTATGCTTCTTTAAGCTAATACTGTAATAAAATCTTTCTGTCAGACTGTTATGAATATATCTGTCACTGAAAATCCCTACTGGCAAATGGAAAGCTAAAAGAAGGCAATGAATCTAACTATTCATGATGGAGGACTTATCAAGGTAACTACACAGACAGGGAAGGGAGACACCTGATGTATTAAAAATGCTTCTGCTATTGCAACTCAGGGGAGAAGGTCTTTTAATCCAAGAGCAAGTTTTTAAAGTAAATAAAACCATTTATGTTCAGATCAGTGGTCATGTTGCCAATAAACATCACTCATGAAGGCCTACTTACCTCTAAGTGCCCATCTCTCTTCCAGCCACCTTTCATTTCTTCCTCACGATTCCACACAATGTATTGCTGTCTCCGCAACATTCCCCTTCCTCATGCCTCTTGCTAAATTATATTCCTGGGCACAGGATGATTTTAATAGAAGATAGCCTGTATAGCTTTGATCTCTTGTTTTCACCTCCTTCAGTCAATGAATGACAAATTGAAAATGCTTTTTTGTTTGACTTCTCACTTTTTTTTTTTTTTTTTTTTTTTTTTTGTCTTTAACTCAGAAATGTTTTCCAGGTCACGATGTCAGGAAATGAAAAGGATAAGATGGCAAAAATGCTACCTCCTCTATACTGCACACTATCCTTCACAATTCTCTATTCTCACGTAGCCTTCAGAAGATACTCAGCAGGGCACAGGTCTCACAAGCACCCTGTGTTCTGTGCACCATGCCATGCGTACAGCCTGGGCGCCAGAATGTGTGAAATGGAAATGGGAGCTTTTGTTTAATAAACCAGACTTATCAACATATTCTGAGATGTTCAGAGTTTTCAGCTGATCACCATAGGTGTCTCACTTGTAAGGAAGTAAAGAGACAAGGAGGCCCAGAAAATTTTGGCTGTATTGACTCAATTTTCAGTGGCTGACCAAAATTCAATTTATGCTTCTAATATAAAGCTGTAATTAAGAGGAAGTTCTAGCTTTCCCCTTTCCAAGATAGTCTGAGTTTTTGCAAAGAATAACTCAAGCCTCTGCTGTGGCTTTGGAGAGGTATACAAGCTAGTGGCTATGATGATCTTCATTGGCTTCTCAGATTTTAATTCCAAATGTAAAGGCTGTATAAAGCCATAAGACAGATCTCAGTTGCCAAAGCAAAAACATGAGCAAATAATTTAGCAGTACTTTTTTTTCTTTCTTTTTTTTTTTTTCTTCAGATAATCCTCTTTTTATATTGGGCACTGGTACCAGAGTGCAAGCATGTGCCACTAACATCTTTACTATGTCTGTCCACACCCATATGCTGTAAAATATTTAGATTCAGCTCTTGACTGGGACCATAATGGAACTAATTGTGGCACTCTGTTGTGATACAGAGATTTATCCTTGCTCTGAGCGGCAGAGGAACTAATGTGGTATACAACAGTAGAAACAAAGAAAAGAGGAAAACTGTAGAGAGCTTTACCACAGAACAAATCTGGAACAAGTCCTGGGAATCTAAAAAAGCTACAGCAGTGTTGCCTTGCAGAGAACAATTCTGAATTAGTATTTTGCAAAGAGAAAGCCTTATAGGTAAAGGAACTGAAGACAGAAAATTCTAGTGTAAAGGACCAGGTTTATGCCACTTCCAGTTGTTTAGCTTATTCCCTTCAAGCCATTTCAGAGAAGACATGAGAACATACTCTCTTTGTACAATTTAGTCAAAGCTGAAGTCAATATGTTTCACACCCTGCTGCTAAAACCATGACTGTTATGCAACTTTTATTTCTACCAGCTCATTTATTCTAAAAATATTTCTAATATATTAAAATATCAACCTCACAGGATGCATGGATACTGAAGGAATTACAAGCAACTTTCATTAAAGGACTTGAGGTGTCTGAGTTCCTTTTTTAATTTTTCACCATATCAGTAGAAATACATCTGTTAATCACTGCTTAGCTGAAATCATTGTTGCCTACATGACTGCTTCTCTCCCATTTCCCTGGAAAGTTAAACTGCCTTGTTAAATCTCAGGTGAACCGAGCCAAACTCTGTCTTTGCAGCAAACCAGAAAGGAGTAATATTTTCTGACTCAAACAGCTGTTTTAGCTGAAAGGCAACCACTTACACCATCACCAAACAGTTGAGCTGCTGGCAGAGTCAAGACTTAAGACAGATCTAGGAGCAGTACAAGCAACCTCCCAGGCTGACAACTGAGGTGCAAGGTGGCATTAAATCCTGCAAATGAAAGATCCGTTCTGGCTCAGCAGATTCTGGGACTTTGGTGTTAATACCTTTTGTAAAGCAATAGTCAGAGAGATTATATTCCTGATGTGCTTCATATGATAACAGATGAGAAAACAAGGTGTTCGGCTGTGGAGAATCAACATCTTGAATCTGCTTTATTTAGTCAATAACCAAATAATTATACAATTACCAAAACAATAACCAAACTTTAACCAACAATAACTAAAACTTTTGAAAATTCTTTTATTTTTATGAAATAAAATGCAATAAAGTATTTTAAAAAAGGCTTTAGACTTAGGTTTAATAGGATACAAGATGGTATATTGCCACAGTTTATCACCATTCATTGTAAATCAGGTTTTCACAGGACTGTAACATTTAAAAACTTTCTTAAGGCTTGTGTGTATTAATAAATTTAGTACAAGCCTGGGCTATATACATTTGAAGGGGAAAAAAAAGAAAAACCAACCAGCAGTTTATCACTGAGAATAAAAGAAAACCGTTATACTAATTAAAGTATGTATTCTGTGAAGTCCATTATTTGGTTTAGTTGAGGTTGGGTAGGACTCAATGACCTTAAAAGGTCTCTTCCAACCTTTTGATTCTGTGATTCTGTGATACCCAAGCAAAGCCTTCTTGTAGATGAATTTTTCAAGCCTGGACAGTAACAGACAACTTTGCACTGCACTTTGGGCAGGGGAGGAAATTAATGAGACATAAACTTTATTGTTTACAGATATGTTTTATATGTTAAAATAGCTTCCTCTTTTTCTCCCATAAAAATTTAACAGAGAACATATGTTTGTGGGCTACCAGTGACTGCATGGTAACTTCACCAGTAAATATAAAACCTAAGAACTCCTGAATGTGAAAAAAGCATCCCCAAACAAACCTAATTCAAAGTGCTGTTCCTTAAAAAGCCTTAATTCATCCAGTTTTCTTGGCAGGCTACAGGTTTTCAGTGGCACTTATTCCATGAGTTCTTTTGGCGACGATCTGAGGAAGGCAACTGGTGGAAATAGCTGGCACAATTCTCTCATAACCCATAAATAAAGCGTTATTAAATATCACCAGATTCCAGTTATTAGGCATGTGCATTTGGCTCTATTATGATTATATTTCCTTGTCAGACCAGTTTCTTGATTTAGTATTTGTTTTGACAGTCTACAGTGAAATTATTTTAATATCCAGATATATTTTAAACCAGAGGAGAAAATGTGTAAAATACCTTGTGAATGTAACAAAAAGTCCTCTAGTTGTGTAGTTGACTTAAATGGAAGTAAGATAAAATGAAAGAATTGGCATGTATGCCCAATTACCTGTCAGCTAAAGCCTGCCCTTCTAATCAGTTCAGTGCAGATGTGTCTTGGCATCTTTTTAGGATTCTATCGTTTTTGAGGATGCTCAAACAAAGGATCAAACGTAATGCACTGAATAAGATATTAAGGCAAATCTGTAAAAATTTCCATGGTAAGAATATTAGAAAAATAATTGCAATCATTTAATATATAACTGGTTTATTTATCCTAAAAACTGCTTGTTATTATGCACTGCTTAAATTGAAATTATTGTTATTCTTAAAGATCAGCAGCTCATGAAGAAATTGCACTGCTTTATATTTATTATTCTTAGTTAACTTACAACTTTCTGTAGTTTCAAAAGTAAATTTACCTACCTGCTGATAAAAGCCAGTTTTTACAAATTTTCATTTAACTGCTTCCTACTAATTTTTCCCTTCCTTTTTTGTGTTTGCTCACTTACAGAGTCTATACTAATATAATCAGTCCTATTTTACAATGTTTAAAGCAAAATAACTAAAAATATACTTATCCCATAGATTTTCTGAACATTAGAGAGAAAATGCAGCATTTAGAAGACAGTTTAGATAATGTCCATTACATCCTCTTACAGTGCCACACTTTACTGAGCATGTAATAATTTCTTCTAATTGTATAAGAACATAGCTGAGAAAGGTGCCATTCAAAAGTCAAGTCCAGCCAAAAGCTTCAGAGACACTGAATATCTAATAAGCAATCTCAGAACTCCTTTATTCACTGTTTGTGTTTTCTGTTTACATCCTTCAGTACTCTTTTGCTATTTTGAACAAAGTTGGCAAATTTTCATCATCCATTATTTTGATGGCATGACATTTAGTGTCTTTCCAGATCACCCATAAAGGCTTTAAATGCTAAATATACTAGGGGTGATTAATGACTCTTCTTCTGTACCATTGTGCCTATCTGAAAGCATTACCCTTCAGCACTGGCTTCATTTACAGTTCACAGCTAGTTCTCTATTTACATGAAATTCTAACATTTTCTTTATATGCATGAAACTCTGAGTTAATGTTTTCAGCAATAGAAGTTGTCCTTATCTACTGCTCTCTCCTTTTATGAATGCTTAAAATGTTCCTTATTCTTGTAATTAATACATTGAGTGAATCTCTTTGTGGCTGGATGTTGTTCACACACCCCAGACATCACTTGAAATAACTTCAAAGACCTAAATTAGTGGACTGTATCAAGATTTTGTTTATTGTAACAAACATTGTTAATAAAGTCAGGCTCCCTTTTAGTTAGAAATCTATTGTAATATTGAAGGGCATTTTAGTTCTCTAGCAGAATCTGGCTATCAGCATTTCTATGGGAGAAATAAAAGTCTAAATCAGTCACAATGTTCTGAATACCATGATGAATGCTAAGTCCAATGTCAGTTGAAATCTGGTCTAGACCATTTAGAGTTTATTTACCCTAAAAACTGTTTATTTGCATATAAAGTTGTAGTTAACTGTAATTACTATGCACTGTTTAACTTTTAATTTCTTTAAAGATCAGAAACTCGTGAGGAAATTACACTGATTTGTTAATTACATGCTTTATGTGATTTATTAATTATGTGCCTTTTGCAACAGTTGAGTCAGGGGACAGATTTCCACTCTTGTCATGGAAAAAATCTGACGTATATTGGCAGATAATTTTCATGTTTTATCTTTTATTCTGAAATGTCCCATTTGGAGTTATAAAAGAATATGGGAGTTGCAACTTTCCAGATGTAAACCATGTGTCTTTGCTCTGGCATTTCCTTGACAGTGTGTTTGTTATCCATTCAAGTCCTGATATTTAGCTTTTGGGGAGAGTTAAGTACAATCAGAGCATTAATTTTAATTATTCTAAGTATAAATTATGATCCTGCCATGGGAGGTATCTCATAGTAGCCACAACTGCAAGGCACGTCATCTCAAAGCCAAATTATGCTCTTTAATTTTGGACAGGTAAGAGAAATATTGGGTTCTAGAGATATGAAACACAGGATGGGCCCCAATCTGCCAAATAACTGTAAGTTCTCATGAATTACAAAATCTTTCTAATTTATATACTTCTGTGGATCTTATGTAAACCTTTCCATCATTAGTCTCTGTTCTCACATGCAATGAGCCATACAACCAAAACTGTATTGCTGATCCATCCAAGTGTACTTTATGGAAAACCATTAAGTTTTTATTAATAAATAAAGGATTTCATTATCTCATTTATTGTGGAGTTTTGACATACTTAAATTTCATGCTAAAGAATCCTAAAGAAAAATTAACCCGGTCTTTCTCAATTAATTTGCAAGTGCACAGGTTCCAGCTCCTCAGATACTTTGTCAGTTTTTCACAGTGAAAAACTTGAAGTCAATAATTTTGGACACATGCTTGAATGTTACTATGAATATTTGGTAAATGTTTTACTAAAAAATAAAACATTGATATTTGTTATTGTTTGAGTTCTAAGGATGTTATAGTCCCTTCTTTTAACTATAGAATAAATATTCATTTAAAAGATGTAAAATGATGAATGTCATGGTTATTATCTCTGCTAGAATACCTGTAAATATTTATATTACATTTAGAGTAAACACAATATAGTTTATAGATTAACTTTTACTGAAGTTATAGTATCACTGAATAAGGAAACAAATTTTTCCTCTAAAGAACCACTTAAAGAAATTCATGCAAACCATGCAAATTCTAATTGCTAAATAAAACATTGGCTTTCTGTGAAAAAAAACCAAAAAAACTAGAAGCATACTCTTATTATACTATAATATTTTTTCCTGGCATTATGTTTAAAATAATATTAGTTGTGATATAAGAAGCTGAAATCTCCAATAGTGTATTGTCAACAAAAACTTATTAGATAAGTTTCAAGTCAACAGAACCTTAGGGCAACCAGGTGGTTGTTGTTACAGTGTTATTTCAGGATTCAGGTATTGAACTGACAAAACCAAAAGGATAAATCCCTATTTATGGCTACACCCAAAAATAAACTTAGCCAGTCTCCAAGGATGACATGCAAGAGGTTGCATAGCAGCCCTTCCCTGAACTTTATTGCATTTAGTCCTTGAATACCCTTCTGATCCTTTTTTATTTGACTGCAGAAATACCCATATTACGAGAGAGAAAAGGCAAGTGCTTATTATGCACCTTAAACTCAGCTTGGAAGTGTAAGTACCGCACTGTGCCAGAAAATAATCCTGATCTTGTGCTTGAATTTGATAAAGCTATTGGCAAAAGTTCCCTTCAGGATATGAAGTACAGATACTGCACATCTTTGGAAACACTGTCAGTTTATTTGAGCTGTGTGTTGAGATACATTCTTATCAAAGCCCTTTTGGGATTCAGGTTAAAAAAAAGGGTATCCTTGTACCTAGACACCATAAAGGACTCAACTAGCTAGATACATGCAGAATGTCCCTACCAGCTTACAGCATAGTTGGGGTATCTATCTACTACAGAATAATGCTCTAATTAGGGCATTTGCTCTGAATTTTAGGCATTATTGGACCTAGAGAGAGTTCCCTCTACAACATTGCCTTCCAAGAATTCTGTTCTTGCCACAAAAAAAAAAAAAACAAAACAAAACAAAACAAAAAAAAAAAAAAAAAAAAAAAAAAAAAAAAAAACAACACAAAACCAGAGCCTCAAAACACCAAAACCTCTCCTGTGTCAGAATGCTCTGTTCTCTTGAAATTATACTACACTTCTACTAGGACTGAAAATGTGTGGATACAGAGCAAGTTAACCTGCCTTGGTATCCCAGTGAATATACAGTGATTTGAAACTCTCCCTTCCTGTATTATATTCTATTACTTTATTTCCATGAAAATGCAATCCTGTAGGAAAAGCAAACAAACAAACAAACATATGAAATTAGAGAACACAGGTCATCCCAATGCTCTTCCGTTTCAAATTGTTTTCTGGGGCTATGAACAAAAAATTATGAAAATAATAGCTTGGTCTTGAAGATAGTTCATATTTTTGAGGTGAATGCAAATGCATACTTTCCTAGATTCCAGAGTGGGAAAGTGTAAGGAAATGCACTGTTCTAGTATTTAATATTTGAATGTTCCATAGGCCACTGAATAGATTACACACAAAAAATGCTCATATGAACTCTGTTCAACAAGTTTTACAGAGTGTTTTCAATTTGGAGAAAAAAGATTTATTGTAGAAAAATAGCAAGAAAAAACTTCAAGAAAGACAGTTAAGAAAGTTCCAAAAGTGCATCATAACACTGCTAATTCAGCTCTTTAAAATTTAAGGTCACCCTTGCATTCTGATTATCTTTCAGTCTGGTTTGACTTCTAATAAAAACAGAGCTGCTTTAGGGTTATTTTAGTCAGTATTAACAATTAAGTACCTTCCTATTCTTTCCTTTTTATGGACCTTGTCAGATTATAGCAGTACACCTCCATGTGTACCTCCAGTGACCCAGATAAAATTTCTGACAAGAAGAAGCTAGGTGTTCCACAGAAAAAAACATTTTGATTTTACATTTTCACCAAGGGGAAATGCAGCAAAAAGTAGGTAAAAATTACTGCAGTAGTCCAAATGCACAGAAGAACCAACAGGTCCTGGATGTGTGCTCTTCAGGAAATCTTTTGGACATATTTGAAGCATGCATGTTTATTAATTTCAAATAGCTTGGAGTTTTGCCCAAAGACAAGAATGAAGTAAGGACTGAGATTTTCTCTGTCTCATAATCAGAATAAAATTAAAAAAATTACAAGTGTGTTAAAGAAATATCAAGCAAAATTGACCACACTTTGCTTTTGAGCCAAGGAAAAAAAAGTTTTTTACTTTTATCTCTGTCTTCTGTTAAATCTTTCATAGAGAACAAGTACTAATAATCTGAACTTTATACCCTCTCAGTGATGGGCATGTAGTATGTGAATAGGAAATTACCCAGCTCGAAGAATTCCCAAGTGTGAAAGTGTTTACTTCTCTTCTAGCAAAAATACTTCAGAGAAAAGAAGCCTGATCTCAGTAATGTCTGTTTAGGGTTGTAAGACAATATGGCTTGATAGCTACAAATGGGTTGTGCTTTAATTTAAGAAAATATTTTTTTCTTATTCAGATAAATTGGAACCTTGCTGACAGATAACATGAAATGATATGAAAGTGCTTCTGAATAGACATTATTGAAAAGTTGGAGTTAGATGCATCTTACAGTGACCACTGATTTTAATGAAGTCTTTTACTATGATCAAGAGAAGTCTAAAAATGACTTGAGAAATGTTCTCATCATAGACAAAAAACACAAAATTCCAAAGACTGATTCTATAATTAGAGAAACACCCCAAAAGAAAAATAGAAAGGCTTACTGAAAAATGAGCTATTGAACTAAAGCACACAAGAGACCTTTGAAAAGAACTTAGTAAGTTTCTAAACACAGCCTGCACTGAGAAGTAATGAAAACATATGCTAACAGACATGATTGAACATAAAAAGATTAATCTTCTGGCTTTTTCTCTAGGGTTTAGGCACCTTAGATCTAATCTTTATTAAATATTCTTTCTGTATTGAGTTTCATAAATCTCCATCAATTTAACCAATACTTGTCTTCAAAGGAGATTTCAGCTTTTATAACATCATTGCTCAAGGGTTACCCTTGTTGCATTAACTAAAGGAGAGCCAGAAACTGATGCAAGTGCAATTGAATGACTCAGACCACCTTAGTGCTTGCTCCACCTACACATGGTCTTCATAAGAAATAGCCACTTGAAAGGATCCAAGGCAGTTGTGGATCAGGGGTCTAGTTCTCAGTCTCTGTCTCCATGTTATTTTCATTTGACAGTAAATATTTATTTTCAAATATGCCCACAAATCTTTCCCAGTGTCTGGGGAAGTGCTCCTGATACAACAGATTTGGCAGAAAATCATAAAACTTTCATTGTACAGAAGTAAATCAAAATAGCGCAGCTCCTGTACACATGTCCTGCACACTGGGCAGGCCATCCCACTGATAGCAGTTTGATGCCAGGGACAGCAAGAGATTCCTAGAGCCTGGAGAGGGATCACAGGTCAGCAGGACAACACCTGGAGAGCTTCACAAAGAAATTCCAGCCACTCCAGCCAGTGAGTTGGCTTCACTGGGAGCCCAACAGAAATGTCTCTATACAGGCACATGTAGTGTGGGAAATAAAAAAGAGGAGTTACAGAATATGCACAGCAAGCTCACTACCCTGGCCTTTGTGAGAGCAAATCTTGGCATCTTCAGGGACCTGCTCTGCTTATTAGAGAACCATGGATAAAGTCCTGGAGGGAAGAGTGGCACCAGAAAGCTGGTTAATATTCACAGGGATCACCTCCTCCAAACTCAGCAGTGATGCATTCCAGTGAAGATGAAGTCAGGCAGAAGCACCAAGAGGGCTCTGTGAATCAGCAAGGAGCTCCTGGACAAACTCCAACACAAAAGGGAAGGAGTGGCAGGTAGCTTTGGAGGAATACAGACTTTTACAAGAGCCTGTAATGATATGACAAGGACGAAAGGCCTTAAACTGAGAGTGGGTTTAGATGAGATATTAGGAAGAAATTCTTTACTCTGAGGGCAGAGAGGCAGGGGCACAGGTTGCACAGAGAAGTGTCAATGCCTCATCCCTGCAAATTTTCAAGGCCAGGTTGGATGGAGCTCCAAGCAACCTGGTTTAGTTGAAGGTATCCCTGCCTGTAGCAAGGGGATTGGAAAAATATGATCAAAACAAACCATTCTATGATTCAATGATCTTTGGAAGAATCCCAAGTACTGGGTTAAAGCATACTTTAGTACATTTTAGTGCTTAAGGTCATTTAGTGTCAAACAAGTAGGGAATTTATTTAAGAAATATCTTGTCAAAAAGTTTCACTTTGATGAAGCACATAGAAAAGGAAAAAGCACCAACCTTCTGATAGTACAGACATGAGCTGAAATCCAGAAAACTCCAGTCCAATTTTTGTCCCTGGAGACTCATTTGAACTCAGAGAAAGTCTATTCCCCTCACAGTCTGATTGCACATGCTAACTACTAAGTTTTAAAAAACTCTTTCTTTCTATTTCTTCCTGGTTCAATGTTTATATTTAATTATATAAAGAATGCTGAGGAGCTTTCCTGGAAGAAATGAGCAGATTTCTATTCTGAATAGTGTATGCCCAAAGCTTTCAGATCCTTTCTCTAGATTAGTCAGAATAAGAACTGAAATCAGATTGTATCTTTCCATGGCAAGTGCCTTACCACCTGGCCCAGCCAGCCACATCCAATTAGTGCACACTGGTGGATCATCTTTTCACAGACATTTTCCAGACACATACCATTTGTGTAGTGACATGGAAGAAATCCTAGCTTGTTGCTTTTTCTTCTCCCACAAAATTGTAGGTTTGCTCTTAGGTCAGGACTTATTGTGGTAGCTATGACCTGTTTGTGACACTTTCCTATTGGACAATTATTTACCATCAGTGAGGTTTATCCCATATTAACCTTCAAGGTATATAGACAAATTAAGTAGGTTTTCCCTAACTTCAGCAGTGAGCATGGTCCTGAAGATGAAGAGCTCAGAAGTTGTTTTTGTTTGGTTTTTATAGTGAATCTGTTGCCTGTCTGAACACAGACAATCCCTGTAATTACATCCTTCATGAATTCACACAAAAAGCATACCATGAATAGTACATGCCTGTCTTTACCAGTCAAGCAAGCAAACCACTTTTTCTGAGTACAAAAGGAAGTTATTTCCTGAAACCTGTCTAAAATAACCTCAAAAATAGCATTAGCATTTGCACTGGAAAAAAAAAATTATCAGATGTGAATATCTGCATTGTGAAGCTCTAATCGTTCTCATCTGGGGCTCTGTCTCTTGCTATTCATTATGACAAAGCACCCCAAAATTAGAGAAAATTTGGCTCTGTTCATAAGCTTTCATTTCTCAGCTTTCAGTGTCTAGCAGAGTGCTCTTCCAGGGACAAACAACAGGACAGGATTTATCTGACAGACTTAAGGTTAATTTAATTCATGATAGGTCATATCTGGCTGGGGTATTTACAACTCAGAAAAGCATGAAAGGATTTCAAAGTCTCATTAGTCCATACTGTTCTTTCCATGCTGCTTTGTAACTCAACATAGCTGGAACAGATGACCAGGGTTGTCTTCTTAATAGTCTGGGTGGTGGAAACAAAAACAAATGCAATGCCTGTGCAAAGCAGCAGCTTTGGTTTTCCTCATCTGACTGAAATGCTACACATCTATTAGCTATATTCAGATATTAAAAATCTGCTCATGAGGATGTCTTAAAAGGCCTATTAGTTTGGGTGGTTGACTCAGCTGAAAACATAGTGATTCACATCCTTGTAATTATCTTCTGCAGACAAAACTAAGCAAGCTGAACTGCAGACTCCTGAATGAAGACCAATATGAAATGAGGGCTTATTTAAAATAGTGCTTCTTTTGGAACTGAAGAGAATGAGTGAGATTTACTGCAGCTAATATTAAGCATCTACAGGGCAAAAAATATGAAGGTTACTTCTGATAAGAATTCCCAGTCAAAATTTCTGTTCTATTCCTGAAGTACTGCAATTCACTTTTCTCTTTAAATGGGACATACTTTCTGAATTTATGAATGGGCCATAGGTCTTGAGAATTTTATAGTGAATTTCCCTCCTCACTCTCCCACTTCTGCTCATACATGCCTGAATAACTCAATCAGGTTCGTCTCTGCATTAGCTTTAATATTTTCTCAACATGACAAGGCACTCTGCTCTTGCAGCCCAGAAATCCAACCATGTCTTGGGCTGTCTCCAAAAGTGCTGTGGCCAAAAGGGCCTCTCTGCTCTGCTGAGACCCCACCTGAGCATTCTGCTCAGCTCTGGGGCTCTCCAGATAACAAGAACATGTTCCTGTTGAAGTGAGCCTGGAGGAGGGCCACGAAGACAATTCTCTAGAGAGCTGGAGCAGCTCTGCTTACAAAGACAGACAGAGAGAGTTGGAGCTGTTCAGCCTGGGGAAGAGAAGGCTCCACTGAGACCTTACAGCACCTTCCAGTCCTGAAAGGGGCTGCTACAAGAGAGATGGAAAGGGACTTTTTACAAGTGCATGTAGTGATAGAACAAGGGAGAATGGCTTTAATGTGAAAGAATAGATTTAGATCAGATATTAGGATGAGATTTTTTACTGTGAGGATGGTGAAAAACTGGCACAGGATGCCCAGAGAAGCTGTGGATTCCCCACCCCTGGAAGTGTTCAAGGACAGCTTGGATGGTGCTTTGAACAGCCTGGTCTGGTGGAAGGTGTCCCTGCCCTTGCCAGGGGGCTTGGAACTAGATTATCTATATGGTCCCTTCAACCCATAGCATTCAGCCATTCTATGATTTTATAAATTATGCTTAACCTTTTGCAAATAAGACCATGAGTTACTATAGCAAAAAAAAAAAAAAAAAAGGTCACTGTCCATAAAAAGTTGCCAATCTGATAGAAAAAATTTATAACATAATTTTTTTTAATGGAAAAAAATTTTTGTTTAGATTTTTCAAAACCTAAATAAAGATGCTTCAATGCAAACAAGGTAAAGATAAACAAGATTAACAAACAACATAAAGAGCTACTATTCACTTACTAAGGAAGTGAGGTTTGACACTGAAAGAAGAAACAAAATAGGATTTAAATCAATAAACCTAGGAAACTGGATATGTTCCTAAGTGTGTGCTTATAAGTCCTTAGCAGACTTTTTCACACCTGGAAATGTGTCATGTCACTCCATGGTCCTGCTTGGCTGTACAGAAGAGAAAAGGCCAGAGATACACTTATGCTGAACCCACTTACCTGAAGTTAAACATCTGCTGTAGGATGATATTAACTCCAGTCTATGTCAATGTTTTTACTGTTGAATAAAAGTCTGGGCACTAATCCTGAGTGACATCAAGGAGTCCACATCAATACTTCTTAGGGTTTGCTCCTTACATAGCAGAGCTGTGCAGGAGAGATAGAGGTTCAAGGCAAAGACAGAAAGCAATTTAAAATTTTAGGGCTGATCAGTCTTCCTCCTTAAACTTCTTTAATTCAGCTGTAAGGAAAAAAATGTTCTATAGGTACCTGTTTCTCTCCTTTGACTGCTATAAAAGGAATGAGGGACACAGATATCCAGAAACAGTTATTTTCAATGTATGTGTTTAGTAGAATGAGGAGAGATGAATTTCTGTTTCACACTGCTACCACTTGTGTTATCAGCTCATGGAGGCACCATAAATATGTCTACTGAGTGCAGTATTCAGTGAAGTGGGAGATAGTTTCATTGTTTTCTTTTTAAGATACAAAAATAGGCCTGAGAGTAGAGATTTAATTGCCAATGCACGGTCTTTCAGCTGTGAGGGAGTCTGACTTTTATATAATCATCTCTTGAGTAATTCTAGGTCTAAAGAAATTAGCTGCTAATGAAACACTAACATTACTTCAAAAGAAGTCACAACAGATGATTAAGTAGGTATATGTCTTCACAAATGAGCAGAAATTGTCTCAGGGCTCTTTTAGAAAGGATTAATGTGAATTAAAAGTGTACTGATAGTACATTTAAAAGGCTGGGAATGCATAAATTGTTTATTACAGATTCATCTTTCTTTTCATAGTAATTTAATACTGTATTCATTAGTACTGTGGAATAAAAACTGCTAAAAATTTTGTAAAGCACAATACAAAAAGCAGTATTTTAACACAATTGCATAGGAAAGAAACTTTAATCTCTGGCTATATGTTTCTTCTTCTTCTAGTTGGACTTACAAACTGGGAATTCAGCAAAACTGTAAATGTTTGTTGTTCAGCTGCCAATATATTTGCTCAGGAATTTGTTGGCAAGGTATGTCCTGCATCAGAATATTGTGAATCACAGAAATAGGGTGTTGTTCAGCTGCATAAATGATATAACTACCTTCTCTTGGATAAGTCTTGACTGCGCCACTGCACACTCCTCACAGTGCAGCTTATATGGAGCTGAGTTCAGTTCTTTCCTGTTCTGGTAGTTTAACTCTGGTAGGCAGCTCAGTTCTACATAGCACATTCACCTCCTGCCAGTGTCTTGGAGAAGATAATCAGAAGGGTAAAACTGCATGAGTTGAAATAAAGGTGCTTTAATAGGTAAGGCAATACCCAGTACAACCTCATTAACCCCCACCACCCTTCAAGCTCAGCTTGGGTCATTGCTGCACTTGTCCTGCTTCCTGTGATGCTCATCCTCCACTTGTTCAGGTGGTTCTTCCTGTAGTGCTTCCTGTAAAATGCATCTCAAACCACAGTTTACAACACTTGAAAGGTATATCCACTACAGCCTCCAACACTGATCCCTTCGGCTCAGCAGTGAACTCTTCCCCTTGCTCCTGCTCCAGCATGGCCTCATCTGTAGACCACCATCTCCCGGGGTGTACCTGCTCCAGTGTGGCCTTATCCAAGGACCACAGTACCTTCAATACCTGCTGTGCAGTGAATTGATCCATGGCCACTGATAGACACTTCAGGGTGTAGCTGCTGTGGCATGGACTTATCTAGAGCAACAGATGCTTTGAGATGTGCCTTCTCCAACCTTCTCCAACCAACCATGGCTGTGTCACCATTTCCTCCTGCTCTTTACAGGATCTCACGATTGCACCTTGGACTTGGTTCACCCTTACCATGTTGGGGACTGCCTCTGGACCCTCTAACCAGCCCTGGGCTCTACCCACCATGCTCAGATCCCACAGGACAGTCTCAGCTTGTACTTCCTTGCCATGGAGCCCCACTTCTGCAGATGCCTCTCAAATTCACAGGGACAACGGAAGAGTGTGTAAGTAAGTTTATTCAGTAATTCACTGGTTTTTCTATTGTGGTTAAATTTTTATCCAGTGCTGCATAAAAATGTAAGTTGCTGAAGTAACTGAAGTAATTCTGATCAGGACTCAGTTTTATACTTCCTCTACCAGAGAATATTTAACCCCTCCATAAAATACAATTTGGTAGGAGTTAAATCTACTCTGCCAGAGTCTGCAGTGAGTACCCAGTGGAACCAGACAGTGAATCAGGGACCCATGGAGAGGATAAGGAGAAACCAGAATCCAGGCAGGAATGTTGGGGCAGGGCAGACAGAGGGGCTGTGCTGGTGCTTAGGCAATCTGTGTGCTGGTGAACCTGGGGAGTATGGTCTGTGTGCTGTACTTGTGACCTTCTGCCTCTGCCAGCTCGAGAGCTTGGTTCCCTCTTTGTCTCTTCCCATAAGTATCCCTGTGATTCTTCCAGAAGTTCCTACATCAATAGCACCTGTGGCAGGGGTCTGTGAGCATATCTCCATCCCTAATTCACATCCCTTCATAAGTCCTTTTTCTACAATGTCTATTATAAAGTCATCCATAAAACCTAATAAAAATTTATCAAGAATTTTTCGTACCAAAAAAAAAAAATTATAACATCTTCATGTCAACCTTTCTGGTCAAGCAGCCTTCCCTTACATAGTCCAATAATTAGTCCAACTAATCTCTACTTTGGTAGCTGCAAAAAAATCTACCACATTTTAAGTCTTAGAGTTTAATAAACAGCAATGAATAACATCAATCACACTTGTCACATTTATCCAACAGTACAATGAAGGTCTCAGTTTCAGATCACTTAAACTGCTTTCTAAAATAAAAGAAATGCAAACTATTAAATGGCAGTGTCAAAAGAACCCTTTAAAATAGTGCAGTGGGGAGAGAGAGAAAATTCTAGTAAGAAATGCAAGTATTTTGATTCAAACCTCAAGAATCAAAATGACTGTATTAAAACTGAATGTTTGAGTAAATAACCAACAGATATCCCTAGAAACCTTAAAATTATGTGAAGTTTCTTATGAGAGTGACTACCTAATTTATATAATTAGGCAGATAATTATTTGTCTGCCTAAAATTGCACATCAAGACCTTATTTGTCTAATCTGATAATCCCCATATGTTCCCTCAGCAAAAAGTAAAATGCTCTCATCTCGGGTAGGAATTGTAATTTTTTTCTCAATAATTTAGATGACTGAAATTCACCTGTTAATTGCTTGAATATTCATGTCTGAAGACTAGTTTACATTTATATAAACTGCAGGCAGGATTTGACAGTAAACTGCAAGGGAATTAAGAACCTGTGTAAATAATGCCAATATTCTTATTTTCCTTTGAAACAAGAAGTGTTTTCTAACCAGTACCTAGACAATGCTTATGGTACATGACATAAATGACAGTCTTGTTCTCATATTTGTTATACACTTTTCCTAACTTATAGCAGGATTTTTAAAAAAGAATAAAGCTAGAAACAGCTCAGCTTTCCCTAGGACAGAAAACTTTTTTCCATTTGAATAGTAATAGGAAACAATATAAACTTTTCTCTTCAATATTTGATTGCTTCTTCTTGCCTTTTGAAACTGTGATTTTTATTTGTCAGTTATATACATGAATGCATAATGATGTGCAGAATAAATTCTATTTGGTTAGCAATTCCTAGTAGCTTTGATTTATTACTGTATGTATTAACTGTATAGACTCACATTAGTAATGCAATAAAGTTGAAAAGACACCTTCAAAATTACTTCTACCCTCCAGTTTTTACAGGCAACATCAAAGTATGCAGTTTATATCAGACATCCTCCACTTCTCCAAATTTCTGATCATCTTACAGTAAGACATAGTGCAATTGGTTGTGCCAAAATTGGTTTTTTTTTTTGTAATTGGGACAGTAGTGAACAGAATAATTCTTGAAGCAACATGCACAGATATAATTTTCCATAGATATACCAATGATGGCAAAGATCAGGCACTGATAAACAGAAAAATATTAAATTCAGATTGCTTGCTTGAATTTGAAGCCCTTGATACTCTTCCTAAACCTGGAGAATCAAGAACATCTACTGTAAGCCTCAGCAGGAAGTTTAGAAGAGAAAGAAAACAAGTGTGTTCTGAAATCTAGAAGGGACCTTGCCTGACCTAATGCAGAAATCTTCTTTAGACAATTTCTATCACAAAAGTGGGGTTTTTTTCCACCAACTATACAAGAAGTACAGAAAAATTGCTCAAAAAAAGGTATTTATATTGCAGGCAATCAACCTGATCTCAGGCATACAAGCAACACACTGGCCTCTGGACATTTAAGATTTCGAATTCTCAGACTATCACTATATAAATGGATTAATAGAAACCCTCATTCATAGCGACTTTTTCACTCTTTCAGGAGTCACATCACCTCAAAGTTACTGTAGAATGGCTCCATAATATGAACTGTAGCATTTAAAAGAGGGGGTAGTTTCCTCCCCAGAGATCTGGAGCCCTTATTTGATAAACTATTCACTGTAAAAGAAAAAGTTCTTTTGCATAGACAAAAATAATTCTCAGACTTCTTAAACTGATTAAATAAAATTGTATAAATGCAAATTATTAAGTGAAGTTTCATTCATAATGAGTACCACTGATGATATAGTTAGAGTTTAAACTCAATTTTGCAGTTTAACCTGTCTGAACATTTTTTTTTTTATTTCTTTAAAAATAATCTTTTTTTGAGGCATGCATAACAATGCAAGTGTATATGGATATACATTAATTATGTGCACAAGTAAATATGAATGTTTGTTTATTCTGTCGTCCCAACTGAACAATTTTGGCTGTTTAGGAAATTGGAAAAAATGAATCCTATCGACTATTTAAGTTATTAAGAAAAAAATACAATTCCTACACAGGACAAGAGAATCTTTTTCACTCAGGATTGAATACCTTCAAGGAGAGAGAATATGAAAATGCTGTGCACATATCAAATCTCTTAGAGGTTTATAAATATCATTAGCAAAGATAAATTGTGATTTTTTGATTCAGAAAATGAGAGGCAATGTGGAAAAGGTGTTTGAAAAGCATTAATGACATAGTCAGTAAATCAGAGACCAAATTCTGGGAGTGCTTAAAACTGATGGCCCAGGAAAATAAGCATTGATGGAAAAGGTCTACAACTAAACCACTTTCTCCCGCAGTAGTTTGTAGATTGTTGGCCTTTTCTATTGATTTTTCTGTTTCTTTGTTGTTAAACAGGGACTGAAAGTTTCATTTGCACATCCCATTAGATACTATCTCCAGGTGCCTTTCAAATCAGTGTGCCTTCAGAAACACATTATTCCAAGTTTTCAAGCGTACTGGCGTTTTACAATCTGAACTAAACTCACTTGAAAGGGACATAAGAATACCAATAAGAATATTTGAAAGGGACATAAGAATACTTGTAAATTTGTGATTCTGACAATTGCTGATTACAATTCAGGAGAATTATAAATCTGTAAAGGTAGAATGTGGTCTCAACAATTAGTATATATATTCAATACAGCATAGATTGGGAATGGTGTTCAGAGAAAAGCATAAGTTTTTCTTATCTATCTATCTATCTCCTGGATTTTTTACTTTGATTTCAGCTAATAGAAGCAATAAACTCTGACTTATCTGAAAGCTTTGCCTAGAAAATTCCATCTTAAATGAATCATACAGGCACTGACATGATGTGAGTCTTATCATCAGACTAGAAATTTCATTCCATGAATCATGTTGAACTGTTCAAGCAAAAGGAATATAATGCATAATGTTTCCAGGTATTCAAAGTAGCTGTGCTTCTTCACGTGAGACAGCTACAAATGAATTCTTATGAGCAAAAACCAGGCCAGCTGTTATTCATGCTAATTGCTAACATCATTCTGAACAACAAATATATTTGAGTAAATCATAATAGTTTTCTGGAAAAATCACTTATGTAAGAACAGGTGAAGTTTCCCTCATAATAATATTTCAGTCCAGTTTCTCAAGGCTGTACAGCGTACCAGAAAAGTACTAAGATTATTCTTTTTTAATCCTGGTCTCTTGAATGTCAGTAACAGTTTACACCTCAAAAAAAAAAAAAAAAAAAAAAAAAAGACACTAGTTGCCAACATTGCACAGATCATAAGATCATACACATTTTGGGAATATTGTTTTCATAGATATATAAAATAATGTTAAAAAAAATATAAAATCCACCAACCCCACCCTGTAAATACCAAAGTATTTTTACTATCATTTTGTGCTAATTTTATCATTCATCTGGAAAAGATTTCCCTTTCCTACAGTTTGTTTATTCAGAGTTTGTCTTCGGGGACAGTGCATGGAATCAATGTGCTGTGCAATAACTAGCTGACTGCATGATCTAATTAACGCTAACTTGTTATTTCTTTCCTTCCATTTTTGTCATGGTCGTTCCTAGTATTTCCACTTACTGCAGATAAACTCCTCACAGCAGCATCTGTGGCATCTTCAGTGTTCATGATTCATCTATTACATACAGCTGCCAAATTATAGGACATAGCTGTCATTGAATTGAGTAGTGAAAACCAAAAGGAAGTCCATCTAAGTATCAAATTAAAATAATCAGACATGAGAAAGGAGTAAAAAATGGGTGAAAAAGAGACATTCATTCATTCTTACCTTGAAGGCACAAAGTCTTCTTATAAACAGATGGAACTGATGCTATAGATACAGTATAAAGCTTTGTTGCTTTTATTCTTTTTCTGGAAAATGATGCATTTGTTCCTACTATGTTTAGTCCATCAGAGAACCTATATCAGAAGAAACTAAATATAAGTGCTTCAGTGCTGAAAGATGTCTGTTAATTCATTGATAACCAAATATGGAAGACAGAAAACATTAAGTATTATAATTTAAAATGTTCCAATGTGACTTTTTATAGAAAAAGTAATTGCATGGACGTTAAATATTCACACTGCAAAGTAGTTTTGAAAAATTGCCCATCCTAAATTTGTCCCCTACCAAATTTCTATTTTCTAACCTTACAACACTGTCCAAGAAATACTTAAGTTTGACTTGTTCTTTGATATTAATGCAGGCTATAAGAAAAACCATGTCAAAGAATCATCAAGTTTATTTTTCAGTCTTGCTACAAGATGACCGCTCTATTGAGACAGTGGTGACCTCACTGTGACTATTCAATGAGTCTGTCATGCTTCACAGAGAAGCTTTTTACTTCATGCTAATCAGCATTCATTATTTGCAATTAAAAACATGTGCTTTTATCATTTCACAAACATTTGATTGTGACAGCTAATTCAATGCTGGCTTTGTCTTCAGTTTAAAAGAAGTGTAGACCAATTGAATCAGAGATACTGTGATAACATAAAATTAGTATTGCAGATATAGACAACTATCCTGTTGCAATGTTAAGGGAGCCACGTAGGTCACACTTTTAAGAGGGTTTAGATCATGGCACAGTAATGTCATATAGCCCTGCTATTCTACAAACTGGTGTCTTTTATCTAAGCGGTCTTTGTAGTGAACCGTCCTGCCAATGTTAAACTTTTTATAGTTTTTCAAAGAAAAGCACTTATTCATCTAACAAATGGCATCATTACACTTTGAGAGCATGAAAAAGCTTTATTAAATAATTTCTATATTTTATTTAAAGAAATCATTAGGAAATAAAAAAATATTACATATATTTAAAATATTTCTTTGCTGGGACAATTTATACATGCGATTCTATTTTCTTTGTAGACATTTATGAATTATTTTCTGTGTTTCCATTTCATTTATAAAACTAAATCTTAAGCAGAAAATGTCATATTCTGATGTCTTCATCTTCTTCACTGTCAGTGGGTGATGCCAGAAAGTTTCTAAAATGTTCAACATTGACACAAGTTCTATTATAGTCCTCTTCATCTCTTCATATTCACATGAATGCATGTGAATACAATAATGAATGCATATGAATGCAATAATGCCTACAAGATATTTTAAATTTCAAGATTGTCTGTCAGCTAGTACAAATAATTAGTTAGTTTTTCAAAGATTACCTTCTGCTTCATTGGATTTGAAGTCTACAATCTCCCTTCTTTCTAGTGTTTTGCAAAGATACTAGCATGGCTGAAAATCAGTGAAATAGACAATATAGTTTATTCCAATCACAGGAAGTGGCTGCAGGTGGACATATTTTACAGACCAAGGAAATTCCCTTTTTCTATATACAGTGTCCATGCAGTCAATATCACACTAGTCTGTACTTAGTTGAATAAAAATCAGCACAAATAAAAACATTTTCTTTTAGTTGTGAATAATTCTAATGTTGAAACTGGTATATATCATTGGAAATAAAGTGCCTATCATTTTGAAAAGGTGGATGTTTATACACATCTTTGATGTCAGACATGCCAGAAAAGCAAAAGCATGTCCTTTGCTAATGAGTTTTTCAGTTTTGTTTCAAAGACCCACAGAAACCAGGTGGGACAATCCTCTGTGAGCTATAACAAGCTGTTAGGTGAATACCTGCCTGAAACCAAAATTCCAGAATCTTAGTAAAAATATTCTGCTGCGGCAGCACTGAAAGGCATATTCTCACTTCAAAAAAAATCAGAACTCCTTTGTTCTTTTTTACTTTAATGTAACAAACTGTTTTGTCCTAAGGCAAATAAATTAAAAATTGAAGTCACCTAATGAGACAGTGAAGTGGTTGTTTTGAGATGGACATAAACTGCTACCCACAAGTCTTTTTTAAACTTCAGCCAATATTAGAGAATAAGTGCCAACTGGTAATTATCCAGTTTCATCAGTCCAAACGTTCTTTCAATTAGTTTGTTAAATACTACTAATATTGGCTTCATGCAATCTAATATAGTTCCAATGATTGTCTGAAAACACTGTGTCCAACAAGATACTTCATTATTCCTAACAGCAGTGGAAAAATTTGCCATCTTTTTTCATTTATATATGTGTTTCACAAGTGATCTTACAATATTTTTAATAATATTTAATTTGTATATAGAACATATGTCGCAGACATCTTTTGTGAAAATCTTTTCTTAGGATTTTTCTTGCTGAAGCTGAGAAGTTTCAGCAACAAAATGTAAACAATGGTTATCTGCTGCTGTGGAATGTAACAAGTCTATTTGTGATTGGCCCATCTTGAATGTTTATAATTAATGGCCAATCAAAGCTGAGCTGTCTCGGAGAGAGTCCAAGAGGGTTGTTATTTGTTATTCATTCTTTTCTATTCTGTTCTTAGCTAGCTTTCTGAGGAAACCTTTCTTTCTATTTCTTTTTAGTGCAGTTATAATGTAATACATATATATCATAAAATAATAAATCAAGCCTTCTGAAATATAGAGTCAGATCTATGTCTCTCCATCCTGAAAACCCCTGTAAATACTGTCACAAACATACACTAATAACTTTTTGTTAAATTTTTTTTAAGAAGAAAATATGGTAAAAGAATAATGTAAGAATAGAGAAAATCATGGGGAATGGTTAATATATTGGTAAAGGAATATATGAGCCGCACCATGGTTGCCCAAGCCAAATCATTAAATGAAAGAATTTGAGACAAACACAGTTTGGGAATGACACAGATTTGTTTACTAAGTTCTATTGATTACAAAAAGCATTTTCTGACAAAAAGAGGTCTCATAAATATTATTTAATTAACCAAAAATGTTTGCATTTTTGCCATTTTTCCTAATTTTCTCTCAGCTAGTAGCTAATCAAATGCAAAAATTACCCTGATGGCTGTCCAGAAGATTTTTTTCCATCATTTCAGTTGATGATTCATGCTTTAATGACCCCCATGCTGCACGAATGGGCTTCAGAACTAGCATGGGTCTCTCATCATAACAGAGTGAAATGGCTGTCTTCATCATCAGTGTTGTGTATGGCTGATAGTCACAGGAGTCTTCTACTCAGTTCCCTTCATTTCCACAGAACCCTGAGTCAAATTCAAAGTCTTACTATCATTCTCTAAGGAAGTTCATGTAACCTATTTTTCATCACATTAATCCTCCTTTAGATTCTAAAAAAAATCTAAATCCTGTGTTTACTCAATTTTATTTTCTACCATCGTGACAGATATTATAGGCAAGAGGAAAAAAGAAGAAGATAGAAAAGAGGAACCAAATAATCTATTCCCTAATTCAGAGCAAAGAAAAAACAAATTACACCACAAGGAAAAATTTGAAACTTAGATAGCAACAAGGAACTAGTGTGAAAAAAATCTGAGGATCCTGTGAGAGGAAGAAATACACACTACCAGTAGCTTTTCTATAGAGACAGCGCAGTCATATTGGTACTGCAGATGACTGCTGCTTGGAGACTTCTTCAAGCCTGAAAAATGTCACTGGCAGTAGATTTTCTAACTGCATTGTGTGGACATGATTGTATCCATTTTATTTTGCTACTGGTTGATCTGGAAGGGGTTTGATTTTAGAAGGGTAAATTTTAATAAACTAAGGATATTGGTTAGGATATTGTGATGAGATTTCTGGTGGGTTTCTTGGGCCTTGTACCACCTCTCTTGGGCTGTTTCTGAATAGAGTGAAGAGTGGACAGTGTAAGGATCCATATACATGAACTGTACCCCACAATTAAGGGAGCTGGCATTTCAAATCTTTTCTATATCATATATCAAAAAGTATTTTCAGTTATTGGGCATGCTTGCATACCTGTGACACCCCCAGAGCACAAGGTTTGCAATTTAGTCTGACTACTTAGTCTTCAGGAGTCTGTGAAGCAAGAAGCAGCCTTCCTATGAAGCTATGAATAGTGGTTTGGAAGGCTCTTAACACATAGTGTCCTTTCTGGCCTGATTTTCCAGGAAAAACATCATTGACTGCCAGATGCTCACTTTGCAATTCCTGATGTTAAACATATTACCTTTCTCCTCAAAATAAATGTGAGGGAGGAGATTCTACTCAAGTACAGGCGGGAGTGAACAGAGCATTGTACACAGAAAAGGTAAAGGACGTGGCAAGAAGAGGAATCAACAGCAGGAATGAAATGAGATCATTTTATCAGCCCACAGCTATCCACCCAGGCTAGGCAAGTTAAAAGGCAACACTCAGGCAGACCATCAGCTCATCCAAACATAGTCCCTCAAGCGTAAAGAATAATTTACATTTGGCCTGTGGGAAGTGAGCTGTTGCAAAAAGGCAAGCAATTCTTTTGAAAATCTATGTAAATGCACTTTAGGTAGCTAACTTAGGAAAAAGGAGTCTGGGTCTAAAAATTACCTGCTGTCCTCTTTAGAAGGTGGCGTCTCTAAGGTAAAAAAAATACTTCCAATGTTTTCCTGTGAACTTGGATGCTGTTTTAAAAGAACAACAGACACATATCTAGCCACCTCCTTGTCACTAAACAAACAACAATTATTTGGATTGTGGGTTTTTTTTTAACTAAATGATGGCAGAATGGAGAAAGGCTTATCAGCCCAATGTCATCTGTCCATTTCAACTCAATTTTATGTAGAAAACATTTTTTACTCCGAGTGAAACCCCTTCCATATTGCTGTCACTTCATAGTTGATAAGCTGATAGTTGCAAAATTTATTAATCCCAGAATCATTTTGGGGAACAATAAGAAAGCCTAATGTAAATGGCATAGTTTCTTACAGTATATAAAATGCAGTTGTTTCTGGTGTCTGGGGATTGGAGTCAAGAGTCCCTTAGGTGTCTTCCAAAACTTTCTTCTTGAGCAATCACTTTGCTAGCACACAAAGACCCCAAACCTAAATAGGACCTGGTAGGTTCATATTCTCTAGCAATACCTTAGCTTCCCTCATCATGTGCATACTTTCCAGGTAAGCCAGAACCATGCCTGCTGTTCAGAATAGAGTTTTATATTATGAATACATGTTGTATTGCTTGTTTTCATCTGTGGAAACAATGGCTCAGATGAAAGAAATTCACAAGACTACCCTATATATTCTCTGTTCTCAAGGTGAAAAAATATTGGAGCTAATACAACCAACAATATGCTTGGAAAAGGAGCATATTTGACATTAAGTAAATTCAGAAACAAACATTTCCTTTTTCTTTTTTTCCCCCCTCACAAAAAAAACCCGCAAAATTTTGTTTACTGGGTGAGTGAAAAACAGGATATTTATTGTCACCACTAAAAAGTGTCTCTTCCACTGATTTTGTTTTCATTACTGTTAACAAGATTGGGGGATTTTGTAGGCTTTTTGGAATTGCCTTAATCACATCTGTCAAACCAATAGAAATATTTACTTTTGGGTCTCGTTTGTTAGTTATTCTTTCTTTACTTTCTGGAAATCAAGTACTACATATCTTTCTACAATTTGACAAAATTAAATATATATATATCTCTTAATCAATTATGTCTTTTTTTTAAAGTCGTAATCAAAGCTCCATGAATTCTCCTGCCTGGAAGAATTAAATCTCAGGCTACAAAGAAAAATTAGCTCAATTTTGTCACACATACGTGAGATCCCAAAGCATCAATTATCTTCTATGTCCTGAAATATGCTGAAACATCACACATAGAAGTTGTCATTAACACCTCCTGCTGTTGCTGTGAATTGCTTCAGTCCCACCATATGCAGCGTGTTAAAGTTTTGAATTAAGATCTACATGAGCAGTACAAGCTTTGAAGACAGCTCCAGAACTCTTGTCTTCAGGCAGCACCCTCATTTAACATTGTTGTATACCATTTGCCTTAGAGTATGAACTTCAGTGATTACATTTCTTGGATACTGATAGAGATAGCCTATTATCTATACAAAAATATGTAGGTTTCTCCTTAGACTATGATAAGCTTTCATTTGCAGAGGAAGAAATTCTGCTTATTTCTGGAAATATAAAAGAACAAAAATTCCCGTTTTAATACTAATTAACATCTTACTATCACAAAATTTGTTAATAAGAATAAAATACTAAGTCAGGAGCAAATAACCACCAAAATCCTGATTACATGAATATGAAAATATACATATACATATGCATATGCCTGCACACTATCAATCATTCCAGCACTGCCACAGTACTGGAAACTAGGCTCAGAATTTCCTGCAAAATACAAGGCAAGTATTCACTGATACCACTTGCATCAGGCACACTGTTTACAGGAGTGAATTTTTTACTTCCACAGCAACCACAAAATATGTAACAGATATATTATATATATAAGATTGCACAAGTGAAAAGCGCATGCCTGTTCCTGTGTTATGCACCATGTGAAGCGATCTAAGTACAAAACTAACTTTCATCCTTTATTTAAAAACAAAGGAAACTTTTCTTTCTTTGCTCTGGTGCATAGAATGATGATGTTGGAAGCTGTGCAGGATTAGCCATCTTTGCACAAAATGTTGATGCTGAAAGTCATGTAGTTCTAAACTTCCAAACAAACCCCATATGTTTTCTGACCCTTTCCTTGTCGTGTTTTCCTCTTCCAAACATTGCTGCAACTGTTTTAGCTCTTGAATGTCTCAAAACAGCTGATGTAAATATAAAAATAGGACTCTCTTCCTGCGTCTGACACTATACTAAAAGTTGCTTCAGGAAAGTCAACAGGGAAAGAGAGATTCTTACTAGGTGATTCACAAGACTCAACTCTGTCTTGAAGAAACAGATGGTTCCAATTAACTCTTTGCATGTATGATTAAACACACAAGGGCTCCCAATCTCATATTTTTCTAAATCTGGAAGACATAGTAGAGTTTTCCAAACAATCAAGAGGCCTGAAGCAGGTCTAGATATTTTTAGAATGGGGGAAAAAGTGCTTGTGTAGGATATACCTTTCACTTTTCTGCTTGAAAATATCTCATGGATATATATCAATGTGGAGTACATTTTCACACAATGCAGCCAAAAACAAATAAAACATCTCTGTAAGGGTCATGCTTTGCATTGTCTCCAGCTTAGACACAAGTATTTCCAAAGTGACATTGGCCAAAAATACTGAACATCAGAGTCTGAAAGGTATCTGGGCTCTTAGCTAGCACTTCAGAGGGATTTAAAAGCCTTTATAATTGTAAGCATCTGGGCATTAATGAATTAGAGATTAAATTTTCAAAAGCAACTTAGATAATTAAAGCCCAGGTTGAACTGAATTGTAATTAGTCTGAGGTTCCAAAGAGACATATTTTTGAAGCTATTAAAATATTTTTTATTGTGGCTTATTGGTTAGTGCGATTTCTAAGTGAATAGAGGTGTAAATGTCTGTGAAAATGCTGTGATACCAGTCTAATTTTCACTTCTGAAAATGGACCTGTGTCTTACATTAATAGAACACTTTTGAAAATATTATTAGCAAGCTAGTCAGTTGTGTTGTTCAGCAATAAATGCCTATCCTCTGCAGCTTTAGAATACTGATTCTTTAACCTTTATATTCAAATATTCGGCTTGTGTTTTTCTTATGACACAAAATGTTTTAAAATTCTAAAAGTAAAGATCACAAATTTAAAAGAAAAATATATGGGACTGGTAAAGTGCACCTTTTTATACAGGGAGTTGGTGAAGTGTAATTGCAATTATTTGTAAAATTCTTTGTGATCTCATTTAAAAGAGGCTACAGAAGTGCACACCGTGATGATGTTGTTGACAATGATCACTATTGATTTTGAGAGATACTTTTGTTTTCATATAAATTGCACTGTTTACAAGGTCTATAAAGTGTGCCTCCTAATAAATTTCTTCTCTTGTATTCAGGCAAATTTTTTGGTGAAAGCTACATGTGACATAGTCCTCCAAACTTACTCAGCTACTGTCTCCAGCAAAAAGCATTCAGTCCCTGGAGAAGTCAGAAACTAAACTAAATGTGCTATTTTATTTAAGATGATAAAGACCAGAAAACATTCTTTTTGTTCGCCACAGAATTTATGCCATTTTCATGACAAGACAACGTCTGCTTTTTCATCCTACAAATGACTGAATCATTTGAATGTTCATTAGTCAATGAAGAGAATGCTCATAGAAGAGAAATGCTCCAGTCCCTTAATCATCTTCATAGCATTCTACTGTAGCTGTTCCAGGAGCTCCGTGTCTCTCCTGTACTGACGAGCCCAGAACTGGACACAGCGCTCAAGATGTGACCTCACCAGGGCTGAGTAGAGAGGCACCCTCAACCTGCTGGCAATGATTTTCAAAATGCAGCCCAGGATACCACCAATCTTGGATCAAAGAAAAATACAGTTTAACATATTTTTACACTGCTTTTCACAGGAACTATCTGTCATCTTACTCTAAGTTTTACAAAACACTATGTTGCAACAGCAAAAGTAGGTGTGCATTAAAGAATCAAAGCTTCTTTATAGCTCACAAGTACTTTAGATTTTAACTTTAGTTCAATTTATGTAATTATACATATTGCTTCAGGTATGATATAGTTTTCTGGAAAACCAGAAGACAGGCTTTTATATCAAGAAAAATGCCCAAAACATTTGGCTTTGATACTTCATAGAAAAATGTTAGGTGAAGATACATTCAGTAGACTGTGGTCCACAGCTTCAAGGAAAATGTGAAAAGTGTCTATAGACAGCTGGAGTAACTTCTAAAAGAAAAAAATAGAGAAAGGGCTAATACTGCAAAGAGATTAAGCATTCTCACCCTTTACTCAATTTCTTGCAGCATTTACTAATTTTTGAAGCAGAGTAAGGAATATTTGTCACAAGCTCAAAGTGTCCAAGGGCCAGGAAAAGCAAAACAAGGGAAATTTCCCCTCTGACTGAAATCTCACATGTAAGCTTTGAAAGCTAAGAGTGCCTCATTCTCTGTTCCTGGTCCACCTGCTCTGGTACTCTGCAAGATTAGTACCTACAGATGAAAAATATATCTATCTTCCTTCTATAAGCAAGGAAAACATCCTTATATAAAAGAGTCAAGGGTTTGACTACTTGCCTGAAAAAGAAGATATATACATTAAATTTCTCCTTCTGCTTCTAGGAATTTGTGTACTACTGTAACCAGAAGGCAATATGTATTTAGCATAAGACTGAGATTTTTATGATCCAATCAAACAGTCATCAAACAGAAAATTATGTACAATCTTATGGTTTGGGCATTGAGTTGATCAAGCATGAAGTTTTTAATTATTTATTCTATCCCATAGTTTCATTTTCAGAAAAATTGAAAAACTTTTCTCTGTTTTTCCCCTGCTTTTCCTTTCTCTCCTTCATTATGCTGTCCAGTGAGGGTAAGCTTTTGGAGGAGAAACAGAAAATATCTTAATATCAAATAACATTTTAGGTTTTAATTTCATAAAGCAGGAAGTGAGTGAAAAGGTGTAATGGAACTGATCTTTCTCAAATACTAGATGTCTCAATATTAGATTTTAAACTAGGTGGAAAAGTAAAAAACTAACTTAGAAATAAATAAATTAGTCCCTTGCAATGTTCTGAAAGAAAAGGGCAGAAAGGAGGCCAAGAATGAATGAAAAATTGTCTTTTGAGAGTGCAAAAAGCTAGGTCCTTTTTAAATAGACATTGAATTGTGCAATTATTCTAGGGATAATGTAAGTATTTTCCTTTCACTTCTCGCTGGATAATGCAACTGGAACCCCTAAAAACCTTTCAAAGCCAAGACAGCTCAGAAGTCAAGCTATAGAACCTACATGGTCATGAAATGCATGAACCACATCTTTTCAAGGGTACCATAGCACTCAGTACTAATCCAGACCTATATTGTCAACACTGCATTTTTCTTTGAGGAGGAAAGCAGACATGAAAATCATAGAATAAAGATAATGTATTATGTATTTAAAGTAAATTGAAATAATGTAGATGACTGAAATTCAGCTTTTGCCTAAGAGAAGAGTTATCAGCCTATAAATCATGAGTTCTCCAGGGCAAAATGAGAAGCTGCCTTTGATTGTCTGTGATCAAGAGCTATTTAATGTGAACTGCAGGAAACAGTCCACATTGCAGTACATTGGAATGGAAGAGATACATAAAGACAAGCCCCTTGTCACTGAAAGAAAAAAGAACAAAGGTAATTATCATTAAGTTACTGTGATACCATGATAAAGATTGGGTTCTACAAATAAGAAAGAGACTGGAAAATGAAAAATACAGGACAACAGAGAACTCTCAACAAATTACCTGATATTGGGAATTAATCAAGTAAGAGAAAACATTTTGTAAAACCAAATGTTTAAATACAATAAAACTTTGTCCACAAATATACCAGCAATTACATTTCTTCTAATTCATGTATCTTTATCAAATTGGGTTGTTACAACTCATATGGTATTCGTAACTATTATTATGAGCTGTAATGGCCACAAAAACCAAAGCATTCCATGCACTGGAATTTTCTATTCAGTGATCCAGTTAAAAGTACCAGGAGTCCTGAGGGATTCAGTAAATTATATATGATACTGTTCACTGTTGAACACGGCTTTGCAAGTAGCATCTACCATGGAAGGCATAATTTTCAGTATTATCTGCATGTAGACCTCTTCTATCTGAAGTATTGATGCTGTAAATGGATGGAGAAAACTCCCAAAGGATAAAAAAGGGTTGTTCCTGTAGCAAATGCTAATAATACCTATAAAACTACTGCTTAAGTAAAAATACTTTTAGAAAAAAAATGAAATGAAAGTAAACAAAAACTGTAGACAATGTTTTTTATTGCCAAAATATACATAAATATTAATATGTTTTATCACTGCCTTAGTTAAACTGACTCTGACATAAAAAAAAAAAAGATAATTCTTAGCAAAAATTAATTTAAAAACTTTTCAGGACAGGAGAATAATATGAACTAGAATGACTATCTGCACTGGTTTTGGCCAGGGTAGAATTGCCTTTCTACACAGTGGCTGGTGTGGAGATTTCTGCTAAACATAAGGCTGATAATATAAAGATGTTTTTGTTATTCCTTGGGCTTTCCCAGACCCAAGGCCTTTTCTGCTTTTCCTCCTGGCAAGGAAGTTGGGGATGCCTGGAAGGCTGAGAGGGAACAAAGCCAGGACAGGTGACCCAAACTGACCAAAGGAAGAAGAGGGGAACATTTGGATTAATGGCTGCTGTCTTCCCAAGTCACCATTACGCGAGATGGTGACTGCTCTCCTGGAGATGGCTGAACACCTGCCTGCCCATGGGAAGGACTGAACCAATCCCTTGCTTTATTTTGCTTGTGTATGCTGCTTTCGGCTTTCTTAACTGTCTTCATCTCAAACTGTGATTTTTTTTTCCAGCTTTTGCTCTTCTGATTCTCTCTCCAGTTCTGCTGGTGGGGCAGTGAGCGAGTGGCTGTGTTGGGCTTGATAGCTGGCTGCAGTTAAACCACAACACCAGCTAAAACAATCTTTAAGAAGTGGAGAATAAAAATACAAGAACAAAAGTGTGAAATTTTCTTTAATAACCTAAAAAAAGGCTGAAATTCAAAATAAACTATATTTAGGAGAAGTAAAAATAGAAATATATAGGTATCCAGTTGAAGTATCAAAGTACATTAATATAAAACATTATTTGTGTTAGAAACTGGTACAGTAAAAATCAGTGTCCTTAAATGACAAGCAGAAAAAAAAGGGGGGAGGGGAGGAGAAATTATAGAAGAGAGAATAAAGAAGCAAAAAGCAGAAAGAAAAGGAACTAAAAGAAACAGGAAAAAAAAAAAAGGCAAATAGACTAGATAGCAAAACCACCCCTGACAGCAAAAGTAACTGCAACTCATTAAAATTACATTTATGTCTGCATGATTATTAAATATCGCCCATAGACCCTATAATGAAAATAAGCATGGTATCAGTTCATCTCACTGAAGACGAATATTTGCACCCTATAGATACCTCTCTGGTATAACTTGATATGTGCAGAATGTGCTCAAGAAAGAACCTTAGCCTCATGCTTCTACGTGGGTTAGAGCAAACTTTTAATTGATATATAGCCAGAAGAAGAGTTCAGGGAGAGAGTTTATCACTGTATTCATCAAAATAGCCAATACTACAGCAAAGAAAAATCTATAAATCCAAACTACTTTGCCACAGCTGGGATCATTCTGCAGTATAACTGAGATATTATGCTGAAGATTTATGAAGAAATCATTATGCAATGCATTTATGGACCTTTTAAAAACATTATACAAAAATTAGAAATGTAAAAGAGGAAGAGCGTGAATTTCAATCTCTGTATTGAAACATGACTCAACATCTGGGAAAAGAAAAAAGAAATAAAATACTGTTTCAAACTAAATCTATGCTACTATAACCAAACATTGTTAACTGTAGTAAATTGGAATGACATCCTTATCTTTATTCCTGCTCTTCCTTTCTGAGAGCATTGGTAGAAGGAATGTCTGGAGCACTGAATATTGATAGAAATCAAACTTCAAAGTCCTGTTTCTGTATATTTAACCATGCAAACTATCACATATATCTGGCTTCATATTTGACGTATTTATCCCTTAGCACAGTTCAATAAAAAGCAATTCTGATAAATTCTTTGTGTTTTTTTAAAAGCTTACCTACACACTTGATTTCAGTATTTT